>CP106728.1:121322683-122560654 GCA_025506655.1 Gossypium rotundifolium
CTATTGGCGATCTGTCTTGTTCATCTGATTCAACATGAAGAGTGTCCCCATTTTCACTTCTTAACTCAATATATTTCTTTCCACAATTTACTATCACATCATGAGTAGTTAACTAGTCTATACCAAGAATAATATCAAATTCATAAAATGGTAATAACATGAGGTTTGCCTTAAAATAATGACCTTTAATCATCAATGGACAATCTTTGCATACTTGATCAACTAATACACTTTTGCTTAAAGGATTAGACACCTTTATCACAAATTCCGTGGACTCTACGGGCATACTTATTCTAGTTACTAATTTCGTACAGATATATGAATGGATAGATCCCGAATCTATTAAAGGAATAACTTTAGTATCATAGAGAGAAAATGTACTAGTAATCACATTAGAAGATGATGCCTCTTCGCGAGCACGAATGACATAGGTCCTCGCAGGCACTCTACCCTCAGATAACGCAGCTTGCTTTTTGTGTGTATTCTTACTACTTGCCTTACTTCCCAGGTTTCTCTGTGGTCTTCCCTAGTAAAGCCTCTCGATCTTGCATCCTAAGCTTCTCTTTCTCATCCTCCTCTAGGCAATCTCTAATAAAATGGTCTAGAGACCCACACATAAAACAAGCCTTCTCATTTGCTTGACATTCGCTGGAATGACGTCTGCCACATTGTGGGCCCTTCGGTCTACTCGGTCGAGCATTGCCAACACTAGCAACTGATGTAGTCTAGCTTTAAACCCTGAGTATGGCTTACTCTTACTTTTGATTGAGAACCTGATTGAAGTAGCCGATCGAGTAGAGAAATCTCTCAACTTCTTGGACAAGGACTGAAATAACTTACTCCACTGTCTCTTTCTTGAATCACGAGAATCCATCTCGACTTTGATTTTCTCTTTAACTAATTCTTCAGCTTTACAAGCCCGATCCACTAGTACAACAAATTCATTTAACTCTAAGACACGAACAAATAATTTAATATCTTCATTTAGTCCGTCCTCAAACCTCTTACAGATGATAGCTTCAGAGGACACACATTCCCGAGTGTACTTGCTGAGTCTCACAAACTCGCGCTCGTATTTAGATACCGTCATCTTTTCTTATTTCAGTTCAAGGAATTCCTTTCTCTTCTGGACAATAAACCTTTGATTGATATACTTCTTTTGAAACTCTTCTTGAAAGAACTCCCATGTGATCCTTTCCCTTGGTACTACCAACACAAGGTTATTCTACCACTGATAAGTGAAATCTCTCAAAAGAGAAACCATGCACTTCATGCACTATTCAGGTGTGCAAGATAATTCATTAAATACCCTGATTGTATTTTCAAGCCAAAATTCGACTCTTTCTGGATCATCATCTTTACTAGCCTTGAATTCTTCGGCTCTTTATTTTCGGATTCTATCAATCGGAGGCTTTTCTCTTCTCACTACTTCTACCACTTGGGGAGCTACATGGGTAGGTTGAGAATAGGCGGGGTGGAGGAGGTGGAGCATTGGGATTTGCTCGAATGTACTCGGTGCACCAGTCACTCATCATACGGTGAAAGGCTTCTCGGGCCTCTTCTCCATGACCCAAAGTCTCAGTTCTACTCTCTACTGGCGTGGTCCCTTGCGCGGGAGCTGGCGCGTTACTTGCAGCATCATTGGTTGTAGCTCGGTCAGGATTAGGATCCATTTACTATATAAAAACACAATTCAAATCGTCAGGAGTCGTCACACTATCATTACACAAGTACTCTTACGTATAGCATGTATAGCTAGACTCATACTCACGCTACGTTAGTCTGAGAATCGACTAAATCGTAGCTTTGATACCACTAAATGTAACACCTCTTACCCGTCTCCGATCTCAAATCGGATATGAGGCATTACCATGCTTAACCTTACTTGAACATGCATTTTTAGGCTATAAAAATTTTGTTCCAACTTAAAATTTTTCCTTCTTAATCATAACATAAATATCTTGGGCCTACGAAGCCTCAAACTTACTTCCGGAAGATTTCGGAGTTTAACCAGAAACTTTTTCTCTTTTTGAAAATTTTTGCCTAGACAGGGCCCACACACCCATGTTGTCCAAGGGACACGCCCGTGTGCCCTTAAAACATGCCTGTGTTTTTCACCCGTGGCCGACACTAACTTATTTCACACGGGGAAACACACGATCGTATCTATAATCCGTGTCCTTTACACGGCCTAAACACGCCCGTGTCTTCTGCCCATGGAGCTCTCTGTTTATGACATTAATAATCCCTAATTAGCAAACGATCAAGACACACACCCGTGTGCTGGCCCGTATGACGAATCGTATTCTTGCAAATTAGTGTAGGGGACATATGGCCTATCAACACACCCATATGGGTTGACCGTGTGTCACACACGGCCTAGACACATGCCCGCGTGTCTATCCGTGCGGACAATTAGGGCTATTTTCCAAGCCTCTTTGCCACCTTAAAACTTAAACTCGTTCATTTCATCACAAGAAGAACATGATAAGACAATATCAAACTATGAAAAACCCTTAAATTATCACTCATTTCATCCACATTTTACTCAATATCTTGTATGAACATTCATTTCATTATATCCATCAAACTTGCAACATGAACTTGACAATATTGGCCAATTCATCATAGCCATTTACAAAAATGAATGTGAAGCATTAATAGCCAACCCTTTGGCCTTCAAACATAACATGACACAAAACGATCAAGTTCCTATACATGCCATACTCAAAATGAATTAACTTTACTATACCAAAATAATGACTGATAGTGTGATCCAAGCTCTGACGTTCTATGATCCTCGAACTAACTTGGAAAAACTATAAGGAAAAGGGAAAAGGGAAAAGAGAGGGGTAAGCATATAGCTTAGTAAGTTTGCATGAAATTCTAAAGCAATGTAATTGCTAAAACTAAATTCATCCAATTCATGAAACAATAGCAATATAAGTCTCAATTGCTTAGGCATACTTATTCTTACCCATCTCATGTCATATTATGATTTCTTAACTTGTACTTATTAAAGGTACATGTACCACTCAATCACGTAACTTAGTGCATATGCTAGCATGAACATAAACTCAAATCTTCATCATTCTTATCATGAATGAAATTCAGGATTATCCGTAAATAGATTTGGCTCAATACTAGTTTACACACTTAGCTCTTTAGCCCACACTAATCAGATTATCGTAGGATATTTGAACTTATCATGCATAAATCTTGATGCCAACGCCATATCCCAGATATGGTCTTACATGGGATTACCCCTTGATGCCGAAGCCATATCCCAGATATGGTCTTACACTGGATCATATAGCTCGATGTCGATGCCATATCCCATATATGGTCTTATATGATATCGTGCATGAATGTCGATGCCATGTCCCGGACATGGTCTTATACGAAATCTTTCCTTGGTGTCGAGGCCATATCCCAGACATGGTCTTACACGGGACCTTCTTTATTCAATGCTAAACATGGGTAACCTTATTATTTCGAATCTTTATTCGGGATTTCATATAACTTATTTTCACTATTTCCTCATCGAGGCTTCACCGCTTGATTATTCATAGTAATAACATACATTGTCGTAATATTTAGTAATTTCAGACATCAAAACATTATGAAACTTCAACTTCATACAAACTTACCTCGATTCTCAAAATGTGTATCGATGCTCGATTTAGTCATCGATTTTGTTCTTGCCTCAATTTCGATCCGAGCTTCATGTTTCTTGATCTATAATAACAATTTCATTGGTTAAATACACATATTGACTAAATCAACTCATAATTCATATTTTAGCAAAATTACAAATTTACCCTAAACTTTTACATAATTACACTTTTGCCCCTAGGCTTGTAAAATGATTTTCATTCAACTTTCTTGTATTTCAAGCCTAGTCGAATCATATTCTCAACTATAGCAACCTTCAATTTCTACTATATCACTCATGTGTGAACATTTTCATAACTTTTACAATTTGGTCCTTACATGCATTTTTCATGAAAATCACTTAGAAAAAGATGTTTATCATACATCAAACTTTCATATTCCTCCATAGAACATCAAAATACATGCATGTCTACATGGGTAAATTTTTGAGCATGAACCCTAGCTCAAAATATAGCTAGAAATAACTAAACCGAGCTACGAGGGTTTCAAAAATACAAGAACATTAAAAATGGGGCTAGGATGCATTTACTATCAAGCTTGGAAGTATAAGAAACCCTAGCTATGGCTCTTTTCAAATTTTGGCTAAGGTAGGAGAAGATGGACATGATTTTTGCTTCTTTTTCCCTTTTTAATTCATTTATTAACTAAATGACCAAAATACCCTTAATGGTCCTTTCTTGAGATTTTTCCTTCCCATGTCCATTTTTGTCCATCATCAAATATAATGGTCTAATTTCCAAATAAGGACCTCTAGTAATTTTCATAATTCTATTTCATACTTAAATCTTCTAGAATCTCATAATTTCCATTCTTTGCAATTTAGTCCTAATGGACAATTTAATCACTAATTAATAAAATTTCTTCATGAGGTTTTCACACAATCATGAAATCACCTCATAAACCTTATAGAAATCATAAAACTCATATTTCTATTTTGAATTTGTGGTTCATACCACTATTTCAACTAGGCCCTACGTCGGGCTGTTACATGGTTACTTGTTGTTAGATAAAAAAACTTTTATTAAGTGATTTTTGATGAAATTGTCATTTAGGGATTAAATTAAAAAATAAAAAATATACATGGTGAAATTGTAAAATAAATGAAATGTAGGGCTTACTAGA
The DNA here is from genome assembly GCA_025506655.1 of Gossypium rotundifolium. Lineage (NCBI taxonomy): Eukaryota > Viridiplantae > Streptophyta > Magnoliopsida > Malvales > Malvaceae > Gossypium > Gossypium rotundifolium. Next base: position 121,327,481 of record CP106728.1, read on the forward strand.
GACCTACATGAAATTCGACTATGGTGGGTTAAAGGTAAATTGCATGAATTTTCATTTTTATGAGCTAGGGACTAAATTGTAATGAAATCAAAATTATAAGGGAAAAAATGTAATTTTACTAAAAGGTGAATTTTGATTGAATTGAATAGAATAGTTATTAAATTGATCGAATTTATTCATTTAGATCAAGATAGACCACGTACAACTCTAGATTGAGGTAAAGAAAAAGCTTCAGATTAATCGACTAATTTCTATTGTTTGTCGAGGTAGGTTCGTACATTTAAATACAATTTTAAATTATTTTTTAAATGCTAATAATTTATATAATTTCAAATTGTGTTTCGATAGAAAAATCCAATAGCGTATTGACGATCATCGGCTAATGAAAAGGGATAGCTTTGACTATCAAAATAATGAAAAGGGATAGCCTCGACTATCAAATTATGAAAAGGGATGGTGACGACCATCAATAATGAAAAGGGATGGTGACAACCATCAACAATGAAAAGGGATGGTGACGACCATCAAATAATGAAAAAGGATATCTTCGGCTATCAAACTGTGAAAAGGGATAGCTTCGACTATCGAGCTATGAAAAGGGTTAGGACAACCATCGTGATTTTATTCATGTTATCTTCGGTAAGAATTATCGATACAATCTACCTCATTAATATGGAAACTAGTAAGTATGTGATATCCATGGCAATGAAAAGTATAAATTCACTTGAATTAAGTTTGTGAATAATTTATTCTTATGTTGAAATGATGCATATGTAATTTAAGATTATGTAACGTATTGATACGCATAGATTATATACTACGAACTTACTAAGCATAACACACTTGCCTTTTGTTTATTTTTCTATGTTTTATAGTTATTGAGAGTTCGTTTGGGTTGGAAAGTCATTCGAGACCTATCACACTATCCATTGGCTATACTGGTAGATTTTGATGTTTTTAAGTTTTGGTTATAATGGCATGTATAGGTATTTTGGTTAATGTTATAGCCATTATGTTTTGGCTTGTAAATTTGGTATTTTGAATGATGAAATGGTGTTAAGTTGGCATGTATATATATTTGGCCTTGTAATGGTTGTTGTTTTGGTGTTTAAGGTGACTATATGATGGAAGTTAAAATGGTAGTTAAACATGTTTGTTATAAATTATCTTTCGATAGTTTAAATGTGGTGATTTGGTATATTGATTATAAATGACATATATGGTTAATGGTGCTAGTTGTTAAATAGCATACTAGGTAATTTTGGTGTAAATTTGATTGGTAAACAAAGTGGTAAGTTTTGGCATAAACTTAGTTATATGTTAGTTGAACTTTTGGCCAAACTATGCATATAGTTATATATGGTTAATTATGGTGATTGAAGTGCCTTTTAGGCATATTGGTTGTATGCTTATGTACCTTATTTGGATAGCTTGATTATGCATGTTTTTAGTGCAATTTGAAGGCTTGCTTATATGTGGAAAATTGATTGTAGGTAAATGCATGCACGTGTGAGAAAAATGGCATGGAAATGGCCTATTTTTTGTCCATACAGCCAGAGACACGAGCATGTGTCACAGCCCTGTGTGACACACAACCATGCGACATGCCTGTATGTCCCTTATAGCTTACAAAAGGGTTGCTATTCAAGTAGTTGCACAACCTAGCACCATGGCTTGGTACAAGGGCATGTGAGGCCGTTTCGAAGGGTACACGACCCTAGTAGATAGGCGTGTGGCTTGCCCATGTGACCCAAGTTAGAGTGTTACACGGCACAGACATGGGCTGGGACATGACTAAGTGTCACTACTTCGAATGTCCACACAGCTTGAGACACGAACATATATCTTAGTCATGTGAGTCACATGGCCTGGTCACACAGTCGTGTGGCCACTGCTGTAACACCCCTTACCCATGTCCAACACCGGGATAGGGTACGAGGCATTGCCTAACTTAAACGCATGTATTCATTCAATTCGGAATCATAAAAATTTCTTTCAAATTTAAAATTTTTCAAAATTCATCTTAATATCCTTAATATAGGCTTATGAGGCCCAAAACTCATTTTAGAAATGGTTTGGAATCAAATCGAACTCTTTAGAAGATCTTTGGAAAGACTTAGAAAAATTCTCATCATACAGTCTACACACCCGTGTGGAGGAAGGGACACGCCCGTGTGGCATATCACATGCCCATGTTCCACACCCATGCATATTTATTTTTCAATTCGAACCTACAGGGGTTTTCACATAGCTGGACACACGCCCATGTCTATGGTCCGTGTCCCTCACACCTAGACATGCCCGTGTTCAAAAACCTTGACATTCTATTTCTGACGTCATCACCCCATATATGTCACACGGCCAAGGCACACGCCCGTGTCCTCAGACCGTGTGGTGAATTAAATTCCTAAATTTAGGAGCAGACTTCACACGGCCGGGCACACATCCATGTCTTAGGTCATACCTCCCACATGGTTGAGACACACGGCCATGTCTCTGCCATGTGATTACTACTGAGCATACTGACTTGCCAACTTAGCATGTAGGGGACACACGGCCTAACTACACGACCATAGGGCAGACCGAGTGTCGCACACGGCCTAGACACATACTCGTGTGCCTACCCGTGTGGACAAGAACAACGCTATTTGCCAAGCACTTTCTGCCGCTCCAACTTATACCATATAAACCACATCAAGCAACCAACCTATTTATGCATAAATACCCTAATTAAACAACCATGCAACTTGCACATTCATGAGTAACCTCATCATTTTATAGATTAATAATAAAGAGCCATCAACTATGACCTTATACAAAAGAATTCATCCTCAAATGAGCCAACACATTTGGCCAAAAAAAATATGACAATTCAACTAAATCTAAGTCCCTATACATGCCATACACAAAATACTAAATCTAACTATACCACAATGTGTGAATAGTATGGGTGATCCTCTGACTTTCTTTGTATCTTGAGATGACTCTTCAACGCTATAAAATAAGGGAAAAGAGAAGGGAGTAAGCTTTAAGCTTAGTAAGTCTATATGTAAACAATAAACATCATAAAACATACTTATCGATTGAGAACATTACATACTAAATAAGAACCATTTATATCCTCTTAACCATACTTACTCATTTCAAACCTCACCACATCCCAACACATATCATAAAACATTGCTCACATTTACATGTACTTATACCCTACACTTATCACCACAAAGCCACATGTAATTTTATTTAGAAAAGTTCCTCGATGAACACTTCGGAATAATGTTAGATACTTGGTGGTTTCACACACATCCCACCATTTAATAATTAACAAGGTGGTATCGCACACAACCCACCAATAATTACATGTTTACGATGGTATCGCACACAACCCACATTCTTCTTGATCTATAATGACATATTTAACTTACTAAATCACCACATTATTCAAAACATTTCAAAATTTTTAGAAAAATTACCATTTTGCCCCTATACTTTCATAAAATTACACTTTTCCCCAGGCTCGTAAAATGAAATGTGTTTATTTTTCACATATCCAAGCCTAGCTGATTAATTTTCTCTCTTATAGCAACTCACAATTTCAATTATTTAACACACTTATTATTTATTTTATTACTTTTATAAAGTAGTCCTATTAGGAGTTTTCATGTAAAAATCCTTTCACAAAAGTTGTTCTTTAACCCACTAAGATTCATTTTCTTCCATAAAATTTCAGCAATCAACACAAATTTTCACATGGAAAATCCCTAGACTCTCAACCATTTTGCAAAATAGTCCTCTCATTAGCTAGATTAAGCTTTAGGGATTCCAAAAACATAAAAATCATAAAAAATAACCATCATAAGCACTTACTTACAAGAGGATAGCTTGGCTGAAAGTTTTAGCTTCAAAAACCCCTATTTCTTGCTAAAAATTTTAGTGGAAGATGAAGGAGAATGAAAAAGAAGATATCTTTCTTGTTTTTCTCTTATTTTATTCAATTAAATCACCTAATCCACTAAACATTGACTAAATTAAGTCTCTTGTCCCCCCTATGGCCGGCTATTTCCTTTAAAAAGGCCTAATTGCACATTTAAGACCTCCAATTAAAATTTTATAGCTATTTGACACATCTAGCTTGTAAAATAAAACTTTTGCACTTTATGCGATTTTGTCCTTTTTCTCAATTAAACATGCAATCACCAAAATTAATGCACTAAAATTTTCATGCACTCATATAATCATGATATAACACATATAATAATATTAAAAATAATTTTTTGGTCTCGGATTAGTGGTTTTGAAACCACCATCCTGACTTGCCCCAAAATCGGGATGTTACAACTCTCCCCCTTTAGAGATTTTCATCCCTGAAAATCTTACCGGTAAAGAGGTTTGGGTACTTCTCTCATGTCTTCTTTCGGTTCCCACGTAGCCTCTTCTACCCCCTATTTTTGCCACAACACTTTCTCTAATGCTATACTTTTGTTCCTCAACTGTTTAATCTCTCGAGCTAGAATCTTAATTGGTTCCTCTTCATAAGTCATATCTGGTCGTATCTCAATTTCGGTCGGAGGAATTACATGCAAAGGATCGAAATGATATCGTCACAACATTGACACATGAAACACATTTTGTATTCTCTCTAACTCCATCGGCAAAGCTAATCGGTAGCTACTGGTCTAATCCTTTCAATAATCTTATACGACCCTATGAATCGAGGACTCAATTTGCCCTTTCGACCAAATCTCAATATTTTCTTCCACGGGGATACTTTCAAGAATACTTATCACCCACCTGAAACTCAATTTCCTTCCTTTTCAAATCTGCGTATGACTTTTGTTGGTTTGAAGTAGCTTTCAGACTATCACGGATCACTTTCACTTTCTCTTCGGTTTCTTTAACCAAATCAACCTCGTGTATTTGCTTCTCACTAGCTCGGTCCAATACAATGGAGTCCGGCACCTGCAACCATGTAATGCTTCATACGATGCCATCCGTATACTCGACTGATAACTGTTGTTGTAGGCAAATTCAACCAAAGGTAGACATTTTCTGTAATGTCCGATTTATACCCTAGTCGAAACAGTGGTTCCGGGACCACAAATTTGAGTCTGTATAATATTTTAATATTATTTTCTATGCCATTGATATGTGGTTAAGCATGTGTTTAAATTTCATAAGCTAATTAGTCCGTTTGAATGTTTAATTTGAGCAAAGGATTAAGTTGCATTGAATGTGAAAGTTGCTTGCAATTTGTTAAAGTACTAATGTGTTATGACTTTGTAAAAGTAAGGGTCTTATGTGGCAATTTGGCCAAATTATAGATAGTGGATGAATGAAAGTCAATTATGCCCTTGTTATATATATGTTTTCTTTTATTAAATGATGGGCAAAACAGTAAATAGGCATTAATATGTATATTAAATAAAACAAACATATGAAAGATGATGATTATCACCTTTTAGTGCCGAAAATAAAGAAAAGAAAAAGAAGGAAGAACCCTAAAGTTTCGATTAGCTTTTTGGTTTGATTCAAGGTATGTTTTGCTTCGATTTTCGATAACTTCTACGTTTTCGTAATCGTTGCTTTATATACTTCAAAACCCATGCTTAAATTTTGAGGATTTATGATGATTTTGAAATGAGTCTTTAATGAACACATGAGCTTTGAAATATTTGATGATGAAATAGGGAATATATGTGTTTGATTAGCATATTTTGTATTTGAGTTTTTGATGAATTTGAGTATTTTGGACTTAATTGAGAAAATAGTAATTTGAAGGACTAAATTGTAAAATAAATGAAATGTATGGACTTGTATGAGTTACATGAGAATTCGACTAGGCATGGGTAACTTGAAATTATGTGTATTTTATGATTTTGTAAAATAGGGACTAAATTGTCCAAATATGAAAATGTGAGGGCTAAATTACAAATAGCCCTAAATATGTGTCTTTGGATTGAATCGAATGAACCAGTGAATAAAAGAGTTAATTTTGAATATGTTTAGATCAAGAACCGAGGAAAATAGACTTAGATCGAGGGAAAGCAAAAATAACCGAATAGCCATTTCCGTTCGATAAACCGAATCCGAGGTAAGTCACTCTGCAAATAAACTTATCTGTAGTGAATTGAATATATGTATTCATATGTTTATCGATGAAAATGAATGAGTATGAGATGCTAAGTGCGTGAATTCTGAAATAAGTTTGATATAGTGATAAAGCCAAGAAGTCCCGTACGAACCTAGGAATAGATAGGTTTCGCTATGTCATGACATAGGTATCTGTTCTGTTTTATCATGTAAGACCATGTTCGGGATGTTGGCGTTGATTTGAAATTTCGTGTAAGACCTCGTCTAGGACGTAGGCATCGATATGAATTATATGTAAAAGACCTCGTCTGAGACGTAGGCATCGATATGAACTTTATGCGTAAGACCATGTCTGGGACATCGGCATCGTATTGACTCGCGTAAGACCACGTTTGGGACGTTGGCATCAATATGATCTATACATGTAAGAACCTGTCTGGGACAGTGGCATCGACATATGAGTGCATGTAAGACCTCGTTTGGGACGTTGGCATTGTACAACTATTCCGAGCTTTCTGATCATCCTACTAGGTTCCTATTGGTTCAACGGGCAAGTCTACAATACGAATGGTATATCCGAGCTTTGATCAATAAGTGAGTGATTATCCATTTCAGGTACGTTGTATGCACATTAAGTGTGTATAAAAGGTATGTACCTATATGACTTTGATATGAAGAAGAGCATGATTAAAAATGAGAATATGAAACTTAAATTGTTAAATGTGGCAAATATGGCCATAAGTTTATGAACCATGATATATATGTGATAGTTGCTAAGTGATTGAGATATATATGTGCCAATGTGTTTATTTGTATATGACTTACTAAGCTTTTGGAAAGCTTACTCTGTGTGTGTATTTTCTCTGTTTTATAGGTCGTCGAAGCTACTGAAGGCTCGGGATTGTCAAGGATCGTCATCACACTACAAAAACATATTTTGGTACCCTTTTGGAAATGTATATAGCTAAATATGGCATGTATAGGCTAGATAGGTGTATATGTTTATGAAGTGACCATGGCTATGTGTATTGGCAAGTTTTTGAGTAGATAAACGTTTGAATGAATGAGTTATGAAGCATATATTTAGTATGTTATGAAGCATATATTTAGTATGTTTTGATGCATATGGAATGGTTAAGTTTTGGTTAAGCAAATGGATGATACATGTTTGAAATGAGGTAGGATTTAGTTTGCAATTTGGTATGGATGTAAATTGGTATTGAATGTATGGATGAAATGAACCATTTGATATGTTTTGGTTGCCATATATGCATATTATGTTTAGGTATATATATTTCTTGTAGGAAGACCTTAAGTGGGTGGCATATTGGCCTTATAAAAGGGCCTACAATGCCATATGATTGAGGCACAAGGGCGTGCCTAAGACCGTGGGTAAATTGGTAGAATGTGGCTTAAATTGCACACGGCCTCGACACTGGTGTGCTTGATGGCCGTGTGAGAAATGGCAGTATGTGATCTAGTAGTACACAGCCATAGCATACGGGTGTGCTTGGTGACCGTGTTGATTTTGGCAGTATACTACCACGGAAAGTACACACGGGAGTGTCCAGTAGCTATGGGTGAGGCACGGCCTACCTCCATGGCCGTGTGTCCCCTGTATGTTAGAAAAGTTTCAAATTTTATGAAATTTTTTATGTGTTTCAGTTTAGTCCCGACTCAATTTATAAGCATGCTTAAGGTCTCGATGACCTACTTAAGGGACATTATGATTGATATTGATGAATGGTTGTACGATTAATTTTGTAAATATTTTGATCTGTCTGGTAATGCCTTTAACCCTAATCCGGTGATCAGACACGGGATAGGGGTGTTACATTTGGTTGGTATCAGAGCTACGGTTTAGTCGATTCTCAGACTAACGTAGCGTGTCAGAGTCTAGCTATACATGCCATATATTTGAACTGTGATAGTGTGATGAATCCTGATGTGTAAAATGTGATTTCTGTACAGCAATGGATCCCGAAAGAATTGTAGCTAATGACGTAGAAAGTAATGCGCCTGCTCCCGCGCAAGGGACAACGCCCTCTGATTTGAGACCGGCTATGAGCGGTCAGAAGGGAGAAGCTAAACAAGCTTTCTTCCAGATGATGAGTGAGTGGTTCACTCAATTCATGAGAAATAACCCGACTATTTCACAACCCTCACCCCGGTTAATCCCCCTCAAACATCTAATATACTTTCGATTGCAAATTTCAATCTGTTAAGTAAGCCTCCGGTTGACAAGATTCGTAAGTATGGGGCTAAAGAGTTCCGAGCTACTAATGCCAATGATGCTGAAAAAGCTGAGTTCTGGTTAGAAAACACGATCTGAGTATTTGATGAAATGTCTTTAACTCCGGAAGAAAGTATCAAGTGTGTAGTATCATTGCTCCAAGATGCAGCTTATCAATGGTGGAAAACTTTAATTTCCATTATTTCGAGAGAACGAGTCACATGGGATTTCTTTTAGACTGAGTTTAGGAAGAAATATATCAGTGAGAGATTTGTTGATCGAAACGAAAGGAATTTCTGAAGCTTAAATAGGGCCGAATGACTGTTACTGAATATGAATGAGAGTTTGTGCGACTAAGTCAATACGCCTGAGAGTGTGTGTCTTCCGAAGCTATAATGTTCAAAAGATTCGAAGATGGTCTTAATGAAGATATCCGTTTGCTAGTCGGGATATTAGAAATAAAAGAGTTCGTTGTACTCATTGATCGAGCTTGCAAAGCTGAGGCACTCGGGAATGATAAAAGAAAAGCTGAGTTTGAAGCTCGTGATATGAAAAAGAGATTTCAGAGTAAATCATTTCAGTCTGCTCCGAAAAGATTCCGAGATTGTCAAAGTCATTCTAGAGATAATGTGGGAGATTTGAATCGAAATCAAGCTAAATCGCAAATGAGTTCCAAAACTCCAGCAACTTCAGTGGCCAACATTGGAAATGTTCGATCTGAGAGACCCGAATGTAAACATTATGGAAAAAGACATTCGGGAAGCTATAGATTAAATGACAGAGCTTGCTTCAGATGTGGATCGCTTGATCATTTTATCCGTGATTGCCCCGAGACTGTCGAGCCAGAGGCTGTTCAGAATCTAAGATCTGATAATGCACTTGTGAGAGGTAGACCTTCAAAGAATGTAAAGAATGTTAGTGGTAGTCAGAGAACTATGAGAGACAATATTGTCAGATCCGAAGCCAGAGCGCCTGTCAGAGCGTATGCTATCCGAGCTCGTGAAGAAGCTTCGTCTCCTAATGTTATAACGGGTACTTTTACTCTTTATGATACTTCTGTGATTGCTTTGATAGACCCTGGTTCTACGTATTCGTATATATGCATGAATTTAGTATTCAATAAGACTTTGCTTGTAGAGTCTACTGAGTTTACTATAAAAGTATCGGAACCCTTTGGTAAAAGTGTCATTGTTGACAAAGTATGCAAGAACTGTCTGTTAATATTTCGAGATATCTGTTTTCCTGCTGATCTGATGCTTTTTCCATTTGATGAATTCTATATTATTTTGGGAATGGATTGGTTGTTTATGCATGATGCTGTTGTGAACTATAAAAGAAAGACTATAGATTTAAAAAGTCTGAAAGATGAGATTGTATGGATTGAGTCTAATGATTTAAATGGATTGCCTGATGTGATATCCGTTTTGAAAGCTCAAAGTTATGTTAAAAAGGGGTATGATTCATATTTTGCTTATGTGATTGATTCAAAAGTATCCGAGAAGAGAGTTGAATCAGTACCCATTGTTTGTGATTTTTCTGATGTGTTCCCTGAAGAGTTACCGGGATTACCTCCAATTCGTGAAGTTGAATTTGGTATTGAATTGATGCCTGGTACGACACCTATTTCGATAGCTCCGTATAGAATGGCACCAACAGAGTTGAAAGAGTTAAAGTCGCAGTTGCAAGAGTTGACCGATAGAAGGTTCGCTAGACCGGGTTTCTCGCCTTGGGGTGCACCGTTCTGTTTGTGAAAAAGAAAGATGGCACGATGAGAATGTGCATTAATTACCGTCAGTTGAATAAGGTGACCATAAAGAACAAATATCCATTGCCCAGAATTGATGATTTATTTGATCAGTTAAAAGGAGCTACTGTGTTTTCTAAGATTGATTTGAGATCGGGATACTACCAATTGAGAGTTAAAGATTTGACATTCTGAAAACTGCCTTCAGAACGAGGTACGGGCATTATGAGTTTTTAGTTATGCCATTTGGACTAACCAATGCTCCTGCAGTTTTTATGGACATGATGAATAGAATTTTCAGACCGTATTTAGATTAATTTGTTGTTGTATTCATTGACGACATTTTGATTTTCTCACATGATGAGATTGAGCATGCAGAACATTTGAGAATTGTGTTGCAAACTTTGAGAGAAAAGCAATTGTATGTAAAATTTAGCAAATGTGAATTCTGGTTGAATGAGGTCAGTTTTCTGGGGCATATTGTGTCAGCTTCTGGGATTCGTGTTGATCCGAGCAAGATTTCTACTATTCTAAATTGGAAACCTCCGAAGAACGTGTCTGAAGTTCATAGTTTTCTGGGTTTAGCTAGTTATTACTATAGATTTGTTAAAGGTTTCTCGACTATAGCTGCTCCGTTGACTAGATTACTTTAGAAAGATATCACATTTGAATGGTCGGATAAATGTCAGAGAAGTTTTGATCGGTTGAAAACTCTGTTAATAAAAGCTCCAGTGTTAGTACAACTAGAATCGGGTAAGGAATTTGTGGTATACAGTGATGCTTCGTTAAACGATATGGGATGTGTTTTGATGCAAGAGGGCAAAGTGGTAGCTTACGCTTCGATACAATTAAAGCCTCATGAAAAGAATTATCCGACACACGACCTTGAGCTCGCTGCGATTGTGTTTGCACTTAAAATTTGGCGTCATTATTTGTACGGTGAGAAATGTCATGTGTTTTCAGATCATAAAAGTCTAAAATATCTAATAACCTAGAAAGATTTGAACCTACGTCAGAGAAGATAGCTTGAACTGTTAAAAGATTATGAACTTGTGATAGATTATCATCCGAGTAAAGCAAACGTGGTTGCTGATGCATTGAGTAGAAAATCATTGTTTGCACTACGTGCTTTGAATGCTCAGTTAGATTTGTCTAATGATAGTTCTGTGATAGCTAAATTGAGAGCGAAACCGTTATTTGTACAGCAAATATGTGATGCTCAGAAGGTTGATAATGAATTGTTGTTGAAACGAGCTCAGTGTGAATTAAATTTCGAATCTAAATTTTGAGTTGTCGATGATTGTTTGAGATTCCGAGATCGAATCAGTGTTCCAAGAAATCTTGAGCTGATTCAATTGATTTTAGGTGAAGCACATAACAGTCGCCTACCTGTCCATTCGGGAAGTAAAAAGATGTATCAGGATTTGAAATGACACTACTGGTGGTCTGGTATGAAATGAGACATTTCTGAATTTGTTTCAAAATGTTTAGTTTGTCAGCAAGTGAAAGTAGAACATCAAGTTCCGTCTGGGTTGTTACAGCCAATTCTGATTCCTGAATGGAAATGGGATAGAGTAACTATGGACTTTGTTTTTGAGTTGCCTCTGACTTTGAGAAAGAAAGATGCAATATGGGTCGTAGTTCCGATAAGATCTAATTTCTCACTGGAGAGATTAGCTGAGCTTTATATTTTCGAGATTATGAGATTGCACGGGGTGCCACTATCTATTGTGTCAGATAGGGATCCGAGATTCACATCGCGATTCTGGAAGAAATTGCAAGACATTTTGGGTACGAAATTACATTTCAGTACAGCTTTTCATCCGCAAACGGATGGTCAATCTTAGCGAATTATTCAGATTCTCGAAGATATGTTAAGATGCTGTGTACTTGAGTTTAATGGTTCATGGGAACAATACCTGCCGTTGATTGAATTTGCGTATAATAATAGTTTTCAATCGAGCATCAAAATGGCACCATATGAAGCTTTGTACAAATGTAAATGTCGTACAACTCTGTATTGGACCAAACTCAGTGAGAATAAGTTACACGGGGTAGATTTGATAAAAGATACCAAACAAAAAGTGAAACTGATTCGAGATTGTTTAAAAGCAACATCTGATCATCAGAAGTCCTATGCAGACTTAAAACGAAAAGATATAGAATTTTAGATCGGTGACAAAGTATTTCTGAAAGTGTCTCCATGGAAGAAAGTGCTCCGATTTGGACATAAAGGCAAGTTAAGTCCGAGATTCATCAGACTGTATGAGATTATTGAACGTATTGGGCCTGTTGCATATAGATTGAAGTTACCCTCTGAATTAGAAAAGATTCACAATGTATTTCACGTTTCGATGCTCCGTAGATATCGGCCTGATCCATCACATGTGATTGCTTCATCTAAAATTGAAATCTGATCTGATATGACATATGAAGAGGAATCGATCCGTATCTTATCTCGTGAAGTAAAAGAGTTAAGAAACAAGAAAATTCCATTAGTGAAAGTATTGTGGAATCGACACGGGTTAGAAGAGGCTACGTGGAGCTGAAGATTCAATGAGACAAACAATATCCTAATCTATTTAACGGTAAGATTTTGGGGACGAAAATCCCTAAGGGGAGAATTATAACAGTTTAGTTTATACCCTAGTCGAATAAAGGGTTTCGGGACCACAAATTCGAGTCCGTATAATGTTTTAATATTATTTTCTATGCCATTGATATGTGATTAAGCATGTGTTTAAATTCCGTAAGTTAATTAGTCCGTTTGAATGTTTAATTTGAGCAAAGGATTAAGTTGCATTGGATGTGGAAGTTGCTTGTAATTTGTTAAAGTACTAATGTGTTATGGCTTTGTAAAAGTGAGGGTCTTATGTGGCAATTTGGCCAAAATTATAGATAGTGGATGGATGAAAGTCAATTATGCCCTTGTTATATATATGTTTTCTTTTATTAAATGATGGGTAAAAATAGTAAATAGGCATTAATATGTATATTAATAAAACAAACATATGAAAGATGATGGTTATCATCTTTTAGTGCCGAAAAATAAAGAAAAGAAAAAGAAGGAAGAACCCTAAAGTTTCGGTTAGCTTTTTGGTTTGATTCAAGGAATGTTTTGCTTCACTTTTTGATAATTTCTACGTTTTCATAATCGTTGCTTTGTATACTTCAAAATCCATGCTTCAATTTTGAGAATTTATGATGATTTTGAAATGTGTCTTTGATGAACACATGAGCTTTGAAATATTTGATGATGAAATATGGAATATATGTGTTTGATTAGCATATTTTGTATTTGAGTTTTTGATGAATTTGAGTATTTTGGACTTAATTGAGAAAATAGTAATTTGAAGGACTAAATTTTGAAATAAATGAAATGTATGGACTTGTATGAGTTACATGAGAATTTGGATAGGCATGGGTAACTTGAAATTATGTGTATTTTGTGATTTTGTGAAATAGGGACTAAATTGTCCAAATATGAAAATGTGAGGGCTAAATTGCAAATAGCCCTAAATATGTGTCTTTGGATTGAATTGAATGAACTAGTGAATAAAAGAGTTAATTTTGAATATGTTTAGATCAAGAACCGAGGAAAACAGACTTAGATCGCGGGAAAGCGAAAATAACCGAATAGCCGTTTCCGTTCGATAAACTGAATCCGAGGTAAGTCACTATGCAAATAAACTTATCTGTAGTGAATTGAATATATGTATTCATATGTCTATCGATGAAAATGAATGAGTATGAGATGCTAAGTGCGTGAATTCTAAAATAAGTTCAATATGGTGATAAAGCCGAGAAGTCCCGTACGAACCTAGGAATAGATAGGATTCGCTATGTCATGACATAGGTATCTGTTCTATTTTATCATGTAAGACCACGTCCGGGACGTTGGTGTTGATTTGAAATTTCGTGTAAGACCTCGTCTGTGACGTAGGCATCGATATGAATTATATGTAAAAGGCCTCATCTGGGACGTAGGCATCGACATGAACTTTATGAGTAAGACCATGTCTGGGACATCGGCATCATATTGACTAGTGTAAGACCACGTCTGGGACGTTGGCATCGATATGATCTGTACGTGTAAGACCCTATCTGGGTGTCATAGACATATGAGTGCATGTAAGACCTCGTCTGGGATGTTGGCATTGTACAACTATTCCGAGCTTTCTGATCATCTTACTAGGTTCCTATTGGTTCAACGGGCAAGTCTGCGATACGAATGGTATATCCGAGCTTTGATCAATAAGTGAGTGATTATCCGTTTCAGGTACGTTGTATGCACATTAAGTGTGTATAAAAGGTAAGTACCTATATGACTTTGATATGAAGAAGAGCATGATTGAAAATGAGAATGTGAAACTTAAAATGTTGAATGTGGCAAATATGGCCATAAGTTTATGAACCATGATATATATGTGATAGTTGCTAAGTGATTAATATATATGTGCCAATGTGTTTATTTGTATATGGCTTACTAAGCTTTTGGAAAGCTTACTCTGTGTGTGTATTTTCTCTATTTTATAGGTCGTCGAAGCTACTGAAGGCTCGGGATTGTCACGGATTATCATCACACTATAAAAACTTATTTTGGTACCCTTTTGGAAATGTATATAGCTAAATATGGCATGTATAGGCTAGATAGGTGTATATGTTTATGAAGTGAGCATGGCCATGTGTATTGGCAAGTTTTTGAGTTGATAAATGTTTGAATGAATGAGTTATGAAGCATATATTTAGTATGTTTTGATGCATATGGAATGGTTAAGTTTTGGTTAAGAAAATGGATGATACATGTTTGAAATGAGGTAGGATTTAGTTTGCAATTTGGTATGGATGAAAATTGGTATTGAATGTATAGATGAAATGAACCATTTGATATGTTTTGGTTGCCATATATGCATATTATGTTTAGGTATATATATTGCTTGTAGGAAGACCCTAAGTGGGTGGCATATTGGCCTTGTAAAAGGGCCTATAATGTCACACGGTTGAGGCACAAGGGCATGCCTAAGACCGTGGGTAAATTGGCAGAGTGTGGCTTAAATTGCACACGGCCTTGACACGGGTGTGCTGATGGCCGTGTGAGAAATGGCAGTATGTGATCTAGTAGTACACGGCCTTAGCACACGGGCATGCTTGGTGACCGTGTTGATTTTGGCACATACTACCACGTGAAGTACACACGGGAGTGTCCAGTAGCCATGGGTGAGGCACAGCCTACCCCCACAGCCGTGTGTCCCCGTATGTTAGAAAAGTTTCAAATTTTTATGAAATTTCTTATGTGTTTCGGTTTAGTCCCGACTCGATTTAGAAGCATGCTTAAGGTCTCGATGACCTACTTAAGGGACATTATGATTGATATTGATGAATGGTTGTACGATTAATTCTGTAAATGTTTCCGATCTATCTGGTAATGCCTTTAACCCTAATCCAGTGATATGACACAGGATAGGGGTGTTACATTTTCCCAACTATCTTCGAACTCTAAAGCACAGCATCAGAGCATATCCTCGAGAACTTGAATCACTCTTTTGGATTGGCCATCGGTTTGCGGATGGAACACGGTACTAAAATTCAATTTCGTACCCAAGGCTTCTTGTAACTTTTTCCAAAACCTCGAAGTAAACCTTGGATCTCTATCTAAGATAATGGATATAGGCACCCATGTAATCTCACAATGTAACATCCCTTACCCGTAATCCCCACCTGTCGGAATCGGGCACGAGGTGTTACCGTACAAAACTACTTGATCGCCACTTAGGCTCAATGCGACTACTCTCCTTGAATCACTACAACAACCTTATTTTCGACTTACGAGACCTCACTCGTACATACAAGGGCTCTCAAGGCTATATCAAAACTCCTACAATCCATAAAATTTCTTTCTCAACTAAACAGGGAGTACAAGCCCGTGTTAGAAGACACACACGCTCGTGTGTAGTCTCACATGCCCATGTGCCCAACCGTGCCTAAAAACCTCATCAATTCTGCCAAAGTCCCATGGCTAGGGCACACACCCATGTGGAATAAGACACGCCCGTGTACCCTCAAGACATGTCAGTGTCTTCCACCCGTGGTCGACACTGACAAATTTCACACGGCTTGGACACGCCTATGTGGTTAGTCCGTGGTCTATCCTGACTTAAAATGCTAACATGTAGGGGACACACGGCCAGGTTGCACGCCTGTGGGTTGACCGTGTGTCACACATGGCCTAGACACACGCCCGTGTGCCTACCCATATGGACGAGGACGAGGCTTTTTGCCAAGTTCTTTACATTTCCCTAGCTCATACCACATAACTTCATTCATCATACTAATAAACAATCCATGATTTCAATATAAACTCCCATAAGTAACTCAAAATTTCATAAATGATAAGGTGAGCCATCAACCTTGGCAATTTACAAAATAATTATCTTAACAAGAACCAATACACCTTTGGCAAAAATAACAAAATAATCTAACTAGTCTAGCCCCTATACATGCCATACACAAAATCACTAAGTCTAAATATACCGAGGTGAGCAGATAGTGCGGGTAGACTCCTGGTTATCGACGTATCCCGACTCGACTCTTTAGCTCTATAAAATAAGGGAAAGAAAGCAGAGTAAGCTTTAAGCTTAGTAAGTTTACAAGTAAACAATATAACATTTTAACATGCATTCAACAATTTCATAGCTTTATATACTTAGCAAGAAACAATCTACATTCATGATCATGCTTACTCATTTCCTCCATTAACACATTCCAACCATATCACTAGCATAATGCATACATTCATTGACAGGTTCCCCTGCGCTTAGCATCACAGTGTTACAATATACAGCACATTACAATCTCTTAGTCTATTACTTAGAGTCAATTTATTTGATGGTTCCGTACTTAGCCCACCATTAGTTTTTATTGGGGTGGTAATGCACTTAGCCACCAAAAGGTTGGTTACGGTGGTATCGCACATAGCCCACCAAAAGATAAATAGACAATGGTATCGCACAAAGCCCATCATAATTAAACAATAAGATGGTATCGTACTTAGCCCACCAAAAGATAAATAGACAATGGTATGGCACAAAGCCCATCGTAATTAAGCAATAAGGTGGTATCGCACTTAGCCCACCATCAAATGTTGTCTTTACACTTTTATACGACTATTCCTTCATTCATACAATAATTATTCAATGACTACCACATTCAATCCACTTGAATCATATATGTTCTCAATAAACCAATTAGCAGCACAATGTATATAAGTAAATTGTATTGTTTACACAAACTTACCTCAATGCAAAACGTGTTAACTGGCGATTTACTCAATCACCTTGCCTTTCCCACGATCAAGGTTGATTCCGTGCTCTTCTTGATCTATAACAATGAAATTCATTCATTTAGATCATTCTATGATCATAACACATCAATTTCTACACTTGGGAAAAATGACCATTTTGCCCTTGTACATTGGCAAACTTATGATTTAGCCCCTAGGTTCATAATTTATTTTTCAACACATTTTCTCATTAAACAAGCCTAGCTGAACATTTATTTCTCTTACAACTACTCAAAATTCCAACAATTTCATGCATTTATGACACAATCTCACTCTTTGCATTTAAGTCCTACTTAGGTGTTTTCATGCAAACATCTTTCACAAAAGTTATTTCTAATCTCCCTAAATTTTATTTTCTCCCATAAAAACTCAGTTAACATCATAATTACTCCCATGGCAAGTCCCTAGACTTTCAACCATATTGCAAATTGGTCCCCTCATTAGCTAGCTTAAGCTTTGGGGACTCCAAAAATATAAAAATCATCAATTAAAACCACTTAAATAACTTACTAGTAAGGAGATAGCTTGGCTGAAACTTTGAACCCCCAAAAGCTCCATTTTTGGTGGGAAGAAGGAGGGTGAATAGTGAAAGATGATAACATCTTTTACTCATCTTATTTTATTTATTAGCCACCTTACATCATCAAATTTAACCAAAATTTAATGCACTTGTCCCCCTAGCTTCCTATGGCCAGCCAACACCCTCAATATGGCCAAATTGCACTTTAAAGTCCTCCAAATTACATTCTATAGCTATTAGGTACCTTTATCTTATAAAATAGAACTTTCGCATCTTATGCGATTTAGTCTTTTTTCACAATTAAGCATGCTATTGTTAGAATTAAAGCACCAAAATTTCCATATAGCCATATATTAATACCATAATACATAAAATAATACTAAAATAATTTTCCTCAACCTTGGTTTAGTGGTCCCGAGACCACTATTCTGACTAGTCCCAAAATCAGGCTGTTACACACAACTTCGGCAATATACAACTCAGCCAACTTGTCAAGTGAGTAATCAACAAATATCGGTATAAAGTGAGCCAATTTCGTTAATCTATCAACGATAACCCACATAGCATCTTTCTTTTTCGGAGTCGTAGGTAACCCCATTATGAAATCCATCGTGATTTGGTCCCGAAGGTACTTGATGCTCGGCTTTCACTTGTTGACAGATCAAATACTTTGTAACAAACTCAGAGATATCTCTTTTCATACCTGGCCACCAATACAACTTCTTCAAATCATTATACCTTTTTGTGCTGCCTGGATGTATTGACAAACAACCATTGTGTGCCTCATGTAAAATTTTCTAAATCAACTCATCATCTTTAAGTACACAAACTCTATCACGAAACATCAAACAATCATCTGAACCAACCCTAAAATCAGAGTTATTTCCCGATTCACACTGAGTTCTCTTAACTTGCATTTCACTATCATTCCTTTGACCTTCACAAATCTGCTGAAGAAATAATGGTCTAGCCCTCAACTCAGCCAAGATAGAACCATCATCAGACAATGCTAAGCTCGTACTCTTGGCTCTCAAAGCATATAGGGATTTTCTACTCAAGGCATTCGCAACCACATTCGCTTTCCTCGGATGGTAATCGATTACTAGCTCATAATCCTTCAATAATTTGAGCCACCACCGTTGTCGCAAATTCAAATCCTTTTGGTTCATCAAGTATTTCAAACTCTTGTGATCAGTAAAGATTCGGCATTTTACACTATATAAATAATGATGCAAAATCTTCAAAGCAAAAATGATGGCAGCCAACTCCAAATCGTGCGTCAGATAATTCTTTTCATGGGGTTTTAGCTGTCTCGAGGCATAAGCTACTACTTTACCCTCTTGCATCAACAAACAACCAAGACCATTCAATGACGCATCACTATAGATCATAAACTCCTTTCTCGACTCAGGTTGTACCAAAACTAGTGCTTCAATCAACAATGCTTTCAGTCTCTTGAAACTCTGTTAACACCTCTTGGTCCATTCAAACTTAACATTTTTATGTAGCAATCTAGTCATCGGTGTAGCAATCATAGAGAACCCTTTAACGAACTGTCTGTAGTAACCCACTAAGCCCAAAAAGCTCCTAATCTCTGACACATTCCTCAACGGTTTCCACTCGACAATAGCCGAGATCTTACTCGGATCAACTCTAATTCCATCACCCGACATGATGTGTCCTAAGAATCCAACCTCTTAGAGCTAAAACTCACTCTTGCTAAACTTAGCATACAACTGCTTGTCTTTTAGAGTCTGCAAAACAGTTCTCAGGTGCTCCGTGTGATCACTCTCATCTTGAGAATAAATTAGTATGTTATCGATAAAAACAACTACAAATTTATCCAGGTACGGTCAAAAAATACGGTTCATTAAATCCATAAATACCGTAGGAGCATTCCTTAAGCTAAAGGGCATGACGAGGAACTCGTAATGGCCATACCTTGTCTAAAATGCAGTTTTCAGCACATCTTGCTCATTAACTCTCAACTGGTAATATCCAGACCTCATGTCTATCTTAAAAAACACCGTGGCTCCCTTTATTTGGTCAAACAAATCATCGATCCTTGGCAGAGGATACTTATTTTTCACTGTCACCTTGTTAAGTTGTCTGTAGTCTATACATAGTCTCATCGACCCATCTTTCTTCTTCACAAAAAGTACTAGAGCACCCCATAGTGAATAGTTCGGTCTTGTAAGACCCTTATCCATTAACTCTTGTAGCTGAAACTTCAACTCTTTTTACTCCAATAGTGCCATTCTATATGGGGTAACTGATATAGGTGCCGTACCCGAAACTAACTCAATGCCAAACTCGACTTCTCTAATTGGAGGTAATTCGTAACTCTTCCAGAAACACATCCGGATACTCGCATGCTACAAGCACCGATTCAATCTTTACCTTTGATTCTTGGGTATTCAACACAAATGCGAGATAGGACTCATACCCTTTTCTCATGTATTTCTCAGCTACCATAGACGAAATCACTACAGGCAAACTATCTAATTTACTTGATTCAACCCGAAAGATATCTCCATTTACACATTTCAGTTCAATAAACTTACTACCACAGTTTACTAAAACATTATGAGTAGTAAACCAATCCATGCCAAGAATAAGGTCAAATTCATCAAACGGCAACAACATGTGATTAGCCGAAAAATAATGACCTCTAATTGTCAAGGGACAATTTCTACACACTTTGTCAACTAGTACATGCTTGCCTAATGAGTTTGACACTTTTATCACAAATTCTATAGACTCAACAAGCATACTCATGCTAGACACTAATTTCATACAAATATAGGAATGGGTAGACCTTGGATCAATTAAAGCAACAATAGAGATATCATAAAGAGAAAAAGGTACCCGTTATCACATCTGGAGATGATGCCTCTTAGCGAGCGCGAATGGCATAAGTCCTTGCAGGCACTTTACCCTCTGATCTCACAGCAGAATCTCTGGGCACACCTCTACTACTATTCTCACTTCTCGGGTTCCTCTGTGGTCTACCCCTCGAAGGTACATTACTCGCTCTCATTTCTTGTTTTCTCTCTTTCTCATTTTTCTCAGGACAATTTCGAATGAAGTGGTCTAGTGAATTGCACTTGTAGCAAGCTCGAGTGTTTCCCCAACACTCCCTAGTATGTTGTCTATCACAATTTTGACACTAGGGTTTATTTGATTTCGCATTTCCCATGCTTGCCATCAAGGTGGCTTGAACTCTAGAGTCCGAATATGTTTTACCACAATCCCGGTGTAAATACCCAGCTGAAGTAGCCATCTGAGGGTTCGTTTCTTTAGACCTCTTTGATTGGGGTTGAAACGACTTACTCATCGGCCTCTTCTTTGAATCTTAGGCCTCAATCATAGCTTTTCTCTTTTCCTTATTCAACTATTCAGCCTTGCAAGCTCTATCAACCAACACCGCGAATTCTTTCAACTCCATGATTCCAACTAGCAATATGATATCCTCATTTAGCCCATCTTCGAATCTTTTACACATAATAGCTTTAATAGACACACATTCTTAAGTATACTTACTGAGTCTGACAAATTCGCACTCATACTCTGCCACAAACATTTTACCTTGCTTCAATTCTAGGAACTCCTTCCGTTTCTGATCAATGAACCATTGACTTATGTATTTCTTCCGAAACTCTTCTAAGAAGAAGTCCCATGTCACTCTCTCCTTGGAACTACATATGTTAGTGTTTCCACCAGTGGTATACCGAGTCCCTCAGTAATGACACATCACATTTTAAGCTTTCCTCGGGTGTACAAGAAAGTTCATCAAACACCCTCATAGAATTTTCGAGTCAGAACTCTGCTTTCTTAGGGTCATCATCTATGTTGCCTCTAAATTCCTCAACCACTTGTTTTCAAATCTTATCGACCGGAGGATTAGTCATTCTTACTAAATCTATACCTTAAGGAGCTACGGGGACTGGCTGAGGTTTAAGAGGAGGTGGAGGAGGTTGAGCATTAGGATTTGCTCATACAAACTTAGTATACTAGTTTCTCATCATATGGAGAAAGGCTTCCTGAGCCTCTTCTCCTTGACCCAAAGTCTTGGGTCTACTTTTTACAAGCACGGTCCTTTGCATGAGAGCCAGCGAATTACTAGCAGCATCATCAACAGTAGCTCGGTCGGGATCCATTTACTATATGAAAACACAGTTTAAAATTGTCAAGAGTCACCACACTATCAATATATTTCTATGGCATGTATAGTTAGACTCTCACACACGATACGATAGTCTGAGAACTGACTAAACCATAGCTTTGATACCACTAAATGTAACACCCCTTACCCATGTCCGACACCGAGACAGGGTACGAGGCATTACCTAACTTAAACGCATGTATTCATTCAATTACAAATCATAAAAATCCTTTCAAATTTAAAATTTTTCAAACTTCATCTTAATATCCTTAATATAGGCCTACGAGGCCCAAAAATAATTTTAGAAATGGTTTGGAATCAAATCAAACTCTTTAGAAGATCTCTGGAAAGACTTAGAAAATTTTCATCATATAGTCCACACGCCCGTGTGGAGGAAGGGACACGCCCGTGCAGTATATCACATGCCCGTGTTCCACACTCGTGAAGATTTAATTTTCAATTCGAACCTACAGGGGTTTTCACACGGCCTAGAGATGTCCGTGCCTTAGCCCGTGTGCAAAAACCTTGACATTCTGTTTCTGACATCATCACCCCATATATGTCACATGGCGAAGGCACACGGCCGTGTCCTTAGACCATGTGGCGAATTAAATTCCTAAATTCAGGTGAAGACTTCACACGGCAAGGGCACACACCCATGTGTTAGGCCGTGCCTCTTACACGGTTGTGACAGACGGCCGTGTCTCTGCCCATGTGGTTACTACTAAGCATACTGACTAGCCAACTTAGCATGCAGGGGGACACACGGCCTAACTACATGCCCATGGGGCAGATCGTGTGTCACACACAGCCTAGACACACGCCCGTGTGCCTACCCTTGTGGACAAGAACAAGACTATTTTCCAAGCACTTTCTGCCACTCCAACTTATACCACATAAACCACATCAAGCAACCAACCTATTTATGCATAAATACCCCAATTAAACAACCATGCAACTTGCACATTCATGAGTCACCTCATCATTTTACAGATTAATAATAAAGAGCCATCAACTATGGCCTTATACAAAAGAATTCATCCTCAAATGAGCCAACACATTTGGCCAAAACAATATGACAATTCAATTAAATCTAAGTCCCTATACATGCCATACACAAAATACTAAATCTAACTATACCACAATGTGTGAATAGTATGGGTGATCCTCCAACTTTCTCCGTATCCTGAGTTGACTCTTCAACACTATAAAACAAGGGAAAAGAGAAGGGAGTAAGCTTTAAGCTTAGTAAGTCTATATGTAAACAATAAACATCATAACACATACTTATCGATCGAGAACATTACATACTAAATAATAACAATTCAGATCCTCTTAACCATACTTACTCATTTCAAACCTCACCACATCCCAACACATATCATAAAACATTGCTCACATTTACATGTACTTATACCCTGCACTTATCACCACAAAGCCACATGTAATTTCATGTAGACAAGTTTCTCGATGAACACTTCAGAATAATGTTAGATACTTCGTGGTTTCGTACACATCCCACCATTTAATAATTAACAAGGTGGTATCGCACACATCCCACTAATGATAATAAATATGATGGTACCACACATAGCACATCATTAATAAATAACAAGCTGGTATCTCACACAGCCCACCAACAATAATTGTTACGGTGGTATCGCATATAACCCACCAATAATCACATGTTCACGGATATTTATCCGTACCCATTTTCCTATTCCGAAGGTTCATCCAAGAATTTCCTCACTCTCTATCATTTCAATAAATCTCACCAATAAGCATTTACATTCAAACAATGCATTAATAGGTAAAAACATACATAATAAGGATGTATTGTTTACACATAAACTTACCTCGATACAAAATATGTCAGTTTGTAATTTAGTCTGTAACCTTGCCTTTTCCCCGGTTAAGGTTGATTCCACGTTCTTCTTGATCTAGAATGACATATTTAACTTATTAACTCACCACATTATTCAAAACATTTCAAAATTTCTATTTTGGCAAAATTACCATTTTGCCCATATACTTTTACAAAATTACACTTTTGCCCTTAGGCTCGAAAAATGAAATGTGTGTATTTTTCACATATCCAAGCCTAGCTAATTCATTTTATCTCTTATAGCAACTCACAATTTCAATTATTTCACACACTTATTATTTATTTTATAACTTTTACAAAGTAGTCTTATTAAGAGTTTTCATGCAACAATCCTTTCACAAAAGTTGTTCTTTAACCCACTAAGATTCATTTTCTTCCATAAAATTTCAGCAATCAACACAAATGTTCACATGGAAAATCCCTAGACTCTCAACCATTTTGCAAAATAGTCCTCTCATTAGCTAGATTAAGCTTTAAGGGTTCCAAAAACACAAAAATCATCAAAAATAACCATCATAATCACTTACTTGCAAGAGGATAGCTTGGATGAAAGTTTGAGCTTCAAAACCCCCTATTTCTTGCTAAAAATTTTGGTGGAGGATGAAGGAGAATGAAAAAGATGATAGCTTTCCTGTTTTTCTCTTATTTTATTCAATTAAGTCACCTAATCTACCAAACATTGACTAAATTAAGTATCTTGTCCCCCATATGGCCGGCTATTTCCTTTAAAAAGGCCCAATTGCATAGTTTGGACCTCCAATTAAAATTCTATAGCTATTTGACACCTATAGCTTGTAAAACACTTTATGCGATTTAGTCCTTTTTCGTAATTAAGTATGCAATCACCAAAATTAATGCACCAAAATTTTCATGTACTCATATAATCATGATATAACACATATAATAATATTAAAAATAATTTATTTGGTCTTAGATTAGTGGTTTTGAAACCACTGTCCCGAGTAGCCCCAAAATCGAGCTATTACAGTTGCAGTTTGAAAATTTTCACCTTTTGTCTAAAAATTCTATATGTTTCCAATTTAGTCCTGATTTGTTTCTAATGTGGTTTTAGGGAGGGCTCGAATAAGGGATAATATGTTTGACTTTGATGGGTTTTGCTATGATTGATAATGTGAATTGAATATTTTAAATTTTTGATCATTTTGAATTGAAATTTTTGCTAATGCTCTGTAACCCTATTTCGATGGCAAATATGAGTTAGGGGTGTTACAGGAACTGCCTTCTTCTTCTCCCTTATATTTTTCCTTCTTCTCAACCGTTATCCTCTACTCCCGTCCAAGGAACATTTTTTTCAATTGTCTCTTTAAGCATTTACCTTTTTTTTTTTTTCTTCTTGAGTTTTATATCTCTTCCTAGAGTAGGCCCATGATCCCATTATTTTTTTCCTCTTTTTTAGGTTTATTTTTCTAGTATACGTACAATAGGGCTGATAACGGTTAAATGTTGACTGGGTCTCTTCTTAGCATTGCCACAGCATTCTTATTGGCAAACTATCCAGGCTTTTGCCACGATAAACCTTCATTCATTTACTCAATTTTCCTCATTATGCATCGGCCCTCAATCAACAAAGAAATCCTTCTCACAAATAATTAAAAGTAACATATAATAACATTTAAGCACAGTCCAAGCTCCCTAATGCCCTAAAAAATACTAATATAATATCCTAAAATGCAACTAAATTACCTGAATCCAGAAAATTAACCAATTCTAAAGGCATGAAATAATACTCTTTTCAAGAGTTATCACACCCCCAAAACTAAGTTATTACTTGTCCTCAAGCAAGATATGCATGAATGCATGAATGTATGAATTGCCATGGCAACATAATCACTTTTGTACTGTTAGACGATCAAAAGAGCATCATGTACTTCAGTTCTCAGCAATATTCTATGTCTAAAAATTTTATCAAGTTTCATAAACTTATTCAGCAAAGGCAGTGCAGAAAATATTACCCTAAGTTGTAACACCCTTAACCCGTGTCCGGTCGTCGAATTAGGTTTAAAGGCGTTACCAGAAAGATCGAAAACATTTACAGATTTATCACATAGTCACTTATCAATCTCAACATAAAGTCCCTTAAGAAGGTCATCGAGACCTTAAACATGCTTGTAAACCGAGTCGGGACTAAACTGAAACACATACGAGATTTCATGAAAATTTAAAACTTTTCTAAAATACAGGGAACACACGGCCATGGGGGTAGGCCGTGCCTCTTCCACGGCTACTTGACACACCCGTGTGTCTTCCCCGTGGCTATATACTGCCAAAACCAACACGGTCACCAAGCACGCCCGTGTGCTAAGGCCGTGTACAATAGATCACATACTGCCATTTCCCATACGGCCACCAAGCACACCCGTTTCGAGGTCGTGTACAATATAAGGCACATTCTACCCATTTACCCACGGTCTTAGGCACGCCCTTGTGCCTCAACCGTGTGACATTATAGGCCATTTTACAAGGCCAATATGCCACCCATTTTGGGTCTCACCTACAAGCAATACATACCAAAACATAATATGCATATATGGCAACCAAAACATATCAAATGGTTCACTTCATCCATACATCCAATACCAAATCCATCCATACCAAATTGCAAACTAAATCCTACCTCATTTCAAACATGTATCATTCAATTGCTTAACCAAAACTTAACCATTCCATATGCCTCAAAACATACTAAATATATGCTTCATAACTTATTCATTCAAACATTTATCAACTCAAAAACTTGCCAATACACATGGCCATGCTCACTTCAAAAACATATACACCTATCTAGCCTATACATACCATAATTAACCATATACAATTTCAAAAGGGTACCAAAATAAGTTTTTTAGTGTGATGATGATCCTTGACAATCTTGAGCCTTCAGTAGCTTCGATGACCTATAAAACAGAGAAAATACACACACACAGTAAGATTTCCAAAAGCTTAGTAAGTCATATACAAATAAACTTGGCATAAAAAGCATATATGCAATTTGATACATTTTTACATCTCATACATTTAACAATTTATCATGTATATGCTTGATTCATACTTATGACATCATTGGTCACATTTATCCATTCAAAACTCATTTGAAGCACATAGCTCTTTCATAATCTTCCTTGCATCTCATTCAACTTATCATATTCAAGCATCCCTTTCTTCAAATCGAAGTCATATACATATTTACCATTCATGCATACTTAATGCACATTCAACATACCTAAATCAGATATTCATTCACTTAATGGATCATAGCTCGATATACCATTTGTATTGCAGAATTGCCCGTTGAACCCGTAGGAACCTAGTAGGATACTCAAAAAGCTCAGAATAGTAGTACAATGCCAACATCCCAGACTAGGTCTTACATGCACTCGTATATCGATGCCATTGTCCTGCATGTGGTCTTACACGATAGATCATAATGATGCCAACGTCCCGCACATGGTCTTACATATAATCGATAATGATGCCTACGTCCCATTTAGGTCTTATATGATCGAAATTTCAAATCTTACAAAAATTTCAACAATGCCAATATCCGGACGTGGTCTTACATGATAAAATGTAATAGATACCTATGTCATGACATATCTAATCCTATCTATTCCTAGGTTCGCACGGACTTCTTGGCTTTATCACTATATCGAACTTATTTTGGAATTCATGCACTTAGCATTTCTTACTCATTCATTTTCATCGATAAACATATGAATACATATATTCAATTCAATACAGATAAGTTTATTTGTATAGTGACTTACCTCATATTCGGTTTATCTGAATGAAAACGACTACTCAGTTACTTTTGCTTTCCCGCGATCTAAGTCCGTTTTCCTCGGTTCTTGATCTAAACATATTCAGAATTTACCCTTTTATTCATTATTCCATTCATTTCAATCCATACACATATATTTAGGGCTATTTGCAAATTAAACCTCATATTTGCACACTTTAACAATTTAGTCCATTTTTCACAAAACATTAAACTCACAAAATCCACACACACACATGCTTGGCCGAACCTCTCTAAGGACTATATAAGCCCAAATATTTCATCAAATTCACAAATTAGTCCTTCAATTTACCATTTTCACAATTTAGCCCTATTTAACTAAATTCATCAAAACTTCAAGAATAAAACATGTTTATCTAACTCAAATATTTCATTTTTCATTCTCAAAACATCACAAGCTTGCAAAACCATCAATGGTATATTTCACATACATCATCAAAACACAAAATCAAGGCATGGGTTTTGTAACTCTCAAAGCAACGATTGTAAAAACGTAAAAATTATCAAAAACGGATCAAGAACCATACCTTAATTAAAGAACATCCATGGCCGAATGTTTGAAAACATTTAAACCCTTATTCTTTTGTTTCTATTTTCGGTGGTAAAGTGTGGAAGATGATGACATTTTAACTTTCATTTTGTTTAATATAACATATATCTCAATTACCAAAATAACCTTTATTAAAACTTATAAAAAGCATGCATAATATGAACATAAATGTCCACTAATATGATTAAAGGTATAATATCCACATAAGGACTCCACCTTTAATAAGCCATGTCAAAAAGATACCTTATCAAAGAGCATGCTAATATTAAACTTTATACATTTAGTTCTTTTGTCAAATTAAACATACAGATGGATAAATTATCATACGAAACTTTACCACATGCTTAATCACCCATCAAAGACACAGAAAATAAAATTAAAATATTATACGGACTCGATTTGTGGTCCCGAAGCCACTGTTTCGACTAGGGTATAAATTGGACTGTTACAATTCTCCCCCCTTAGGGATTTTCGTCCTCGAAAATCTTACCATTAAATAGAATCGGATATTTCTGAGTCCTTAGGCTCCTACGTAGCCTCTTCTATACCATGACGATTCCAGAGTACTTTCACTAATGGAATTTTTTTGTTTCTCAACTCTTTCACTTCACGAGCTAAGATACGGATCGGTTCCTCTTCGTATGTCATATCAGATAAGATTTCAATTTCACATGGGACAATCACATGTGACGGATCAGACCGATATCTACCGAGCATCGAAACGTGGAATACATTGTGAATCTTTTCTAGTTCAGAGGGTAAATTCAATATATATGTAGCAGGCCCAATACGTTCAATGATCTCATACGGTCCAATGAATCTCGGACTTAACTTGCCTTTACGTCCGAATCGGAGCACTTTCTTCCATCGGGACACTTTCAGAAATACTTTGTCACCGATCTCAAATTCTATTTCTTTTCGTTTTAAGTCTGCATATGACTACTAACGATCAAATGCTGCTTTGAAACAATCTCTAATCAGTTTCACTTTCTAATTGGTATCTTTTATGAAATCGACCCTGTGTAACTTATTCTCACTGAGTTCACCTAATACAGAGGTGTACGACATTTACATCCGTACAAAGCTTCATATGGTTCCATTTTTGTAACACCCTAAACTCGACCCATACGTCATTACTGGATCTGGTATGCTACGGGTTTAATTCTTGAAAACTTTGCTTTGATGGGTTTTGAAAATTTCAGTTTATTTAGTCATTATTTGAAAAAAAAATAAAAGAAACTTAAACTTTTATGTTGAGTGGATTTGAAAAGCCCATTTATCACTCCATTTTATTATTAAGACTTTGGGCACAAATAGGTTTATAAACATGTGACATATTAAAGTAAAACAAGTAACAAATAAATTGGAAACCTAAGTTATGGGGCCTTATTACAAAAATATTCCCAAAAAAAATAATAATCCATAATGATAATGAAAGTCTTGATGGCCCCTTGAGTCCGCCTCGGCTCCCATGTCTACAGTCTACTACTCATTTGTAGAGTGGGAAAAATAAAAAAGTGAGTCACCAAGACTCAGTGTGCAAAACTTGAAAACACATAAAAGCCTAGGGCCCACAAACACATTATGGGCCTTGGCCCGCATGCAATGGTAACAAAATATGTCATGCATCATGGCCCATCCCAAAACCTAAGAGTCCATCCTCTACACACCCCGCACCAACTGTTACAATCGTGGGATTTCTACAATCAACCCTCCATCCGCTACACACCACATCACATTGTCTTATATCATATAGACCGATCACTTACGCTAACCTCAAAAATACATTATAGTATTCGACAACTATGCTGCCTGTGGCAAAGCCACGATTGCCTCGCGACCCTGCTCCCTACCATAAATCCATCAATAAATCCCATCCCATGCATGCATACATATAAGAAACAAGTCATCAAGCCATCTAACAAATCTCATACTTTCACATGCTATGATTCACATAGAAAAGTTTCTATGGTTACGTACCTGGCATCCCATGCCTACCCCTTCTGGGTAATACAACTATTCATACAACATTTCTTTCCACCTTTTAGCCCTTAGCATACATATAATATATCAATGCTTATGTGTTAAGAATCTACACACCTTATTATGGTTACGATGACACCTCTATG
This sequence comes from Gossypium rotundifolium, assembly GCA_025506655.1. Classification (NCBI taxonomy): domain Eukaryota; kingdom Viridiplantae; phylum Streptophyta; class Magnoliopsida; order Malvales; family Malvaceae; genus Gossypium; species Gossypium rotundifolium. The sequence goes on from CP106728.1 coordinate 121,357,953, forward strand.
TTGACATCGCCGGGTCGATACTACCGCTATCCGCCTAAGATGCTATTCAAGTTGGTCCACAACCCGACAAAGAATCTCGAACAATGGACACTACTCGTTTCTTAAACTTAGGATTGGGTTTACGGACCCACTTCTCCTTTGCCTCGATCCATATTTGATTCCATCCAAAAGTCCTTGTCGAACTACTATAGCTAAATAGGGTTAAACCATATCATATGAGTTAATATCTCAATTATGATAGCGAATCTTAATAGGAATCTAAAGAAATCCCTTACCTTGAGATCCCAAAAGCGATAGGATACTAGAGATTAATGGTTTCTGGCTTTTTGAGATCTAGATGATTCGATCTACTACGATTTCTCGGAGTGCCGCCCAAAAGAACATGCGATTAACGAAAGAGTCAAACTAAAGATAACCTATCAATCTACTATCCATTCGGCTATAGTCTCAAAATTGAAAGAGAAAAGAATTTGGTTATTACCTTTACAGAGAAATCAGCACTTCAAGAAAATCCCGATTTATGGAGAAATCAGCACAAGAGGAAAAGAATGGAAAAAGAAAGTGAATTAAGAGGCTTTGGCTTTTAGTAGAGAAATCGACAGAGAGAAAAAGGAATAGACAAAGGTATTCGGTTATGGAGATGAGAAGAAAGTTGAGAGGTTTCGACTTTTGGAAAAGAAAAGAGAATAGAGAGTGTAGAGAAGGACTAAGAATTTTGGCACAAAGAATAGGGTTCAGATGCCAAATTTAAAGAGATACACTCGTATTTATAGGGAATTTCGGCACTTACCTATCAAATGTCGAAATTGCCCTTTTCTAAAAACTGAAACTAATTGACAAATGTGGGGAATTTTGGCACCCCTTATGCCACATCAAAACCGATTCTTCATCCCCTCAGAGTTGGAATTTCAGCCAACTCTACTTACAATAGATAACTCCCATCTTTTCTCCTTAATCTACTCATAACTAATATCAGCACAATTATTTATATTATTCAACAGATAAATCTCTCTATTTTTAAACCTTGTCGCCGTCCAACCTTACCCACATATATGCCGAAATTTAGCTAATTAAAATTAAAGGAATTGGGCTGCATGCCTCTTAAGTTTGGGCATCCTCAGTTGACGCCACCTCCTTGCTCTCTAAGTGGCGCCATTTTGCCACTAGGCCACAAGCCCACTTGTGTTTAAAGCAAAGATAACATCTTTTAAACCCTCTAGTGCCCAAACAGAAAATTTAACGAAGGCCTCAGCCCAATCTAAGCCCCTTAAATACTCTAATTAACACATTGAACGTAATACACATCAAATGCAAAGGCCCATTAATTCAGGATGTTATAGCTCTACCTTAAAGAAATTTCGTCCTCGAAATTACCTGGATCCGAATAGATACGGGAATTACTGTCGCATCGCTTCCTCCGGTTTCCACGTATCCTCCTCAGAGCCGTGATTCCGCCATAGAAACTTAACCAATAGAACCTTCTTCCTTCATAATACTTTGACATCATGATCCAAGATTTCCACTGGCTCTTCTTCAAAGGATAGGTGAGGTCTTACCTCGATTTCCTCCATAGGTACCACATGAGATGGATTCGAATGATATCGTCTTAACATAGAGATGTGAAATTCATCGTGAATCTGGCTTAGCTCAGAAGGTAGCTCTAGCTGATACGCTACTGATTCAACTCGTTTCAGCACCTAATAAGGTCCGATGAATCTGGGACTTAACTTACCCTTCCGTCTAAATGTTAATACTTTCTTCCATGGTGACACTTTCAAGAACACCTTGTCACCCACTACAAACTCTATGTCCTTACGCTTCAGATCAGCATAGGACTTCTGTCTGTCTGACGCTTCATTTAGTCGAGCTCGAATTAACTCAACCTTCTCCTCCGTCCTCAGAACCAACCTGCACTCCAAAATCGACGCCCCTAATTTCATCCAATAGGTAGGAGTACGACACTTTCGCCTGCACAATGCTTCATAGGTGCCATCCAATACTAGACTAGTAGTCATTGTTGTAAGCAAACTCTACCAATGGCGTAAACTCCTTCCAACTACCTCTCAAATCAATGACACAACCCCTTAACATGTCCTCCAAGATCTGAATCACCCACTCGATCGCCCATCGATCCGAGGATGAAACGTCAGATCAAATCCAACTCGCACCCAATGCTTGATGCAACGCCTTTCAAAACCTTAACGTAAACCTAAGATCTCGGTCTGAAATAATCGACATAGGTACTCCATGCAACCTTATAATCACCGCTATATACAGCTTAGATAACTTTTGTAAGGAATAATCGACCCGAACCGGTACAACATGAGCAGACTTCATCAACCGATCGACGATCACCCAAACTGAATCTTTCCTAGTAGGCGTGAGAGGTAGCCCACTAACAAAGTCCATTGTGATCCCTTCCCACTTCCACTAAGGAATCTTCACCGGTTGCAACAACCCTGATGGTAACTGATGCTCCGCCTTTACCTGCTAATAGGTTAAACACTTCCCCACTAATTCAGTCACCTCTCGTTTTAAGCCTGGCCACCAAAACTGCTCCCATAAATCTCGATACATCTTACTACCTCCATGATGCATAGCGTATGGACTACCATGCGCTTCTTGCAAAATCCTTCGCCTCAACTCAGGGTCTTTTGGCATGCACACTCTCCCTTGAAAACATAATAATCCATCCTCATTCACACTAAATTTTGTTGGCTCATCACTTGAAATCAACTGCAACTTCCCCTAAGCAATCCATCGATCTAATGTTTTTCCTTAACTTGACTAACCCATGAAGGTTTCACTTGAAGTTCAGCTAGTAGACTTCCATCATCATATAAGCGAAGGTGAGCAAACATTGCTCTCAAATCAGAGATCACCTTACGGCTTAGAGCATCTGCCACCACGTTGGCCTTACCTGGATGATACTCGATCACGCAGTCATAATCCTTTAACAACTCGATCCACCTCCTTTGCCTTAGGTTTAACTCCTTCTGTGTCAAAAGATACTTCAAACTCTTATGATCCGTGTAAATGACAGATTTCTCCCCATACAAATAATGCCTCTAAATCTTCAAGGCAAACACCACTGCCGCCAACTCCAAATCATGGGTGGGATAGTTTGCTTCGTGCGGTCTTAACTGCCGTGATGCATATGCAACCACCTTTCCATCTTGCATCAACACGTATTCTAGTCCCGTGTGTGACGCATCCAATAAATCACGAATTCCTTCCCAACCCCCGGTTGAATCAACACCGGAGCCTCCATCAATATCCTTTTCAACTTTTCAAAACTCTCCTGCTGCTTATCAGACCAAACAAATGGAACTCCTTTCCGTAGAAACTTATTCAATGGTGCCACAATCAGAGAAAATCCTTCTACAAATCTTCTGTAGTACCCGGCTAAACCAAGAAAACTCTGAATCTCTGCCATCGACTTAGATGGCTTCCAATCCAACACCGCTTCAATTTTTCGAGGGTCAACCCTAATCCCTTCTGCTGACACCACGTGACCTAGAAAAGTAACTTCATTTAGCCAAAATTTGCACTTGCTGAATTTGGCATAAAGCTACTTCTCCCTTAGAATCTGTAGAACCACTTGCAGATGTGAATCATGCTCTTCTTCGATCTTGAATAGACCAAGATGTCATCAATAAAACCATGACAAATCGATCCAGTAGGTTGGAACACTTGGTTCATCATATCCATAAACGCTCATTAGTCAACCCAAATGGCATCACCATGAACTCATAGTGACCATAGCGAGTCTTAAAAGCATGAATATCACCTTAAGTTGATGATACACTTAGATCTATCTTTAAAAAGACAAGCCCTTCAACCGATCGAACAAGTCATCGATCCTCACTATTTGTTCTTGATGGTTAACTTATTCAATTGAATCAATGCACATCGCATTGAACCATCCTTATTCTTGACAACACCCGGCGCATCACCCAACAACTTCCATTTGCTAATTCCACCAACTCTTTCGTGCCATTCCATATGGAGTAATAGATACCTGCGCTATTCCCAGAAGAAGATTAATTCCAAACTCCACTTCTCGATCCGGAGGTGATCCTGGAATCTCTTCGGAGAAGACATCAAGAAATTCCTTCACCGTCCTAATATCCTCAACAGCTAGGTCATTGGCTTCCAAAGCTCAGACAAACATTAGAACCGCTTTGCACCCTTTTCTCACCATTCTTTCGCTCTTAGGCGCCTACCATGTTTGATGATAATTCTCCCTTTCTCCTATCACCAACACTTCACCTCCCTCGGGGGTTGTTAACACCATATGCTCGGTTGCACAATCTAAATTGGCTTGATACTTCACTAGCCAGTCCATGCCTAAAATTAAGTCAAACTCCCCGAACGGTAATTCCATCAAATCCGTCAGGAAAACTATTCCCTAAACTTCTAAGGGTACCTCCCGATAAAGTTTATCTACTACCACAGATTGTCCTAATGGGCTAATTACTCACATCGCCCTAGGGGTAGCTTCAGAATCTAAACTTAAAGATTCAGACACACTACTAGCAACATATGAATGTGTCGACCCAATGTCAATCAATGCAACATAAGGCAATCCAAAATTAAAACGTACTTGTTATAACATCCGGTGCATCACCTTCTCTCAACGTCCCGACAAAGATAAATGACCTCGATCGCCTCACCTCAAGAGTTTCGCGCCTCGGCCGGTGTCCCACGACCCGATCAAATCGTTACCACCTCCGGCCGACCACGACCTCTCTCGTAGTCAGCAGACCTCCTCTACTCTACCGAGCATTTTCCTACCTCAGGGTCTTTCCTCATCTCGTGGCTGAGGACAATCTCTTATCTGATGGTCCAAAGAACCACACCTAAAGCACTTCCCACTGCCTGCCCTACACTCGCCTGCATGGAATTTGTCACATTAGGCACACCTTCGTGTTTGGTTAGCGTGAGGTCTTTCACCAGTCTCACCCATCCGACCTAAGTCTTTTCTCGTTACTCCTAGTTGTTCCTGATGATCCAAAGTTTCTCTTACCTTCACCCCTATCTCTATCCCGGTTCAGTTTTTTCATCCGTCTCACCTCCTCAGCAATCTTATCTTTCTCCACAAGCATAGTAAATTCTCGCTCTTGTTGTGGAGCTATCAACACACGTAGATCATCTTTCAGGCCATCCTAAAAATGAACACATCTCTCATGCTCTGTGGCCACTATCCCTCGAGCATAACGGCTAAGGCATAGGAATTCTGCTTCATATGCCACCACCGACCCACTTCCCTGAACCAGATTTAGGAACACTTTACGCACATTCACATAACTCATTCCAATATACTTACTCTAGAAAGCCGCCTTGAAGTAATCCCAGGTGATATGGTCAACTATGGTACCTTTCTTAACCGTAAGCCACCATTGGTAAGCTTTGTCCCGAAAAAGGGACACCACTCCCTTCAGCTTCTCTTCCTCCGTGAAGTCGAGATCATCCATGATCCTCTCCATTGCTTCTAACAAGTACTCAATTGTACTAGGAGCTACACCCGAAATTCCCTTAAACACTTTCGCCCCATTGGCTCTCAGTCGCTCTGGCATAGACTTCCGGGCTCCTATGCCCATGCTTACTCTAGCAACTCTCTCCAAAACCCTTAACATAGCCTGAGATACAGCATCATCTCTGGCTGTCTGATCTTGAAACTCTACCTCCATACCTGGTGGCACTGGAACTTCATTCCTTGACTTGTGACCAGACCCCACGGGTTCTGACACAGCCATCCTACCCCTACCACGACCACGCGCCGGACGTCCTGGACCTCTTGTATTCATTCTACCGCTTCGTGTTTATCTGATTAGAAATTTTATGAATTAATAATTCTTTCTTCCACTGATTAATAACGGACAATCTTATGGGAAGTAGTTTTAACAGAGTTCTTTCAATTCAATTCTATCTACATGTTCGCCTCAAGTATGTATTTTCTAATTCTAGAGTTCACATTCAATCAACATCAAGCGAGCACCATATACACGCATCAAACACGCAAAAACATCCAGAACTCACATTCATCACTTAGGGTATTTTCGTCATTTGACTACCCAGGTATTTTAACCTCTGTATTTTGGTAATTTTGTAAACCAGGTATTTCAATAAATTTTTCAAACGAGGGTATTTTGGTTATTTTGCGTAATCAAGGGTGTCTTAGTAAATTTCCTCAACCTAGGGCATTTGGGATAATTTACAAAATCGTGGTATATAAGTAATTTTATAAAATAGGGTGATGGTCCCTTTCGGGTTTTAGTTATAAATTTTAGCCCATCAAGAAGCCCTCTCTTGCTAGAGTGAACAACCACTACGCACTGTAGGATTCCAGAGAAGAGGAGGTGAGTCACTAGGACCGCTTAAATACCAAGCTCTTCCCGGATCCAATCCTAGACATGCGTATGCCAGTTTCCACACCCTAACCCTATAACTTGTTCACGCACACGCTTAATTAAGAAAAATTAAGTCTTATGAGATTTGAAGAATTGTTTAATCTAGGCCTAAGTTCCATTAACACTATCATACTAATCTCGTCCATAAGGCCCATCAAAACCCAACATACATATCATACCAAAGTTTAGAATACTTACTCGGTGGATCGGGTGCCGAGACTCAAGGCCATATCTTCCAAAACCTTTCTCAACTTACATTACTTTCTTAAATTCCTATCGACCCATTTCACGTTCCAGAGTTTTAAATCGGGCTCGATACTAAAAATATAACACCTCAAACCCACCCATACGTCATTATCGATCCGTATGCTACGGTTTTAATTCTTGAAAACTTTGCTTCGATGGGTTTTGAAAATTTCATTTATTTAGTCATTATTAGAAAAAAAAATAAAAAACTTAAACTTTTATGTTGAGTGGATTTGAAAAGCCCATTTATCAATCCATTTTATTATTAAGACTTTGGGCACAAATAGGTTTATAAACATGTGACATATTAAAGTAAAACAAGTAACCAATAAATTGGAAACCTAAGTTATGGGGCCTTATCACAAAGATATTCCCAAAAAAAAAATAATAATAATCCATAATGATAATGAAAGTCTTGATGGCCCCTCGAGTCCGCTCGGCTCCTGTGTCCACGGTCTACTGCTCATCTGTAGAGTGGAAAAAATAAAAGAGTGAGTCACCAAGATTCAGTGTGCAAAACTTGAAAACACATAAAAGCCTAGGGCCCACAAACACATTATGGGCCTTGGCCCGCATGCAATGGTAACAAAATATGTCATGCATCATGGCCCATCCCAAAAACTAAAAGTCTATCCTCTACACACCTCCATACCAACCGTTACACCATGGGGATTTCTACAATCAACCCTTCATCCGCTACACACTACATCGGCAGTTGTGCTGCCTGTCATATAGACTGATCACTTACGCGAACCTCAGAAATACATTATAGTAGTCGATAGCTATGCTGCCTGTGGCAAAGCCACGATCGCCTCGCGACCCTACTTCCTTACCATAAATCCATCAATCAATCCCATCCCATGCATGCATACATACAATAAACAAGTCATCAAGCCATCTAACAGATCTCATACTTTCACATGCTACGATCACATAGAAAAGTTTCTATGGTTACGTACCTGGCATCCCATGCCTACCCCTTCTGGGTAATACAACTGTTCATACAACCTTTCTTTCCGGCTTTTAGCCCTTAGCATACATATAATATATCAATGCTTATGTGTTAAGAATCTATACACCTTATTATGGTTACGATGACACCCTCTATGTCGACACTGTTGAAGCCAATACAGCTGCTATCTACCTAAGATGCTATTTAGAAGTCGGTCCACAACTTGTCGGCCAATCTTGAACAGCGGACACTGCTCGTTTCTTAAACTTAGGGAATGGGTTTACGGACCCAACCCTCTCCTTTGCCTGATCCATATTTGATTCCATCCAAAAAGTTATTGTTAGAATTACTATAGCGAAATAGGGTTAAACCATATCATATAAGTTAATATCTCAATTATGATAGCAAATCTTAATAGGAATCTAAAGAAATCACCTTGAGATCCCGAAATCGATAGGATACTAGAGATTAATGGTTTTCGATTTTTTGAGATCTGGATGATTCGATCTACTACGATTTCCCGGAGTGCCACCCAAAAGAACATACGATTAACGAAAGAGTCAAACTAAAGATAGCCTATCATCTACTAGCCTTTCAGCTATAGTCTCAAAATTGAAAGAGAAAAGAATTCAATTCTTACCTTTACAGAGAAATCGGCACTTCAAGAAAATCCCAGTTTATGGAGAAATCGGCACAGGAGGAAAAGAATGGAAAAAGAAAGTGAATTAAGAGGTTTTGGCTTTTAGTAGAGAAATCGACAGAGAGAAAAAGGAATAAACAAAGGTATTCGATTATGGAGATGAGAAGAAAGTTGAGAGGTTTCGGCTTTTGGAAAAGAAAAGAGAATAGAGAGTGTAGAGAATGACTGAGAATTTTGGCACAAAGAATAGGGTTCAGATGCCGGAATTTGAAGAGATACACTCCTATTTATAGGGAATTTTAGCACTTATCTATCAAATACTGGATTTGCCCTCTTTTGAAAATCGAGACTAATTAACAAACATGGGGAATTTTGGCACCCCTTATACCACATGAAAATCGATTCTTCCTCCCCTCAGAGTTGGAATTTCAGCCAACTCTACTTACAGCAGATAACTCCCATCTTTTCTACTTAATCTACTCATAACTAATACCAACACAATTATCTATATTATTCAACAGATAAATCTCCCTATTTTTAAGCCTTGTTGCCATCCAACATTACCCACCTATATGCCAAAATTTAGCTAATTAAAATTAAAGGAATTGGGCTACATGCCTCTTGAGTTTGGGCCTCCTCAGTTGATGCCACCTCCTTGCTCCCTAAGTGGCGCCATTTTGCCACTAGGCCACAAGCCCATTTGTGTTAAAACACAGATAACATCTTTTAAACCTTCTAGTGTCCAAACAGAAAATTTAACCAAGGCCTCGGCCCAACCTGAGCCCCTTAAATACTCTAATTAACACATTGAACATAATACACATCAAATGCAAAGGCCTATTAGTTCAGGATTTTACAATTTTAATGCTCGTCTGAAAACTATTGTTATACGCAAATTCGATCAACGGCAGGATTGTTCCCATGAACCATTAAACTCAAGTACACGGCATCTTAACATATCTTCTACAATCTGAATGACTCCTCGGATTGACCATCCGTCTGCGGATGAAAAGCTATCCTAAATGCAATTTCGTGCCTAAAGCTTCTTGCAATTTCTTCCAGAACCTCGATTTAAATCTCGGGTCTCTATCTGACACAATGGATTGTGGGACCCCGTGCAATCTCATAATCTCAAAATATAAAGCTCAACTAATCTCTCAAGTAAATAGTCAGATCTTACCGAAATAAAATGGGCAGATTTCATCAATCGGTCAACTACGACCCATATTGCATCCTTCTTTCTCGGATTCAGAGGCAATCCAGAAACAAAGTCCATAGTACTCTATCCCATTTCCATTCAGAATCAAAATCTACCAGAATAACCCGTATGGAACTTAATGTTCGCTTTCACTTGTCGACAAACTAAACATTTTGATATAAAGTCAGAAATGTCTCGTTTCATGCTAGACCACCAATAGTGTTGCTTCAAATCATGATACATCTTTGTACTTCCCGGATGGATAGATAGGCGACTGTTATGTGCTTCACCCAAAATCAATTGAATCGACTTTGGATTTCTTGGAATACAGATTCAATCTCGGAATCTCAAAAAATCATCAACAACTCAAAATTCAGATTTAGAATGTAATTCACACTGAGCTCATTTCAACAACAATTCATTATCAATCTTCTGAGCATCACATATTTGCTGTACAAATAATGGTTTCGCTCTTAATTCAGCTATCACAGAACTATCATTAGACAAATCTATCTGAGCATTCAAAGCATGTAGTGCAAACAACGACTTTCTACTCAACGCATCAGCAACCACGTTTGCTTTACCCGGATGATAATCTATCTCAAGCTCGTAATATTTTAACAATTCAAGCCATCTTCTCTGACGCAGGTTCAAATCCTTCTAGGTCATTAGATATTTCAGACTTTTATGATCTGAAAACACATGACATTTCTCACCATATAGATAATGACGCCAAGTTTTAAGTGCAAACACAATCGCAGTGAGCTCAAGGTCGTGTGTCAGATAGTTCTTTTCATGAGGCTTTAATAGTCTCAAAGCATAAGCTACCACTTTGCCTTCTTACATTAAAACACATCCTAGTCCATTTAACGAAACATCACTGTATACAACAAATTCTTTGCCCGATTTGGGTTGTACTAACACTGGAGCTTCTGTGAACAAAGCTTTCAACTGATCAAAACTTCTCTGACATTTATCAGACCATTCAAATCTGACATCTTTCTGAAGTAATATTGTCAACGGAGTAGCTATATTCGAGAAGCCTTTAACAAATCTATGGTAATAACCAATTAACCCCAGAAAACTGCGGACTTCAGATACATTTCGCGAAGGTTTCCAATACAGAATAGCAGAATTCTTGCTCAGATCAACACGAATCCCAGGAGCTGACACAATATGCCCCAGAAAGCTGACCTCATTCAACCAGAATTCACATTTGCTAAATTTTGCATCCAATTGCTTCTCTCTCAAAGTTTGCAACACAATTTTCAATTGTTCTACATGCTCATTCTCATCAAGTGAGTAAATCAAAATGTCATCAATGAATACAACAACAAATTGATCTAGATACGGTCTAAAATTCTGTTCATCAAGTCCATAAAAACAACAGGAGCATTGGTTAGTCCAAATGGCATAACTAAAAACTCATAATGCCCATACCTCGTTTTGAAGGCAGTTTTCAGAATATCTGAATCTTTAACTCTCAACTGGTAGTATCCCGATCTCAGATCAATCTTTGAAAATATAGTAGCTCCTTTTAACTGATCGAATAAGTCATCAATCCTAGGCAACGGATATTTGTTCTTTATGGTCACCTTATTCAATTGATGGTAATCAATGCACATCTTCAGCGTGCCATCTTTCTTTTTCACAAATAGAATAGGTGCACCCCAAGGCATGAAACTCGGTCTAGCGAACCCTCTATCAGTCAACTCTTGCAACTACGACTTTAACTTTTTCAACTCTATTGGTGCCATTCTATACGGAGCTATGGAAATAGGTGTCGTACCAGACAACAATTCAATACCAAATTCAACTTCACGAATTGGAGATAAACCCGGTAACTCTTCAGGGAACACATCAGAAAAATCACAAACAATAGGTACTGATTCAACTTTCTTCTCAGATACTTTTGAATCAATCACATAAGCAAAATATGATTCATACCCCTTTTTCACAAAACTCTGAGCTTTCAAAATGGATATCACAGCAGGTAATCCATTTAAATCTTTAGACTCAATTCGTATAATCTCATCATTCGGACCTCGTAAATCTATAGTCTTTCTTTTACAGTTTACAACAGCATCATGCATAAATAAGCAATCCATACTTAGAATAATATCAAATTCATCAAATGGCAAAAGCATCAGATCAGTAAGGAAACAGATATCTCGAAACATTAATGGACAGTTCTTGCATACTTTGTCAACAAGGACACTTTTACCTAAGGGGTTCGATACTTTTATAGTAAACTCAGTAGACTCTATAGGCAAAGTCTTGCGGAATACTAAATTCATGCATATATATGAATGCATAGAACTGTGGTCTATCAAAGCAATCACGAGAGTATCGAAAGAGTAAAAGTACCGCTTATCACATCGGTGATGAAGCTTCCTCACGAGCTCGGATAGCATACGCCCGACAGCGCCTAGCTTCAGATCTACAACATTGTCTCTCATAGTTCTCGACTACCAATCGACATTCTTTACATTCTTTGATGATCGACCTCTCGTAGTGCATTATCGATCTTGGATTCGAGCAGGTCCGCGTTCAACAGACTCAGGACAATCATGGATAAAATGATCAAGTGATCCACAACTGAAGCAAGCTTTATCATTTAATCTATAACTTCCCGGATGCCTCTTTCCGCAATGTTTACATTCAGGTCTATCATCAAACATTACCAACACTGGCCATAGAAGTTGTTGGGATTTTGGAACTCATTTGCAATCTATCTCGGGTCCTGTTCAAATGTCTCGCATTATCCCTGAAATGACTTTGATCATCTCTAAATCCCTTCGGAGTAGATTGAAATGATTTGTTCTAAAATCTCTTTCTCATATCTCGGGCTTCAGTTTTAGCTTTTCTTTTATCTTTCCCAAGCACCTCAGCTTTGCAAGCTCGGTCAACGACTACAACAAACTCTTTTGTTTCTAAAATCCCAACTAGCAAATGAATATCTTTATTCAGACCATCTTTGAATCTTTTGCACATTATAGCTTTAGAAGATACACATTCACGAGCGTATTGACTCAACCTGATAAATTCTCGTTCATATTCTGTAATAGTCATACGGCCTTGCTTTAGTTCCAGAAATTCTTTTTGTTTCTGATCAACGAATCTCTCACTGATAAATTTCTTCCTGAACTCGGTCTGAAAGAAATCCCATGTGACCCGTTCTCTCGAAATAACAAAATTAAAGTTTTCCATCATGGAGATGCTGCATCTCGAAGTAACGATACAACACACTTTATTCATTCTTCCGGAGTCAAAGACATCTCATCAAATATCCGGATCGTGTTTTCTAACCAGAACTCACCCTTTTCAGCATCATCATCCTTAGTAGCTCAGAATTCTTCAGCCTTAAACTTATGGATCTTGTCAACCGGAGGCTTATTTAACAAATTTAAATTTGCAGTCAAAGGTATATTGGATGTCTGAGGGGGATTAATCGGGGGCAGAGGTTGCGAAATAGTCGGGTTATTCTTTACGAACTGAGTGAACCACTCACTCATCATCTGGAAGAAAGCTTGTTTAGCTTCTCCCTCCTGACCGATCGTAGTTGGTCTCAAATCAGAGGGCACTGTCCCTTACGCGGGAGCAGGTACATTACTTTCTACGTCATCAACTACGGCTCTTTCGAGATCCATTGCTATACAGAAATCACGTTTTACACGTCAGGATTCATCACACTATCACAGTTCAAGTATATGGCATGAGCTAGACTCTGACACGCTACGTTAGTCTGAGAATCGACTAAACCGTAGCTCGATACCAATCAAATGTAACACCCCTAATTGTGTCCGGTTGCTAGATTAGGTTTAAAGGTGTTACCAGACAAATCGGAAACATTTACAGATTCATCACATAGTCACTTATCAATCTCAACATAAAGTCCCTTAAGAAGGTCATCGAGACCTTAAACATGCTTGTAAATTGAGTCGGGACTAAACTGAAACACATACAAGATTTCATGAAAATTTAAAACTTTTCTAGAATACAGGGAATACACGACCGTGGGGGTAGGCCGTGCCTCTTCCACGGCTACTTGACACACCCGTGTGTCTTTTCGTGGCTATATACTTCCAAAACCAACATGGTCACCAAGCATGCCCGTGTGCTAAGGCCGTATACAATGGATCAGATACTGCCATTTCCCACACGACCACTAAGCACACCCGTGTCGATGTCGTGTACAATATAAGACACATTCTGCCCATTTACCCATGGTCTTAGGCACGCCCATGTGCCTCAACCGTGTGACATTATAGGCCATTTTACAAGGCCAATATGCCACCATTTTGGGTCTCACCTACAAGCAATACATACCAAAACATAATATGCATATATGGCAACCAAAACATATCAAATGGTTCACTTCATCCATACATCCAATACCAAATCCATCCATACCAAATTACAAACTAAATCCTACCTCATTTCAAACATGTATCATTCAATTGCTTAACCAAAACTTAACCATTCCATATGCCTCAAAACATACTAAATATATGCTTCATAACTTATTCATTCAACCATTTATCATCTCAAAAACTTGCCAATACACATGGCCATGCTCACTTCAAAAACATATGCACCTATCTAGCCTATACATGCCATAATTAACCATATACAATTTTAAAAGGGTACCAAAATAAGTTTTTGTAGTGTGATGACGATCCTTGACAATCCCGAGCCTTCAGTAGCTTTGATGACCTATAAAACAGAGAAAATACACACACATAGAGTAAGCTTTCCAAAAGCTTAGCAAGTCATATACAAATAAACTTGACATAAAAAGCATATATGCAATTTGATACATTTGCACATCTCATACATTTAACAATTTATCATGTATATGCTTGATTCATACTTATGACTACATTGGTCACATTTATCCATTCAAAACTCACTTGAAGCACATAGCTCTTTCATAACCTTCCTTGCATCTCATTCAACTTATCCTATTCAAGCATCCCTTTCTTCAAATCAAAGTCATATACATACTTACCGTTCATGCATACTTAATGCACATTCAACATAGTAGAATCGGATATCCATTCACTTAATGGATCATAGCTCGGATATACCATTCGTATTGCAAACTTGCCCGTTGAACCCTTAGGAACCTAGTAGGATACTTAGAAAGCTCGGAATAGTAGTACAATGCCAACGTCTTAGACGAGGTCTTACATGCACTCGCATATCGATGCCACTATCTCAGACAGCGTCTTACATGTACAGATCATAACGATGCCAATGTCCTAGACGAGGTCTTACATATAATCAGATAATGATGCCTACGTCCCAGACGATGTCTTATATATAATCATATAATGATGCCTACATCCCAGACGAGGTCTTACATGAAATTTCAAATCAACGTCAACGTCCTGGATGTGGTCTTACATGATGAAACAGAACAGATACCTATGTCATGACATAACTAATCATATCTATTCCTAGTTCGTACGGGACTTCTCGACTTTATCACTATATCGAACTTATTTCGGAATTCATGCACTTAAAATTTCTTACTCATTCATTTTCATCGATAAACATATGAATACATATATTCAATTCAATACAGATAAGTTTATTTGAATAGTGACTTACCTCAGATTCGATTTATCGGAATGAAAACGGCTACTGTGTTACTTTCGCTTTCCCGTGATATAAGTCCGTTTTCCTCGGTTCTTAATCTAAACATATTCAGAATTTACCCTTTTATTCACTATTCCATTCATTTCAATCCATACACATATATTTAGGGCTATTTGCAATTTAACCCTCATATTTGCACACTTTAACAATTTAGTCCATTTTTCACAAAACATCAAACTCACAAAATCCACACACACACATGCTTGGTCAAACCTCTCTAGGGACTATATAAGCTCAAATATTTCATCAAATTCACAAATTAGTCCTTTAATTTACCATTTTCACAATTTAGCCTTATTTAGCTAAAATCATCAAAACTTCAAGAACAAAACATGTTTATCTAACTCAAATCTTTCATTTTTCATTCTCAAAACATCATAAGCTTGCAAAACCATCAATGGCATATTTCACATACATCATCAAAACACAAAATCAAGGAATGGGTTTAGTAGCTCTCAAAGCAACGATTGCAAAAACGTAAAAATTATCAAAAACTGATCAAGAACCATACCTTTATTAAAGAACATCCATGGATGAATGTTTGAAAACATTTAAACCCTTATTCTTTTATTTCTATTTTCGGTGGTAAAGTGTGGAAGATGATGACATTTTAACTTTCATTTTGTTTAATATAGCATATATCTCAATTACCAAAATAACCTTTATTAAAACTTATAAAAAGCATGCATAATATGAACATAAATGTCCACTAATATGATTAAAGGTATAATATATACATAAGGACTCCACCTTTAATAAGCCATGTCAAAAAGATACCTTATCAAAGAGCATGCTAATATTAAACTTTATACGATTTAGTTCTTTTGTCAAATTGAACATACAGACGGATAAATTATCATACGAAACTTTACCACATGCTTAATCACCCATCAAAGACACAGAAAATAATATTAAAATATTATACAAACTCAGATTTGTGGTCCCGAAACCACTGTCCGACTAGGTATAAACGGACTGTTACATAAGTACTCATGCAACTTTCACTATAGCAAGTTTCTCCTAATTTGCTTAGTTCATCTTTTAGCTAAACTCAATGTGCTTTTTAATGGTATTTTCTTTTCTTTAATTAATTTTTTTTCGAAATAGAGGTTTTAGCATGCCACACAATTCTTTAACTCGATAATCAAAATGGAGCATACATTAAATTACCGAGTACTCAATCATGTCCTAATTTACATAAAAATAACTCATGAAGCTAAAGCTTTTAACTTAGAAGGTGGATGGAGCAAACAACTACCTCTTTAGTTACTCAGCCTATTGCTACAGTGGAGTGCCCCTAATTTTCTTTACTTTATTACACCCTCTTACTTAAACTTGCTTTTCTAGCCAACAGTACGATGGAGCAAACAAAATGTTGTCGACTTACTTGGCAATTCTAAGTATTGGAGTATCTACAATTATCACTTTAAATAATGATTTGGCATTTTTTTTTTGATTTTAGCTACAAGAATATCTAAGTTTATTAAAAGAAATTTGCTATAGAAAGTATAACTAAATTCAAGAATCTCCTTTTAGGAGGTAATTTCCAAGCAACCTCACCTAAGCTAAATTTACCTAATCCACTGTCACATGTTCTAGATTTATTGAAGAATTTAAGCTCAAAATCGAACATTACAAGTAAAAGTTGTACTTATCATAGTCGAAACAATCCTTGTCAGTTACGTGGTAAAAAAAAAATCACTAAAATGAACATGCTTACTAAATATAAACAAAGTATTTATTAAATAAAATGAATATGCTTACTACATATAAATAATTTTTTTACTAAAGAAACATAAATTCTCAATACACCCCCAAACCTAAAGGGTGAATTATGATACGATCTCTTCTTGTGAGTTGATTTTGAATTGTAGTGTTGCCCGATCGTAAAACAGAGAAGTTTCGTTCAATTTGGAGTTGAGTGAATTCAGCTAAGTGTAGGCTAAAGAAAAGATGGTTTTTAAGTGTTTTGGAATAGTCTAAGTGAATGTTTCGATTAAAAAAAAGATAACTTTGAAAGGAATAATTCGAATGGATGGAAAAAGGCTTTGTAACGGCCCGGTTTAGACCCTAGTCAGAATAGTGGTTTTGAAACCACAAATCCGAGGTCAAAATAAAATTTTTATATTATTCTTGGTGTGAATTATATGTGATATAGCCTGTGTGAAAATTCTGTGTGATAATTTTATCGATTGTGTGTTTAGTTAAGAGAAAGGGCTTAATCGCGTAAAGTGTAAAAGCTGTGTGCTGATTTATAGTTAGCCCATTTTTAAGATAGTGGATAGTTGTTGGAAAAATATGTCCTTAATGTATATTTGTTTTAATTATTAAATGAAAGGTTAATAAGGTAAATGAATAATTATATATGTTATAATAAAACAAAACAAAAATTTGTTCATCCGTTATCCATCTTTGTACTGAAAATAGAAAAGAAAAAGAAAGAGGAAATACTTTGAACATTCGGCTAGGGTTAGGCTAAATTAAGGTATGGATTTTGATCTGTTTTTGATAATTTCTACGTTTTCGTAATCGTTGCTTCGTGCTCTAGCTAACCCATACTATAATTTTGTGAGTTGGAGATGTTTTTGAAATGTGACATTGATGAAAATGTGAAATTTTTGTTGATAGAAGGTAAAATATGAAAGCTTAGAGTTGGGTTAACATAGTTTGTATTTGGATTTTTGGTGAAATTGAGTATTTTGGGCTTAATTGATAAAATGAGAAATTTAGGGACTAAAATGTAAAATAAATGAGATGTGTGGACTTATATGAATATAGAGAGAATTCATCTAGGCATGGGTGAAATGAAATTATGTGTATTTCGTGATTTTGTGAATTAGGGACTAAAGTGTCAAAATGTGAAAATATGAGGGCTATTATGTAAAATGCCCTAAATATGTGTGTTTGGACTAAAATGAATGAATTGGTGATTGAATGGATTGAATTTGAATGTGTATAGACCAAGAGAGGAGAGGTTCGGATCGAGATCAAGGCAAAGATAAAATGCTCGATTAATCGACCGTTTCGGTATTTCGACGTCTGAGGTAAGTTTGAATATGGTACAAGTTGTTAATTTGTGTTCTATGTGATGTGAATTTAATAAATATCTATATAACTATGAGCTTAGAAATGCTATGTGCTGAATTGAATTAAAAGCACAAAGTGTGCGAAATTAGAAACGCGATAGAAATGATTAGTACTGTGTGTGTGAGTTGGTAGAAGCTTCAGCTTATTGAATCAAAAATGTGTGTACGATACCGATATAAATTCAATTTAACATAATGGCACTAAGTGTGCGATGACAAGTATGTCAGGTTTACAAATTGGCACTAAGTGTGCGACATAAGTAAGAGAATAACAAAGATTGATCGAAGCATAAAGTCGAATGATTAAGTAGCATGGTTGGTGAAGTTATTATGTGTTGGCAAAGGTATGTATGATACCTATGTGGTTAATGAAATTGAAAGTATATGAATCGAATGCTATGTGAGTATTGGATAAAGTTGAACTTATGTACCATTGGTAAATTATCTATGTGATGGTTAAATGTGTATATTGAATTGGTTCATTGAGTTAATTGTATTATAATTCGAACTTACTAAGCTTTGAAAGCTTATTATGTGATTTTTTCTCTGTTTTGTAGTGTCAGTAATGCTAGCTCAGATCTAGGGATCATCGGCATCTCAATCACACTATTGGCAATCTATTTTGGTACTTTGGAAAGATGTATATAGTTGAATTATGGCATGTATAGGCTAGTAGATAAGATATGTCCTGAAATGTTTAATCCTTGCCATGTGAGTTGGCTTGGAAGTTGAATGATGTTGAACTTATGAATGAGTCATGGGAATGGTATATTTCATGATGGTGTGGTTGATGATAAGATATGTTTGAAGAAAGTTTATGATATGGATTACATGATGTTTGGTATAATCATGTTTTGATGTATATTTGTCACTTTGAATGGCTTTAATTGTGATAACAATGAGCATGAGAGTAAATGGTATTGATGCTTGTAGGTATGATCTTATTGTGGGATGGAAATTTGGCCTTACAAATGGCCTATTTTGCCTACATGGTTATGGCACACGGGCATGCCTAGTAGCCTTGTGAATACGCCAGTATATTGAAAAAGAGCACATGACCTTGGCACACAGGCGTGCCTGATTGGCCGTGTGAAGAAATCAGTATACATGCCCTATTTGAAACGGCCTGGACACATGGGTGTGTCTAGTAACCATGGGAGGCACACGGTCTGGTTGCCTGGGCGTGTGACCTCAACAGTGTTGAATAATGCTTGAAATTTGAAAACTTTTGTAAGCATTCGGTTTAGTCCCGACCCCTTTCTAACATTAGATTAGGTTTTGTAGACCTAGATGAGGGACCGTATGTTTGTATTAAGCATGTATGATTAATGATAAACTATATTTTTGGAATGGATGTATGATATTGTTGTTGTTCAGTAATGCCTCTTAACCCTATTTCGTGATGGTCTCGGGTTAGGGGTGTTACAGGCTTAAGGTCCAAGAAAGAACCAATACTATAAGGAGTATTGACCCGAATCTTATATTGACTTTTAAGGTGGAAAGGTTGATAGTTAAAAAAAGGACCTTGACCCATTATCTATGAGAAGATAGGAACCAAAGGTATCGGGGTTGAATGCCACACTCAAAGAGTGATAAGTTCGCAAAGAAAACAAGTTGGACGCCACTAGAAATGCTAGATAAGTCAGCTTGAGTCTTAGAAGAACAATGAGAGTTGAATTAAACTCACAAAGATGTAGAAATTCATAAAAAATAGTATCAAAAGTTTTTCTCACCAAAATAGTGTCTTCTTACAATCTATTTATAAGCACTATTATGACTATTCGAATGCCTATTTGTGACCTTTCACCTTCAGCAATTAACTAAGGTTATTACAAGCTTTAATTTCGTTTTTAACTCATGTAGGAAATCCAATGGTCATGTCTCTTCATTTGATCCTGGTGTAGATGAAAAGGCATGACTCTATCCATTAATAAGGACTTAAAGTATCCTTAATGTGTTTGATTGATGTCCCTATAGCTCCCTTGTAACCTTATGATAAAAGCTTGTGTAACATCCTTTTAAATGGGACCATGATGAAGACTTAATACTCTAAAAACATTCAGACTTGAAGAGTCTCTTTTGGTCCATTAAACAGCCTCCTTAATGTTCTTTTAAAAGCTTTGAAACTGTCCAGCTTTGAAGAGTCTTTAATCATATGAAAAGTCAATTGTAAAATAGATATTTAAGATTAAATAATAACTTAAAACACTAATAAAAACAACATATTTAATAACACTCACACACATGAATTAATTAAACATGCAATTTAAATCACCTTATTAAAATGAAAATAAACACACTTAAATTTATGCATTAAAAAGTAACAAACCAAATTAAATAACATATTTAAATAAACAAACTCAAACATATTTAACAACTAGGATGCTTAAATGCATGATCTAAGATTCTAACTAAATGAACAAATGATTTACTTAATGCATAACTTAATTTAACGATGCAAACTTAACTAACATAAAAGTTACATAATGCATGACTTTATTAAATGCGAACACATATCAATAATGTTCAAACTATGACATAATTAAAGAGTCATACTAATTATGTTCAAACTATGACATATTAAAGACACAAACTAAAATAACTAAAATGGATTGAAATCCTTATTTCCAGCAACAAAATATTGCTAAGTTAAAACGAGCTGGAGTTGAGCTCAATAGGCTATGACTGAACAAGATGGGATTGTAGAAGGTTGCAAGGCTCGCTCAGATGACTTGTCCACGTTCGTTCGATGAGCCCAGCGACATTCTCTCCCCATACTTGATCAACTAGAGCCAAAATAGCCTCTTTGAATCTTTTGGCTCGAGCTCGAGTTATCGATCCTAAGGGCAGCTCCAAAGGTTCCTTGTCAACCCTTGGTGAGTCTCGGGGCTTGGCCGTATCAAATTGTCCTTAATGCATGTACATATATGAAACATGAGTTCAAGAATATATATATATATATATATGTTTAAAAAATGACATGGAAAAACAAATGGAATGCATGATATAAGGAAAGGAAGAAAACTTCCTTGTCTTGGAGCTTAGTATGGTTACTTCATTCTTTTTTGTGGGTGGATTTGCATGCATTGTGCTTATAACGCGTTTTCCTTTTTAATGAGTGGAGTGGTACGTCCTCCTATTAATCATCAGATTTGATGATTTCATCAATAATCCAATTTATCTCACGATCTTGTTCAGTCATTGGTTTAGTAGAGGGAGGTGGAACAGCTGCAGTGCTGTCCACTGGTAGTGCAGGTGTGGGATTTGCTTCTCCTTCTTCCTCACGATCAGTCACAATTTGATTGATTATGTTTTCTCTGTTTCTTCCTCTGGTTCTTTGGTTTCTTTCTCAATAGTGCCAGGGTCTATTTCAGTTGGTTGGTTTTCACCAAACCGTTCTGCTACAGCTGCCTACAATTCCTTAGGGAAGTCAGGAAAAGCAGGCATTAGCTTGGTGAAATTCTTTTGATGGGACCTTTTCAGAGCAACGTCCCTCATCTCCACATAGGCCTAGTAGAGAGCCAATTTGTCCTGCACTTTTTCCAAATTTGTAGCAAGCTGAAGTTGCTGAGTCTCGAAAAGATTATTTTGCTTTTGCAACTTCGCTAATGAACTGAGCACTTGTTGCTCAAATAAACTGTTAGAAGTGGAGATGGTTGCAGTGGCAATTGTTGGCGTAAAGGATGTTAAGGCTAAGCTAGGAGGTTATTGCCATGGCAAATCCTCCCCAGAAATCTTTACAACAATCGATCTTGTAATGGACCCTTTATTTGGGACAACATTCTCATTGGCTTAGATTGAGACATTAACATGCTGGTAAAGCGTGATGATTAAAGAAGGAAAGTTTGGACTCCCGACATTCTTCTGTGCGCACCAGTGGACTTCATTGAATATAATCTTACCACATACATCTTCCTACCTATATGATGGAATGGAGCAACAACATCCGCTCCTTAGAAAACTATCGAGTTATGGGTAGAAGGGAGTAGGCGTGTCTTAAGGAAGTGATACCAAACCCTGCACTTGGGCTTAAAAAATACCCTTTTTATTGTGTAACAATCTCGCCTCGACACTGTCCATCCAGTTTCTGCTAAACATAGGTCTTGAAGAACCTGAGTCAAACCATCAGTAGTGATGGTTGCAGCAACCTCGATATACTCATTTTGAATATCAGAAAGACCATACTGAGCATTAATAGTGTCTTCATCAAATAAAATCGAGATTCCTCGCACATATATAATAGCAGTATTTAAGAAGGTAAGGTGAGCATAGAACTCTCAAAAATCTTGGTCAAAACATCTTCAAGATGAAAATAAAAATAAAAATTTCCATCCATGTTGCTTGACGAAAAAAGAAATGGAAGCATTGTATCCCATGAAAGACTTGTAATTAAAAAGAAAACCTTTTTTCCAAGTAAAAGGTTCAATTGGAGATGTTGTTCTGGTACTGGTCTTCTACAAAGTGCAGGGTGGCATAAAAGATGATTGAGGAATAGATCCTTCAGCCAATAGGGAAGGTTAAGGTGAACGTTTGTGTAGAAGAGAAAGGAGAAAACTTGCAGTTTCTAAAGAAGCACAAGTAAATGGGGAGATAGAAGATTTAGGGTAATTGTGAAAAGGATTGAAGAGATTAGGGTAAAATAAAATGACGAAAATGTAAGGAGTAAATGGGGTATGACGTGGGTGATGGGAGAGCTATAACGCCCCTTACCTGTAACCGACGCTGGTACAGGGTACGAGGCATTACCATTTTTAAAAACATTCATACTAACAATTACGGGTTATGAGATTTCATTCAAATTTAAAACATTTCAAACTTTATCTTAAAATACTTAATAAGAATCTACGAGGCCCAAAACACATTTTACAAACGTTTCAGGATCAAATCAAGTTCTTTAGAAAACTTTGGAAAATGTCACTAAAAATAGGGGCACATGCCCGTGTGGCAAGGGACACGCCCGTGTGGGCAGACCGTGTGGACACACACGCCCATGTCCCTAGCCATATGGATTTATTTCTCAATTTGAACCTATAGAGGTTTTCACACGGCCTGGAACATGCCCGTGCCCATGACTTGTGTCCCCCACACGGCCATGACATTTTGTTTCTAAGTCATCAACCTAATAAGGTCACACGGCCAAGGCACACGCCCGTGTCCTTAGGCCGTGTGGCGAATTAACTTCCTAAATTCAAGTGCAGACATTACACGGCCTGAGCACCTGCCCATGTCCTATGGCCGTGTCTTCCACACGCTTGAGACACACGACCGTGCCTTAGCTCGTGTGGTTACTACTAGGCATTTTGTTTTGCCAACTTAGGGTGCAAAGGGACACACAGCTGAACTACATGGGTCAAACTATGTGTCACACATAGCTTAGACACACGCCCGTGTATCTACCCATGTAGACAAAAACAAGGCTATTTTCCAAGCCTTTTTGCCACCCTTACTTTCACAACCATAAGCCACATTAAGTAGCAACAATCCACACATAAACATATGACCAATTCAGCCACAATCGAGACATACACACATCAAGGCCACTACACTCCATTCACATGCAAGACTTATCACATACTTTGTCAATTTAATCATGCCATTTGCTCACTCATGAAAAACATCTTAATTTGCATAAAACAATGACAAATATTAGCCATCATCCTTGGCCTTATACAAAATGAATCAATCTTCAAAATAAGCCAACACTTTTGGCCATAACAATATGACACTTAACGAAAGACTAAATCCCTATACATGCCATACTCAAAATGATAAATCTAACTATACCAAATATTTAGATTGATAGTGTGATTGAGTCTCCGACTTCTATTACTTTTCGAGCTAACTTGGCGGCACTATAAGAAAATGGAAAAGAGAGGGAGTAAGCATAAAGCTTAGTAAGTCGCATGTAAACAATTAACAATAATTACCATACATTATCACACGCATATAATCATATAAGCTTGCACAAAATTCTCGAATGATTAAAAGCATAACTTACTCATTTTCACCCTTACTAATCATACAACATAATTCGAGCTCATTTCTCATGAATTCTCATGTAGGTACCTGTATCACTTACAACATAGTCATAACATTTCTCACTTTTGACACAAGCTCTAAATCACCCGTTGAACTAGTTGGAATACCAAAGGATACTCGACAAGCCTTACACAAGAGGGTACGATACCGATGCCATGTCCTAGACATGGTCTTACACTAGCTCACATATCGAGGCCAATGCGACATCCCAGACATGGTCTTACACTAGCTCTCGTCTCAATGCCGATGCCATGTCCCAGACTTGGTCTTACACTGGCTTTCATAATATGGCTGATTCCATGTAACACCCCAAACCCAGTCAATACGCCACGACCGAATCTGGTATGTCACTGAGGAAAATATTTTTGAAAGAATCGAATTAACAATTAAATTTTTGTGAAAACTCTTTGAAATTCTATATTTGTAGAAATTACATGTTTAATAAGTTAAAATCAAGATTTACTTTGAAATTACATAAAACTTTTAAAATAAGTGAATAAATCATAGGTTAGAAAACATTTATATCATTTTAAGAAAACTCAATTATTACTTTGAAAACCATTTGCATTTGAATGTAGAAACTTAATATTTGAAAATCATTTAAATTATCAAAAACACTTAAGTTGTTTAAATTATCAAATGATTTATGTTACCCGATGGTAACGTTTTAAAACCATCGCTTTTGTAGTTTAGAAAACTTGATGCTCAATTTATTATAATAATCATGAAATTTATAAACCATATTTAAAACATGTTCAAAACATAAAATAATCCAAAACATAATTAAATGTGCCTTATTACAAATCTATAAAATATGAAAACCAAATTAAAATAAAATACCCCAATGGAAGTTCATATAAAACCAACTTTTATTGCATGGCCTCCTCGAGTTCATCCGGCTCATCATCCGTGATCTCACGAATCACCTGAAAGGATAAGGGAGAAGGTGAGTCACCAAGACTCAAAGCATATTCCCACTCCCGTAAATACCACATACTTACACAAATTATAACAAAGCAACATATATGTATAATGCACCCAACCTAGCCATCCATAACTCCTTTTCTACCCCATGTGGTACCAAACCAACCGGTGGTGCTAAACCACCGTGACCGAAGTCACGATATATATGTGATACTAAATCACCGTGACCAAAGTCACGAATAACCATCGTGGGGCCAACCCACGTGATACCAAATCACCGTCGAAGATCCCATATCTCAAAAGTGGGCCTAACCCACGGTGGTGTTAACCACGAGGACGAGTTGCTATGAGGTGCCAAACCCCTGGTGTCCGAAGGCACGAATGTGATACCAAATCACTAGAGGTACCAAACCTCTAGTGTCCGAAGACACGAATGTGATACCAAATCACTGGTGACCGAAGTCACGATATCAATCTTCCCTCCTCTCATATTGCCCATGCCAATGCAATAAATAAACAAATCATGTCAATATACTTTGATATGTATCTCATAACAAATATATCATAAATCGTAGATCATGATTTCTATCCACATGTATTTACAACATATCGAAATGAACTTACCCAAATCCTCATTCATACCATCATGGTATCATATCCAAATCTCATCGTTTTCCCACTTTCATAATATGATTAGTTATAACACACATAAATACATATATAAACCAAGTTATAAAGTGTGTAAGATACACACCTTTCACCAAAGCAAGAACTAACTTCCGGAGATCCGATCTATCGTGACTAGATCACCTTGTCCTACAATCGGCCAATACTTAAATTATAAACAAAGGCCATTCGCCCTACCACTAAATCCAATGAGTTATCACTTCGAAAACCAAGTCTTACCTAAACTTGCCCAAAACGATAATCAAGATGTGAGGCTTAGATTAATTGCTTCCAACGTCCCGAGGAGCCTAAAGAAATCAGTTCCTAAAATGGTTAGAACCTTGCAACAAATGCCCATAGGTTCGGCCTTTGTCTAAAAGAAAATAACATAGAGAAGAGAAAAGAAATAATAGGAAAATCGACCAAGAATACTTACTTATTAACCAAAATCGATTGAAGAAAGGAAAAGAGAATCTACCCTTGAATATTCGGCCAAAACAAAACAATAAGAGAAATGGAAGTTTCGGCAAAATGATTAAATGGTCAAAGAAATTCGGCTATGGTTGATTTGTAATAACAAAAAGGATTCGATTAAAGTGGAGAAAGAGAAAGGAAAAGGAAAAGATGAAAGAGATTTCAATGGAAGAGGAATGTTTATGGCTTTGAACAAAAATGAAAGAAAGTAAAGAGAGATGGAGAGAAGGAAGTTTCGCAAGAGAGAGTAGGAGAAATGTGGGTTGAACAAGTATGAAAGAATGGGAAAGATGTTGTGAACAAAAAAATTCGCCAAGCACAAAGATGGTTTGGATTTGATACACTTTGATGTACTAGGGAGAAACTTGTAAAACTAGAAAGGATTTTCTGGTTATGACACCAAAACAATTCTTGAAGGCCAAAACAACACCTAAAACTCACCTTATGACCAAAACACATTTGGCTATAGGAGTGTTTGAGGAGAGAAAAGAAATTGGTGATCATAAACTTAGGAGAAATGGCCAACTAGCTACTAACCTACCAAAGCTACCAACAAAAATCGGTCAAGCCCTCCCCTAGACCAAAATACCGTCCATATACATGCACTAAGGCCTTGGAATACTTTCCAAAACATCCTCCATATTCCATGCCTTTTGTCCCTTCATCATACCAAAACCTTAAGATTCTTATCCCCAATTTCATGCTTTCCTTAAACAAATATTCAACCTACCAAAAATTAAGAGTCCAACCTATCATAAATAAAGTTTGACCATCCATCAATGCTAGAACACAAAAATAAAGTCTTCAAAATGCTAAACATGCTACTCGAACCTCTAACCTCAAGCAACTATCCAAGCATCATAACCACCTTGCCACTAACTCCTCATATGCTTAATTTAACACTTAAATTAACTTAAGTGTCAAGCTCACTTAATCCACTTCATTAAATAACCCATACTAAAAATTATTCTAGCTTCCTAAATAAAATCAAGCCTTCACAAGACTATGCTAACACATAAAATTCATACCCGAGCCAATACAAATAATACTCAAATTTTAGGATATTACAATTCTATCCCCTTAAGAAAATTTCATCCTCGAAATTACCTGATCAAAAGAGTTGAGGATACTGCTGTCTCATCTCATCTTCCGGTTCCCAAGTAGCTTCTTCCACGCCATGATTCCGCCATAAGACTTTCACTAAAGGAACTGTCTTCCTCCGTAGAACTTTTACATCTCGATCAAGAATCTGCACAGGTTCTTCTTCTATCGTCAAATCTGGACTCACTTTTATTTCCTCTACTACCACGACATGCGATGGATCCAAACGATAGCGTCTAAGCATGGAAACATGAAACACATCGTGAATCTGGCTCAATTCTGCTGGCAACTCAAGCTGATAAGCTACTGGTCCCACTCGTCTCAACACCTTAAACGACCCAATGAACCTTGGACTTAACTTGCCTTTTCTCCCAAATCTTAACACTTTCTTCCATGGCGAGACCTTCAGAAAAACTTTGTCACCCACGGCAAACTCTATATTCCTCCGCTTGAGATCGGCATAAGACTTACGCCTATCCAAGCTTCCTTCAAAAGAGCTCAATCAATTTCACCTTATCCTCGCTTTCCACAACCAACTCGATCCTAACATCCGACGCCACCCAACTCGTCCAACATGTAGGTGTGCGACACTTCCTACCATACAATGCCTCATATGGTGCCATCTTAATGCTTGCCTGATAACTATTGTTGTATGCGAACTCAGCTAACGGTAAAAACTCTTCCCAGCTACCTCTGAAGTCCAAAACACGGCCTCTCAACATATCCTCTAAAATCTGAATGACCCTTTTTTGCCCGTCGATCGTGGATAAAATGCAGATCGAAATCCAACCGCGTACCCAAAGCCTGATGTAACGCTCTCCAAAACATCGATGTAAATCTGGGATCTCAGTCTGAGATGATCGACACTGGCACACCGTGCAACCTCACTATCTCTACCACATACAACTTAGCTAGCCTCTGAAGCGAATAATCCACCCTTACCGAATGAAATGAGCTGACCTAGTCAGACGATCCACAATCACCCAAACTGAGTCCTTCTTACTAGGTGTAAGAGGTAATCCACTGACAAAATCTATAGTCATCCTCTCCCACTTCCATGTGGAATCTTCACCTACCAAGTAACCTGCATGATGAATCGATGTTCAACTTTGACTCACGACACGTCGACATTTACCCACAAATTCGGTTACCTCCGCTTGGACACTGCCACCAAAATTACTCTCTTAAATCCCGATACATCTTGCTACCTCCGGATGCATAGCATATGGGCTATATGCGTCCAAGAATCCTTTGCCTCAACTCTACATCCTTCGCATACAAGCTCTCCTTGAAAACATAAAACTCCATTACTGGACAAACTATAATTTTCTAAACCTCCGTTCTGAACTTGCAATATCTGATCATTCAAACCATCATCCTCTAACTGTTTCTCCTTGATTTGCTCTAACCAAGTCGGCTTGACTTGCAATTCAGCCAAAAGACTTCCATCGTCATATAAGCTAAGACGAGCAAACATCGATCTTAAGTCTGATACAACCTTACAGCTCAACGCATCTGCCACCACATTAGCCTTGCCCGGATGATACTCAATTGAACAGTCGTAGTCCTTCAACAACTCAATCCATCTACGCTGCCTCAAGTTTAAATCCTTCTGAGTCAAAAGATACTTAAGACTCTTGTGATCCATGTAGACTATCGACTTCTCTCCGCACAAATAGTGTCTCCAAATCTTTAAAGCGAAAACCACGCTGCTAATTCCAAGTCATGTGTTGATAATTAACCTCATGTGGTCTCAATCACGAGATGCATAAGCCACTACCTTCCCTTCCTACATCAGACACATCCCAAACCAAGATGTGATGCATCACAAGAACCGTGAATTCCTTGCACTCCTCAAGTTGAATTAAACTGAGCTTCAATGTAATCTTCTTCAACTTGTCGAAACTTTCTTGCTGCTTCTCGGTCCACACAAATGGAACTCCTTTCCTCAACAACTCGGTCATCGGTGCGGCGATCAAAGAAAATCCCTCTACAAACCTTCGGTAATACCCCGCCAGACCTAGAAAACTCCGAATCTCAGCCACTGACTTAGGCGGCTTCCAATCCAACACTACCTCAATCTTCCGAGGATCTACTCTAATCCCCTCGGCTGATACAACGTGACCCAAGAAAGTCACCTCCCTAAGCTAGAACTCACACTTATTAAATTTAGCAAAAAGTTGCTTTTCCTTCAGAATCTGCAACACTACTCACAAATACGCATCATGCTCCTCCTCTGACTTTGAATATACCAAAATATCATCTATAAAAACCACAACAAACTGATCCAAAAACTACTGGAATACCCGATTCATCATATCCATGAATGCTACCGGCGCGTTAGTCAACCCAAACGACATCACCAGAAATTCGTAGTGCCCATACCGAGTGCGAAATGCCGTCTTATGGATATCAGCCTCTTTCACCTTTAGCTGATGATATCCAGACCTTAAATCAATCTTAGAGAAAATCGCAGCCCCTTTAAGCTGATCAAACAAGTCATCTATCCTCAGCAATGGATACTTGTTTTTGATCGTCAGCTTATTCAACTGGCGGTAGTCAATACACATCCGCATCGTACCATCCTTCTTTTTAACAAAAAGTACTGGTGCTCCCCAAGGCGAAACACTTGGTCAAATGAAACCTCGATCCAACAACTCCTGAATTTGAGCCTTCAATTCCATCAATTCCTTCGGTGCCATCCTATACGGAGCTATTGACACTGGTGTCGTTTCGGGTAATAGATCTATACCGAATTCGACTTCACGATCCGGAGGCAATCCCGGAAGTTCTTCTGGAAATACGTCAACATATTCCTTTACCGTTCAGACATTCCCTACCGCAGACTCCTTAGCTTCCAAAGCACACACATGAACTACAAACGCTTCACAGCCCTTCCTGACCATCTTCACAGCTTTCAACGCAGATACCACGTTCGATAGATAATCTCTTCTATTACCTATCATGACCACTTCTTCACATTCCATTTGTCTTCAAAACCATAAGCTTAGCGGACAATCCAAACTTGCTTGGTACTTAACCAACCAGTCCATCCCAAGAATCGATCGAACTCCTCAAATGGCGGTTCCATCGATCACCACTGAACACTACCCTTGAAGTTCTAGGGTGCATCTCTATATAGCTTATCTATTTTTACTGAGTGACCTAGAGGACTAAGTCTTCGTCATCCTCCTAGAAGCGATTTAATCTAGATTCATAGTCTTTACTATACTACTAGCAATATACTGAATACGTCGAACCCACATCTATCAAAGCAAGATATGGAACACCAAAGATTAAGAACGTACCGATTATTACATCTGGTGCATCGCCCTCCTCTCGACGTCTCGCAGCATACACCAAACCAGGTTGTCTTGCCTTAGTGTTGCTGGCAGCTCTGCTAGATGCTCCGCGGCCTCGACTAGAACCATTACCTCCTCTACCATTACCACGACCTCTCTGCGGTGATGGTCCCTCCTTTCTGGAATCGAACACGACCATGACCTTCGATTGATTCTTGGCTTACTTACGTGGGCGCCTCTCACACGATGATCCAATGAACCACACTCAAATGACCTTTTCCTCCGGTCCAACATTCGCCCCAATGAAATTTCCTACATCGGTTACCTTTGATCGGTCCCGATTAGCGAATGTGCCTCCCGATCGATTCGACCCATTTTGCCTAGCCCTCTTCGAACATTACCACCAACCCAGATGATCCATATCCTCTCTTATGCTTATTCCTGGCCATAGCTCGCCTTCCAGATTCCTTTATTCCTTCGGCTATCTTAGCCTTTTCAACCAAAGTAGCAAATTCTCGTTCCTGATGTGGAGCAATCAATAATCTCAGCTCGTCCTTCAAACCATCTTCGAATCGGACACATTGCTCGTGCTTCGGAGCCACAATACCTCCAGCATACCGGCTCAATCTTAAGAACTTAGCCTCATACTCTGATACGGATTTACTCCCTTGGACCAAACTCAAAAATGCCTTACGCTGCGCATCAACATAACTAGATCCAATATATTTCTTCTGATACGCTGCCTTAAAGAAGTCCCAAGTGAGACCTTTCGCTACAGCACCATTTCGAACCGTGAGCCACCACTGATATGACTCATCACAAAGAAGCAATACAATCCCTTTCACTTTTCCTCGGATTCAAATCCAGATCATCCATGATTCGCTCCCGTCGCCTCTAACCAATATTCAAATGAGCTGAGCTACACCAAACACCTCGAAATACCTCACCGTTGGCTCGAGTCGCCAGTACAGATTTTCGAGCTCCGTGCCTCCACCTACTCCAGCTACCCTCTCAAGAACTCGCAGATTGCTCGAGACACCGTGTCATCCCCGCTTGATCCCGATGCTCAACTCCAACTGGTGGTGGAACCGGTGGTACCTCATTCTGGATCCTTGACTGGACCTCACTGGCTCGGAATCTGACCATCCTACCACGACCACGTCCACGCATAACACGACCTCGACCTCGAGTACTCATATCTAAAGTCTCGACTTATCTGATTTAAAAGTTTTATGCATTAGTCATTATTCCACTTTCTTTAAAGCACGCTTTTATGAAAAATTTTATTAAGAGGTTGTTTTATGAGTACACCAAACCTATAGTTTTGGGTCTCTAAAGTAGTTCCTACTACTATATAGTCATATCAACATCACTAAAATCATATCATCAAAATCAACAGCTTGATGTACTTACTGTGGTGGATTGATGCCGAGAGACTGGGGCCATACCTTTCCAACCATAAAATTTTCAACAAAAACATTTTAAAACCATATTTCAAATCATTTTGGGCCTCGGCCCACAAATGAAACTTTTGAACTTGGCTCGATACCAATTTGTAACACCCCAAACCTGGTCAATACACCACGAATAGAATCTGTATGTCACCGAGGAAAATATTTTTGAAAGAATCAATTAACAATTAAATTTTGTGAAAAACTCTTTGAAATTCTATATTTGTAGAAATTACATGTTTAATAGGTTAAAATCAAGATTTACTTTGAAATTACATAAAACTTTTAAAATAAGTGAATAAATCATAGGTTAGAAAACATTTATATCATTTTAAGAAAACTCAATTATTACTTTGAAAACCATTTGCATTTGAATGTAGAAACTTAATATTTGAAAATCATTTAAATTATCGAAAACACTTAAGTTGTTTAAATTATCAAATGATTTATGTTACCCGATGGTAACGATTTAAAAACATCGCGTTTTGTAGTTTAGAAAACTTGATGCTCAATTTATTATAATAATCATGAAATTTATAAACCATATTTAAAACATAAACATAAAAATAATCCAAAACATAATTAAATGTGCCTTATTACAAATCCATAAAATATGAAAACCAAATTAAAATAAAATACCCAAATGGAAGTTCATATAAAACCAACTTTTATTGCATGGCCTCCTCGAGTTCATCCGGCTCATCATCCGCGATCTCACAAATCACCTGAAAAGATAAGGGAGAAGGTGAGTCACCAAGACTCAGTGCATATTCCCACTCCCGGGTAAATACCACATACTTACACAAATTATAACAAAGCAAGATATATATATAATGCACCCAACCTAGCCATCCATAACTCCTTTTCTACCCCATGTGGTACCAAACCACCGGTGGTGCCAAACCACCGTGACCGAAGTCACGATATATATGTGATACCAAATCACTTTGTGACCAAAGTCACGAATAACCATCTGGGGGCCAACCCACGTGTGATACCAAATCACCGCAACGATCCCATATCTAAAAAGTGGGGCCAACCCACGGTGGTGTTAACCACGAGACGAGTCGCTATGAGGTGCCAAACCTCGGTGTCCAAGACACGAATGTGATACCAAATCACCGGAGGTACCAAACCTCCGTGTCCGAAGACACAAATGTGATACCAAACCACTGGTGACCGAAGTCATGATATCAATCTTCCCCCTCCTCTCATATTGCCCATGCCAATGCAATAAATAAACAAATCATGTCAATATACTTTGATATGTATCTCATAACAAATATATCATAAATCGTAGATCATGATTTCTATCCACATGTATTTACAACATATCGAAACAGACTTACCCAAATCCTCATTCATACCATCATGGTATCATATCCAAATCTCATCGTTTTTCCCACTTTCATAATATGATTAGTTATAACACACATAAATACATATATAAACCAAGTTATAAAGTGTGTAAGATACACACCTTTCACCAAAGCAAGAACTAACTTCCAGAGATCCGATCTATCGCACTAGATCACCTTGTCCTACAATCGGCCAATACTTAAATTATAAACAAAGGCCATTCGACCCTACCACTAAATCCAATGAGTTATCACTTCGAAAACCAAGTCTTACCTAAACTTACCCAAAACGATAATCAAGATGTGAGGCTTAGATTGATTGCTTCCAATGTCCCGAGGAGCCTAAAGAAATCGGTTCCTAAAATGGTTAGAACCTTGCAACAAATGCCCATAGGTTCGACCTTTGTCTAAAAGAAAATAACATAGAGAGGAGAAAAGAAATAATAGGAAAATCGGCCAAGAATACTTACTTATTAACCAAAATCGATTGAAGAAAGCAAAAGAGAATCTACCCTTGAATATTCGACCAAAACAAAACAAGAAGAGAAAGGGAAGTTTCGACAAAATGATTAAATGGTCAAAGAAATTCGGCTATGGTTGATTTGTAATAATAAAAAGGATTCGATTAAAGTGGAGAAAGAGAAAGGAAAAGGAAAAGATGAAAGAGATTTCAATGGGAGAGGAATGTTTATGGCTTTGAACAAAAATGAAAGAAAGTAAAGAGAGATGGAGAGAAGGAAGTTTTGGCCAAGAGAGTCTGAGAAATGTGGGTTGAACAAGTATGAAAGAATGGGAAAGATGTTGTGAACAAAAGAAATTGACCAAGCACAAAGATGGTTTGGATTTGATACACTTTGATGCACTAGGGAGAAACTTGCAAAAACTAGAAAGGATTTTCGGTTATGACACCAAAACAATTCTTGAAGGCCAAAACAACACCTAAAACTCACCTTATGACCAAAACACATTCGGCTATAGGAGTGTTTGAAGAGAGAAAAGAAATTGGTGATCATAAACTTAGGAGAAATGGCCAACTAGCTACTAACCTACCAAAGCTACCAACAAAATCGGTCAAGCCCTCCCCTAGACCAAAATGTCGTCTACATACATGCACTAAGGCCTTGGAATACTTTCCAAAACATCCTCTATATTCCATGTCTTTTGTCCCCTCATCATACCAAAACCTTAAGATTCTTATCCGCAATTTCATGCTTTCCTTAAACAAATATTCAACCTACCAAAAATTAAGAGTCCAACCTATCATAAATAAAGTTTGACCTTCTATCAATGCTAGAACACAAAAATAAAGTCTTCAAAATGCTAAACATGCTACTCGAACCTCTAACCTCTAACCTCAAGCAACTATCCAAGCACAATAACCACCTTGCCACTAACTCCTCATATGCTTAATTTAACACTTAAATTAACTTAAGTTTCAAGCTCACTTAATCCACTTCATTAAATAACCCATACTAAAAATTATTCTAGCTTCCTAAATAAAATCAAGCCTTCACAAGACTATGCTAACACATAAAATTCATACCCGAGCCAATACAAATAATACTCAAATTTTAGGATATTACATTCCATGTCCCAAGCATGGTCTTACACTAGCACACATATTAACCGAATGTTATGGCTTGGATATCCAATCTATTCCTAAGGTTCAACCGGGAGTATACCACATCAAATTTCATCATGCATATTCATAACAATAATCAAACATTTTATGCAATATCAATTGTTTAATGCATAATAATAAAGTTGTATTATTTACGTACAACTTACCTCGATATACAAAAAGTGAGCGACTAGATTGAATTAGTCTACTAGCTTGGTTTTCCCTCGGTCTAGGTCTGGACTCCATTTTTCATGATTTATAATGGCAAATTCACTTATTTAATCACTACATAATTCAAGACAGTCCAAAATTCTTACTTTGGAAAAAATTACCGTTTTGCCCTTAGACTTTCACATAATTATGATTTTGTCCCTAGGCTCATAAAACGATTTTCATCGAATTTCCTCCTTTAACAAGCCTAGAAAAAACTATTTTAAGCTTATAGCAACTCACAAATCCAATTATTTCACACATTTAATACCTATTTTACAACCTTTACAAAAAGGTCCAATTTAGGTGTTTTCATGGAAACCCTTTTCACAAAAGTTGTTTATTTAACAACCAATATTCATTTTCTTCCATAAAAATTCAGCAAACAACACTAATGTTCTCATAGAAAAACCCTAGACTTTCAACCATAGTGCAAAATAGTCCCCTTATTAGCTAGATTAAGCTCCAAGGGTTTCAAAAACACAAAAATCATAAAAATGACCATCAAGATGACTTACTTGCAAGGATGAATAGTTGCTGAAATTTTCAAACTTCCATAGCCATTTTCTTGAGTGAAAAATTGGTGGAGAAGAAAGAGAGAATGAAAAAGATGAAAACTTTCTCCTATTTTATTTTATTTCATCAATTTAGTCACCTAATTCCACCAACTTTGACCAATTTGTATTTTCTTGTCCCCTATGGCAAGCCAACACTCTCCCAAGGGCCTAATTGCACATTAAGGACCTCCAATTTAAGACTCTATAGCTATTTGACACCTTTAACTTGAAGAACAAAACTTTGTACTTTATACGATTTAGTCCTTTTTCAAAATTAAGCATGCAATCACTAAAATTAATTCACCAAAATTTTGATGCACTCATATAATCATGCTATAACACATAAACTAATATTAAAATAATTTTATCTAACCTCAGATTAGTTGTTCTGAAACCACTATTCTGACTAGCCCTAAAATCGTGCTGTTACAATTCTCCCCCTTAGGGATTTTCGTCCCCGAAAATCTTACCAGTGAAAAGGTTCGGGTATTGGTCTCTCATAGTCTCCTCGGGCTCCCATGTGGCCTCTTCAACCCCAAGTCTATGCCATAGTACTTTCATGAGTGCTATACTTTTATTTCTCAATTGTTTGACCTCTCGATCTAAAATCTTAATTGGCTCTTCACCATAGGTCATACCCGGTCGAATTTCAACCTCTGATGGTGAAATCACATGTGATGGGTCAGAACGGTAACTCAGATGGCAAGGCTAATCGATATGCTACCGCTCCAATTCTCTTAGTCACCTTATATGGCCCAATAAAATGTGGACTTAACTTGCCTTCCTTATCGAATCTGAGGACTTCATTCCATGGAGATACTTTCAAGAACACTTTATCACCAACTTGAAACTCAATTTCTTTTCGTTTCAAATTCGCGTAGGATTTCTATCTATCTGAAGCGGCCTTCAAACAGTCACGAATTACCTTTACTTTCTCTTTAATCTCCTTAACTAAGTCAACCCCGTGAATCTAATTTTCTTTGAGTTCGGTCTAATACAAAGGTGTTTGGCACTTACGCCCATACAAAGCCTCATAAGGTGCCACTTTCAAACTCGACTGATAACTATTGTTGTAGGCAAACTCTACCAATGGTAAGTACTTTTCCCAACTGCCTTAAAACTCAAGAACACAACACAGCAGCATATCTTCAAGAATTTGAATTACTCTTTCCGACTGACCGTCGGTTTGCGGGTGGAAAGTAGTACTAAAATTCCACTTTGTCCTCAAAGCTTCTTGTAACTTTTTCCAAAACCGTGATGTGAACCTCGAATCTCTATAAAAATTTTCGATAAAGGTACCCCGTGAAGTCTCGCAATTTCAGTAACATACAAATCAGCCAATTTTTCGAATGGATAGTCGGTACGCACCAGTATAAAGTGAGCGGATTTCGTAAGCCACTCAACCACAACCCAAACGACATCTTTCTTCCTTGGCGTCAATGGCAAATCAGGCACAAAATCTATGGCAATACGGTTACATTTCCACTTGGGAACCATCACGAGCTGAAGTAGACCCGAAGGTACTTGGTGTTCGGCTTTCACTTGTTGACAAATTAAACACTTAGAGACAAACTCAAAAATGTCTCTTTTCATTCTCGACCACCAATACATTTTCTTCAAGTCATTATACATTTTCACACTACCCGATGGATAAACATACAACTATTATGTGCCTCATGCAAAATCTTCTGAATAAGCTCGTCGTTTTTGGGTACAAAAATTCTGTCTTGAAATATTAAACAATCATCTGAACCAATCCAAAAGTCTGATTCTATACCCATCTCGCACAAAGTTATCTTAGCTTGCAACTCTTTATCACTTTTTTTAGCGTCACAAATCTCTTGCAAAAACATTGGTCTAGCTCTTAACTTAGCTATGACTGAACCATCATCAATCACATACAACTGGGTATTCATAGCCCCAAGGCAAACAATGACTTCCTACTCAAAGCATCAGCGACCACATTCTCCTTCCCGAGTGGTGTAGTAGTCAATTATCAACTCATAATCCTTTATCAATTCTAACCATCTCCGCTGCCATAGGTTTAACTCCTTTTGAGTCATCAAATACTTTAGACTTTTATGGTCGATGAATACTCAGCATTTCTCACCATACAAATGGTGTCTCCAAATCTTCAGTGCAAACACTATGGCGGCCAGCTCTAAATCATGAGTCGGATTGTTTTTCTCGTGTGGCTTCAGTTGTCTCGAAGCATAAGCTATTACTTTGCCTTCTTGCACCCCAATCCATTTTAGGACGCATCGCTATACACCACAAATTCCTTTCTCAGTTTTGGTTGCACTAAAACTGGGGCTTCAGTCAACAATGCTTTGAGTTTCTCAAAACTCTATTGGCACTTCTCTGTCCATTTGAACTTGACATCTTTCTCGAGTATCCTCATCATAGGAGTAGCAATCATGGAGAATCCTTTGACAAACCGTCTGTAGTATCCCGCTAAGCCCAAAAAGCTTCAAATCTCTGACATATTCCTCGGCGATTTCCAATTGACAATAGCCGATATCTTACCCGGGTTAACTCTAATTTCATCTCCCGACACGATATGTCTTAAGAATCGACTTCTCGAGCCAAAATTCACTTTCCTAAATTTAGCATACAATTACTTATCTCATAAAGTTTGTAAGATAATTCTTAAATGCTCCGCGTGTTCACTCTCATCCCGAGAATAAATTAATATATCATCGATAAAAACAAACAATGAACTTATCCAAGTGCGATCAGAAAATACGATTCATTAAATCCATAAACGTGGCGGGAGAATTTGTTAAGCCAAAGGGCATGACAAGGAACTCATAATGGCCATATCTCATCCAAAATGCGTTTTGGCACATCTTGCTCCTTAACTCTTAGCTGGTAATAACCGGACCTTAGGTCTATCTTAGAAACACTATGGCTCCCTTCAATTGGTCAAAAAATCGTCGATCCTTGGCAAAGGATACTTGTTCTTAATTGTAACCTTGTTGAGTTGTTAGTAGTCTATACATATTCTCATCGACCCGTCTTTCTTTTTCACAAAAACTATGGAAGCACCCCATGAAGAATAACTCGGTCTTGCGAAACCTTTATACGGGCAATCAAAATAGGTGTCACACCAAGGACCAACTCAATACAAAACTCAACTTCTCTAGCTGGAGGCAATCCAGGTAACTCTTCCAAAACACATCTGGATACTCGCATACCACAGTACTGACTCAATATTTACTTCCAACTCTTGGGTATTCAACACAAATGCAAGATAGGACTCATACCCTTTTCTCAAGTATTTCTCAGCACTCATAAAAGAAATCATTACAAGTAAGTTATCCGTTCACCTGATTCAACCCGAATAATATCTCTATTTTCACATCTTAGTTCAATAAACTTACTACCACAATTTCCTAACATGTTATGAACAACCAACCAATCCATGCCAAGAATTAGGTCAAACTCATTAAATGGTAGTAGCATGAGGTTAGCCGGAAAACAATGGCCTCTAATCATCAAAGGATAGTTTCTACACACTTTGTCAACATCACATACTTACCTAACGGGTTTGACACTTTTATCACAAATTCAGTAGACTCAACAAGCACATTTATGCTAGACACCAATTTCATACAAATATAGGAATAGGTAGAACCCAGATCAATCAAAGCAACAATAGAGATATCATGAAGAGAAAAAGTATCCGTAATCACATTTGGTGACGATGCCTCTTCGCGAGCGTGAATGGCATAAGTCCTTGCAGGCGCTCAACCTTTAGACCTTACGGTGGACTCTCTAGGCGCACCTCTGCTTCTAGCCCCACTTCTAGTGTTATTTTGTGGTCTACCTCTCAAGGTGCATTACTCGCTCGCACTTCTTGCTTTCTATCTTTTTCTTCCATCTCATGACAGTTTCAAATGAAGTGGTCTAGTGAACCTCACTTGAAATAGCCTCTATCATTTCCTCGACACTCATCGAAATGTCGCCCACCATACTGCGAACACTCTGGTTCATTTGGTCGAGCACTACCAACATTCACAATAGAAGTGGTTTGAGCTTTAGATGATGAGTACTACTTACTCCTATTTCTATTCAAGAATCCTACTGAATCATTTGATCTAGTAGTGAACTCTCTCGATTTCTTGGAAGAGGATTGAAATTATTTCTCCAACTATCTTTTCTTTGAGTCACGAGTCTCAATATCAGCTTTCTTTTTCTCTTTGGCCAATTCCTCGGCCTTGCATGCTCTCTCTACTA
The DNA here is from genome assembly GCA_025506655.1 of Gossypium rotundifolium. Classification (NCBI taxonomy): domain Eukaryota; kingdom Viridiplantae; phylum Streptophyta; class Magnoliopsida; order Malvales; family Malvaceae; genus Gossypium; species Gossypium rotundifolium. The sequence continues at coordinate 121,398,094 of CP106728.1, forward strand.
GTACAAAAAATTCCTTCAGTTCTAGAATACCAACAAACAATCGGATGTCCATATTTAATCCATCCTCAAACCTCTTACACATGATGGCTTCGGTGATACGCACTCCCGAGCATACTTACGAAGCCTCACGAACTCACGCTCATACTCGATTACTGTCATTCGGCCTTGCTTCAATTCTAGATATTCCTTCCTTTTCTGGTCTATAAAGCTCTAGTTGATATACTTTTTACGGAACTTTTCCAAAAAATTCCCAAGTTATCCTTTCCCTTGATACAATCGACACAAAGGTGTTCCACCATTGGTAGGCTGAGTCTCGCAGGAGTGACACAACACACTTCATGCACTCTTCAGGTGTGCAAGACAACTCATCGAATACTCTAATGGTATTTTCTAGCTAGAATTCTACTCTCTCTCGATCATCATCTATATTCGCTCTAAATTCCTCAGCCCCTTGCTTTCGAATTCTATCTACCGGAGGTTTTTCTCTTCTAATCATTTCCACTAATTGGGGAGTTGTAGGGGTAGCCTGGGGAATTAGAGGGGGTGGAGGAGGTGGAGCGTTCGAGTTTTCTCAAACAAACTCTGAATACCAAACATTCATCATATGTAGGAAGGCTTTTCTAGCCCCTCCGCCCTGACTTAGTGTCACGGCCCCACTTTCGACTAGCACGGTCCCTTCTATGGGAGTCAACGTATTACTCTTGACACCATCCACCACTACTCCGTTGGGATTCATTTACTATATAAAAACACATTTCAAATTGTTAGGAGTCATCACACTATCATAATTCATATATGGCATGTATAGCTAGATTCGTACACATACTAGGTTAGTCCGAGAACCGACTAAATCATAGCTCTGATACCACAAATATAACACCCCTTACCCGTAACCGATGCCGGTACAGGGTACAAGGCGTTACCTTTCTTCAAAACATTCATACTAACAATTTCAGGTTATGAGATTTCATTCAAATTTAAAACCTTTCAAACTTTATCTTAAAATAGTTAATAATAGTCTACGAGGCCCAAAACAGATTTTAAAAATATTTTGGGATCGAATCGTGATCTTTAAAAAACTTTGGAAAATGTCACTAAAAATAGGGGCACATTTGTGGCAAGGGACATGCCCGTGTGGGCAAACTGTGTGGTCACACATGCCCATGTCCCTACCTGTGTGGATTTATTTCTCAATTTGAACCTACAGGGGTTTTCACATGGCCTAAAACATGCCCATGCCCATGACCTGTGCCCCAACACGGCCATGACATTTTGTTTCTGGCATCATCAACCCAATAAGGTCACATGGCCAAGGCACACAATTGTGTCCTTAGGCCGTGTGGCGAATTAGATTCCTAATTCAAGTGCAGACTTTACACGGCCTAGGCACCTACCTATGTCCTATGGCCGTGTCATCCACACGCTTGAGACACATGGTCGTGCCTCAGCCCGTGTGTTTACTACTAGGTATTCTATTTTTCCAACTTAGGGTGCAGGGGGACACACAGCCAAACTACACGCCCATAGGTCAAACTGTGTGTCAAACACAGCCTAGACACACGCCTGCCCGTGTGTCTACTCGTGTTGACAAAAACAAGGCTATTTTCCAAGCCCTTTTTATCACCGTTACTTTCACCAACATAAGCCACATTAAGTAGCAACAATCCACACATAAACATCTGACCAATTAAGCCCAAACATTTGACCAATCCAGCCATAATCGAGACATACACACATCAAGGCCACTACACTCTATTCACATGCAAGACTTATCACATACTTTATCAATTCAATCATGCCATTTGCTCACTCATGAAAAACATCTTCATTTTCATAAAACAACAACAAATATTAGCCAGCATCCTTGGCCTTATACAAAGTGAATCAATCTTCAAAATAAGCTAACCCTTTTGGCCATAACAATATGACACTTGACGAAAGACTAAATCCCTATACATGCCATACTCAAAATGATAAATCTAACTATATCAAATGTTCAGATTGATAGTGTGATCGAGCCTCCGACTTCTATTGCTTTTTGAGCTAACTTGGCGACACTATAAGAAAATGGAAAAGAGAGGGAGTAAGCATAAAGCTTAGTAAGTCACATGTAAATAATTAACAATAGTTACCATACATTATCACACGCATATCATTTTATAAGTTTACACAAAATTCTCGAATGATTAAAAGCATAACTTACTCATTTTCACCCTTACTAATCATACAACATAATTCGAGCTCATTTCTCATGAATTCTCATGAAGGTACCTGTATCACTTACAACATAGTCATAACTTTTCTCACTTTTCACACAAGCTCTTAAATACCCGTTGAACCAGTTGGAATACAAAAAGATACTCGATAAGCCTTACACAAGAGGGTACGATGCCGATGCCATGTCTTAGACATGGTCTTACACTGGCTCTCATATCGAGGCCGATGTGATGTCCCGAACATGGTTTTACACTAGCTCTCGTCTCAATGTCGATGCCATGTTCCAGACATGGTCTTACACTAGCACATATATCAACCGAATGTTATAGCTTGGATATCCAATCTATTCTTAAGGTTCAATCGGGAGTATACCATATCAAATTTCGTCATGCATATTCATAACAATAATCAAACATTTTATGCAATATCAATTTTTTAATGAGTAAAAACAATAAAGTTGTATTATTTACGTACAACTTACCTCGGTATACAAAAAGTGAGCGATTAGATTGAATTAGTCTACTAGCTTGGTTTCCCCCAGTCTAGATCCGGACTCCTTTTTCTTGATCTATAATGACAAATTCACTTATTTAATCACTACATAATTCAAGACATTCCAAAATTCTTACTTTGGAAAAATTATCGTTTTCCCCTTAGACTTTCACATAATAACGATTTTGCCCCTAGGCTCGTAAAATGATTTTCATCAAATTTCCTCCTTTAACAAGCCTAGAAAAATCTATTTTAAGATTATAGCAACTCACAAATCCAATTATTTCACACATTTACTACCTATTTTACAACCTTTACAAAAAGGTCTATTTTAGATGTTTTCATGGAAACCCCTTTCACAAAAGTTGTTTATTTAACAACCAAGATTCATCTGCTTCCATAAAAAGTCAGCAAACAGCACTAATGTTCTCATGGAAAAACCCTAGACTTTCAACCATAGTGCAAAATAGTCCCCTCATTTGCTAGATTAAGCTACAAGGGTTCCAAAAACACAAAAATCATCAAAAATGACCATCAAGATGACTTACTTGCAAGGATGAAGAGTTACTGAAATTTTCAAACTTCCATGGATGTTTTCTTGAGTGAAAAATCGGTGGAGAAGAAAGAGAGAATGAAAAAGATGAAAACTTTCTCTTATTTTATTTTATTTCATCAATTTAGTCACCTAATTCCACCAACTTTGACCAATTTGCATTTTCTTGTCCCTGATGGCCGGCCAACACTCTCCTAAGGGCCTAATTGCACATTAAGGGCCTCCAGTTTAAGACTCTATAGCTATTTGACACCTTTAGCTTGAAGAACAAAATTTTGGGCTTTATGCAATTTAGTCCTTTTCAAAATTAAGCATGCAATCACTAAAATTAATTCACCAAAATTTTCATGCACTTATATAATCATGATATAACACATAAAATAATATTAAAATAATTTTCTCTGACCTCAAATTAGTGTTTTTGAAACCACTATTTTGACTATCCCCAAAATCGAGCTGTTACAAGGGCGATAATTATGGTCTGGATTTGGTGTAATGGATTTAAGATTGAAAGTGAAAAAGTAGAAGGCCCAAATATTTGGAAAACAAATTCTGATGGGCCAACGGGTATCGTATGGCCCGACCTCATTATTGTTGTTATGAAAACAAAAATACCAGCAATACAAAGAAATAAAAATTATTAAACAAAATAAATAAAATAACTAAGAGAAATTTAAAATCATCAAAAATAAAATGAAAAGGAATTATCGAAATGTTGAAGTTAAACATCTCGAGACCAATAGACTGTTTATCTCGAGTTACATGTGCACCCTAGTAGTGCTTCAGGCGTTGTTGATTAACTTTAAATGTGACATCCATTTTCATATCTTTGACATCAACAGCTCTATGAGGGTATACTTGAGCTACTTCGAAGGGACTTGACAAACGAGATTTTAGTTTTCTAGGGAACAATTTGAGCCTAGAGTTGAACAACAACACCTATTGTCTTGGTTCAAATTGCTTTGGCATAATCCTTTTATCAAGCCAGCGCTTGGTCTTCTCCTTGTACAATTTAGCATTCTCATATGCTTTTACCCGGAATTCCTCCATTTAATTCAGTTCTAACAACCTTTTATGGCCAGCAGCGCTCAATTCATATTCAACTTTTTAATAGCCCAAAATGCTTTATCCTCTAGCTCAACAGGTAGGTGACATGGCTTTCCACAAACTATCTTAAAAGGTGACATCCCCAATGGTGTTTTGAATGTCGTACAATAAACACACAATGCTTCATCCAGTCGAGAGGACCAATCGTTTTGAATTGGGTTCACCACTTTTTCCATAATCTATTAAATTTCTATGTTAGAGATCTCTCTTGTCTATTTGTTTGGGGATGATATGCCGTGGCAATCTTATGCTTCACCCTATACATGTGCAAGGCATTAGAAACTAATTTGCAATCAAAATGAGAACCTTCATAACTGATAATGGCTCGAGTTGTACCAAATCTTGTAAAAATGTTCTTGTGCAATAACTCTATCACTGACTTTGAATCATTAGCATGAAGGGCAACAACTTTGACCCACTTACAGACGTAGTCCACTACTAAGATTATGTAGAGATTGCCTAATGATGGTGGAAATGGACCCATAAAGTCTATTCCCAAACATCAAATAACTCATCACGAAAATGTTTTGCAGCAACATTTTGTGTCTCTTAGATAGATTTCCTCTCCTCTGGCAATGGTCACATGACTTATAAAATTCATGGGCATCCTTGAACAAACTTGGCTAATTAAAACCAAATTGGAGTAACTTAGCAACAATTCTCATTCCTCTAAAGTGTCCTTCGTAAGGCGCTGAGTGACAATGCTACAGAATGTTATGTATTTCATCATTAGGGACACACTTCCTAATTATCTTATCAACACAATGCTTGAATAGGAAGGGTTTATCCCAATAATAATTTTTGGCATCATGAAGAAACTTTTATCTTCTTTGGCTATTGAGATCAGGTGGCATCAAACCACTTACTAAGAAATTCACTATATCGGCAAACCAAGGTTGTAACACCCCTAACCCGTCTTCGTCGTCGGATTAGGATTACGGAGTATTACAAAAACATAAGAACATTTTATTAATCAGTATAATAATCATATCATAAACGATTCATACTCATGCAAAATATCCCCAAATCGATCCGCGAGGCTCTAAAATAACATAGAAACAAATTGGGACCAATTTGAAAAAGTTTAGAAAGTTTAGGGAAAAGATTCAAAATTTGCAAAATAGGGGTCACAAGGCTATGTGGCCAAGCCATGTGTCTCACATAGCTGTGTGGCCAGGCCATGTGTCTCACACAGCCGTGTGGCCAGGCCATGTGTCTCACACGACTGAGACAGACACCAGTGTCTCAGACTATGTAACAATCAAACTAGGGACACACGATCGTGTCCTAGCTCGTGTCCTCACCCATGTAACCCTCTGAGTAGGGTCACACGGCCTTTCACACTCCCATGTGCCAGGCCATGTAACTCTCTGAGTTGCCTCACATGCTTGTGTGCAAGGCTATGTGTTAGGCTATGTAACTCATTAACTTGCACCATAAACAATTGATCAAAGGACACACGACCGTGTTGCCAGGCCGTGTGTCTCACATGGCTGAGTCACACTCCCGTGTCTCAGGCCGTGTGAAGCCAAAATGAACCTTAAATAATTTTACAAATTCAAGCTTATTTGGACTCTAAGTAATACATTTACTAGCCAAAAGACCTATTCAGAGTGGCCTTAAACAAGCTAAAAACATGCTAAATCAACCATCCTAAGTGTCTAACCAATGTATCCTCATTAATACCATAAGTATATACAATTTTACAACAAAAAGAATTATCATTCAAGTATTTTAAAACACACCATCTAACATTCAACCAATATGCCAAACATAGGCACCTCAATCACAACATTCCAATCACACTTACCATAAACTTGCACATAAACATCATACCTAATTCACATATATCATATAAGTTGACTATTAGCACTTAAGATCATATTTTAACATTTTACATATCAAAACAATATTAATGGCATACAAGCCTATTACATGCCATATAATCCAAAATGAACGTTCCAAAAACTATAAAAAATGAGTGGATGGTGTGAATTGAATGTTGATTCGATCGTCCAACCTTCGAAGTATCTACAAGAACAAAAAATAACACAAGTAAGCTCATTGAAGCTTAGTAAGTTCGACGTACTAAAACAATAAATCTTATCGAAGTAATTAAAATAAATCAAATAAAAATAATACAATCATATGTGTTCCCTTTCAACCACAATCTCAACGGTGAATTGTAAAATTCAATTCAAAATTCAAATACATGACAAAACCATAAAAAATCACTAAACAAGTTAACTTGCCGAGATTTACAATCTAATAATTGACTTACGGATAAGATTACATCGATATTCAAACCGATACACAAAATGCTCATAAGAGCTAATCCATCTGAAACACACCAGATGCTCATAAAAGCCAATCCACTCGATAACACACCAATGGCTCCGAAGAGCTAGTCCAACTGAAACACACCAAAATAAGGAGTATAACACGAAAGTTCACAAAAATTGTTGAACCTTGGTCTACTCAGAAACATATATATATCAATCCACAACAATATCCACTCTAATCCACCATAACACACTATATCTCGACTATACTCTATCCTGCGTTTAATCTGATCCAAGTATTGAATTTCAACAACTTTTCTCGAATAACTTTACATCATTTATAATAAAATAAATATATTATATCACATTATATAATCAAACATTTCATATAGTTGTTAAATTATAAACTGTATGAACTGACCTGGATGAATTGTAGTAGTTGCAGAAGTTTAGAAACTAATCTGTAATTTTTCCTTTTCCACGAATATCAACATGGTCTTGATCTAAAATGCAAAATTTCTCAATTATTAGCTTACATTTCACCTTCCAAATCACTTTACATTTTATACCCTTTTATTTTTAAAATTTACACAATTACCCCTAACTTTTACAAATTTTGCAATTTAGTCCCTTAATCCAAAAATCATCAAATTAACCATTTTTCTCAAGTCAACATTACAACTGAAAATACTAGGCCCTAAAATAGTCCCTATTAAACATCAAATTCACTATCAAACCCTAAAATATTAACATTTTCACAATTTAATCCTAAAATCAAAATCTAACAAAAATCACTTCACAAAATCACCAAATAACACAATCAAAGCTTCAAATACATAGTTATCATGATAAAACATTCAATATTCATCAATGGAAACATACAAAAAATTTAACAAATTCAAAAACGAAGGTAGGGCTAGCTGGACCTAGTTACAACGATCTTAAAAACATAAAAATTACAAGAAACGGGCACAAAAATCACTTACATGCAAAGGAATTAAGCAAACCGAAGCTCTTTACTCCCTAGCTATGGCTTTTGGCAATTTGAAGAAGAAATGAAATGAAATTTTTTATTCATTCTTTAATTTTTTTTTAATTTTGTTTAAACTTTCACTAATTACAAAATTCCCATTGAAACACATTATTTTATCACTTTCAATTAAATTATCGTCCCACCATACTAATTAGGGCATAATTGCTACTTAAGTCCTTCCTTATTTATTAATTTAGCCATTTGATCACCTAAATGCTATTATTATTATGTTTTGCACCTTTTACAATTTAGTTTTATTTCTTTAATTAACTATCTAAATGTTAAAATTTCTTAACCAAAATTTTAATATGAAAGTAATGACTCCATAAATATTATATAGATAATATTTATGAGTCAACACGACAGAAATTTGTGGTCCAGAACCCACTATTCCGTCATCACTGAAAATTGGTTGGTATAATTCTCCCCTCTTAGGAAATTTCATCCTCGAAATTGTTACTTGAGAATAGATTTGAATACTGTAGTTTCATTGATTCTTCGATTTCCCAAGTAGCTTCTTCTATTCTATGGCAATGCCACAAGACTTTTACTAATGGTACCCGTTTATTCCGCAGAAAATTTTCATTGGTTCCTCAGAATACGTCAAATCTGGCTACAATTCGATATCACTATAAGGAATTACATGTGAAAGATTAGATCTATACCGTCTTAGCATTGAAATGTAGAACACATTATGAATTTTCTCGAGTTTAGAGGGCAAAGCTAAGTTGTTGGCTGTAAGATTGATTCTTTCAAAAATATTGCACTGGCCCGATAAATCTCGGACTCAGCTTCCCTTTCCTACCAAAACGTAGTACTTTCTTCCATGGAGAAATTTTTAAAATACTCGATCGCCAACAGCAAATTCTATATCTTTTCTTTTCATGTCCATGTACGATTTTTGACGATCAGATGCAACTTTCAAACAATCTCGAATAATTCAAACCTTGTCTTCAGTTTCTTAGATCAAATCAATTCCTACCATTTTGGATTCACTCAATTCAGACCAACACAACGGTGTTTTACACTTTCTTCCATAAAGAGCCTCAAACGATGCCATTTTTATACTAGATTGATAACTTTTATTATAAGCGAATTCAGCTAATGATAGGTGCTTTTCCCAGCATATCTTCTAGAATCTGTATCACTCATTCTGATTGCCCGTCTGTTTGAGGATGAAACACTGTACTGAAATTGAGTTTAGTGCCCAAAGCCTCATGAAGTTTTTTTCAAATTCTTGATGTAAACCTCAGATCACGATCAAAAATGATAGATATCAAAACCCCATGGAATCTTACAATCTTTGACACATAAAATTCCGCTAATCTTTCATGTGAAAAATCTATTCTGACTTGAATAAAGTGTGCCAATTCAGTCGATTTGTCAACAATCACCTAGATCGAATCTTTCTTTTTTGAAATTACAGGTAAACCAGATACGAACTCCATCGTGACTCATTCCCACTTCCACTTAGGAATCCTAACAGGTTGTAATAAACCCGATGGTACCTAATGCTTTGCTTTTACTTGCTGAAAAATCAAACATTTAGCTACCAATTCACAAATTTCACGTTTCATACTCGACCACCAATACATCTGTTTCAAATCACAGTACACCTTCGTGCTACCAGGATGAATAGAATACGTACTACTATGAGCTTCAGACAAAATATCACGTTTCAAATCTAAATCGTTTGAAACACAAATCCTATCATGATAATGCAACATACCACCATCACTAATACTGTATTCAGTAGTCAAATTATCTTGAACCAATTTTCATTTCAATAACAACTTCAGATCATCATTTTATAAGTCCTGACTTCGTTTAAGAAACAGGGGTTTAGTTCTTAATTCTACCAGAACAAAACCATCTTTATTTAGAGCCAAATGAGCATTCAATGCTCGAAGTGCAAACAATGATGACTTTCGACTAAGTGCATCTACAACCACATTAGCCTTTCCCGGATGATAATCAATAACCAGATCATAATTTTTCAATAGCTCTAACCAATGTCTCTATCTTAAATTCAATTCTTTTTGAGTCATCAAATACTTTAAACTTTTGTGATCTGTAAACATTTGACATTTCTCGCTGTATAAATAATGTCTCCAAATCTTTAAAGCGAATACATTTGCATCCAATTCAATATCATGAGTAGGATAATTTCTTTCATGTGGCTTTAACTATCGTTAAGCATAAGTTATTACTTTCGCTGCTTACATCAATACTCAACCTAAACCATTGACAGATGCATCACTGTAAATGACATATGCTACCCTAGACTCAGACTAAGTCAACACTGGAGCTTATGTCAACCTATTTTCGATTGATCAAAACTCATTGGAACTAATCGCACCAAACAAACTCGACATTTTTCTATAGTAACCTAGTCATCGGTGAAATAATGATCGATAAATTTTAACAAAACGACGGTAATAACCTACTAAACCCAGGAAACACCCCAGTTTCCAATTCATCACAATAGAAACTTTACTCGGATCAACTCAAATCCCATGACCTGATACTATGTGACCCATAAACCCAACCTCGCGAAGACAGAATTCACATTTACTGAACTTTGCATACAACTATTTTTTCTCTCAAAGTTTGTAACACGATTCTCAAGTGTTGAGCATGCTATGATTACATCTTGGAATATATCAATATATCATCGATAAACACAACCAAAAATCTATCCAAATGAGGATGAAAACCCAATTCATTAAATCCATAAAAGAAGTAGGGGCATTAATCAAACCAATTGGCATTACTAGAAACTCACAATGATTGTAACGAGTTCTGAAAGGTGTCTTTGATACATCACAATCATTAACCCACAGCTAATAATACCCAGAATTGATATATATCTTCGAGAACACTGTAGCACCTTTTAATTGATCAAACAAATCATCAGTACATGGCAGGGGGTACTTATTCTTAATTGTGACTTTGTTCAATTGTCTGTAGTCTATACACAATCTCATAGAGTCGTCTTTCTTTTTCACAAACAACCGAGTTGCACCCTAGGGAGATATGCTCGTTCAAATAAACCCTATGTCTAACAACTCTTGCAACTATGCTTTCAACTCTTTTAATTCAGTTGGTGCCATGCGATACAATGATATTGATATCGATACAATTCCAAGAACTAGATCAATCATAAATTCAATTTTACGGTTAGAATGAAAACCCCACAACTCTTCAGAATATACATCAGTAAACTCACTAACAATCAATAACTGATCTAATTTTGATTCTGGATCCCTGGTATCAAGAATGTATGCTAGAAACACTTCACTGCCTTTACGTATCAATCTCTGCATGGAAATAGCTAAAATGATTCTAACAACACTATTTAGCCTTTCGGATTGAACTAAAATCATCTCTCCCATCTGGCATCTCAAGTCAATCCGTTTCTGTCTACAATTTACTATAGCATCATGTAGCGATAACCAATCCATACAAAAAAAATCAAATTCCCGAAAGGGTAGTAACATCAAATCAGCAGGGAATTCACAACCTCTAACTTTCAGTGGACATTTACGACAAACTAAGCTAACTATCACACTCTGACTTAGCGGATTAGTAACTTGAATATCATATTCAGTTGATTCAACATGTAATTTCTTGTCCATTACTAATGCATTGCAAATATAAGAATGAGTTGACCCCGGGTCAATTAGTGCATACACAATAACGTCAAAGAGATAGAATGTACCAACAATCAAATCAAAAGTGAGCTTCCTCTCTGCTCGGATTGCATATGTATGAACAGTGCTCTAGTCTTTGGCGAACAACGTTGTCTTTTCTCCCATACAAGTAGTCCCAATAGTACTATTCGGCCTAGACGTCTACCTTTACGAGATCTTGACATTTTCTTTTCATTCTGTTATTCATTTTCCTTTAATTGTTTTGGACAATTTTTGAAGGAAATGATCAGTCGATCCACATCTATATCATGCTCCAAACTTAGCTCTACACTTGCCAAAGTTCTACATAGTGTTTACAACTGGGCTTCAGAGCGTTCCAAACACTTTCCACAATATAAACTAATTTGGTAGGAGTTTTAAAATCATGCTGAATCAATTTATTTTTGTTCGGATGCTCAGACACTAAAGTAGCTCAACTAAAGTTTTCTATAGTCTTCTTTGCTGGTGGAACAAAAAATGACTTAAAAGAACTTCTCTTGTTAAACTCTCAAATCTGTCTATCCCTTTGTATCTTGCAGTTGTACACTTTCTCCCTTTTTTGTGCATGATTAGATAAGACAAAAAATTCTTGAATTTCATTACTTTCAATCATCATTCTGATTTCATCATTCAGGCCATCCTCAAATCAAATACACATCTCTTCTTCAATAGACATAGTTTATGGAGCATATTTACTGAGATACACAAAATCTCTCGTACTCAGCCACTAACTTATTTCCTTACCATAACTCAAGAAATTCACTCATTTTCTTGTCCAAATACTATTTTCTGATATAATTCTTTTTAAACTCGGTCTCTTGGTACCATAACTACCAATGTAGTCCACCAACTATATGCTTCTTCTAGTAGCAGTGAAACGACACATCTAAGAAAACTATCAGGAGGGTAATCCATTTCTTTGAAAACTCGCAAGATGTTTCAAAGCCAATACTTAGCTTTAACGAGTCATTTTCTGATCTACCTTGGAATTTTTTAGCACCACACTTCATAAGCTTCTCTATCGAATACATTGACTAGAGTCAGTCACATGAGGAGCTGGAGATGTAACAGGAGGTATAACAGGGGGTGGAGGTCGTTGTGCCAGAGTATTCATTTGCATAAACTCATTGAACCACTAGTTTATAAACCCAAGAACATGCTTTTAAGTTGATGTTCAGGTACTTGTAGAATTAGAATATTACTACACGTCCCTTGATCTGAGGTCGATAAATTACTATTAACCTCATCATTGTCAGCACAATCAAATCATTGTAAGCATGTATCACTATAAACAACAATCTAAAATAAAAACATTAGTTAGATCAAATCAAACACGTCACACTATCATAGGTTTATATGGCATGTAATTCTAGAAATTTAACATGTTACATTCAATTCAAGAGTTGAAAAAAATCATATCTCTAATACAACTAAATATAACACCCCTAACTCATCTCCATCACTAGATTAGGATTAAGGAGTATGTAATAACCCATTTTAGTCAAATAGAAATGAGTTTTGGGACCAAAAATCTAGAGTCAAAATATTTATTTTAATATTATTTTAATTCCTACTACATGAAAATATGATTGTGTGAAATTTTTGTTAAGAAATTTTATCGTTTGAAAGGTTAATTTTATTAAAAGGACTAAATCGCAGAAAGAGTAAAAGTGGAGTTCTATTAGTTAAAGGTATCTAATAGCTATGTAATATTAAAGTGAAGGTCTTTATGTGGTAATTAGACCATTACTTAACTGAGTGGACATATATGGACATATTATCATATATTTTGATGGTTATTAATTAAGGTTAAAATAGTAAATTAGGAAATAACTTAGTAAAATAATAGAAACATGAAATAATCTTTAATTTCATATCATCTTCCACTAAAATTAACCTTTAAATCTCCATGGAAAGGGTTTGAAGCATTCAGCCATAGCTATCCATGCATGTAAGTGTTTTCTTGCTCGATTTTTGTGATTTCTATGTTTTGAGATCGTTGCATTAGGTCTAGCTAGCCCGGGGACTAATTTGTAAAATTGTTAAAGGCTTAGGGTTTTTCATTGATGAATAAGTATGTGTTTTATTATTGATGATAGATTATGAATATTTGATTATAGTTATACAAGTTTTGTTAAGTGATTTTAGTGAAAATGTAAATTAGGGATTAAATTTTGAAATGTGGAAAATTTATGGTTAAAATGTGTAATAAATGAAAATATGGGCTAATATGTACACTAGAGAAATTCTGCTAGCATGGGTTGGTATTAAATTGCATGAATTTGTGATTTTATGAAATAAGGACTAAATTATAAAAATGTGAAAATTAGGGGCAAAAGTGTAAAAGTGTCGTAATGTGAATTTTGCATTAAATTGAATAGAGATAATTAAATAATCTAAATTTGATATTATATAGATCAAGAAACGTGAAGTTTGGATCTTGATCGAGGGAAAATAAAGTATCGGACTAGTTGGTTCATTTCATCATTTTTGTGAATCGAGGCAAGTTCATATGTAATAAGCATTCTTATATTTGTGTTTTAAATGCTTTAATATTGCATAAATTTTGATTACTACCTTACGGACATATTCGACGAAGATTTGGCATTGGAAATCTCGGTTGAACCTTAGGAATAGGTTAGGATACGAATGACATGTCATTAAGAGATACATTAAGTTGGCTTCGGGCCATGATATTTACACTTCGAGTGCAAGATACATTGAGTTGGCTTCGGGCCATAATATTGGCACTTAGGGTGTGAGACTCCCGACTATCTGACTTCTATTCCGAATGGTTCAACAAGTATATTAAAGATGTGAAATGGTGAGAAATTGGTATTGGAAATGGTATAAAATATGCTTGAGTGAGGATGATTGAATGCCTATTATATGCTATGTTTTGTGCCAATTGAGTTGGTATAAGTGTGCGCAAGTTTGGGTGAAAAATTGGCTTGGTAAATAGCTTCTTTTTGTCCACATGGGCAGAGACACGAGCGTGTGTCTCAACTGTGTGTGACACACGATCATGTACACGGTCGTGTGCCCCCTGGTGTTGAAATAGAAACCAAGTCAGTATGCTCCACACGGACTCACACACAAGCGTGTGACTTGCCGTGTGGCATAAGCCAGTACACCCTACAGGTTTGGCACGGCCTAGCACACGACTAAGTGCATCTACAACCACATTAGCCTTTCCCGAATGATAATCAATAACCAGATCATAATTTTTCAATAGCTCTAACCAATGTCTCTATCTTAAATTCAATTCTTTTTGAGTCATCAAATACTTTAAACTTTTGTGATCTGTAAACATTTGACATTTTTTGCTGTATAAATAATGTCTCTAAATCTTTAAAGCGAATACATTTGCATCCAATTCAATATCATGAGTAGGATAATTTCTTTCATGTGGCTTTAACAATCGTTAAGCATAAGTTATTTCTTTCCCTTCTTACATCAATACTCAACCTAAACCATTGACAGATGCATCACTGTAAATGACATATGCTACCCTAGACTCAGACTAAGTCAACACTGGAGCTTATGTCAACCTATTTTTCAGTTGATCAAAACTCTGTTGGAACTAATCAGACCAAACAAACTCGACATTTTTCTATAGTAACCTAGTCATCAGTGAAATAATGATCGAGAAATTTTTAACAAAACGACAGTAATAACCTACTAAACCCAGGAAACACCCCAGTTTCCAATTCATCACAACAGAAACTTTACTCGGATCAACTCAAATCCCATGACCTGATACTATGTGACCCATAAACCCAACCTCGTGAAGACAGAATTCACATTTACTGAACTTTGCATACAACTATTTTTTCTCTCAAAGTTTGTAACACGATTCTCAAGTGTTGAGCATGCTATGATTCTGTCTTGGAATATATCAATATATCATCGATAAACACAACCAAAAATCTATCCAAATGAGGATGAAAAACCCAATTCATTAAATCCATAAAAGAAGTAGGGGCATTAATCAAACCAATTGGCATTACTAGAAACTCACAATGACTGTAACGAGTTCTGAAAGGTGTCTTTGATACATCACAATCATTAACCCACAGCTAATAATACCCAGAATTGATATATATCTTCGAGAACACTGTAGCACCTTTTAATTGATCAAACAAATCATCAGTACATGGCAGGGGGTACTTATTCTTAATTGTGACTTTGTTCAATTGTGCGTAGTCTATACACAATCTCATAGAGTCGTCTTTCTTTTCACAAACAACCGAAGTTGCACCCTAGGGAGATATGCTCGTTCAAATAAACCCTATGTCTAACAACTCTTGCAACTATGCTTTCAACTCTTTTAATTCGCTTGGTGCCATGCGATACAATGATATTGATATCGATACAATTTCAAGAACTAGATCAATCATAAATTCAATTTTACGGTTAGAATGAAAACCCCACAACTCTTCGAATATACATCAAGAAACTCACTAACAATCAATAATCGATCTAATTTTGATTACGGATCCACGGTATCAAGAATGTATGCTAGAAACACTTCAACGCCTTTACGTATCAATCTCTGCATGGAAATAGCTGAAATGATTCTAACAACACTATTTAGCCTTTCGGATTGAACTAAAATCATCTCTCCCATCTGGCATCTCAAGTCAATCCGTTTCTGTCTACAATTTACTATAGTGTAGCGATAACCAATCCATACAAAAAAATCAAATTCCCGAAAGGGTAGTAACATCAAATCAGCAGGGAATTCACAACCTCTAACTTTCAGTGGACATTTACGACAAACTAAGCTAACTATCACACTCTGACTTAGCGAATTAGTAACTTGAATATCATATTCAGTTGATTCAACATGTAATTTCTTGTCCATTACTAATGCATTGCAAATATAAGAATGAGTTGACCCCGGGTCAATTAGTGCATACACAATAACGTCAAAGAGATAGAATGTACCAACAATCAAATCAGGTGCAGTAGCTTCCTCTCTGGCTCAGATTGCATATGTATGAACAGGTGCTCTAGTCTTTGGCCGAACAACGGTGTCTTTTTCTCCCATATGAGTAGTCCCAATAGTACTATTCTGGCCTAGACGTCTACCTTTCTAAGATCTTGACATTTTCTTTTCATTCTATTATTCATTTTCCTTTAATTGTTTTGGACAATTTTTGAAGGAAATGATCAGTCGATCCACATCTATATCATGCTCCAAACTTAGCTCTACACTTGCCAAAGTTCTACATAGTGTTTACAACTGGGCTTCAGAGCGTTCCAAACACTTTCCACAATATAAACTAATTTGGTAGGAGTTTTAAAATCATGCTGAATCAATTCATTTTTGTTCGGATGCTCAGACACTAAAGTAGCTCAACTAAAGTTTTCTATAGTCTTCTTTGCTGGTGGAACAAAAAATGACTTAAAAGAACTTCTCTTGTTAAACTCTCAAATCTGTCTATCCCTTTGTATCTTGCAGTTGTACACTTTTTCCCTTTTTTGTGCACGATTAGATAAGACAAAAAATTCTCAAATTTCATTACTTTCAATCATCATTCTGATTTCATCATTCAGGCCATCCTCAAATCAAATACACATCTCTTCTTCAATAGACATAGTTTCTGGAGAATATTTACTGAGATACACAAAATCTCTCGTACTCAGCCACTAACTTATTTCCTTACCATAACTCAAGAAATTCACTCATTTTCTTGTCCAAATACTATTTTCTGATATAATTCTTTTTAAACTCGGTCTCTCGGTACCACAACTACCAATGTAGTCCACCAACTGTATGCTTCTTCTAGTAGCAGTGAAACGACACATCTAAGAAAACTATCGGAGGGTAATCCATTTCTTTGAAAACTTCATAAGATGTTTCAAAGCCAATATAACTTTAACCGGTCATTTTCTGATCTACCTTGGAATTTTTAGCACCACACTTCATAAGCTTCTCTATCGAATACATTGACTAGAGTCACTCACATGAGGAGTGGAGATGTAACAGGAGGTATAACGAGGGGTGGAGGTCGTTGTGCGAGTATTCATTTGCATAAACTCATTGAACCACTAGTTTATAAACCCAAGAACATGTTTTAAGTTGATGTTCGGTACTTGTAGAATTAGAATATTACTACACGTCCCTTGATCCGAGGTCGATAAATTACTATTAACCTCATCATTGTCGGACAATCAAATCATTGTAAGCATGTATCACTATAAACAACAATCTAAAATAAAAACATTAGTTAGATCAAATCAAACACGTCACACTATCATAGGTTTATATGGCATGTAATTCTAGAAATTTAACATGTTACATTCAATTCAAGAGTTGAAAAAATCATATCTCTAATACAACTAAATATAACACCCCTAACTCATCTCCATCACCGGATTAGGATTAAGGAGTATGTAATAACCCATTTTTAGTCAAATAGAAACAGTAGTTTTGGGACCAAAAATCTAGAGTCAAAATATTTATTTTAATATTATTTTAATTCCTACTACATGAAAATATGATTGTGTGAAATTTTCGTTAAGAAATTTTATCGTTTGAAAGGTTAATTTTATTAAAAGGACTAAATCGCGTAAAGAGTAAAAGTGGAGTTCTATTAGTTAAAGGTATCTAATAGCTATGTAATATTAAAGTGAAGGTCTTTATGTGGTAATTAGACCATTACTTAACTGAGTGGACATATATGGACATATTATCATATATTTTGATGGTTATTAATTAAGGTTAAAATAGTAAATTAGGAAATAACTTAGTAAAATAATAGAAACATGAAATAATCTTTAATTTCATATCATCTTCCACTAAAAATTAACCTTTAAATCTCCATGGAAAGGGTTTGAAGCATTCAGCCATAGCTATCCATGCATGTAAGTGTTTTCTTGCTCGATTTTTTGTGATTTCTATGTTTTTGAGATCGTTGCAGCTAGGTCTAGCTAGCCCAGGGACTAATTTGTAAAATTGTTAAAGGCTTAGGGTTTTTTCATTGATGAATAAGTATGTGTTTTTATTATTGATGATAGATTATGAATATTTGATTATAGTTATACAAGTTTTGTTAAGTGATTTTTAGTGAAAATGTAAATTAGGGATTAAATTTTGAAATGTGGAAAATTTATGGTTAAAATGTGTAATAAATGAAAAATATGGGCTAATATGTACACTAGAGAAATTCTGCTAGCATGGGTTGGTATTAAATTGCATGAATTTGTGATTTTATGAAATAAGGACTAAATTATAAAAATGTGAAAAATTAGGGGCAAAAGTGTAAAAGTGTCGTAATGTGAATTTTGCATTAAATTGAATAGAGAGATAATTAAATAATCTAAATTTGATATTATATAGATCAAGAAACGTGAAGTTTGGATCTTGATCGAGGGAAAAATAAAGTATCGGACTAGTTGGTTCATTTCATCATTTTTGTGAATCGAGGCAAGTTCATATGTAATAAGCATTCTTATATTTGTGTTTTAAATGCTTTAATATTGCATAAATTTTGATTACTACCTTACGGACATATTCGACGAAGATTCGGCATTAGAAATCTCGGTTGAACCTTAGGAATAGGTTAGGATACGAATGACATGTCATTAAGAGATACATTAAGTTGGCTTCGGGCCATGATATTTACACTTGAGTGCAAGATACATTGAGTTGGCTTGGGCCATAATATTGGCACTTAGGGTGTGAGACTCCGACTATCTGACTTCTATTCCGAATGGTTCAATAGGTATATTAAAGATGTGAAATGGTGAGAAATTGGTATTGGAAATGGTATAAAATATGCTTGAGTGAGGATGATTGAATGCCTATTATATGCTATGTTTTGTGCCAATTGAGTTGGTATAAGTGTGCGCAAGTTTGGGTGAAAAATTGGCTTGGTAAATAGCTTCTTTTTGTCCACATGGGCAGAGACACGAGCGTGTGTCTCAACTGTGTGTGACACACGATCATGTACACGGTCGTGTGTCCCCTGGTGTTGAAATAGAAACCAAGTCAGTATGCTCCACACGGACTCACACACAAGCATGTGACTTGGCCGTGTGGCATAAGCCAGTATACCCTACAGGTTTGGCACGGCCTAGCACACGCCTGACACACAGGCGTGTTGTAATAGTCCGGTTTAGGCCCTAGTCGGAACTGTGGTTTTGGGACCACAAATCTGAGTTAAAAATATTTTAATCTTATTTTCTATGTTTGCAGTATGTGATTAGGCATGTGTGAAAGTTTCGTGAATTAATTTGTTCGTTTGTGTGTTTAATTTGAGAAAAGGACTTAATCGTAGAAAATGTGAAAGTGGCATTCAAATTGATAGTGTGCTAAATTGATAGGATTTAATTTATTATAAGTCCTTAAAAGGTTATTATGCCACTATTAAGTAAGTGGAAATTTATGTCCATGTATTATAAGATGATATAATTGTTTCATTAAAGGCATTAAGGTAATTTGTAAATTATGTGTTAATTAATATAACAAAAACATGAAAATAAGCCATGTTCATCTTTGTTACACCAAAAATAAGAAAAGAAAAAGGGTTTTAAGCTTCCATGACATTCGGCCTTGGTTGAGCAAAATTAAGGTATGTAATTTGTTCAATTTTTTATAATTTCTATGTTTTTGTGATCGTTGCTTCGAGTACTACAAAACCCATGCCTTAATTTTGGAATTTGATAATGATTTTGAAATTTTCCATTGATGAATGCATGAGCTTTGTGATGTTAGTTGATGAAATATGAAAGATATGTGTTAGATTAATATATTTTGTCTTTGGATTTTTGGTGAATTTGAGTAATTTGGACTAAATTGTGTAAATAATATTTTAAGGGACTAAAATGTGAAAGAAATGAATGTATGGACTTGTATGATCATGATAAAATTTTGGCTAAGCATGGGTACAATGGAATTTTTTGTATTTTGTGATTTTGTGAAATAAGGACTTAAATGTCAAAATGTGAAAATGTGAGGGCTAATTTGTAAATTACCCTAAATGTGTGTTTTTGGATTGAGTTGAATGATTTGGTGAATAAATGAGTTAAATTTGAATATGTATAGATCAAGAACCAAAGAAAATGAATTTAGATCGAGGAAAGTCGAAAGTGAACGAGTAGTCGAATCCGTCTATTTATTCCGAATACGAGGTAAGTCTATATACAAAAAAATGTATTTGAATTGATATATTTATGTTCATATGAATTTGAACTGTGATGAATGGCTTTGGAAGTTACATACATGAAATCTGAGAAAGTATCGACAATGTGTCAATGTCCGAAAAGTCCCGTACAAACCTTAGGAATAGATAGGATTCATATGTCATGACATAGGGATTCCGATATGTGATGTCATGTAAGACCACGTCTAGGACGTTGGCTTTGATCTGAGAATTTTGTGTAAGACCACATCTGAGACGTTGGCATCGATTTGAGATTTATGTGTAAGACCATGTCTGGGATATTAGCATCGTATTTGATTCTTGGAAGACCCTGTCTAGGACAGTGGCATCGATATTTGATTACATGTAAGACAACGTCTGGGACGCTGGCATTGTCCGAGCAAGATTTTAGCTATTTTGGAGTGGAAGCCTCCTAGAAATGTATCTAAAGTTTGCATTTTTTTGGGACTTGCTGGTTATTATCGACGGTTTGTAAAATGTTTTTTGATGATTGCGACTCCGTTAACTAGATTGCTTCAAAAAGATGTGAAATTCGAGTGGTCTGAAAAGGGTCAGAAAAGCTTTGATCAGTTAAAAGCCCTTTTGACTGAAGCTCCAATTTTAGTACAGCCATAATCGGGTAAAGAATTCGTGATTTTTAGTGATGCTTCATTGAATGGTCTGGGATGTGTTTTGATGTAGGAAGGCAAAGTTATAGCTTATGCCTAGGGACAATTAAAATCGCATGAAAAGAATTATCCGACACACGATCTTGAGATAGCTGCGATTGTGTTTGCATTAAAGATTTGTCATCACTATCTTTTTGGTGAAAAATGTCACGTGTTTTTAGATCACAAAAGTCTAAAATATTTGATGACTTAGAAAGACCTGAATTTGCGACAAAGAAGATGGTTAGAACTGTTGAAAGACTATGAACTTGTGATTGATTATCATTCGGGTAAAGCAAATGTTTGTTGCTGATGCATTAAGTTGAAAGTCGTTGTTTGCATTACGTGCGATGAATGCTCATTTAGATTTGTCTGATGATGGTTCAGTTTTGGCTGAATTGAAAGAGAAACCATTGTTTTTACAGTAAATATGTGATGCTCAGAAGATTGATGATGAAATGTTATCGAAACAAGCTCAGTGTAATTTGAATTCTGATTCAGAATTTTGAATTGATGATGATAATTGTTTGAGATATCGAGATCGGATTTGTGTTTCGAGGAATTCAGAGTTGATTCAGTCAATATTGAAAGAAGCTCATAGTAGTTATCTATCTGTCCATCCGGGAAGTACAAAGATGTACCATGATTTAAAATAACTTTATTGGTGGCCTGGAATGAAAATAGATATCTCTAACTTTGTGTCAAAATGTTTAATCTGTCAGCAAGTTAAAGCTGAACATCAAGTTCCATCTGGTTTGTTACAACCGATTATGATTCCCGAGTGGAAATGGGATAGAGTGACGATGGATTTTGTTTTAGGGTTGCCTTTGACTCCGAGAAAGAAAGATACAATTTGGGTCGTAGTCGACAGATTGATGAAATTTGCCCATTTTATTCCAGTACGATCTAATTACTCACTTGATAAGTTAGCTAAGCTTTATATTTCCGATATTGTGAGATTGCATGGAGTGCCACTACCTATTGTGTCTGATAGAGATCCGAGGTTTACTTCATGATTCTGGAAGAAACTACAAGAGGCTTTGGGTACTAAATTGCATTTTAGTACAGCTTTTCACCCACAGATGTATGGTCAATCCGAGCGAATCATTCAGATACTCGAGGATATGTTGAGATGTTGTATTCTTGAGTTTAATGGTATGTAGGAACAATATTTTCCATTAATTGAGTTTGCATATAACACAGTTTTCAGTCAAGAATTAAAATGGCACCGTATGAAGCTTTGTATGGTAGGAAATACAGAACACCTTTATATTGGACTGAACTCAATGAGAGTAAGATACACAGGGTTGATTTGACCAAAGAAACTGAATAGAAAGTGAAAGTGAAAGTGATTCGTGATAGTCTGAAAGCCGCGTTAGATCATCAGAAATCATATGTAGACTTGAAACGAAAAGATATAGAGTTTGAAATTGGTGATAAAGTGTTTTGAAAGTATCTCCATGGAAGAAAATATTTCGTTTTGGTAGAAAAGGCAAATTGAGCCCGAAGTTCATCAGGCCGTATGAAACTATTGAGCATATTGGACCTGTTGCATACAGATTGTTATTACCATCGGAGCTAGAAAAGATTCATTATGTGTTTCATGTCTCAATGCTTCGTCGATGCAAATCTGATCCATCACATGTGATTTCTCCGTCTAAGATTGAAATTCGATCCGATATGACTTACGAGGAAGAACCAATTCGGATTTTAGATCGTGAGATGAAAGAATTGAGAAATAAGAAAACTTCATTAGTAAAAGTGTTGTGGCATCAACATGGAGTAGAAGAGGCTACGTGGGAACCCAAGATACTATAAGACAACAATATTCGAATCTATTTAACTGTAAGATTTTCGGGGACGAAAATCCCTAAGGGGGAGAATTGTAACAGTCTGGTTTAGACCCTAGTCGGAACAGTGGTTTCGAGACCTCAAATCTGAGTCGAAAAATATTTTAATATTATTTTCTGTGTTTGCAGTATGTCATTAGACGTGTGAAAGTTTCGTGAATTAATTTGTCCATTTGTGTGTTTAACTTGAGAAAAGGACTTAATCGCAAAAAATGTGAAAGTGGCATTCTAATTGATAGTGTGCTAAATTACTATGATTTAATTTATTGTAAGTCCTTAAAAGGTTATTATGCCACTATTAAGTAAATGGACATTTATGTCCATGTATTATAAGATGATATAATTGTTTCATTAAAGGCATTAAGGTAATTTGTAAATTATGTGTTAATTAATATAACAAAAACATGAAAATAAGCCATGTTCATCTTTGTTACACCAAAATAAGAAAATAAAAAGGGTTTAAAGCTTCCATGACATTCGGCCTCGGTTGAACAAAATTAAGGTATGTTATTTGTTTGGTTTTTGATAATTTATATGTTTTCGTGATCGTTGCTTCGAGTACTACAAAACCCATGCCTTAATTTTGGAATTTGATGATGATTTTGAAATGTTCCATTGATGAATGCTTGAGCTTTGTGATGTTAGTTAATGAAATATGAAAGATATGTGTTATATTAATATATTTTATCTTTGGATTTTTGGTGAATTTGAGTAATTTGGACTAAATTGTGAAAATAATATTTTGAGGAACTAAAATGTGAAATAAATGAAATGTATGGACTTGTATGATCATGATAGAATTTCGGCTAAGCATGGGTACAATGGAATTTTATGTATTTTGTGATTTTGTGAAATAAGGACTTAAGTGTCAAAATGTGAAAATGTGAGGGCTAATTTGTACATTGCCTTAAATGTGTGTTTTTGGATTGAATTGAATGATTTGGTGAATAAATGAATTAAATTTGAATATGTATAGATCAAGAACCAAAGAAAACGAATTTAGATCGAGGAAAGTTGAAAGTGATCGAGTAGTTGAATCTGTCTGTTTATTCCGAATACGAGGTAAGTCTATATACAAATAAATGTGTTTGAATTTATTTATTTATGTTCATATGAATTTGAATTGTGATGAATGGATTTGGAAGTTACATACATGAAATCTGAGAAAGTATCGACAATGTGTCAAGGTCCGAAAAGTCCCGTACGAACCTTAGGAATTGATAGGATTCATATGTCATGACATAGGGATTCCAATATGTGATGTCATCTAAGACAACGTATGGGACGTTGGCTTTGATCTGAGAATTTCGTGTAAGACCACGTCTGGGACGTTGGCATCGATTTGAGATTTATGTGTACGACCATGTTTGGGACATTGGCATCGTATTTGAATCGTGTAAGACCCTATCTGGGATAGTGGCATCGATATTTGATTACATGTAAGACCACGTCTGGGACGCTAGCATTGTACGAGTATTTCGAGTATCCTATTTGATTCCGAATGGTTCAAAGAGAAATTCTGAGAAACAAAAGACTATGTGAAATGTATAATCGATTTAGGTACGTTGGAAATGAATATTATGAATGAGTATGAAAGGTAAGTATATGTGAATGTGCACAAGTGAGATATATGCATAGATTCTATGAGACAAAATGTGGTGTGTGTATGAATGTGCTATATTCAAAAGAGATACTTGAAGATATGATTTGTTGGTAAGCAATGGCTAAACAAATAAGCCAAATAAGAATTATGAATTTGCAATTGAGATATATTAATGATCTTGTATTTGATATGATTATGAATATTTATATGTTAAGTTTATTTGTGTGTGTGTTTGCTTCATTTTATAGATCGTTAAAGCTACGGAAGGCCGGGGATCGTCGAGGATCATCATCACACTATCAAACACTATTTTGGTACCTTTTGAATGTGTACATATTTAAGTATGGCATGTATAGTCTAGTTGAAATGGTTGATGTTTTGAGTTGTATATAAAAGCTATATGATATAGCTTGCAAATGGATGTGTATATGGTAATATTTGATCTATGTTTTGTGATGGAAAGTTGGTATATTATAGATGAAAAGATATCATAATGAATTGGTAAGTTTGTGGATGGATTATGATTAGAAATGCTTGTGATTAGATTGTGCTAAATGGCACATAAGTTGGTGTGTTTGAAATATTCTTGAATGGTTAGAAAAGATGGTCATTTTGGTATGTTTTGGTTACTTTTGATGCTTGGAATGATGCTTATTTGTGCTTGTAGGTATAATCCAAAGTGTGGGTGGCAAATTGGTTTCGAAAATGGCCTATATTTGCCCACACGGTTGAGCACATGGGTGTGTGGCTCGACTGTGTCCTTCGCGGTTGCATTTCAAAATAAGCCAGTTTCAACCATGGGCTGGACACATAGGCGTGTGACTGGCCGTGTGGTACAAGTCATGTCGACCACGGGTGAGGCACATGGGCGTGTCTCAGGCCATGTGGACATGTCAGTATGTATGCCCTATTTTGCCACGGCTTAGACACACGGGCGTGTCTGAGGCCATGTGAGGCACAAGGCCTGTCCACACGAGCGTGTGACCCTTGTAGCTTTGAAAAATGTTTAATTTTCAGAAATTTTCGTATGTGTTTGGTTTAGTCCCTACCCTTTCTAATGTAAGTTTAAGGTCTCATATACCTGTTTAAGGGGCACTTTAATTTGAATGATTAAATTATGAAATGAAATGTTCGTAAAATATCTAATTTGTCTAGTTATACCTTTAACCCTAAACTGACAATGGTTACGGATTAGGGGTGTTACATGTGTCTGGCCATTTTTAGGGCACACGGGCTAGTCACACGAGCATGAGTGTTGGCTGTGTGACCCAAGCCAGAGTGTTACACGGGGTCAGACACGAGTTGGGACATGGTCATGTGCTCTCATTTCGAATGTCCACACAGCTTGCAACACGGGCGTGTCTTTGTCACACGGCCGAGCCACATGGGCATGTTTCCCCTGTTTTTGGAAAAAATTATTAGTGTTCGAGAGGTTTCTAAAGTTATCAATTTAGTCTTGAACCGTTTTGAATGCATGTTTTCAGCCTTGTAGGCTCGTATTAGGGACGATATGAATGCTATTGATTGATAATTACATGAAATTGAAAAGGTATGAGAAAATGTATGTCTAATTGTATAGTATGTTCAGTAATGCTCCGTAACCCTATTTCGAGGTTGGTTATGGGTTATTGGTATCAAAGCTACGATTTAGTCAATTCTAAGACTAACGTAGTGTGTGTGAGAGTCTAGCTATACATGCCATATATAACCTGTGATAGTGTGATGACTCCTGACAATTTAAATTGTGTTTTCATATAGTAAATGGATCCCAATCGAGCTATAGCTGATGATGTAGAAAGTAATGCGCCTGCCTCCATTCACAGAGTAGTGCAATTTGAGTCGAGATCCGTATCAGGTAGCCAGGGAGGAGAGGCTAAAGAAGCCTTTTTTCAAATGATGAGCGAGTGATTCACGAAATTTTTTCGAACAAATCTGGTTGCTCAACAACCTCCACACCCACCTAACCCCCAACCGGTTCCCGTAGCTCCTCAAGGTGTGGAACTTCTACGATATAAGATCCAAAAATACAAAGCTCAAGAGTTCAGAGCTACTGTTGATGATGTTCCCAAAAGAGCAAAATTTTGGCTTGAAAATACTATTCAGGTGTTCGATGAACTTTTGTGCACGCAAGCCGAATGTTTAAAATGTGCCATTTCGTTATTGTGGGTGAAACACCCCACACCCGGCCCACGAGCCTGAACCGGATCTGGTATGTTCCTAAAATAAACTGGGTTCAAAAGGTTTGATACTTAGAGAAATTTAAAAAATATATATTTAGAAAATGTTGTTGTGGATCGGGCTTAGATTGGAAACCCATTTAGTTAAATTTTTAAATCCAATTTTATTAAGGTGCCAAATAATTTTTAAGGTTTTAAAAAAAAACACTTAACTTTAATAATAATAGTTTGTAGCATAATAATTTAAAGTGAAGCAGAATATGAAAATCCACTGGGCCTTATGGCCTTATTACATCAAATAAAACCCAAAAATGAAATTAAAGGTACTAAACATAAATAAATAAAGTCCAAATTTAAATAAAATCTCAATGTAGCATGGCCACCTCAAGGTCTACCGTCCGGTCAAATCCTTTCATCACCAAAACATTTCCCACAATGGGGTGAGTCAACGGACTCAATGTGCACACAAGACTAACATTCAAAAAATCAGCATACGTGTTCAAATCAAATTCATATAAAATAAATGATGATGCAACCCAAACCCAATCCTAATGGTCCATCCGCTACACACCACCCGTACGCCATTCACACCGTGGGGACTACTAAGTCAACCTCTATCCGCTACACACCATCGAAGGCGTCATTTGCAATGACGTGCTCATCGCCCATATATCGTTGTGTCATTAGACACTATATTCAAATAATGTAACCGGAGTTACCAAATTCGAGATAATGTAACCGGTTACCATATTCAAATAATGTGACCGTAGTCACCATATTTCGTTGGTGAGACCGAAGTCAACACCTTCGTTGGTGAGACCGAAGTCAACACCTACTCTTCCCCTTTCACAAATATCCCATATGCCCCAAATATTTATACATATCTTATTTCTCATTCATATTACATATTCAAAATATATATATATATCATATTCGTAATCCTATCGGAAGTAGGAAATGTACCTGGGTACTTTTTACCACATTTGTGGTACTTAGCCACATTCACATTCTTATACATATTCATATATTAAAATAATAGCCATATGAAATATCGAAGGTTAGTAAGGGTACACACCTGATTGGCTTAATAGATTCTTTGAAATCCCGAAGAACGATCTACCGATCTAGATCTTTATCTCCTATATTCGGCCAATTATTAAAACATATTAACAAACCTATTTGGCTTAAAAACCAAATCCTAGCAGGATTTGTATTATTTACCTTGTTGCCGAATTGGATGATTGTAAATTGAATCCCACAATTGCTAGTATCCTTTTCCTTGAAATCGGCTAACACTAATTCATGTAACCATGTGAGTTTTCGCTTTTGAAATAATGAAAATAATTCCAAATACCAAAATTAAGCCTTTGCGAATATCACTTACCATACAAATTCCAAATCAAGAGGATTCCTTGCCCTATATGTCGTCGAAATCTTCATGTTAGATCTAATCTAACATATACATCATAACCTTTAATCAAATAAATTTATCTTACCTTAGATCCTTGATCCTTGTATTTGACATTGAAGAAACCCTTTTGATGTTGTAGTTGATTGCTCCTTTACTTAGAATCAACAAAGATTCGGCTTTGACAAGAGAGACAGAGAAGAAAAATAGAAGAAGAAAAGATGGATTTTGCTTGAAGAAAAATTCGAGAGAGGGGAGAGAGCTAGGAAAATTTCGGCAAAGAGGAGCAAAAGTGATTGAGTAGCCCTCCCCCTCCTTTTATAGCCAAAGTTATCGACCTAAGAGTCCTTACTTGTCCACCACTCCTCTTTTGATAATATTATCTCTTTTATTTAAAAGATAAAAGCCTTTAATCCATCCATTATCTCCTCAATTATCTCCTTAGAAAATAATCCTTTATTTATCTCTTATTATTCACATATTTATGTGAATAAAACTCCTTTATTTATCTCTTATTATTCACATATTTATGTGAGTAAAACTCCTTTATTTATCTCTTATTATTCACATATTTATGTGAATAAAACTCCTTTATTTATCTCTTATTATTCACATATTTATGTGAATAAAACTCATTATTTCTCTCTTATTATTCACATATTTATGTGAATAAAACTCCTTTATTTATCTCTTATTATTCACATATTTATGTGAATAAAACTCCTTTATTTCTCTTACATATCCAAGTTTCCTAAAATGTTCAAGTTTCCATTTTGGATCATTTCCAAAAATGTTTAGGTTTCCAAAAATGTCTAAGTTTCCAAAAATGTCTAAGTTTCCAAAATGTCTAAGTTTCCAAAATGTCTAAGTTTCTAAAATGTCCATTTCCATTTCCATTTCCATTTTCATTTCCATTTTCATGCATTTCTAGGTTTCCAAAAGTATCAAAATTTATTCATAGTACTTGAAACTTGTCATTTCATACAATTAAACTGAAATGCATAGGCCCTATTCAGGGATGTTACGCTTCTACCCTTAAACAAAATTTCGTCCCAAATTACTTATTGACGAACAATCGTGCGGTCTAACTCACCCCACTACGCTATTGCTGCGCACTCTGATCCTAAAGAACTATCATACTTTCTAGGCACATTCTCTAGGTTCACATCCAAAGTTTCACCACTTCACCAAAGAATACAAGAATAAGCTAACCCTATAATAAGCAAAGCAATTAAGGGTATTCGTAAATAAGGAACGCACTGTTGTCATATCTGGCGATCTTCCTCTTCATAACGGCCAACCGCATAAACCAACCTTGGTTGCCTCGCTCTGCACCTTCACATCTCTGCTTGGTGCTCCACGTCCTCGGCCGAACTATTTCCTCCATGGTTTGGTCCACGACCTTCTTTGAGGTCATCCACCTCTACCAACTGATTAACGTTACGAGTTCTTGGTCGACTTTCATCTAAGTTCTTAGGACATTCCTTAAGCATATGGTCCTTGGACCCACACCTAAGACATCCTCCTATTTTCCTCCAAAGACTCTCCTAAGTGCTTCTTTCCACACACATCACAAGGTCGATCATACGAACCAACTTGTCGACCTCGCACCCATCCACTCTAGGCCTCTTATTCCCGATGATCCGCATAATCCAAACCTCTTTCGGCCTATTTCGATCGTTGTTCGCCTTGCGTAATCCTTAATTCCTTCAGCCACTTTAGCCTTTTCCACTAACGCAAAAAATTCCCGCTCTTGATGCGGTGCTATCAACAGTCTCAGATCATCCCTCAGTCCATCCTCAAAACGGACACAGCGTTCAAGCTCAGTTGCCACTACACCTCGAGCATAACGACTCAACCTCAAAAATTCTGCCTCGTATTCTGCTACGGACTTGTTCCCTTGAACCAGCCCTAGAAAAGCTTTCCTTTGCTCGTCTATATACCTAGTTCCCACATATTTCTTCTGGAATACCTCCTTAACATATTCCCAGGTCAGATCCTCCGCCGTGGCACCATCTCGCACAGTTAACCACCACTGATAAGCTTCGTCGCGTAACAGTGCCACCATCCCTTTCAACTTTTCCTCTGGAGTCAGATCAAGCTCATCCATGATGCGCTCCGTTGCTTCCAACCAGTACTCAGCTGTACTGGGTGCTACTCCAGACACTCCACGAAACATCTCAGCTCCATTAGCTCGGAGCCGTTCAGGCACAGATTTTCGAGTTCCCGAATTTCCTCCTGCACCAGCCACCAATTCCAAAACTTCAAAGACAAACCAGCGACACACAAAGATCGCCCCCGTTTGAGCTTGCTGCTCTATACCAATGGCTGGAAGTGGTGGGGGCGGTGGTACCTCATTATCGGATCCTTGACCCGATCTAACGGGTTCTGACCTAGTCATTCTTCCTCTACCGCGTCCACGACGGCCATGTCCTCTAGAACTCATTTTGGCGTCGAGATCTGATTAAGAAGTTTTATGTATAAAAAAAATTTTGTTTCACTGATTAACCGTGAAGAAGTTTTATGGAAAGAAATTTAAGAGTGGTTCCTTCGTATTCATACATGCACACAGTCTTTTCTTTCATTCATACATCCATCAAACAATTATGAACCTTAGTTCATTCAGAGAAACGTTGTAGTTTTCATTTGTTGCTGTTTTTCCACTACACTTGGGGTATTTTCATAATTTTGTCCTACAGGGGCATTTTTGTAATTTTTCAGAAGAAAAATGTTTCTTGGTGTTTTTGTCAAAAAGTATTTTGAAGATTTCGAAGTCTCAGTAATTTTGGAAAAATTTCAAAATCTGGGGGTATTTCGATAATTTTTGACCTCAGGGGTATTTTGGTAATTTTTCACAAATCAGGGTAAATTTGTAAATTTTAATAAGTTAGGGATATTTCAAAAGTTGTAAAACTTTGAAGATTCTTTTTGAGAGTTTCCCTTTTAAAATAGTGATGTTTGCAAAAATTTCAAAAGACAGGGTCATTTTGGTCATTTTTGTAAGTTAGGGCAATTTTGTAATTTTCCAAAATCGAGATATTTTTGATAGTTTGCAAGTTAGGGTTTTTGAACATTTATAAAATAATGAAATTTTGAGGAAATGGTTAGGCAGGTTCACATTTTGTAAATCAAGGGCATTTCGGTAATTTCACCACTAAGGGCATTTTTGTAATTTTTGCAAATCAGGAGTTTTCAGAAAATGTTGTAAAAATAATTTTCTCAGATTTAAAAGAAAGTTTTAAAATTTTGAAGAACTAGGGTTTGTTGTTTTGTTCTCTTTTTTTTTTTAAAAAAAACATGGCTAGTTTCCTTTCGGGTTTTAGTCATTATGTTTAGCCTACGACCGAGCCCTCTTGGTCAGGGTGAACCAAAGCTATGCACCAGGCAGGATTCGAGTGGAGAGGAGGTGAGTCACGTGGACTGCTTAAGTACCAAGCTCCCACTGAAACCATTCCTAGACATGCGTACAGGGGTTGCCACACCCACTAAGTCCTCTGGGTTAGGGTGAACCGAAGCTACGCACCAGGTAGGATTCTTGTGAAGAGGAGGTGAGTCACTAGGACAGCTTAAATACCAAGCTCTTCAAGATCCAATCCTAGACATGCGTACCATGGTTGCCACACCCTAACTTGATTGACTTAGCCATAGGTTTGTTTAGTGTATTAAGTCTTATGTATTTGTGTTTGAGTAGACTAATCTTAGGGTTCAAGTTCCTATCATGCTATTCTACGTTCCATTCCTTTTCTACCCTTCTATAATTCACATAATCACACGTATAGATAGGGGTACTTACCGTGGATCATGGTTTGAGACTTAGGGCCATGTCATCATACTGTCCATTTTCGAAATATTTTCATAAAACTCATTTGGGCTTGTTTTGAAAACGTTTTGGGCCTTAGGCCACAGTAGAGTTTAAAACAGCTCGATATCAAATCGAAACACCCCACACCCGCCCACGAGCGTGAATCGGATCTGTATGTTCCTAAAATAAACTGGGTTCAAAAGGTTTCGATACTTAGAGAATTTAAAATATATATATATTTAGAAAATGTTGTTGTGGATCGGGCTTAGATTGGAAACCCATTTAGTTAAATTTTTAAATCCAATTTTATTAAGGTGCCAAATAATTTTTAAGGTTTAAAAAAAAAACACTTAACTTTAATCATAATAGTTCGTAGCATAATAATTTAATGTGAAGCAGAATAAGAAAATCCACTGGGCCTTATGGCCTTATTACATCAAATAAAACCCAAAAATGAAATTAAAGGTACTAAACATAAATAAATGAAGTCCAAATTTAAATAAAATCTCCGAATGTAGCATGGCCACCTCAAGGTCTACCGTCCCGGTCCGTCACTGTTCATCACCTGAAAACATTTCCCACAATGGGGTGAGTCAACAGACTCAATGTGCACACAGTACTAACATTCAACAAATCAGGCATACGTGTTCAAATCAAATTCATATAAAAATAAATGATGATGCAACCCAAACCCAATCCTAATGGTCCATCCGCTACACACCACCCGTACCTGCCATTCACACCGTGGGGACTACTAAGTCAACCCTCCATCCGCTACACACCATCGAAGGCAGTCGCTGCAGTCGACGTGCTCATCGCCCATATACGTTGTGTCATTAGACACTATATTCAAATAATGTAACCGAGTTACCAAATTCGATAATGTAACCGGTTACCATATTCAAATAATGTGACCGTAGTCACCATATTTAGATTAGTGAGACCGAAGTCAACACCTTCGTTGGTGAGACCAAGTCAACACCTACTCTTCCCTTTCACAAATATCCCATATGCCCCAAATATGTATACATATCTTATTTCTCATTCATATTACATATTCAATATATATATATATATATCATATTCAGTAATCCTATCTAAGTAGGAAATGTACATGGGTACTTTTTACCACATTGGTGGTACTTAGCCACATTCACATTCTTATACATATTCATATATTAAAATAATAGCCATATGAAATATCGAAGGTTAGTAAGGGTACACACCTGATTGGCTAAATAGATTCCTTGAAATCCCGAAGAACGATCTACCGATCTAGATCTTTATCTCCTATATTCGCCAATTATTAAAACATATTAACAAACCTATTTGGCTTAAAACCAAATCCTAGTAGGATTTGTATTATTTACCTTGTTGCCGAATTGGATAATTGTAAATCGAATCCCACAATTGCTAGTATCCTTTTCCTTGAAATCGGCTAACACTAATTCATGTAACCATGTGAGTTTTCGCTTTTGAAATAATGAAAATAATTCCAAATACCAAAATTAAGCCTTTGCGAATATCACTTACCATACAAATTCCAAATCAAGAGGATTCCTTGCCCTATATGTCTGTCGAAATCTTCATGTTAGATCTAATCTAACATATACATCATAACCTTTAATCAAATAAATTTATCTTACCTTAGATCCTTGATCCTTGTATTCGACATTGAAGAAACCCTTTTGATGTTGTAGTTGATTGCTCCTTTACTTAGAATCAACAAAGATTCGGCTTTGACAAGAGAGACAGAGAAGAAAAATAGAAGAAGAAAAGATGGATTTTGCTTGAAGAAAATTCGCAGAGAGGGGAGAGAGCTAGGAAAATTTCAAAAGAGGAGCAAAAGTGATTGAGTAGCCCTCCCGCCTCCTTTTATAGCCAAAGTTATCGACCTAGGAGTCCCTTACTTGTCCACCACTCCTCTTTTGATAATATTATCTCTTTTATTTAAAAGATAAAAGCCTTTAATCCATCCATTATCTCCTCAATTATCTCCTTAGAAAATAATCCTTTATTTCTCTCTTATTATTCACATATTTATGTGAATAAAACTCCTTTATTTATCTCTTGTTATTCACATATTTATGTGAATAAAACTCCTTTATTTATCTCTTATTATTCACATATTTATGTGAATAAAACTCCTTTATTTATCTCTTATTATTCACATATTTATGTGAATAAAACTCCTTTATTTCTCTCTTATTATTCACATATTTATGTGAATAAAACTCCTTTATTTATCTCTTATTATTCACATATTTATGTGAATAAAACTCCTTTATTTATCTCTTATTATTCACATATTTATGTGAATAAAACTCCTTATTTCTCTTACATATCCAAGTTTCCTAAAATGTTCAAGTTTCCATTTTGGATCATTTCCAAAAATGTTTAGGTTTCCAAAATGTCTAAGTTTCCAAAATGTCTAAGTTTCCAAAAGCTGTCTAAGTTTCTAAAATGTCCATTTCCATTTTCATTTCCATTTTCATGCATTTCTAGGTTTCCAAAAGTA
The DNA here is from genome assembly GCA_025506655.1 of Gossypium rotundifolium. NCBI lineage: Eukaryota > Viridiplantae > Streptophyta > Magnoliopsida > Malvales > Malvaceae > Gossypium > Gossypium rotundifolium. Next base: position 121,432,648 of record CP106728.1, read on the forward strand.
TCAAAAATTTATTCATAGTACTTGAAACTTGTCATTTCATACAATTAAACCTGAAATGCATAGGCCCTATTCAGATGTTACAGTGGGACACTACGTATCAGTGGTGGAAGACTCTAGTATCAGTGGTACCTAAAGAAAGAGTCACATGGGAATTCTTTCAGACTGAGTTCAGGAAGAAATACATAAGTCAAAGATTTCTTGATTAAAAGCACAAAGAGTTTCTAAAACTAAAACAGGGCGTATGACTGTGACTGAGTATGAAAGAGAATTTGTAAGATTAAGTAAGTATGCTCGGAGTATGTTTCTCTTGAGAAATCATGTGAAAACAATTCGTTGATGGGTTGAACAAGGATATTAAAATTCTAGTGGGAATTCTAGAATTGAAAGAATTTATTGTCTTAGTTGATAGAGCTTGCAAAGCTGAGGAGCTTAGCAAAGAAAAGAGAAAATTAGATTCAGAGGCAAAAGACTCGATAAAAATATCGATGAATAAGCCATATCAATCTTTGTCAAAGAAATCTAGAGACTCGTATACTCGTTCGAGTGCTTCAGTGAGGATATCCAAGTAAAGATTGAGAAAAGCAATACTCAAGTCCTAAAGCTCAAGCTACATTAGTATCGAGTATTGGTAGTGTGAGAAACAATAAACCCGAGTGTCAATAGTGTGGGAGACAACATTTTGGAGAATATTGGAATAAAGGTAATAAAGCTTGTTGCAAAAGTGGTTCGCCAGACCATTTTACTCGGGATTGTCTTGAGTTATCCAAGAAAGACAAATATCAGAGTGCAAGATCGAGTAATATAGCTATTTAAGGAAGACAACCTAGAAACATGGGAAATGTCACGGATAGTAGAGGCGCGACAAAAGATTCAGCTATGAGATCTAAAGTGAGAGCACCTGCTAGAGCTTACGCTATTTTGCGCTCGCGAAGACGCGTCATCACCAGATGTTATCACCGGTACATTTTCTCTTTATAACACTAATGTGATTGCTTTGATTGATCTTGGATCAACTCATTCATATGTTTGTATGAATTTGGTGTCTAAAAAGAGTTTACCTAATGAGTCTACTGAGTTTATGATTAAAGTATCGAACCCCTTAGGCAACTATGTGTTAGTTGATAAAGTTTGCAAGAACTATCCTTTAATGACTCAGGGTTACTATTTTCTAACTGATTTGATTCTATTATCATTTGATGAGATTGATGTAATTCTGGGTATGGATTGGTTGACTCTGCATGATGCTGTTGTGAATTGTAGACGAAAGATTATTCAATTGAAATGTTAGAATAGTGAAATCATTCGAATTGAATTAGATGAATCGAAAGAATTGCTGCTCGATTTAAATGCGTGTCACCGTAAATGTGTGAGAAAAGGTTGCGAAGCTTACCTTGCATATATGCTGGATACAAAAGTGTTTGAATTGAAGATTCAATCTGTACCGATAATCTGTGAGTTTCTAGATGTGATTCCAGAAGAGTTGTCTAGGTTACCACTGATCAGAGAGGTCGAGCTTGCCATTGAATTAGTACCGGGAACATCACCGATATCTATAGCTTTGTACAGAATGGCTCTGATAGAATTGAAAGAGTTGAAATCTCAGTTGCAAGAGTTAACAAATAGAGGTTTTGCACGACCAAGTTTTTCACCCTAGGGTCCGCTAATATTGTTCGTAAAGAAGAAAGATCGGATCAATGAGAATGTGTATTGACTATCGTCAACTCAACAAGGTTACGATAAAGAACAAGTATCCTTTACCGAGAATAAATGATTTGTTTGATCAGTTGAAAGGGACAACAGTATTTTCGAAGATTGATTTGAGATCGGGCTATTATCAGTTGCGAGTTAAAGATTTAGATGTGATGAAAACTGCATTCAGAACAAGGTACGAACATTATGAATTTCTTATTATGCCTTTTGGATTGACTAATGCTCCTGTAGTTTTTATGGATTTGATGAATCAGATCTTTAGACTGTATTTAGATAGATTTATTGTTCTATTTATTCACGACATTCTAATCTATTCACGAGTTGAATCTAAACATGCCGAGCATTTGAGGATTGTACCACAAACCTTGAGAGATAAGCAACTATTTGATAAATTCATAAAATGTGAGTTTTAGTTACGTGAAGTTGGATTTTTGGGACACATTGCTTCAACGGAAGGTATACGAGTTGATACGAACAAGATTTCTGCAATTGTTGACTGGAAACCACTGAGAAATGTATCTGAAGTCAGAAGCTTTCTGGGGTTAGCTAGTTATTATCGATGTTTTGTTAAATGATTCTCGATGATTGCTATACTGATGACTAGATTGTTACAGAAAGATGTGAAGTTTGAGTGGTCCAAGAAATGTTAACATTAGTTGAAAACATTGCTAACAGAAGCACCAGTTTTGGTTCAACCTATGTCGGGTAAAGAATTCGTGATTTTCAGCGATGTGTCATTGAACGGTTTGGGTTGTGTTTTGATGCAAGAAGAAAAGTCATAGTTACGCCTCTAGACAGTTGAAACCAGATGAAAAGAATTATCCGATGCATGACTTAGAGTTGGCCGCTATTGTATTTGCATTGAAAATTTGGCGACGTCATTTTTACGGTGCAAAGTGTCACATCTTTACAGGTCATAAAAGTTTAAAGTATAATGACCTAGAAAGATCTGAATTTGCATCAACTATGATAGCTTGAGTTACTGAAAGTCCATGAATTAGTGATTGATTATCATCTGGGGAAATCAAATGTAGTCACGGATGCTCTGAGTAGAAAATCATTATTTGCCTTGAGAGCGATGCATACTCAATTAACCTTATTTGATGATGGTTCGATTCTAGCAGAGTTGAAAGCTAAATCGGTATTTCTTTAGCAAATTTGCGAAGCTTAGAAGTATGATAATGAATTCCAAGCTAAAAGAATGCAATGTGAGTCGACTATTGATTCAGACTATCAGATCGGATCCATTGATTGTTTATTGTTCAGAACTAGAGTTTGCATACCAATAGATCCAGAGCTTATACAGAAAATTCTGAATGAAACACACAGTAGTTTTCTATCTGTTTACCCAGGGAGTATTAAAATGTACAATGATTTGAAATAGTTGTATTGGTGGTCGGGCATGAAACGAGACATTTCAGAGTTTGTATTGAGTCTTTTAGTTTTTCAACAAGTAAAAGCTGAACATCAAGTGCCTTCGAGGATTACTACAGCCTGTGATGATACCAGAATGGAAATGGGATAGAGTTACGATGGATTTCATATCGGGTTTGCCTCTATCTCCGAAGAAGAAAAATGCTATATGGGTTATCGTAGGTTGACTGACGAAATCAGCACATTTCATTCCAGTATGTACAAACTATTCGCTTGATAAATTGACTTAATTATACATTTCTGATATCATTAGATTGCACGGTGTGCTAGTTTCGATTATTTTGGATAGAAATCCGAGGTTTACATCACGATTTTGGAAAAAATTGCAAGAAGCTCTGGGTACAAGGTTGAATTTTAGTACAGCATTTCATCCACAAACTGACGGTCAATCTGAGAGAGTAATACAAATTTTTGAAGATATGCTTCATTATTGTGTTTTAGAATTTGAAGGCAACTGGGAGAAATATTTATCCTTGGTTGAATTTACGTATAACAATAGCTTTCAGTCTAGTATAAAGATGGCACCGTACGAAGCTTTATATGGTCGTAAATGCCAAATTCCGTTGTACTGGACTGAGCTGAGTGAGAAAAGATTCACAGGGTTGACTTGATCTGAGAAATTGAAGATACAGTGAAAGTAATTCGTGATAGTTTGAAAGCAACTTCAGATCGACAGAGATCGTATGTGGATTTGAAACGAAAAGACATTGAATTTCAGATTGGCTGCAGAGTATTCCGAAAGTATCTCCGTGGAAGAAAATTCTTCGATTTGGTCGCAAAGGCAAGCTGAGTCCACGTTTCATCGGACCCTATAAAATTATTGAAAGAATAGGACCAATAGCATATCGGCTAGCTTTACCATCAAAGTTAGAGAAAATCCACAACGTGTTTCTTGTGTCGATGTTGCATCGATATAGATCAGATCCATCACATGTAATTTCTCCAGCATAAATTGAGATTCAGCCTGACATGACCTATAACAAAGAATCGATTTGAATTTTAGCTCGAGAAGTTAAACAGTTGAGAAATAAAAGCATAGCATTGGTGAAAGTACTTTGGCAACGTCACAGTTTCGAAGAAGCTACGTGGGAGCCAGAGGTAGCTATGAGAAAACAACACCCTAACCTCTTTTCTGTTAAGATTTTGGGGACGAAAATCCCTAAGGGGGAGAGTTGTAACAACCCATTTTTAGTTAAATCAGAATAGTGGTTTCGAGACCACAAATTTAAAGTCAAAATATTTATTTTATTATTATTTTAATGCCTACAACATGAAAATATGATTGTGTAAAATTTTTGTTAAGAAATTTTATCGTTTGAATGGTTAATTTGATAAAAATGACTAAATCGTGTAAAGCGTAAAAGATATTTAATAGCTCTGGAATATTAAAGTGAAGGTTCTTATGTGGTAGTTAGACCATTACTTAATTGAATGGACATATGTGGACATATTATCATATATTTTGATGGTTATTAATTAAGGTTAAAATAGTAAATTAGGAAATATCTTAGTAAAATAATAGAAACATGAAATAATATTTAATTTCCTATCATCTTCCCCTGAAAATTAACCTTGAAACTCCATGGAAAGGGTTTGAAGCATTCGGCCATAGCTATCCACGCATGTAAGTGTTTTCTTGCTCAGTTTCTAGTGATTTCTATGTTTTTGAAATCGTTGTAGCTAGGTCTAGCTAGCCCATGGACTAATTTGCAAAATTGTTAAAGGTTTAAGGTTTTTTTCATTGATGAATAAGCATGTGTTTTGATGATTGATCATAGATTATGAATGTTTGATGATAGTTATACAAGTTTTGTTAAGTGATTTTTAGTGAAAATGCAAATTAGGGATTAAATTGTGTGTAACAGCCTGTTTTTTGGGTCAAATCAAAATAGTGTTTGAGACCACAAATTTGAAGTAGAAATATTTATTTTATTATTTTTTAAGGTCTACAGGATGATAGAATGATTGTGTGAAAATTTCGTTAAGAAATTTTGTCGATTGAGTACTCAATTTGTCGAAGGACTAATTTGCAATAGGTGCAAAACTTGAATTCTATAAGTTAAAGGTGTCTAATTGCTATGAAATTTTAATTGGAAGTCCTTACGTAGTAATTAGACCATTATACTTTAGGACGGAAAAAAATGGACATGGCTAGGTAAAATTTTAAAGGTATGCATTAGGGGTATTTTAGTAATTTGGTAAATAGAGACAAAATTAACTAAATAAAAGTGTCCATCTTCTTCATATTAGTTCCCCATAGCCAAAATTCTCAAGAATCGATAGCTAGGTTTTTTGTCCAAGCTTTCAGCTCGATTGTAAGTTCGTTCTTGTCCTGTTTTTAATGATTTCTATATTTTTGAGGTCGTTGTAACTTGATCTACCTATTCCAAGGACTAATTTGAGAGGAAGTTAAAGTCTAGAATTTTACCCATGTTGAATATGCATGTATTTTGATGTTTGATGATAGAAAATGCATGTTTATAGTTAGTTAAACAACATTTGTAAAGTGATTTTTGGCAAAAACGTCAAATAGGGACTTATTTCTAAAAGGTTATAAAAGGTGTAGAAAAGTGTGAATAAATGAAAAATGTTGGCTTTTATGAGTACAAGTAATAATCCGCTAGGCTTGGGTTGTGATGAAATTGAATGAAATTCATTTTACGATCCTAGGGACTAAATTGTAAAATGTTAAAATGTTAGGCACAAAATGTAACTTTTTCCATAAGGTGTTTTTGGGCTATATTGAATAATGTAATGATTAAATAAATTAAATATTGTATTATAGATCAAGAAAAATAAAGTTCGAGTCTAGATCGGGGGAAAAACAAAGTAATTGACGAATAGTTCCTTTACGTCATTTTTGTAATCGAGGTAAGTTAATATGTTAAATAAGCATCTTTATATTTGTATTCTAAATACTTTAATATTGCATAAATTGTATGAACTGCTCTACGGACACGTTCGACAATGATTAAGTGTAATAGCCCGATTCTAGGGCTAGTTAGAATAGTGGTTTCAGAACCGCTAATCCAAGGTCAGAGAAAATTATTTTAATCTTATTTTTTATGTCATAGCATGATTATATGAGTGCATGAAAATTTTGGTGCATTTATTTTAGTGATTTTTGAAAAAGGACTAAATCGCATAAAGTGCAAAAAATTTATTCTATAGGCTAAAGGTGTCAAATAGATATAGAATATTAAATTGGAGGTCCTTAATATGCAAATAAGCCCTTAGTAGAGAGTTGGCCGGCCATAGGGGAAATGTCAAAATTGGTCAAAGTTGGTGGATTAGGTGACTAAATTGATGTAATAAAATAGAATAAAGAAAAGAATGATATCATCCTATCCTCTTCATCTTCTCCACCGAAAATATCAGCAAAATAGGGTTTTTGGATGCATGAAATTTTTAGCAACTTAATCCCTTGCAAGTAAGTGATTTTAATGGTCATTTTTTTATGATTTTTGTGTTTTTGGAACCCTTGTAGCTTAAGCTAACTAAAAGGGGACTATTTTGCAAAATGGTTGAGAGTCTAGGGTTTTGCCATGAGAACATTAGCGTTGTTTGCTGAACTTTTATGGAAGAAAATAAAACTTGGTTGTTTATTAAAATAAACAACTTTTGTGAAAGGAGTTTCCATGAAAACACCTAAAAAGGACCTTTTTGTAAATATTGTAAAATAGGTGGTAAGTGTATGAAATAATTGGAATTGTGGGTTTCTATAAGAGTAAAAAGGGTACTAGGCTTGGTTAATAAGGAAATTTGATAAAAATCGATTTACGAGCCTAGAGGCAAAATCATAATTTTGTAAAAGTCTAATGGCAAAACGATAATTTTGCCAAAGTAGAAATTTTAAAATGTCTTGATTAATGTGGTGATTAAATGAGTGAATTTTATCATTTTAGATCAAGAAAAACAAAGTCCGGACCTAGACCGGGGAAAAGCCAAGCTAGTAGATTAATTCGATTTAGTCGCTCACTTTTTGCATACTGAGGTAAGTTGTATGTAAATAATACAATGTTAATGAATTTATGCATTAAACATTTGCTATTGCATGAATTGTTTGGTTATTGCTATGATTATGCATAATTAAAGTTGATGTGATATACTATTGGTTGGACCTTAGGAATAGATTGGATACCTAGGCCATGACATTTGAGGGATATGTGTGCTAGTGAAAGACCATGTCTAGGACATGGCATCAACCACATTATGAAAGCCAGTGTAAGACCATGTCTGGGACATGACATCTACGTTGATATGTGCGTCAGTGTAAGGCCATGTCTGGGACATGGCATCGGTGTTGATTTGTGTGCTAGTGTAAGACCATGTCTGGGACATGGCATCGACATTGAGACGAGCTAGTGTAAGACCATGTCTGGGACATGGCATCGACCTCGACATGTGAGCTAGTGTAAGACCATGTATGGGACATGGCATCGGCATTTTACCTTCTTGCGTGAGGCTTGTCGAGTATCCTTTGGTATTCCAATTGGTTCAACAGGTAAGTTAAAGTTTGTGTCAAAAGTGAGAAAAGTTAAGATTATGTTGTAAGTGATACATGTCCCTACATGAGATTCATGAGAAATGAGTTTGAATTATGATGTATGATTAGTAAGGGTGAAAATGAGTAAGTTATGTCTTTATTAATTCGAGAATCATGTGTAACTTTATAAAATGCTATGAGCATGATAATTCATGGTAGGTGTTGATAATTATTTACCTATGACTTACTAAGCTTTGTGCTTACTCTCTTTCCTTTCTATTTTCTTATAGTATTGCGAAGCTAGCTCGGGGATCAAAGGACGTCGGAGGCTCGATCACACTATCAATTGGAATACTTTGTATAATTAGACTTATCTTTTCGAGTATGGCATGTATAGGGACCTAGTCTTTGTAAAGTGTCATTTCATTTTGGCCAAATGTGTTGGCTTATTTTGGAGATGAATTCATTTTGTGTAAGGCCATAAATGATTTCTAATTCTTATTATTAATATATATGAAAATGATGATGTTTATCATGAATGTGCAAATTGCATGGTCGAGTAATTGGTATAGATATGCATGAGTGAATTAGTTGCTTGATATGTCTTATATTGGTGCAAGTAGGGGTGGCGAAAAGGACTTGGTAAATAGCCTTGCATCCTATGTTGGCAAAAAAGAATGCCAAGTAGTAACCACATGGGCTAAGGCATGACTGTGTGTCTCGACCGTGTGGAGGACACGGCCATAGGACATGGGCATGTCCCCAAGCCATGTGAAGTCTGCACCTAAATTTAGGAATTTAATTTGCCACACGGTCTAAGGACACGGGCTTGTGCCTTGGCCATGTGACCTTATTAGGTTGATGACATCAAAATATAATGTCAAGGTTTTTACAGACGGGCTAAGGCACGGGCATGTCATGGTCATGTGAAGGACACGGGCCATAGACACGGGCGTGTATTTGGCCGTATGAAAACCCCGTAGGTTTGATTTGAGAAATAAATCCACACGGGCGTGGGATACAGGTGTGTCCCTATATGCTTAGGCCGTGTGAATCACATGATCTGTCAACATGGCCATATTATCGAGTGACACAAGTGTGTCACCCTTCCACACAGGCGTGTGACCTTGTTTTTAATGACATTTTCCAAGATTTCCCAAAGAACCTGATTTGATCTCGAAATGTTTCTAAGATGTGTTTTGGGCCTCGTAGGCCCATATAAAATATGTAAAGAGGAAGTCTGAGAGGTTTAAAATTTGTACGGACTTTTATGATTCGGAATTGTGAGTATGCATGTGTTTAAGATAACTAACGCCTCGTACCCTGTCTTGTCGTCGGATACGAGTAAGAGGTGTTACATTTATTGGTAGAGCTATGGTTTAGTCGATTCTCAGACTAACTTAGCGTGTGTACGAGTCTAGCTATACATGCCATATATAAATTATGATAGTGTAACGACATAATTTTAAATGTGTTTTATAAAGTAAATGGATCCCGACAGAGCAGTGGCAGATGATGTAGAGAGTAATGCGTCGGCTCCCGCAGAAGGGACCGCGCTAATCAAAAGTGGGCCCGTGACACTAAGTCAAGGCGGAGGGGCTAGAGAAGCCTACCTCCATATGATGGATGCTTGGTATTCAGAGTTTTTTCGTGCAAATCCAAACACTCCACCTCCTCCAGCCTCTCCAATTCCCAGTGCCCCGAATAGCTCCCCAAGTGGTGGAAATGCTAAGAAGGGAGAACCTCCAGTTGACAGAATTTGAAAACAAGGGACTGAGGAATTTAGAGCAAATATAGATGATGACCCAGAGAGAGGAGAATTTAGCTAGAAATACCATTAGGGTATTTGATGAGTTGTCTTACACACTTGAGGAGTGCATGAAGTGTGTAGTGTCACTTCTGTGAGACTCGGCCTACCAATGGTGGAACACCCTTGTGTCGGTAGTACCAAGGGAAAGGATAACTTGGTAATTCTTCCAAGAAGAGTTCCATAAAATGCATATTAGCCAATGGTTCATAGACCAGAAAAGGAAGAAATTTCTAGAATTGAAGCAAGGCCAAATGACAGTAACAGAATATGAGAGTGAGTTCGTTAGACTCATCAAATACGCTAGGGAGTGCGTATCTATCGAAGCTATCATGTGCAAAAGATTTGAGGATAGATTGAACGAAGACATCCAATTATTAGTTGGCATTTTAGAGTTAAGGGAGTTTGTGGTGCTTGTTGAGAGAGCTTGTAAGGCCAAAGAATTGGCCAAAGAAAAAAGGAAAGCTGATATTGAGTCTCATGACTCAAAGAAAAGACAGTTGGGGAAATCGTTTCAGTCCTCATCTAAGAAATCAATAGAGTTCACTACTCGATCCAATGCTTTAGTTGGATTCTCAAACAGAAATAAGAATAAGCAACACACGGCATCTAAGGCCCAGACCGCTTCCATTGTGAGTGTTGGTAGTGCCCGACCTAATACACTGGAATGCTCGCAGTGTGGTAGACATCACTTTGGGGAATGCCGAGGAAATGAAAGAGGCTGCTTCAAATGAGGTTCATTAGACCACTTCATTCAAAATTGTCCTGAGATGAATGAGAAAGATAGAAAACAAGAAGTGCTAGTGAGTAATGTACCTTCGAGGGGTAGACCACAGAAGAACCCGGGAAATGGGGCTAACAATAGAGGTGCACCTAAAGACTCCACTATGAGATCAGAGGGTAGAGCTCCTACAAGGACATATGCCATTCGTACTTACGAAGAGGCATCGTCACCAGATATGATTACGAGTACTTTTTCTCTTCATGATACTTGTTGTTTCTTTGATTGATCCGGGGTCTACCCATTCCTATATTTGTATGAATTTGGTGTCTAGCATGAATATGCCTGTTGAGTCTACAAAATTTATGATAAAAGTGTCAAACCCGTTAGGTAAGCATGTGATAGTTGACAAAGTGTGTAGAAATTGTCCCTTGATGATTAGAGGCCATTATTTTCTGACTAATTTTATGCTACTACCGTTTGATGAATTTGACCTAATTCTTGGCATGGATTGGTTAACTATTCATAATGTGTTAGTAAACTGTGGTAGAAGTTTATTGAATTGAGATGTGAAAATGGGGATATTATTCGGGTTGAATCAGGTGGATCAGATAGCTTGCTTGTAATGATTTCTTCTTTGGCAGTTGAGAAATGTTTGAGAAAAAGGAATGAGTTCTATCTTGCATTTGTGTTGAATACCTAAGAGTCAAAAGTAAAGATTGAGTCAGTGCCTGTGGTATGTGAGTACTTAGACGTGTTTCCAGAAGAGTTACCAGGATTGCCTCCAATTAGAGAAGTCAAATTTGGTATTGAGATGATCCTAGGTACGGCACCTATTTCAATTGCCCCATATAGGATGGCACCATTGGAGTTAAAAAGTTGATGGTTCAACTACAAGAGTTAACAGATAAGGGTTTAGCAAGCCGACCTATTCTCAGTAGGGTGTACCAGTACTTTTTGTGAAAAAGAAAGACGGGTCAATGAGATTATGTATAGACTACAGACAGCTCAACAAGTTTACAATCAAGAATAAGTATCCTTTGCCAAGGATCGACGATTTGTTTGACCAATTGAAAGGAGCCACAGTGTTTTTTAAGATAGACTTGAGGTCAGGTTATTACTAGTTGAGAGTTAAGGAACAAGATGTATCGAAAACTACATTTCGAACAAGGTATGGCCATTATGAGTTCTTGGTCATGCCCTTCGATTTAACAAATACCCCTGCCGTGTTTATAGATTTAATGAACTGCATCTTTCATCCATATTTGGATAAATTTGTTGTTGTTTTTATTGATGATATACTGATTTACTCTAGTGATGAGAATGAGCATGCTGAGCATTTGAGAACGGTTCTACAAATTTTACGAGATAATCACTTATATGCTAAGTTTAGTAAAAGTGAATTTTGGCTTAGAGAAGTCAATTTTTTTGGGCACATTGTTTTGGGAGATAGGATTCGAGTTGACCCGAGTAAAATCTCAGCAATTGTTAATTGGAAATCGCCAAGGAACATAATCGAGGTAAGAAGTTTTCTAGGCCTAGCTGGTTATTACAGACTGGTTGTTAAAGGATTTTCCATGATAGCTACTCTGATGACGAGGCTATTGCAAAAAGATGTGAAGTTTGAGTGGACAGAAAAGTCCAATAGAGTTTTGAGAAATTGAAGGCATTGTTGACTGAGGCTCCAATTTTAGTACAACCCGAATTGGGAAAAGAATTTGTGGTCTATAGTGATGCATCCTTAAATGGATTGGGTTGTCTTCTCATGCAAGAAGGCAAGTTGATAGCTTATGCCTCAAGACAATTAAAATCGCATGAGAAGAATTACCCGACCCATGATTTAGAATTAGATGCCATTGTATTTGTATTGAAGATATGGAGACACCATTTGTATGGTGAAAAATGTCAGATATTCACTGATCATTAGAGCCTAAAGTACTTGATGACTCAAAAAGAATTGAATCTAAGGTAGAAAAGATGGTTAGAGTTGATAAAGGATTACGAGCTAGTGATTGACTACCAATCGGAAAGGCAAACGTGGTCGCCGATGCCTTGAGTAGGAAATCCTTGTTCACATTGAGAGACATGAATACACGGATGGTTTTGTCAGATGATGGTTCTAATCTAGCCAAGTTGAAAGTTGGACCAATGTTTCTCCAAGAGATTTGTGAAGCTCAAAACGACGACAATGATTTGCAAGCTAAAAGAGTTCAATGTGAGTCGAATGTTGAGTCGGACTTTTGGATTAGTCTTGATTGATGTTTGATGTTCCGAGATAAGGTCTGTGTACCCAGAGATAATGAGCTTATTCAGAAAATTTTGCACGAAGCACATAGCGGATGTTTATCAGTACACCCAGGCAATACAAAAATGTATAATGACTTGAAGAAATGGTATTGGTGGCAAAGTATGAAGAAAGATATTTCTGAGTTCGTATCGAGATGCTTGATCAGTCAGCAAGTAAAAGCTGAGCACCAAGTACCTTCAGGTCTACTTCAGCCTATTATGGTTCCCGAGTGGAAATGGGACCGTATTACTATGGACTTTGTGATGGGTTTGCCTTTGACACCGAAGAAGAAGGAGGTCATATGGGTTGTGGTTGATAAGCTTACAAAATCGGCTCACTTTATGCCGGTACGCATTGACTATTCACTTGATAAGTTGGCGGATTTTTATGTGTCAGAAATTTTGAGACATAATGGAGTACCATTGTCGATTATATCAGATAGAGATCCGAGATTTACATCACGATTTTGGAAAAAGTTGCAAGAAGCCTTAGGCACAAAGTTTAGTTTTAGTACAGCTTTCCGTCCGCAGACCGACAGGCAATTGGAGAGGGTAATATAGATACTTGAAGACATGCTTCGATGCTGTGTTTTGGAATTCCAAGGTAATTGGAAAAACTACTTACCGTTAGTGGAATTTGCCTACAATAATAGCTTTCAGTCGAGTTTGAAAATGGCACCTTATGAGGCATTATAGGGGCGTAAGTACCGAATGCCCCTGCTTGGACTGAACTCAAAGAGAATCAGATTCACGGGGTCGATTTAATCAGAGAAATTGAAGAGAAAGTAAAAGTAATTCGTGATTGTTTAAAAGCTACATCGGATAGAAAAAAGTCCTACACGGATTAGAAATGAAAAGAGATCGAGTTTCAAGTTGGAGATAAGGTATTTTTGAAAGTATCACCGTGGAAGAAAGTCCTCAAATTCGATAGGAAAGGTAAATTAAGTCCACTTTTTATTGACCCTTATAAGGTGATTAAAAGGATTAAACTAGCACCTTATCGATTAGCCTTGCCATCCGAGTTGGAAAAGATCCACGATGTCTTCCACGTGTCTATGTTGCATCGTTATCGACCCGACCCTTCACATGTGATTGTATCGACAGATGTTGAAATTTAACCTGACATGACTTATGGTGAAGTGTCGGTTAAGATTTTGGCACGAGAAGTCAAACAGTTGAGAAATAAAAGTATAGCACTCGTGAAAGTACTGTGGCATAGACATGGGGTTGAAGAGGCCACATGGTAACCCAAAGAGACTACGAGAGATCATTACACAAACCTTTTCACTGATAAGATTTTTGGGGATGAAAATCCCTAAGGGGGAGAATTGTAACAGCCCGATTTTGGGGCTAGTCAGAATAGTGGTTTTAGAACCACTAATCCGAGGTCGAGAAAATTTATTTTAATCTTATTTTGTATGTCATAGCATGATCATATGAGTGCATGAAAATTTTGGTGCATTTATTTTAGTGATTTCACGCTTAACTTTGAAAAAGGACTAAATTGCATAAAGTGCAAAAATTTTATTCTATAAGCTAAAGGTGTCAAATAGATATAGAATATTAAATTGGAGGTCTTTAATGTGCAATTAGGCCCTTAGCACAAATTTGGCCAGCCATAGGGACAAGAAATGTCAAAATTGGTCAAAGTTGGTGGATTAGGTAACTAAATTGATGTAATAAAATAGAATAAAGAAAATAATGATATCATCCTTTCCTCTTCACCTTCTCCACCAAAAATATTAGCAAAATAGGGTTTTATGAAAGCTTAAAATTTTAGCAACTTAATCCCTTGCAAGTAAGTGATTTTAATGGTCATTTTTTATGATTTTTGTGTTTTTGAAAACCTTGTAGCTTAAGATAACTAAAGAGGGGACTATTTTGCAAAATGGTTGAGAGTCTAGGGTTTTTCCATGAGAACATTAGTGTTGTTTGCTAAAATTTTATGTAAGAAAATAAAACTTGGTTGTTAAATGAACAACTTTTGTGAAAGGAGTTTCCATAAAAACACCTAAAAAGGACCTTTTTTGTAAAGGTTGTAAAATAGGTGGTAAGTGTATGAAATAATTGGAATTGTGGGTTGCTATAAGAGTAAAAAGGGTTCAGCTAGGCTTGGTTAATAAGGAAATTTAGTAAAAATCAATTTACGAGCCTAGGGGCAAAATCATAATTTTGTGAAAGTCTAAGGGCAAAACGATAATTTTGCCAAAGTAGAAATTTTAAAATGTCTTGATTAATGTGGTGATTAAATGAGTAAATATTATCATTTTAGGTCAAGAAAAACGAAGTCTGGACCTAGACCGGGGAAAAGCCAAGCTAGTAGATTAATTCGATTTAGTCGCTCACTTTTTGCATACCGAGGTAAGTTGTATGTAAATAATACAATGTTAATGAATTTATGCATTGATCATTTTCTATTACATGAGTTGTTTGTTTATTGCTATGATTATGCAAAATTAGAGTTGATGTGATATACTATTGGTTGGTCCTTAGGAATATATTGGATACCCAGGCCATGACATTTGAGGGATATGTGTGCTAGTGTAAGACCATGTCTGGGACATGGCATCGGCGTTGATATGTGCACGAGTGTAAGACCATGTCTGGGACATGGCATCTACGTTGATTTTTGTGCTAGTGTAAGACCATGTTTAGGACATGGCATCGACATTGAGACGAGAGCTAGTGTAAGACCATGCCTGGGACATGGCATCGGCCTCGTCATGTGAGCCAGTGAAAGACCATGTTTGGGACATGACATCGGCATTTTACCCTCTTGTGTGAGGCTTGTCGGGTATCCTTTGGTATTCCAATTGGTTCAACGGGTAAGTTAAAGTTTGTGTCAAAAGTGAGGAAAGTTAAGATTATGTTGTAAGTGATACAGGTACCTACATAAGATTCATTAGAAATGAGTTCGAATTATGATGCATGATTATTAAGGGTGAAAATGAGTAAGTTATATCTTTATTAATTCAAGAATCATGTGCAAGTTTATAAAATGCTATGAGTATGATAATTCATGGTAGTTGTTGATAATTATTTACCTATGACTTACTAAGCTTTGTGTTTACTCTCTTTCCTTTCCAATTTCTTATAGTGTTGCCACGCTAGCTTGGGGATCAAATGACGTTGGAGGCTCGATCACAATATCAATTGGAATACTTTATATAATTAGACTTATCTTTTCGAGTATGGAATGTTTAGGGACCTAGTCTTTGTAAAGTGTCATATCATTTTGACCAAATGTGTTGGCTTATTTTGGAGATGAATTCATTTTGTATAAGGTCATAAATGATGGCTAATTCTTATTATTAATTTATATGAAAATGATGATGTTTATCATGAATGTGATAATTGCATGGTCGAGTAGTTGGCATAGATATGTATGAGTGAATAGGTTGCTTGATATGTCTTATATTGGTGCAAGTAGGGGTGGTGAAAAGGACTTGGTAAATAGCCATGTTCTTGTCCACACGGGTAGACTTAACGGCATGTGTTTAGGTCGTGTGTGACACATGGTCTGCCCCATGGGCTTGTGGTTTGGTCGTGTGTCCCCCTCCATCCTATGTTGGCAAAACAAAATGCCTAGTAGTAACCACACAAGCTAAGGCACAACCATGTGTCTCGACCGTATGGAGGACACGGCCATAGGACATGGGCGTGTGCCCAGGCTGTGTGAAGTCTGCACCTGAATTTAGGAATTTAATTCACCACACGGTCTAAGGACACGGGCATATGCCTTGGCTGTGTGACCTTATTAGGTTGATGATGTCAGAAACAGAATGTCAAGGTTTTTGCGAACGGGTTAAGACACGGTGTGTCATGGCCGTGTGAAAGGCACGGGCTATAGACACGGGTGTGTGTTTGGCCATGTGAAAACCCCTGTAGGTTCAATTTGAGAAATAAATCCATACAGGCATGGGATACGGTGTGTCCCTATATGCTTAGGCCATGTGAATCACACAATCTGTCAACATGGCCATATTATTGAGTCACATGGGTGTGTCACCCTTCCACACGGTCGTGTGACCCTGTTTTAAATGTCATTTTCTAAGATTTTCCAAAGAACCTAATTGATCTCGAAATGTTTCTAAGATGTGTTTTGGGCCTCGTAGGCCCATATTAAGGATTTAAAAAGGAAGTCTAAAAGGTTTTAAATTTGTACGGACTTTTATGATTCGAAATTGTGAGTATACATGTGTTTAAGATAGGTAACACCTTGTACCCTATCCCGACGTTGGATACGGGTAAGGGGTGTTATATTCAGCAAGAAAAAAATCTCGATTGAACTTTAGGAATAGATTAGGATACAAGTGACATGTCACTAGGGTATTATGTTATGTGATCTGGGTGCTGGCCCTATACGTTCTACTAGTGGCTAAGTATTCTGACATATGTTGCGGTTACTTGATAGCTTGTGTGAGCAGCACCGTGTAGCTATGCCTTGACTTACAACTTGTGTAAGCAGACCCACTGATGGCTCGAGAGCGAGCATATACATGTGTATTGATAAAGAGGTAGCAATGGCTACATTTGTGACACTTTGTGTGAGAGATTTCCCGGGTATCCGATATCTGGGATATGGCATTGGTATGGTACTATGAATGCAAGATGTCTCGAGTATCCTTATTCCAAGTGGTTCAACGGGTAGTTGGACAAAAATGTTAAAGTTGTGAAAGACCTTGGTATGTTGCACTTGGGTACAGGTATGTACATAAGACTCATGCTTAATGAGCCCAATATGTGATGAACCCTCGGTAAGTTTGTAATTGAGTAAGTTTGATTATGAGATTTATAATGACATTTATGTTAATTTACATCATGTTAATTATGTGTTAAATGTGTGTTATAATGTCTATTATTTGCATAGGAACTTATTAAGCTTTAAAGCTTACTCCTCTTTCTTTTCCCTTGTCTTATAGTGTCACCAAGCTAGCTCGGGGATTAGAGACTGTCAGAGATTCACTACACTATCAACATATCATTTTAGGTACCAATGAATTTAACATTTTGAGTTATGGAATGTATAAGGACTTGGTCATTTTGTCATGTGTCATAATTGATTTGGCCAAATGTGTTGGCTTATGATGATTGATACTTCATTTTGTAAATGACCATTGAAATTGGCTAATATTGTTTAAGTATATATACATATGATGATGCTTGTCATGGATGTGGGAATTTGCATGCTTGAGTTGATAAGTATGTGATGGTTGTATGTGATAGATGGTAGTATATGAATGAGTGTTGTTGCCTTGGTTGTGGCTGATTTGGTTGAATCTATATGCTTGGATTGGTGCTATATTTTGTTGTGTAGGTATGTGCATGGAAGGGTGACAAAATGGCTTGGTAAATAGCCATGTTTTTGTCCACACGGGTAAACCCACGGGCATGTGTCTAGTCTGTATGTGACACACGGCTTGCCCCATGGGAATGTGTCCTGGCCGTGTGTCCCTTGCACCTTAATGGTTGCAAAATAGAATGCTCAGTAATGAGCACACGGGCAGAGACACGGGCGTGTGTCTCAGTCGTGTGACGGCATGGCCTCGAACACGGCGTGTGACCTGGCCTTGTGAAGTCTGCAACTATTTTATGAAAAATTATGAAAATTTAATCAATCACGCGGCATAAGCACATAGGCGTGTGACTTGGCCGTGTGACTTCAATTTGATAATGATGTCATAAACAAAAAGCTCCCTAATTTGAACACGGCCTGAAGCACGGGCGTGTCTTAGGGTCACATGGGCGTGTAACCCCTTTTACATGAAAAATTTTCTAAGTTTTCCAAAAGTTTCCAAAGTTCTCATCTAGTCCCGAACCACTTTCGATAATGTTTTGGGCCTCGTAGGCTCGTGATAGGGACGATATGAATGTATGTAAAAGATTTTAAACTTGGATGGAAATTTATGTCTTGATTTTATATGTTTGCTTTTGTTTATGTTCGGTAATGTCTCGTATCCTGTTCTGGTGTTGAATACGGCTAAAGGGTGTTACACGGTTAGTCAAGGAGGAGCAGAAGGGGGTAGGGAAGCCTTCCTCTACATGATGAATGAGTGGTATACAGAATTTGTTTGAAAAAATCTGAATGCTCAACCCCCTCCACCCCCACCTATTCCTCAGCTTGTTCTAGTAGCTCCTCAAGGTATGGAATATGTAAGAGTGAGTAAGCCTCCGATTGATAAGATCTGAAAGCATGGGGTTGAAGATTTCAGGGAAAATGTTGACGATAATCCCGAGAGGGTAGAATTTTGGCTTGAGAATTTTATCAAGGTATTCAATGAATTGTCTTGCACATCATATGAATGTCCGAAATGTACCGTATCATTTCTAAGAGACTCAGCATGCTGATGGTGGAAAACTCTTGTGTCAGTAATACCAAGAGAGAGGGTGAATTGGGAATTCTTCCAAGATGAATTTCAGAAGAAGTATATCAGCCAACGGTTCATTGATCAGAAATGTAAGGAATTTTTAGAGCTGAAATAGGGATGAATGTCTGTAACCGAGTATGAATTCAAGCCTAGTAAGTACGCTCAGGAATGTGCTTCCACCGAGGCTATCATGTGTAAAAGGTTCGAAGATGGGTTGAATGAGGATATCTGATTGTTAGTTGGAGTCCTTAAGCTGAAAGAATTTGTGGTGTTATTCGACCAAGCTTGTAAAGCTAAAGAATTAAGCAAGAAGAAGAGAAAAGTCGAGTTTGAGGCTAGAGATGCAAGAAAAAGGCCGATGAGTAAGTCATTTCAATCTCAATCTAAAAAATCGAGAGATTTGTATGTTTGATTGAATACTTCAGCTAGGTATCCCAACAGAGATCATGGGAAACAATACTCGGGTTCTAAAGCCCAAACTAAATCAGTAGTAAGTGTTGGTAACGCTAAGTCTGGTACGCCTACATATCAGCACTACGGCAGACGACACCTTGGGAAATGTAGAATGAACGACCGGGCTTGTTTTAAGTGTTTCTTTCAAGACCACTTTACTTGAGATTGCCCAGAGATTGTTGAAAAGGATAAGTTTCAGACTGCAAGATCGGGCAACACTACCTCTAAAGGGAGACCACCAAGGAACACGAGAAATGGAGCTTGTAGTAAAGGTGTGACAAAAGATATAGTTGTAAGATCTGAGGCAAGGGCATCTACTAAAGCCTATGCTATTCGTGCTCGCGAGAAAGCGACATCTCCCTATGTTATCACTAGTACTTTTTCTCTCTATAATACTAATGTAGTTGCATTAATTGATCCTGGATCGACTCATTCTTATGTTTGCATGAAATTGGTAGCTAATAAAAGCTTGCCTGTTGAGTTTACTGAATTAGTGATTAAAGTGTCAAACCCCTTAGGCAAATATGTGCTAGTTGATAAAGTTTGCAAGAATTGTCCATTAATGATTCGAGGTCACTATTTTCCAACTCTCGGGTTCTTTTGTGGCCTACCTCTAGATGATACGTTGCTTGATCTCACCTCTTGCTTTTTCTCTTTATCATCTCTTTCAGGGCAATTTCGGATGAAATGGTCGGGGGAACCACATTTGTAGCAATTTCGATTGTTTCCCCAACACTCCCCAGTGTGATGTCTACCACAACTTGGGCACTCCGGTCTGGACTTTGGATTGCCCACAATTGCCATCGAGGTGGCCTGAACTCTTGAACTCGAGTAATTGTTGCCTCGCTCCCTTTGCGAATACCCGACTGATGCAGTCGCCCGAGGGTTCACTTTCTTGGACCTCTTAGATTGAGCTTGGTAAGATTTACTCATCGATCTTTTTCTCGCGTCCCGGGCCTTCCTCTTTTCTTACTCAATTTTTCGGCCTTACTGGCCCTATCCACCAATACCACAAACTCCTTTAGCTCTAAAATCCCGACTAAAAGTCTGACATCTTCATTCAACCCATCTTCAAATCACTTACATAGGATAGCTTCCGTGGACACACATTCTTGTACGTACTTATTGAGCCGAACAAATTCACGCTCATATTCTGCCACAATCATTTTTCCTTGCTTCAGCTCAAGGAATTTCTTCCGCTTCTGATCCATAAATCGTTGACTTATATACTTCTTTCGGAACTCCTCCAAAAAGAAGTCCCATGTTATCCTCTCCTTAAGAACCACTAAGGTCAACGTTTTCCACCGATGGTATGCCGAGTCCCTCAGCAAAGACACAGCGCACTTTAAGCTTCCTGTAACACCCCTTACCCGTATTCATTGTCAGAATAGGGTACGAGGCATTTCCGGAGTTTACAAATTTTTTTTACTCAATATAACCCCTTTATAATTATCTAGCCTTCCCTGCAAATTTTTTTTTTAACCGAGATCAATTCACATCAACCAATCCAATTCAACATATTTTCAAAATAAATCCATGCATATTTATAAGATAACCTCATTACATACTAAAACTAAAATTTGTTAGCCATACCAATTGCTGACCTTACATTCATTTCATATTAACATCTACTTTATTAGCTTATACATGCCATTGATTTCCAAAATAAAGTTTCTTTATATACCAAAATCTTGGGGTTGATAGTGTGATGTGTCTCCTACCGAATCCGACCTCCGAGCTCCTAACACTACAAAACAGGGAAAAAGGAAACAGGGTAAGCACTTTGTGCTTAGTAAGCTCATGTAACAAGAATTATACTTACCTAATATTTTCAATACAATGCAATAAACATTCATATATCCATTCAATGCACTATTACCCTAACATACACAAACTCAACATTCAAGTTAATCCAATAATTTCCATATACCAATAATATATACCATGATTGATGAGCTCATCAATACCATGATTTCCGTTTCTTTGTTATATTTCCATATTTATCTCGTTGATTTACTCAGAATTTTGATGGATTTTTAGAAGTACACTTTTAGTGTACAATCTAGGTCTGTCAATTCATGTTCATGTGCGCACATTTTCATTTTAGAGAGCACACTCCCGCGAACCTCATCCTTACAGGGATTACCACCCCGCTAAATCTCGTAATATAAACTCATAGAGTATTGTCTGGATTACCACCCAAGCTAAATCCTCGAACGATAATTACTCTAATGAGCTTGGATCCAATTACCAATCCAAAGCTAAATTCAGACCCTAATTCGGATTACCCATTTGGGCTAAATCCATTTTCCACATATTCTTTGGGAGGACTATATCAGGATAGGATCACCCGTCCGAGCTAGATCCTTTTTATCGTCAATTCCTTTTCAGAGATCCATCAAATTTTCCTTTCATTCAACCGGGATTCCTTCTCCTTTTTATCAAATCAATGTTTCATCAATCTTCATATAATGAACATTCAAATTATATTCACATCAATAACATACATTTCAAGCATTTAAGAAAATAATTCAAGTTACATGAACTTACCTCGATACTAGTTCGTATACAAAATCTACTAATCTGGGACTTTTTCCTTTCCTTGATCTAGCTTTGTATTTGAGTATTTTGGATCTAAATAAATAAATTCAACCATATTCAATACATTTCATGTTTACATGTAGCATTCACTATAATTCTATTATTATTTATAGTTCATACAAAGCTGTCTACTTGAGTCATAGTCACTAAATTATTTTTATCTTGAGCAAGAGAACCCCAAATTAAGATCTGATAATTTTTCCTAAAAATAGACTCTCATATCTTCTTACCATAAAATTTAAAGAATTTTTGGTTTATTCAATAAGTACAGTTTATTCTTTAAATTCACCCATGTTCTGATGTTTGACAGTTCTGACCCTTCTTCACTAAAAATTAATTATCTCTTAATACAGGATTCGAATGATGTTCTCATTTATTTATATTGAAAATAGACTCATTTATAATTCTAAAAATATAAATTTAAGCCCCTAATTATTTTTATCCAATTTTTGATGATTTTCTAAAATCAGAATAGGGGAACCCGAATTCATTTTGACCTTGTCTTACAAAATTCATTATATCTCATGATTTACAAATCTATTGCTTACACTCAATAAGATTTAATTTCATATTTTTTTTATCTTCTAATTAGATTTCTACAATTTATGGTGATTTTTCAAATTTAGTCTACTGTTGTTGTCCAAAACTGTTTTAGTGCAAAGTGTGGATTTCTATTTTGCCCCAAATTTCACAGTTCAAACAATTCAGTCCTTGCTCAATTAACCCCTCAATTAAGCTAATTTTTCTAAATTAATACTTTACCTAGACATTATAAGTTATTTCAAAACTATTGAAATTCAGAATTTCCACATAAAACCCTAACTTCAAATTCTTTTAAAATTAGGTCCCAAACATTCACTTTCTATTCAATTCTTTCAACAAAATCAACATATAAACAATTTAAAGATCTAATTCCATGCTAAATCATCATATACTTCCAGCACATATTCATAGAAACTTCCAACTTCATTCATAAAATCTAAAACTAATGTTGTAACACCCCAAACCCGGTCAACACACCCCGACCGAATTCAGTATGTTACAGAGTGAAAATAATTTGAAGAAAACAAGTTGCTAGTTTACTTTTGTGAAAAAGTGTTATCGAAAACATTTTGTCATTTTGAGTTTGAAAGAAAAACTCCCTTGAGAAGATCGTTTGTCATTTCTAGATTTGGAAAGCCGTTTGATTTTATGAAAACCCGAGTGAACTTAGCATAATAAAGTTGAAAACCATTTTTGTATCTGAACATAAAGAAAAACTTAGTTCGGAGAAAGTCTGAGTTAGTTTTCTGACTTCATTTATTTAGTATTACCCGATGGTAAAGTTTGAAAAACCCGATAAGTTGTACAATTTTCAAAACGTTGATTTTACAGGTTATTAGAGCATGCTATGTTATTTAACTTAAGCACAGTATGATAAAACTTAAAGCAGATAATCAAAAACCCGAAGTAATAAAATTTAGCGGCCTTATTACAAATCCAAAACCAAATTTAAAAGTAAATTAACCCAAAATAGAAATTGAAATAAAACCCAAAAACATAGTGCATGGCCACTTCGAGTCCACCCCGGCTCCGCATCCCGATCTATGCCTCATCTGCAAAAATGTAAGGGAAGGGGTGAGTCGTCGTGACTTAGTGTATAAATCCCCATCCCGATAATAATAAGGCACTTACACATTTCATTTGTCAATATGCAAACCATGGAAACCCAACCTAACCAACCGAACTCCTATGTCTACCCCGTGTGGTCAAAACCACTGGTGGTCAAAACCACTGGTGACCGTAGTCACAAATCATATAAGTGTGGTCAAAACCACTAGTGACCGTAGTCACAAATCATATGGTGGGGCTAA
This sequence comes from Gossypium rotundifolium, assembly GCA_025506655.1. NCBI lineage: Eukaryota > Viridiplantae > Streptophyta > Magnoliopsida > Malvales > Malvaceae > Gossypium > Gossypium rotundifolium. Next base: position 121,456,367 of record CP106728.1, read on the forward strand.
CCCACCGTGTGGTCAAAACCACTGATGACAATCCCGTAATCAACATGTGGGGCCAACCCACTGTGGTACCAAGCCACTGGGACGAGTCACAATAATCCATGTGTGGTCTAAACCACTGGTGACCTTAGTCACAAATAATATCCGTGTGGTCAAAACCACTGGTGGTCAAAACCACTGAGACTAGTCACAAATATTAAGAAAAGTGGGGCCAACCCACTGTGTGGTCAAAACCACTGGTGACAGTCTAGATCATCCTTCCCCCTCCTCTCAACATACCCATCATCATGAACACATTTTCCGTGGCATATTAACATGTTTGTAATGCAAATGTCACATAGCATAGCATAAAATAATATAACAGCATATATTGATAGCCAATCCACAGGAGACTTACCCAGAGTCCACGCACATACCCATAAGGGTAACACACCATTGTCAATAGCTATTTCGACTTTTAACAGTAAACATAACTAGCAAATTAACTAATGAAGTGTGTAAGAGTTACACACCTGATTATGCAAAAACTATACTTTCTACGCTTCAGATCGCATCGTTAATCGACACAACCATGATTTGTCTACTCTCCTACTCGGATGTCTTTGGTCCACGCCCGTGGCCAATCACGAACCACCGAGACCGCCTCTTCTTGAACTTAGGGTCGGGGTCTCGATCTAACCCCACTCACTGCTTGATTAGCCTTCGAATCCATAATATACCTTATCACTAAATTGGATTAAAGAAGTGAACTAAAATATAAAGAACTGGAATCCCGGAGTTAGATCCCTTACCTAAGTCGACAGATCCCGAAGGGTCTGGGCTTGGCTCACGACTAACAAATCCCAAAAACTCCACCCCAGATGGCGTCAATCACCCCCTCTTGTATTCAGCCAAGCACCAAAGAAATGTGGAATATTTGCCTTCGGCATTTAATCATGAAAGGAGATGTTGAACAATTGAAACACTTACCCCCATACTAACGAAACCGATTAGGAGTGATTAATGGTCCATGATGAATCTGCTGCCACAAAACCCGAAAGAACACTTATGAGTGCCAAAAGAATTCAGCTTATAGAGGAATAAGAACCATGCCAAACAGATGCTGAAATTCCTACTTTTGTTCCCTATGAGTCATTAGAGAAAGAAAAGAAGAGATAAGAGAGATTCGACCAAGAGCAAAACTTACCCCCAAACACCAAAGTCGATCCACGAAGCAACGAGAGAAGAAGAAAATAGAGAGGTCTTCAAGGGTTGATATTCAGCCAAAGTGTTGGAAACAAGAAGAGAAGAGTAGAGAAGTTTCGAAAAAAGAATAAGCTACAATTATGGTATGGTGATCAATGTGAATTCGGCTAAGCACTTGAGAAGAAAAAGAAAAGACACCAAGGGAAGGTTTTGAGAGAAAAAGAATCAAAGATGCAGAGATGCAAAAATGACCAAAAGTGAGAGTGATTTCGGCACAACAAGAATGAAAGAAAACTAAAAGTCAAGAAGTCAAACACCTACACCCAAATGCCGAAAAGTAATGCCCCAAAGTAACCCAAATTTGGCACACCAACTACCCACCTAAAATCGAATGCTTCAAGCTCTCATAGCCACTCCCACAATTCGGCTAGCCTTCCCCCACTTTAATCCCTTTTTTCTCTCATTGTTTTCCTCTTGGCCAACCATTCAAACAAGTTTGAATTCTTCAAATTCCATAAATTCCTCTTCTCCACCCGTTTTGAATCTGTTGACTTGTTCAACATCCACCCACCAGAGTTCCACCTGAGCACAACTCCTCTCAGTTCTGGCTTCAAAAAGAAATACCCGAAGAGGGATTCCTGTAGCTCAAACCAATGCTCCTTCCCCCTGCTTGTGGCGTCACCTCCCTGAGCTCTAAGTGGCGCCTTCTTGCCACTTCACCAAGGCACTTCTTGTGCCAAAACTTGCTACACAATATTCTTAACACCTAGCTCCTTCAGCTCCCCTTATCAAGTGCCCAAAAATAAAAATTTTTCTATAGCCCAAGCCTACCCTTGGCTCATATTCAGACCCTAAGACACCTTAACTAGCATCACAATCAAACCATTCACATGCAAACAATTAAAATGCAAGAGCCCCTATGTAGGGATGTTACAAATGCATTCAACAAGTGAACCTAGTTGTAAAAGTCACAAAACCACAAAAATTTCAAGAAATAATCAAGAATTGAACTTACTTGCAGTAAAAATATAAAAAACCATCTTAAGGAAACCCTTCTATGGTGTTTTTGCTAATGAAAATGCAGAAAAATAAAGAGAAATCTAGATAATTCCACTTTAGTCCTAGCTTTATTAAGTAAATTTTGTAATATTCCAATTTTACCCTTAATTCTCCTTATTTTCTTGCTGATTTCATGCCCTTGCCATCCAGCCAAAATAGACCTTTCCTTTTAAGCCATCTTTCCTTTATCATTTAAACTATTTAATCATTTCCCATAATTTTGCATTTGTTACAATTTAGTCCTTTTCATTTAATTACCTACCAAACGTTAAAATTTTCTAACTAAATTTTAATACTACATTACTAATATTTTATAAATATTTATAAAAATATTTTCTACTCAATCTTATGAGATCAAGGTCTCAATACCTTGTTTTTACCCAATTCCTTCAATAATTCCTTTTTTAACTAACCACTAAATCGGTAAAATTTTTCTATCAATATTTTAATACGATTTTCCTATCATATAAATATGCATGCAAAAATATTAAAATAAATTTCTCTTTAAATCGAATTTATGGTTACAAAACCATTGTTCCGATAACCTTGAATTTAGGCCATTACATTTCCTCAGGTGTACAGGAGAGTTCAACAAAACCCCTCATTGAATTCTAAGGCCAGAACTCCGCCCGCTCGGGGTCATCATCTATATTAGCTCGAAAATCTTCAGCCCCTTGCTTCTGAATTTTGTCTACCAGGGGCTTAGTTGTCCTCACCATTTCTACACCTTGGGGAGCCACAGGTACGGGCTGAGGTATAGGAGGAGGTGGAGGAGGTTGAGCATTGGGGTTTGCTTGTACATACTCAGTGTACCAGTTACTCATCATTTGAAGAAAGGCTTCCCGAGCCTCTTCTTCTAAACCCCTAGTCTCGGGTTCACTCTGCAAAGGCGTGATCCCTTGCGTGAGCCGACGCATTACTAGCTATTTCATCAGCAGTAGCCGACTAATCAGGATCCATATACTACATAGAACAAATTTAAAATCATTAGAAGTCACCACACTATCATCATACGCTTATGGCATCTATAGCTAGACGCCTACACATTCTATGGAAGTCCTAGAATCGACTAAACCATAGCTCTGATACCATTAAATGTACCATCCCTTACCCGTAATCCCCGCCAAAATCAGGCATGAGGCATTACCGTACAAAACTACTTGATCGCCACTTAGGCTCAATGCGACTACTCTCCTTGAGTCACTACAACAACCTCATTTTTGACTTACGAGACCTCACTCGTACATTCAAGGGCTCTCAAGCTATATCAGAAACTCCTGCGATCCATAAAATTTCTTTCTCAACTAAACAGAGAGTACATGCCCTTGTTTGAAGACACACACGCTCGTGTGTAGTCTCACACGTCCATGTGCCCAAACCGTGCCTAAAATCCTCATCATTCTGCCAAATTCCCATGGCTAAGGCACACGCCCATGTGGAATAAGACACGCCTGTGTACCCTCAAGACATGCATGTGCCTTCCACCTGTGGTCGACACTGACAAATTTCACACGGCCTGGACACGCCCGTGTGGTTAGTCCGTGGTCTATCCTGACTTAAAATGCTAACATGCAGGGGATACATGGCCGAGTTGCACGCCTGTGGGCTAACCTGTGTGTCACACATGGCCTAGACACACGCCCGTGTGCCTACCCATGTGGACGAGAACGAGGCTATTTGCCAAGTTCTTTACATTCCCCTAGCTCATACCACATAACTTTATTCATCATACTAATAAACAATCCATGATTTCAATATAAACTCCCATAAGTAACTTGTAATTTCATAAATGATAAGGTGAGCCATCAACCTTGGCAATTTACAAAATAATTATCTTAATAAGAACCAATACACCTTTGGCCAAAATAACAAAATAATCTAACTAGTCTAGCCCCTATACATGCCATACACAAAATCACTAAGTCTAAATATACTGAAGTGAGCAGATAGTGTAGGCGGACTCCTAGTTATCGACGTATCACGGCTCGACTCTTTAGCTCTATAAAACAAGGGAAAGAAAAGGTAGTAAGCTTTAAGCTTTGTAAGTTTACAGGTAAACATTATAACATTTTAACATGTATTCAACAATTTCATAACTTTAAATACTTAGCAAGAAACAATCTAAATTCATGATCATGCTTACTCATTTCCTCCATTCACACATTCCAACCATATCACTAGCATGATGCATACATTCATTGATAGGTTCCCCTGCGCTTAGCATCACAATGTTACAATATACAACACATCACAATCTCTTAGTCTATTACTTAGAGTCAATTTATTTGATGGTTCTGCACTTAGCCCGCCATTAGTTTGTATTGGGGTGGTAACGCACTTAGCCTACCAAAAGGTTGGTTATGGTGGTATCGCACATAGCCCACCAAAAGATAAATAGACGATGGTATCACACAAAGCCCATCGTAATTAAGCAATAAGGTGGTATTGCACTTAGCCCACCAAAAGATAAATAGATGATGGTATCGCACAAAGCCCATCATAATTAAGCAATAAGGTGGTATTGCACTTAGCGCACCAAAAGATAAATAGACGATGGTATCACACAAAGCCCATCGTAATTAAGCAATAAGGTGGTATCGCACTTAGCCCACTATCAAATGCTGTCTTTACACTTTTATACGACTATTCCTTCATTCATACAATAATTATTCAATGACTACCAAATTCAATCCACTTGAATCATATATGTTCTCAATCATGTTATAAACCAATTAGCAGCACAATGTATATAAGTAAATTGTATTATTTACACATAAACATACCTCGATGCAAAATGTGTTAACTGGCGATTTACTCAATCACCTTGCCTTTCCCACGGTCAAGGTTGATTCCGCGCTCTTCTTGATCTATAACAATGAAATTCATTCATTTAGATCATTCTATGATCATAATACATCAATTTCTACACTTGGGCAAAAAATCACCATTTTGCCCTTATACATTGGTAAAATTATGATTTTGCCCCTAGGCTCGTAATTTATTTTTCAACACCTTTTCTCATTAAACAAGCCTAGGTGAACATTTATTTCTCTTACAACTACTCAAAATTCCAACTATTTCATGCATTTATGACACAATCACACTCTTTGCATTTAAGTCCTACTTAGGTGTTTTCATGCAAACATCTTTCACAAAAGTTGTTCATCATCTCCCTAAATTTCATTTTCTCCAATAAAAACTCAGTTAACATCTTAAATACTTACATGACAAGTCCCTAGACTTTTAACCATATTGCAAATTGGTCCCCTCATTAGCTAGCTTAAGCATTGGGGACTCCAAAAATACAAAAATCATCAATTAAAACCACCTAAATCACTTACTAGTAAGGGGATAGCTTGGTTGAAAGTTTGAACCCCCAAAAGCTCTATTTTCTCTTCAATTTTCAATGGGAAGATGGAGGGTGAATATTAAAAGATGATAACATCTTTTACTCATCTTATTTTATTTATTAGCCACCTTACATCATCAAAATTGACCAAAATTTAATGCACTTGTCCCCCTAGCTTCCTATGGCAGGCCAACACCCTCAATATGGCCTAATTGCACTTTAAAATCCTCTAAATTACATTTTATAGCTATTAGGTACCTTTATCTAATAAAATAGAACTTTTGCATCTTATGCGATTTAGTCCTTTTTCACAATTAAGCATGCTATTGCTAGAATTAAAGCACCAAAATTTCCATATAGCCATATATTAATACCATAATACATAAAATAATACTAAAATAATTTTCTTCAACCTCGGTTTAGTGGTCTCAGACCACTATTTTGACTAGTCCCAAAATTAGACTGTTACAACTCTTCCCCCTTTAGGGATTTTTGCCCTCAAAAATCTTACCGGTAAAGAGGTTTGGTATTGCTCTCTCATGGCTTCTTTTGATTCCCACGTAGCCTCTTCGACACCGTGTCTTTGGCACAACACTTTTACTAAGGCTATGTCTTTATTCCTCAACTGGTTCACTTCTCGAGCTAAGATTTTAATCGGCTCTTCCTCATATGTCATATCCAGTCGTATCTCAACTTCTGTTGGAGGAGTCACATGCGAAGGATTAGAGCGATAACACCTTAACATTGATACATAAAACACGATGTGGATTTTCTCTAACTTTGCTGGTAAAGCCAACCGATATTCCACTGGCCCAATCCTTTCAGTAATCTCATACGACCCTATGAATCTCGAGCTCAATTTACCCTTTCGACCAAATCTCAATATTTTCTTCCACGGGGACACTTTCAGAAATACTTTTTTGCCCACTTGAAACTCAATTTCTTTTCTTTTCAAATCCGTGTACAACTTTTATCTGTTTGAAGCAGCTTTCAGACTATCCTGAAAGTCCTTCAATAATTCAAGCCATCGTCGTTGCCATAAATTTAACTCCTTTTGATTCATCAAGAACATCAAACTCTTATGATCCGTGAAGATTCAACATTTTCACTTTATAAGTAATGTCACTAAATCTTCAACATGAAAACAATCACGGCCAACTCCAAATCATGAGTTGGGTAATTCTTCTCATGTAGTTTTAGCTATCTCGAGGCGTAAGCAACTACCTTACCCTCTTGCATCAACACACAACTGAGACCATTTAACGATGCGTCACTATAGACCACAAACTCTTTTTTGGCTCAGTTGTACCAAAATCGGTGCCTCAGTCAACAACGTTTTCAATCTCTCAAAACTCTATTGGCATTTTTCAGTTCATTCAAACTTAGCATCCTTATGCAATTGTTTCATCATCGGAGTAGCAATCATAGAGAATCCTTCCACGAATCGCCTATAGTACCCACTAAACCCAAAAAGCTTCTAACTTTTGACACGTTCCTCGGTAGTTTCCACTCCACAATAGCCGAGACCTTTCCCGGATCAACTCTAATACCCTTACCCGACACAATGTGTCCTAAGAATCCAACCTCTCGAAGCCAAAACTCGCCCTTACTAAATTTAGCATATAACTACTTGTCTCTCAAAATCTATAAGACAATCCTCAGATGCTCCGCATGATCACTCTCATCTCGAGAGTAAACCAATTTGTCATCAATAAAAACAACTACAAACTTGTCCAAATATAGTCGGAAGACACAATTCATTAAGTCCATAAAAATCGCAGGAGCATTCGTTAAACCGAATGGCATGACCAGAAACTCGTAATGGCCATACCTCGTCTGAATTGCCATTTTTGGAACATCTTGTTCCTTAACCCTCAACCGGTAATAACCAGATCTCAAGTAAATCTTGGAGAACACTGTAGCTCCCTTCAGTTGATCAAATAGATCATCTATCCTCAGTAAAGGATACTTGTTCTTCATAGTTACTTTGTTGAGCTGCTTGTAGTCTATACACAATCTCATGGTCCCATCCTTATTCTTTACAAAAAGTACTAGAGCACCTCACGGTGAATAACTTGGTCATGCAAAAACCTTATCCGTTAACTCTTGCAACTGAACCTTCAGTTCTTTCAACTCTAGTGGGGCCATCCTATACGGAGCAACAAAAATAGGTGTTGTTCCCGGAACCAACTCAATTCCAAACTCGACCTCTCTAACCGGGGGTAATCCGGGTAACTCTTCTGGGAATACATCCAAATACTCACATACAACCGACACTATTTCAATCTTTGCTTTAGACTCTTGGGTGCTCAGTAAAAAGTGAGATATGACTCACATCCTTTTCTCAAATATTTTTCAGCCACCAAGGAAGAGATCATCATCGGTAAATTATCTGACTCACCTGATTCAACTCGAATAACATCTCCATTTTCAAATTTCAATTCAATGAATTTACTACCAAAATTCACTAAAACACTATGGGTATTCAACCAATCCATGCCAAGAATCAGATCAAAATCATCAAATGGCAACAACATAAGGTTTGCCAAAAAAATGACCCCTAATTGTCAAGGGACGGTTCCTACAAACCTTTTCCACTAACACGTGTTTTCTTAACAGGTTGGACACCTTTACCACAAATTTAGTAGACTCAATAGTCTATTCAAACTAGATGCCAATCTCATACAAATATAAGAATGGGTCGACCCCGGGTCAATCAAAGTAATAACAAAGGTGTCATGAAGAGAAAAAGTACTTGTTATTACATCTGGCGATGATGCCTCTTCTCGAGCGTGAATAGCATATGTTCTTACTGGTGCCCGGCCCTCCGACCTCACAGTAAAGTCTCGTGATACACCTTTACCACTAGTCCCACCTTCCGGGTTCTTTTGTGGCCTACCTCTAGAGGATACATTGCTTGATCTCACCTCTTACTTTTTCTCTTTATCATCTCTTTTAGGGCAGTTTCATATGAAATGGTCGGGGGAACCACATTTGTAACAATTTCAATTGTTTCCCTAACACTCCCCAGTGTGATGTTTACCACAACTTGGGCACTCCGGTCTAGACTTTAGATTGCCCACACTTGCAATCCAGGTGGCCTGAACTCTTGAACCCGAGTAATTGTTGCCTCGCTCCCTTTGTGAATACCCGACTGATGCAGTTGCCGAGGGTTCACTTTCTTGGACCTCTTAGATTGAGCTTGGTAAGATTTACTCATCGGTCTTTTTCTCGTGTCCCGGGCCTTCCTCTTTTCTTACTCAATTTTTTGACCTTACTGGCCCTATCCACCAATACCACAAACTCCTTTAGCTCTAAAATCCCGGCTAAAAGTCTGACATCTTCATTCAACCATCTTCAAATCTCTTACATAGGATAGATTCCATAGACACACATTCTTGTACGTACTTATTAAGCCGAACAAATTCACTCTCATATTCCGCCACAGTCATTTTTCCTTGCTTCAGCTCAAGGAATTCCTTCCGCTTCTGGTCCATAAACTGTTGACTTATATACTTCTTTTGAACTCCTCCAAAAAGAAGTCCCATGTTATCCTCTCCTTAGGAACCACTGAGGTTAACATTTTCCAACAATGGTATGTCGAGTCCCTCAGCAAAGACACAACGCACTTTAAGCTTTTCTCAGGTGTAAAGGAGACTTCATCAAAAACCCTCATTGAGTTCTCAAGCTAGAACTCCACCCGCTCGGGGTCATCATCTATATTAGCTCAAAAATCTTCAGCCCCTTGCTTCCAAATTTTATCTATCGGCGGCTTAGTTGTCCTCACCATTTCTACACCTTGGGGAGACACAGGTACAGGCTGAGGTATTGGAAGAGGTGGAGGAGGTTGAGCATTGGGGTTTGCTTGTACATACTTAGTGTACCAGTTACTCATCATTTGAAGAAAAGCTTCCCAAGCCTCTTCTTCTTGACCTCTTGTCCCGGGTTCACTCTACAAAGGCGCCCTTACGCGAGAGCCACATTACTAGCTGTGTCATCAGCAACCGACTGATTGGGATCCATATGCTACATAGAATAAATTTAAAATTATCAGAAGTTACCACACTATCATCATACGCTTATGATATCTATAGCTAGACTCCTACACACGCTACGGTAGTCTTAGAACTGACTAAACTACAGCTCTGATACCACTAAATGTAATATCCCTTAACCGTAATCCCCATCAGAATCGAGCACGAGGTGTTACCATACAAAACTACTTGATTGCCATTTAGGCTCAACGCGACTACTCTCCTTGAGTCACTACAACAACCTCATTTTCAACTTACGAGACCTCACTCATACATATAAGGGCTCTCGAGGCTATATCAAAAACTCTTACGATCCATAAAATTTTTTCTCAACAAAATAGGGAGTACACGCCCGTGTTAGAAGACACACACGCCCGTGTGTAGTCTCACACGTCCATGTGCCCAAACCATGCCTAAAAACCTCATCATTCTACCAAAGTCCCACGGCTAGGTCACACGCCCATGTGGAATAAGACACGCCCGTGTACTCTTAAGACATTTATGTGTCTTCCACCCATGGTCGACACTAACAAATTTCACGCAGCCTGGACACGCCCGTGTGGTTAGTCCATGGTCTATCCTGACTTAAAATGCTAACATGCAGGGGACACACTGCTGAGTTGTACGCTCGTGGGCTGATCGTGTGTCACACATGGCCTAGACACACGCCCGTGTACCTACCCATGTTGATGAAAACGAGGCATTAGCCAAGTTCTTTACATTCCCTAGCTTATACCACATAACTTTATTCATCATACTAATAAACAATCCATGATTTCAATATAAACTCCCATAAGTAACTCATAATTTCATAAATGATAAGGTGAGCCATCAACCTTGGCAATTTACAAAATAATTGTCTTAATAAGAACCAATACACCTTTGGCCAAAAAAAAAATAATCTAACTAGTCTAGCCCTTATACATGCCATACACTAAATCACTAAGTCTAAATATACCAAAGTGAGCAGATAGTGTGGGCAGACTCTTGGTTATCGACGTATTTCAGCTCGACTTTTTACCTCTATAAAATAAGGGAAAGAAAGGGGAGTAAGCTTTAAGCTTAGTAAGTTTACGGGTAAACAATATAACATTTTAACATGTATTCAACAATTTCAAAACTTTATATACTAAGCAAGAAACAATCTACATTCATGATCATGCTTACTCATTTCCTCCATTCACACATTCCAACCATATCACTAGCATGATGCATACATTTATTGACAGGTTCCCCTGCGCTTAGCATCACAATGTTACAATATACAACACATCACAATCTCTTAGTCAATTACTTAGAGTCAATTTATTTGATGGTTCTGCACTTAGCCCACCATTAGTTTTTATTGGGGTGGTAACGCACTTAGCCCACCAAAAGGTTGGTTATGGTGGTATCGTACATAGCCCACCAAAAGATAAATAGACAATGGTGTCGCACAAAGCCCATCGTAATTAAGCAATAAGGTGGTATCGCACTTAGCCCACCAAAAGATAAATAGACGATGGTATCGCACAAAGCCCATCGTAATTAAGCAATAAGGTGGTATCGCACTTAGCCCACCAAAAGATAAATAGACGATGGTATCGCACAAAGCCCATCATAATTAAGCAATAAGGTGGTATCGCACTTAACCCACCAAAAGATAAATAGACAATGTTATCGCACGAAGCCCATTGTAATTAAGCAATAAGGTGGTATCGCACTTAGCCCAACATCAAGTGTTGTTTTTACACTTTTATACGACTATTCCTTCTTTCATACAATAATTATTCAATGACTACCACATTCAATCCACTTGAATCATAAATGTTCTCAATCATGTCATAAACCAATTAGCAGCACAATGTATATAAGTAAATTGTATTGTTTACACATAAACTTACCTCGATGCAAAACGTGTTAACTAACAATTTACTCAATCACCTTACCTTTCCTACGGTCAAGGTTGATTCCATGCTCTTCTTGATCTATAACAATGAAATTCATTCGTTTAGATCATTCTATGATCATAATACATCAATTTCTACACTTGGGCAAAAAAAACCATTTTGCCCTTGTACATTGGCAAAATTATTATTTTTCCCTAGGCTCGTAATTTATTTTTCAACACATTTTCTCATTAAACAAGCCTAGATGAACATTTATTTCTCTTAAAACTACTCAAAATTCCAACTATTTCATGCATTTATGACACAATCTCACTCTTTACATTTAAGTCCTACTTAGGAGTTTTCATGCAAACATCTTTCACAAAAGTTATTTCTCATCTCCCTAACTTTCATTTTCTCCCATAAAAACTCAGTTAACATCATAAATACTCCCATGGAAAGTCCCTAGACTTTCAACCATATTGCAAAATCGGTCCCCTCATTAGCTAGCTTAAGCTTTGGGGACTCTAAAAAATATAAAAATCATCAATCAAAACCACCTAAATCACTTACTAGTAAGGAGATAGCTTGTCTAAAAGTTTGAACCCCCAAAAGCTCTATTTCTCTTCAATTTTCAATGGGAAGAAGGAGGGTGAATAGTGAAAGATGATAACATCTTTTACTCATCTTATTTTATTTATTAGGCACCTTACATCATCAAATTTGACCAAAATTTAATGCACTTGTCCCCCTAGCTTCCTTTGGCCAGCCAACACCCTCAATATGGCCTAATTGCACTTTAAAATCCTCCAAATTACATTCTATAGCTATTAGGTACCTTTATCTTATAAAATAGAACTTTCACATCTTATGCGATTTAGTCCTTTTTCATAATTAAGCATGCTATTGCTAGAATTAAAGCACCAAAATTTCCATATAGCCATATATTAATACCATAATACATAAAATAATACTAAAATAATTTTCCTCAACCTAGGTTTAGTGGTCCCGAGACCACTGTTCTGACTAGTCCCAAAATCGGGCTGTTATATTTTAGAATTGTGTTGCAGACTTTAAGAGATAAGAAATTGTTTGCTAAGTTCAGTAAAAGTGATTTTTGGCTCTAAAAGTTAGATTTTTGGGACACATTTTTTCTGGAGATGGTATTCCGGTTGATCCAAGTAAGATTTCAATAATTATTAATTGGAAACCGCCGAGAAATGTATCGAGTTCGAAGCTTTTTGGGCTTAGTCAGCTATTATAGACATTTTATTAAGGGTTTTTCGATGGTTGCTATCCTATGGCTAAGTTGTTTCAAAAAGATGTTAAGTTCGAATGGTCAAAAAAATGCCAGTAAAGTTTCGAGAACTTAAAAACATTATTAACTGAGGCACCGGTTTTAGTGCAACCTGAACTAGGAAAAGAGTTCATAATTTATAGTGACGCATCACTGAATGGAATAGGATGTGTGTTGATGCAAGAGGGAAAAGTGATAGCTTATGCCTCCAGATAGTTGAAACTGCACGATAAGAATTATCCGACGTACAATTTGGAATTGCCCGCCATTATTTTTACTTTGAAAATTTGTCGTCATCATTTGCGCGGTGAGAAGGGCCACATCTATACCGACCACAAGAGTCTGAAGCATTTGATGACTCAAAAGGATTTGAACTTGTGACACTGGAGATGGCTCGAGTTACTAAAAGATTATGAGTTGGTAATTGACTACCATCTCGGAAAGGCGAACATAGTCGCAGATGCTTTGAGCAGAAAGTCCTTGTTTGCCTTGAGAGCTATGAATATGAGGTTGACTTTATCAGATGATGGTTCGGTTTAGCTAAGTTGAAAGCTAGACCAGTGTTTCTTCAACAAATTTATAAAGCTCAAGAAAGTGATAGTGAGTTACAAGCAAAAGAGCTCTGTGTGATTTGAGTAGCGATTCAGATTTTCAAATTGGGGCTGATGATTGCTTGATGTTTCGAGGTAGGATTTGTGTACTGAGAGATAATGAGATTATCTAGAAAATTCTTCATGAGGCACATAGTGGTTGTCTGTCTATTCATCCGGGATGTACGAAGATGTATAATGATTTGAAGAAACTGTATTGGTGGTCAGGTATAAAATGAGATGTCTCTGAATTTGTATCAAAATGTTTGATTTTTCAGGAAGGGAAAGCCGAACACCAAGTACCTTCGGGTTTACTTCAGCCAGTGATGGTACCCGAGTGGAAATGGGATAGAATTACGATAGACTTCATGACGGGTTTACCTTTGACTCTGAAAAAGAAAGATGCCATTTGAGTCGGTGTTGATAGATTGACAAAATCGGCTCATTTTATTATAGTGCGTATGAATTATTCACTTCATAAATTATCCGAATTGTATATTTTGAGATCGTGAGATTGCACGGAGTACCTATTTCTATTATTTTGTATAGAGATTTGAGGTTTACTTCGCGTTTTTAAAAAAGTTGCAAGAAGCTTTGGGTACAAAGTTGAATTTAGCATCGCATTTCATCTGTAAACCAATGATCAATCTAAGAGGACGATTCAGGTTCTCAAAGATATGCTTTGTTGTCGTGTATTAGAGTTCGAAGGTAGATGGGAAAAATATCTACCTTTAATCGAATTTGCTTATAACAACAATTTTCAATCGAGTATAAAGATGGCACCGTATGAGGGATTATATGGCTGCAAGTGTCGAGATCTATTGTATTGGATAGAGCTTAGTGAGAAATAGATTCACAGGGTTGACCTGGTTAGAGAAATCAAGAAAAAGTAAAGGTAATCCCTGATTGCTTGAAAGCCATTTCAAATCGACAAAAATCATACTCAAATTTGAAAAGAAAAGAGAAAGAATTTCAGATTGGTGATAAAGTATTCCTAAAAGTTATCTCTGTGGAAGAAGATTCTGAGATTTGGCCGTAAATCCAAGTTAAGTCCACATTTCATTGGGTCGTATGAGGTTATTGAAAGAATAGGGCCGGTGGCATGTCGGTTAGCTTTACCGACAGAGTTGGAAAGAATCCACAATGTGTTTTATGTATCTATGTTATGTCATTATCGATCACGCCCTTCACATGTTATTTCTTCGATAGAGATCGAGATTAGACCTAATATGACTTATGGAGAAGAACCGATCAAAATTTTGGCTCAGAAAGTTAAACAGTTGAGAAATAAGAGTATAGCCCTAATGAAAGTTTTATGGCAACGACATGGGGTCGAAGAGGCTACGTGGAAACCTGAGAAAGCTATGTGAAAATAATACCCAAACTTATTTCCTGGTAAGATTTTTGGGGATGAAAATCCCTAAGGGGAGAGAGTTATAACAGCCCGATTTTGGGTCTAGTCGAAACAGTGGTTTTGGGACCACAAATCTGACACAGTAAATTTTTTTATTATATTTTTATGGTCTAAAGTTTTATGGAATGATTTCGTGAAATTTTCATTTGAAAATTTTGACGTTTGGGCACTCAATTTAGTTAAAGGGGCTAAATTGCAAAAAGTGCAAAATTTGGGTTCTATGTGTTTAAGGTGTCCAATTGCTATGAGATTTTAAATTGAAGGTCCTTAGATGGTAATTAGACTATTTGTTAAGTTAGTGGACAAAAATGGACATAGAGTAAGAGAATTTTTATGTTTTAAGTTAGGGGTATTTTGTTCATTTGGTAATTAAACGAATTAAAAAGCCAAAATCTTATCCATCTTCTTCATGCTACCCACTTTCAAGCTCGATTTTAAATTAGTTCTTGCCCCGTTTTTAATGCTTTTTACATTTTTAAAATCATTGTAACCCGATCTATCTATTGCTGCCACAAATTTAAGAAATAATCAAGGTCTAGGGTTTGAACCATGTTAGATCTTTGTGTATTTTGATGTTTAATGGTATATTATGCAATTTTATGTTGGATAAACAACTTTTACTAAGTGATTTCGATAAAAATGTCAAAAAGGACCTATTTGTAAAGGTTATAAAATATGTAGTAAAAGTGTGATTTAATGGAAATTGTGGGCTATTATGAGCATGAATAAAGTTTAGCTAGGCTTGGGTTTTAAAGAAATTGAATACATTTCATTTTACGAGCCTAGGAACCAAAATGTAAAATGTTAAAAAGTTAGGAGCAAAAATGTAATTTTGCCATAATGTGATTTTGGATTGAATTGGATAATATGTGTACTAAATGAGCTAAATTTGCTATTATAGATCAAGAAAAATGAAGTTCGGACCTAGATCAGGGGAAAAACAAAGTGTTTGATAATTAGGTCCATTTTCACTATTTTTATACCGAGGTAAGTTCGTATATAAATAATGCAATGTTATATTTGTATTTTAATGTTTTGATATTGCATGAAATGTGTGATTGATTCTATTAGCATATTCGATGAAGTTTCGGCAAGAGAGAAATCTCAGTTGAACATTAAGAATAGATAGGATACAAATATCATGACATTAGGGTTACTAAGATTCGTGTAAGACCATATCTGGGATATGGAATCAATATGAGACTTCATGTCAGACCAAACATGGATATGGCATCGATATGAGACTTATTATAAGACCATAGCTGGGCTATTGGCATCGATACAAGATTATATGTAAGACCATATCTAGGATATGGCATTGGTGCAGTACTGTGTGTACGAGATTCCCGAGTACCCTTTAGTATTCCAAATGGTTCAATGGGAAATTCAATGGGTATGTCAAAGATGAGAAAATATATGATTAAGTTACGAGTTGGTACAGCTATGTACGACAAACTCAAAGGAAGTGAATTTGGTATATGACAAACTATTGGTAAGAATGTGATTGAGTATGTTATGTTCATGAAGTTTTAATGACATTATGTTTGATATATGTTATGTTATTCATATGGAAAACGCAAGGTTAATGTTGTTTATTATTTGCATATGAACTTACTAAGTTATTTAGCTTACTCCCCTTTCTTTCCCTTATCTTATAGTGTCACTAAGATAGCTCGGGTTCGAAGATTGTCGAGATCCAGTCACACTATCAACAAATATTTTTGGTGTCAATGATTTCAAAGTTTTGAGTTATGGCATGTATAGGGGACTTGGTCATTTTGTTATGTGTCATATTTGATTTGGCCAAATGTGTTGGCTTATATTGGTTGAAAGCTCATTTTGTATAAGGCCATTGGAAATTGGCTATTATTTATTAAGTATATTCATATGATAATGCCTTTCATGGATGTGGTAATCTACTTGATTTGAGTTGATAAGTATGTGATGTTTGTGTATGATAGATGGTAGCATGTAAATGATGAGTTGTTGTCTTGGTTGTGGCTGATTTGGTTATATCTATATGCTTGGTTTGGTGCTATGTTATGTTGTGTAGGTGTGTACATTAAAGGGTGGCAAAAGCCTTGGTAAATAGCCTTATTTTTGTCCACATGGGTAGACACACGGGCGTGTGTCTAGGCCGTGTGTGACACACAGTCTGCCTCAGGGGCATGTGTTTCAGCCGTGTGTCCCCTGCACCTTAATTGTTGCAAAATAGAATGTCCAGAATTGAGCACACAGGCAGAGACACGGGCAGAGACACGGGCGTGTGTCTTGGCCGTGTGTGCTACATGGCCTTGAACATGGGCATGTGCCCCGGCCGTGCGAAGTCTACACCTATTTTATAAAAAAATTATGAAAATTAAATTGACCACACGGCCTAGCACACGGGCGTGGCATGCACGATCTGGCACAAGTCGAGAGCTCCCTAATTTGAACACTACTCAGAGTACTGCAGGCAGACCCTGTGAACATGAAAAAATTTTAAGTTTTGTAAAAATTCCTAAAGTTCTCGATTTAGTCCCAAACCATTACCAAAGTATGTTTTAGGCCTCGTAGGCTCATATAAGCGACTTTATGATTAAATGAAAAATTTTAAATTTGGACTTAAATTTAGGGCTCGAAAATATATGTTTGTTTGTGTTTAAGTTCGGTAATGCCTTGTACCCTATTTCGGTGTTGAACACGGGTAAGGGGTGTTTTTCATGTACGTTTTACCTGTGGCTGAGTATTCTAGCATATGGTGCGGTTACTTGATAGCTTGTGTGAGTACCACCATGTAGCTATGTCTTGACTGGCAGCTTGTGTGAGCAGACTTGCTAATGGCTCGAGAGCGAGCATATACAAGTGTATTGATAAAGAGGTAGCAATGGCTACATATGTGACACTTTGTGTGAGAGATTTCTCAGGTATCTGATATTATTCCAAGTGGTTCAATGGGTATGTCAAAGATGAGGATAAGTATGAAATTATTACAAGATACCACAGGTATGTATGTGACACTTGTGATGGTTGAATTCACAAAATGGTGAATCCTTGGTAAGATGTGATTTAGTAAATTATGTCCATGAGATTTATTGCAAATTACATTATTTTATATTATGTCACTTGTATGGCACTTACTAAGCTATATAGCTTACTTTGTTTTATTTTTTCCATGTTTTATAGTGTTACCAAGCTAGCTCAGGTTGGAGATTGTTGGAGATCGCATCACACTATCAAACCGTCATTTTGGGTATCGATGATCTTAACATTTTTAGTATATGGCATGTATAGGGACTTGGTCATTTTGTTATAAGTGTCATTATGAATGTGGCTAAATGTATTAGCTTGTAATTGTCAAAGGCTTGATTTGGTTTTTGGCCATATAAATTGACTCATTTTGGTTAAATTGGTTGTAAGCCTATACATATATATATACACACATATGCATATATGCGCCAGCATCCTTGGTAATGTAGTTTATATCAATTCACTAAATGTTGATTGTAGCCTAATGACTTGTGGTGAACGGATAAGTTTGGTTCATTGGTATGCTAGAGTATCTTGATAAGTTAATGCAAGTGGAAAGTAGTCTTAGTGGTGTTTTCGTATGTGAAATTGGTATGTTTGATTTGGCATAATGAAATGTCATGAGCATGATTGATGATGGTATTGCTTTGACATGTATTGGCCATGATTATGGATGTTTGTTTGCCTAAGTATACCATGATTCATGCCATTGAACTTGTGTATGTGTATGTGTTAATGAGGGTGGCAAATGCCTTGCTAAATAGCCTTTATTTTATCCACGCGGGTAGGCACACGGGCATGAATCTAGGCCGTGTGTCTATTCCATGGGTATGTGTTTTGGCTGTGTGTCCCCTGCACCTTAATTTTGAGAAACAGAATGCTCAAAATTGAGCATATGGGCAGAGACACGGGCGTGTGTCTCAGCCGTGTGAGGGACACGGCCTCAAGCACAGGCGTGTGTCCTGACCATGTGAAGTCTACATCTACTTAGAAAATATAATTAACCAAACGGCCTAGCACACGAGCGTGTGACTCGGCCATGTGACTTCAATTTGTTCATGCCTTACAAGTCAGAGATTTACACGGTGTGTGTGACCACACGACCTACCCACACAGGGTGGGTATATGGAAAAAATTTTCTAAGTTTTGTAATAATTTCCTAAGTTCTTGGTTTAGTCCCGAACCACTTCCAAAGCATGTTTTGGGCCTCGTAGGCTCGTATTAGGGCTTTATGATTGAATACAAACGGTTTTAATTTGGATACAAATTTCAGTTTGTATGTTCGCTTGCGATGTAAGTCCGGTAATACCTCATACCCTGTTCCAGCGTTGAATACGGGTAAGGGGTGTTACTTTGTGAAATATGGAAACTTTGTGGTTAAAATATGAAATAAATGAAAAATATGGGCTGATATGTGCACTAGAGAAATTCGGCTAGCATGGGTTGGTATTAAATTGCATGAATTTGTGATTTTATGAAATAATGTGTAACATCCCTTACCTGTATTCTATGCCGGAATCGGGTACGAGGCGTTACCGCACTTAACTCACATTATCATACAACTTTGGGTTATCAAATTTCATTCCAAATTAAAACTTTTTCCATTCACATATCTAACATCCTTATAATGGGCCTAAGAGGCCTAAACATACTTCCGAAAGGTTTCGAAAATAAATCAGAAACTTGCACGCACTTTGGAAAATTTTACCTAAACAGGGGCCACACGCCTGTGTGAAATGGGACACGCCTGTATGGTATTTAACACACCCGTGCTTTGCACCCATGGTCGACAATGACTTGCATCACACGGTCAGCCACACGCCCATGTGCTGTACCCATGGTTGACACTGACTTATTCTACACGGCCTATCACACGCCCGTGTGCTTCAACCGTGTGGTGATTTAAATTCCAATTTCAAGGTGCAGACTTCACACGGCCTGGGCACACGCCCGTGTCCATGGCTGTGCCTCCCACATGGCTGAGACACACGGCCGTGTCTCTGCCCGTGCGTTTACTACTGAGCTTACTAACTTGCAATTCTAACATGCAAGGGGAAATTTATTCATACAAAAATTTATTCATTTCCTACCAAATTCCATCCCTTTAAATCATAAGTGTTCCCAATGATACAATACACCAATAAGCAATTACATGTGTATTTAAGATGCATCGTTTACACATAAACTTACCTCGGTGCAAAATGCATTAATTTGTGGTTTAATCCGAAACCTTGCCTTTTCCCCGGTCAAGGTTAATTTCGAGTTCTTCTTGATCTATAACAACAAAATTCACTTATTGAATCATTTTCTAATCATAATACATCACAATCTCTACTTAGGCAAAAATAACCGTTTTGCCCTATATTATGGCAAAATTATGATTTTTCCCCTAGGATCATAAATCATTTTTCATCACATTTTCTCAATAAACAAGCCTAGCTAAACATTTATTAATCTTACAACTACTCATAATTCCAACCATTTCATGCATTTATTACCAAATTACAACATTCACATCTTAGTCCCATTTAGGTGTTTTCATGTCAACACCCTTCACAAAAATTGTTTCTCATCTCCCTAACATTCATTTTCTTCCATAAAGACTCAGCTAACAACATAAATACTCTCATGGCAAATCCCTAAACTTCAAACCATATAACAAATTAGTGCCATCATTAGCTAGCTTAAGCTTTAGAGATTCCAAAAGAATAAAATTATCAAATAAAACCACCAAAATCACTTACTTGCAAGGAGATAGCTTGGCTGAAAGTTTGGTCTCTAAAATCCTCTATTTTCCCTTAAATTTTAGATGGAAGAAGAAATATGAATAGTGAAAGATGATATCTCATCTTTTTATCTTATTTTATTCATTTTTTATCACCTAAAGTCACCAAATTTTGACTAAAATTAATGCTCTTGTCCCCCTAAGCTATATGGCTGGCCATCACACATCTAATGGCCTAATTTCACTTTAAGGACCTACAATTTGATATTATTTGGCTATTAGACACCTCTACCACTTATAATGGAACTTTTGCACTTTATGCGATTTAGTCCTTTTTCACAATTAAACATACAATTACTAAAATTAAAACACCAAAATTTTCATATAGCCATATATTAATGCCATAACACATAAAATAATACTAAAATAATTTTCCTCAACCCCAGATTAGTGGCCCGAGACCACTACTCCAACTAGCCCCAAAATCAGGTTGTTACATATGACTAAATTGTAAAAATGTGAAACATTAGGGGCAAAAGTGTAAAAGTGACTTAATGTGAATTTTGGATTAAATTGAATAGAGAGATTGTAACACCCCTAACCCGTATCCGATGTTGAATTAGAGTTAAAGGCATTACTGGACAAATCAAAAACTTTTACATTCATTTCATACAACCATTCATCAATCGCAATCAAAGTGTCCCTTTTATAAGTCAACGAGACCTTAATCATACTTTAGAATAGGGTCGGGACTAAACTGAACACATACTAAAATTATCAAAATTTAAAACTTTTCTAAGTTATAGAGCCCACATGCCCATGTGGGTAGGCCGTGTGCCTCCCACGGCTACTAGACACACCTATGTGTCCTTGCCGTGCCAAATCAGAGCATGTATACTGACTTAACCACACTGCTACCAGACACGCCCGTGTGTCTTGGTCGTGTAACATTAGGCTAACTGCTGACTTAACCACACGGCTACTAGGCACGCCTGTGTACCATGACCATGTAAAGTTAGGCTAGCTACTGATTTATTCCACGACCACTAGGCACACCCGTGTGCCACAGCAGTGTAGGCAAAACAGGCCACTTACAAGGTCAAGATGCCACCATACAAGGGTCAAACCTACAAGCAAAATTACCAATTCATTTCGTGCACACTTGACATCCAAAAACATGTCAAACTATCAGCATATCTTCATGTTCAAAATCATTTCCAATCATACCACTTTGCCCAACTAAAACCACGTATACATTCAAGCATGATCCATCTACATTTACTTTCATACACACATAGTGTACTTTTCAAACGTACCTGAAACAGATATACAAATGACATAATCGTTCGTTTCTTGGACTTGCCCGTTGAACCGTTTGGACTCTAATAGGATTCTTAGAATGCTCAGGATAGTCGTACAATGCCAACGTCCAAGACGTGGTCTTACATGTAATCAGATATCGATGCCACTGTCCCGACAGGGTCTTACACGAATCATTACGATGCCAATGTCCCAGACATGGTCTTACATGTAATTCTCATATCGATGCCAACATCCTAGACGTGGTTTTACACAAAATCTCAAATAAATGCCAACGTCCCAGACGTGGTCTTACATGATATCACATAACAGACACCTATGTCATGACATAGACTACCCTATCTATTCCTAGGTTCAAACGGGACTTCTCGGACATTGTCACTATGTCGATTTTATCTCAAAATTCATGTATACATCATCTTATATACATTCATCATTATCAATAGTCATAAGAACATACATAATTCAATACAAATACATTTATTTGTATATTGACTTACCTTGAATTCGGATAGTCGTTCGGACTCAATTATTGGACTATTTTCGCTTTCCCGTGATCTAAGTTCGTTTTCTTCGGTTCTTGATCTATACATATTCAAATTTAACCCTTTCATTCATCAACTTATTCAATTCAATCCAAAAGCATACATTTAGGGCTATTTGTAACTTAACCCTCACATTTGCACATTTTATCAATTTAGTCCATTTTTCACAAAACATCAAATATACAAAATCACCATATATCCATGCTTAGCCGAATGCCCATGTATCTCATACAAGTCCAAACATTTCATAAAATTCACAATTTAATCCCTCAAATAATCATTTTTCTCAATTGAGCCAATATACTCAAATTCAACAAAACTCCAAAGACAAACTATGATAATCATATACATATCTTTCATATTTCACTATAAAGCATCACAAATCACATGAGTTCATCAACGGCTCATATCATAAACATCATCAATTCTTCAAATTACAACATGGGTTTGATATTAGACTAAGCAACAATCTCAAAAACATAAAAATCATAAAAATCGAGTCAAAATCTTACCTTAATTTTAGCTTAGATATGGTCGAATATAACAAAGCAAATCCCTTTCTTTTTATTACAACAATTCGGTGAAAGATGAATGGAAATGGCCACTTTAATGTTTTGTTTTATTAAAACATTAACCATTTATTCATTTACAAAATTAACCTTACAAACAAACATATAAAAAACATAAATATAAGGCCATTAATGTCTTTTCTGCATCCACTAACTAAATATTGGCACAATTGCCTCATAAGGCCTCCTTATTAAAAAGCCATCTCAAATGGACACTTTTACAAATATCACGCTAGTTTTTCTTTTAATGCAATTTAATCCTTTTATCAAATTAAGCACAAAGACGGATAAATTAATTTACGGAAATTTTATCACATGCTTAATCACATATTAAAGGCACAAAAAATAATATTAAAATATTTTATTAACTCAGATTTGTGGTCCCGAAACCACTACTCTGACTAGGTTCTAAACCGGACTGTTACAATTCTCCTCTTAGGGATTTTCATCCTCGAAAATCTTATCGTTAAGCAGATTCAGATATTATTGTTTCATTAAATCTTCAGGCTCCCATGTAACCTCTTCTATTCCATGTCGATGCCATAACACTTTTATTAAAGGAATTTTGTTGTTCTCAATTCTTTCACTTCATGAGCCAAGATACAAATGGTTCCTCTTCGTAGGTCATATCAGATCGAATTTCAATTTCAGATGGAGTAATCACATGTAACAGATTGGAACGGCATCTACAGAGCATCGAAACATGAAATACATTATGTATCTTTTCAAGCTCAGAAGGCAACAGCAATCTATTTGCAACAGGCCCAACACACCAATAATTTCATATGGTCCGATGAACCTCGGACTCAATTTGCCGATACATCCAAATCGAAGTCTTTCTTCCACGAGGATACTTTTAGAAATACTTTGTCACCAATATCAAATTCTATTTCTTTTCGATTCAAGTCCGCATAAGACTTCTAACGATCAGATGTTGATTTCAAACTATCACGGATTACTTTTACTTTTTGTTCAGTATCTTTTATCAAATCAACCTCGTGCAGCTTATTTTCACTAAGCTCAGTCCAATACAGAGGTGTTCGACATTTGCATCTATACAAAGCTTCATAAGGTTCCATTTTAATGCTCGACTAAAACCGTTGTTATATACAAATTCAATCAATGGCAGGTACTGTTCCCACGTACCATCAAACTCAAGAATACAGCATCTCAACATGTCCTCAAGAATCTGAATAATTCGTTCAGACTGACCATCCGTTTATGGATGAAAAGTGGTATTCAAAATGTAATTTCGTGCCCAAAGCTTCTTGTAATTTCTTCCAGAATCGTAAAGTAAACCTCGGATCTCTATTAGACACAATAGATAATGGCACCCTGTGTAATCTCACAATATCATAAATGTAAAGCTCAGTTAACTTATCAAGTGAATAATCAGATCTCACCGGAATAAAATGGGTGGATTTCGTCAATCGATCAACTACAACCCAAATTGCATCTTTCTTTCTCGGTGCCAGAGGCAATCCCGAAACAAAATCCATTGTCACTCTATCTCATTTCCACTTGGGAATCATAATCAGTTATAATAAACTAGATGGTACCTGATGTTCAGATTTAACTTGCTGACAACTTAAACATTTCGACACTAAGTCAGAGATATCTAGTTTCATACCAGACCACCAACTTCAGATCATGATACATTTTAGTGCTTCCGGATGAACAGATAGGTGACTATTATGTGCTTTATTTTAAATCAACTGAATCAACTCTGGTTTCTCAAACACAAATTCGATCTCAAAATCTCAAGCAATCATCATTATCAACTCGAATTCAAAATCAGAGTTCGAATCACACTGAGCTCGTTTCGCTATTATTTCATCATCAACTTTCTGAGTATCACATATCTATTGTAAAAACAATAGTTTTGCTTTCAATTTAGCTATCACTAAACTATCATCAGAAAAATCTAATTGAGCATTCAAAGCATGTAATTCAAACAATGATTTCCTACTCAATGCATTAGCAATGACATTTTCTTTCCCGGATGATAATCAATTACAAGTTCGTAATCTTTCAATAACTCTAGCCACCTTCTTTGACGTAGATTCAAATCTTTTTGAGTCATCAAATATTTCAAACTTTTATGATCCAAAAACACATGACATTTCTCACCGCCAAATCTTTAATGCGAACACAATCGCAAGCTAGCTCAAGATCATGTGTTGGATAATTCTTTTCATGCAGCTTTAGTTGTCTCGAGGCATACGCTATAACTTTGCCTTCTTGCATTAGTACACATCCCAGACCATTCAACAAAGCATCACTGTATATCACTAATTCTTTACCCAATTCTGGCTGTACTAAAACTAGAGCTTCAGTCAAAAGGGATTTTAACTGATCAAAATTTTTCTGACATTTATCGGACCATTCAAACCGTACATCTTTCTGAAGTAATCTAGTCAACGAAGTTGCTATCATTGAAAAGCCTTTTACAAACCGACGATAATAACCAGCTAATCCCAGAAAACTACGGACTTCAGACACATTCTTCGAAGGTTTCCTATCCAGAATAGCAGAAATCTTGGTCGAATCAACTCGTATTATTGAGGCCGATACAATATGTCCCAGAAAACTAACTTCACACAACCAGAATTCATATTTGCTGAATTTCGCATAGAATTTCTTTTCTCACAGAGTTTGCAACACAATCCTCAGATGCTCGACATGCTCAGTCTCATCCCGTGAATAAATCAAAATGTCGTTAATGAATACAACAACAAATTGATCTAGGTACGGTCTAAAAATTCTATTCATCAGATCCATAAAAACAACAAGAGCATTCGTTAGTCCAAAAGGCATAACTAAAAACTCATAATGCCCGTACCTCATTCTGAAAGCAGTTTTCAGAATGTCTGAGTCTTTTACCCTCAACTAGTAGTAACCCGATCTCAGATCTATCTTTGAAAACATAGTGGCTCCTTTTAGCTGATCAAACAAATCGTCAATTCTAGGTAATGGATATTTATTCTTTATGGTCACTTTTTTGAACTGACAATAATCAATGCACATTCTCAGCATGCCATCTTTCTTTTTCACAAACAGAATGGAAGCACCCCAAGGTGAGAAACTTGGTTTAGTGAACCTTCTGTTAGTCAACTCTTGCAGCTGTGACTTTAACTCTTTTACTCTGTTGGTTCTATTCTATACAGAGCTATCGAAATAGGTTTAGTACCAGGTAACAAATCAATACCAAATTCAACCTCACGTATCGAAGGCAATCCTGGTAATTCTTTAGGGAATACATCAGAAAACTCACAAACAACTGGCACTGATTCAACTTTCTTTTCAAACACTTTCGAATCAATCACATAAGCAAAATAAGCTTCGTATCCCTTTTTCACATAACTCTGAGCTTTCAACACAGATATCACAGTAGGCAATCCATTCAAATCATTAGACTCAATCTGAACTACTTCATCATTCGAACATTTCAAATTATTAGTCTTCCTTTACAGTTCATAACAGCATCATGCAATGTCAACCAGTCCATACCCAAAATGATATCAAACTCATCAAATGGAAAAAGCATCAAATCAGCAGGGAAACAGATATCTCGAAATATTAACTGGCAATTCTTGCATACTTTGTCAACTAGGACACTTTTACATAAGGGGTTCGATACTTTTATAACAAATTCAGTAGACTCTATAGGAAAAGTCTTACTGAATCCTAAGTTCATACATATATACGAATGTGTAGAACCAGGGTCTATCAATGCAATCATAGATGTATCATAAAGTGTAAATGTACCCGATATAACATCGAAAGATAAAGCTTCCTCACGAGCTCGGATGGCATACGCTCTAGCAGGTGCTCTAACTTCGAATTTCACAACAGTATCTCTTGTAGTTCTCTGACTACCACTGACGTTTCTTACATTTTGGGAAGATCTACCTCTCGCTGGGACATTATTAGATCTCGAATTCTGAGTAGTCTCTTGTTCAACAGACTTTGGGCAATCACGGATGAAATGATCTAATGATCCACATCTAAAACAAGCCCGATCATTCAATCTACAACTTCCCGGATGCCTCTTTCCACACTGTTTACATTCAAGTTTCTCGAATCGAACATTTCCAACACTTGCTATTGAAGTTGCTGGAATTTTGAGCTCATTTGTGATCTAGCTCGATCTCTATTCGAATGTCCCACATTAACCTTTGCATGGCTATGCTCATCTCAGAATTTCTTCGAAGTAGATAGAAATGATTCATTCAAAAATATTTTTCTCACATCTCTGGATTCAGACTCAGCTTTTCTTTTGTCTTTTCCGAGTGCCTCAGCTTTACACGCTCGATCAACAAGCACAACAAACTTTTTATCTCTTAAATCATGACTAGCAAGCGGATATCTTCATTAAGGCCATCTTCAAATCTTTTGCACATTATTGCTTCGGTCGATACGCATTCTCGAGCATACTGACTTAGCCCTGTTTCAAAGTCTAGAAATTTTTTTCGTTTCTGATCAATGAATCTCTCACTGATATATTTCCTTCAGAACTCAGACTGGAAGAAATCCCAAGTGACATGTTCCTTTGAAACCACAAAATCAAAGTCTTCCACCTCTGGTAAGTCGCGTCTCGAAGAAATGATACAACACATTTAATACTTTCTTCCGGAGTTAAGGACATCTCATCAAATACCTAAATAGTGTTTTCTAACCAGTACTCGGCTTTCTCAGCATCATCATCACTGGTAACACTGAACTCTTCAGCCCCATACTTACAAATTTTATCGACCGGAGGCTTGTTCAATAGATTCAGATTCATAGTCGGAGGCATAGCAGATGTCTGAGGGGGATTAAGCAGGGGCGGAGGTTGTGAAATAACCAGATTATTTCTCACAAATTAAGTGAACCACTCACTCATCATCTGGAAGAAAGCTTGTTTAGCTTCTGCCTCTTGATCGCTTGTAGCCAGTCTTGATTCAGATGGCATTGTCCCTTGAGCGGGAGCAAGCGCATTACTTTCTACATCATCAGCCACGGCTCTTTCGGGATCCATTACTATACGATAAACACATTTTACACGTCAGGATTCATCACACTAAATGGCATGTATAGCTAGACTCTGACACGTTACGTTAGTCCGAGAATTGACTAAATTGTAGCTCTGATATCAATCAAATGTAACACCCCTAACCCGTATCTGTCGTCAGATTAGGGTTAAAGGCATTACCGGATAGATCAAAACTTTTATATACATTTCATACAACCATTCATCAATCACAGTCAAAGTGTCCTTTTTATAGGTCAACGAGACCTTAATCATACTTTAGAATAGGGTCGGGACTAAACTGAGGATGTAATAGGCCCATTTCGCCCGGCCCATTTAAAACCAAAAAATAAACAAAATAAAACCACAAAATAAAAACCAAAATAATAAACCAAATTATTTAAAGTGTCCATAATCCATTACAAAGTCCATAAAACCCCTAGCCCAAATACAACTCAAATTAAAAATAAGCCTAAGACTCGATTCTATAAGCCCAAATCCAAGACGCAAATTGAAATCTACAAACCCAATGAACTAACTAGCCTAAATAATCAGACCCAATACCCAGGGCCCAATGATTGAATTGACCCAAAAATCTCCAAAAACATTAGAGGTTTCTGGAGCTTTCCAATGCCACTCAAGTAGCCAAAGTTCGCACGTGTGCCACAGCATCCATGCCAGCCTCAGAAACAGCCTCCTCACCATTCCACGATGCTCACACATGCAAAACAAACATAGCAGAACAAACAGTACAGCAATTGACAGAGAGATATAACAGAAAATCTAAAAAGAAAAGGGTTTTTTTATTTTTATTGATTCTGGATTTGGCTATAAAAACGACCGAATGTAATTTGTGGAAGGGATTTTTCTTTTGTATTACGCACACACAGAGGAATACGCAGGAAAAAAACACAAAATCAAACAAAGAATTTTTTTTAGGTGATTCTCAAATATTCTAAACTTTATTTATTTTCTATTACTCATTTTTTTCACATGCATAGAGAGAAATAAGAAAAGAAAAGGTTTTGTACCGCTATCGGATCTCAATTGGCTTCATTATAATCGAAGTTCTGGTGGAGTTTAGAAGTTTAAAAGCCTTTTGATGTACTCAAATGAAGCCTAATCAACTCTCGTACAACCATTCGTCGTTCATGATGGCAGAATGGTTGTCGATTCAGTTCACTCGGATGAGTAAAGAAAGCGGCGCTCTAAGTTTTCATTTGGTGTTGATTTGATTAAGGTTGTGAAGAGTGCGTGTGTTTTAGGTTTTTTTTTTAACTTTGAAAATGTATGAAACGACATCGTCAAAGTTGAACTCATTGGTTTTGAAACGGTGCCGTATAAGCTATGACCCATTTCAATCCGATGACCTGATTCAAACTCTACTAAACCCGCGTGTTTAAGGATCTGAGAGAATAATTGCGCTATTGATCCCTTTGTTTAACGCTGCTATTCAATCGAGTCCTATTTCTATTCCATTTTTTTCTTAGATTTTACCACAGAATTTTGTGTTAATTCCATTTTAGTTCATGATTTGGCGCTGCGTTTTGATAATTTGAAATATTTATACTTTTGACCCTAATTACTTGCATGCATTTCACTTTAATTCTTGTTTCATTTAATGGCTTTGTTTGTTTATAAATTAACCTTTTAATTTTATCTTTAAGTCAATTGAGTTTTTTCTACTCTTTTATTGCTATTAAATTTGTTGATTTCTTTTGGTTTTAATAAATTGTTTTGAATTAACTTATTAATTTTAATATGTTTCAAATTACTTACATATAATTTTATTATATACATTTTATTTTCTTGCATAAATAAATATTTATTTCTAATTTCTCTTTTAGGCACTTGTATGATTCAAAGTTGATATAATATTGAATATAAATATTTTTTTACATCATTATGTTACATAAATAAATGTTTACATATAAAATCTTATCAAAATTATTTTCATTTCATGTATATGTTGTCTTATGTATATATTTATATATTATCATTTAAATTGATTTGTACATATGTATCATATCTTAAGAATATTTCTTTTAAATTATAGTTTGGTTATTTTAAGCATAACTTATTTATGTAAATATATATGTGTTTGCATTAAAACTATTCTTCAAAATGGATTTTATTATTGTTTTATGTATATATTTTATTTTAAACATATGTATATGTTTTTATAAATCTAGTTAAATAATTTATATCTTTTTAAAGTTTCAATTTTATTCGTATTTTTGTTTATTTTAAGAACCTTTATCATATATAAATTATTAAGTTTTGTGTCATTAATTTGGTTTCATATTATTTTATAGATTTTTATGTTATTGTTACCATACATAATTCTTAATCTTATTATTAATAATAATGTAAATTCTAGGTTTTATAAGTCTATTTAATTGTTCTTTTCTCAAATAAAATACATTTTGATTACTCAAAATATTTTCAAAATAAAGTGATATTTGGTGTTTTGGAAATTCGAGAAATTGTACCCTAACGTATTGGGTCGCAGTTTCTTCATTTGACCAAAAGACTTAATATCCTTTTCAATCGCATGATTTTGAAATTATAAGATGATTTCAACTTTGAGGGTCCAAGATATTGCATCCTAACGTACTGGGTGTAGTATTTAGTGCCTTTAGAGCGGATAAATCTTACATTTGGAATATTCCACCCTTTTTTTCAAAGAAATTGCATTTTCAAAACTTTTCAAATTCTCGATGTTAGGACATCATTTAATCATTTGGTACCAATTTTGGGCGTACGAGGATGATAATTCTTCCTCATACGTAACCGACTACCGAACCCATTTTTTTTTAATTTCACAAACCAAAATTAATTTTTAAAGATAAAATATTTTACGAGGCGATCCGATTACACCTAAACAAAAAAGATCGGTGGCGACTCCATGAATTTTAAAGTCGATCCCCATTTTCCCAAAACTTTAAAATAAAAAATGGTTTCGACAGCTTGGCGACTCCACTGGGGACAGGTTGAGAGTCAGGCCATAGATTGATTAATTCTTGTCCTTTTGATTGAAAATTTGGAAAATCATTTTTTTAAAAAATCATGTTTCTTTTGATGCATTTGTTGGTGATATGATTAAATCTCATAGAATACTCTTGCATTACATTGCATGACCGTTGTGGTTACACCTTTTAAGTGGGAGTAAGAGACTATGCCTTCGTGAGGTTTTCACCTCCACATGGGCTAATGGATTACTTCCAGGATACATCTGTACTTATGTGCTTCGTGAGATTTTCATCTCTGCATGGCCATAGGGAAATATATTCCCCTGAACCGAACTCGATCCATATGAGCCTATAACGGGTGAGGATCGAGGAATCTACTGGTTCAGGTACCCTCTCTTTAGAACCAAACCACATATAATGAAATCTAGGAGCCCACTTTAGGTAGAACCATGTTGAACCCTAGCAGTCACCTAGATAGGTGTTTGACTATTCTCTGTTTAATTTGATTTTCACCATATATATATGATACTAACGTTTTTTTTTTATGACTACATTGCATCATCATAGAAAGAAGGTGTTGATTCATATTCGATTGCTAAATAGAAGAGTTTGTCATAAGAAATGGATTGCTTGATAAAGTGGGTTATAATGCATTCATCCAAATATAATCCAAGTAAGCACAATGAGAAAAGATTGATTCTATATGATTTTGTCTTGTTGCCCGGGAATTCAAGCCAACAAGGATTATTCGAGAGTCAATACGTCTCAATTTTCTTAAAGAAGCTAATGAGCATCGCGGAGGATAAGTGAGTAAAGAGTCACAGCCTGGATCAAGCAATAAGGAGCTAGAAGAGGCATCTATTAAGAAAGTTCATGGGACATAGCGTTCGAATACGAAGAAAAGGATTAGTGTTTTCACTTGGACTATGACGACAAAGCCGCATATGTAATCCATTTTATGTAAAGAAATTTATTTTCTAGAAAAGTTCTTCTAATGGAATTGAATTCAGAATCAACGCCTCTCTTTCTTTTTGCATTCATTTCACGTATTTGTATTGCATTTCATGCATTTTCATTACATCATATGCATTAAAATTTGTAAAAAGACTCTAATTAATTAAAAATTATTTTAGTAACCTAGAAACCAAACCAAATACGCATCTCTACGGCATAAGGAAAAAGACCAAGTCAATGGACAAAAGAATAGAAAAATTGGAGCAAATGCAAAAGGATATGCAGGAACAAATGCAAGCACAGATGCAAAAGCAGCTAGTTAAGATCCAACAAGAGATGAAGGATCAAATGATAGAGTCACAAAGAAACATGGTGGCTCAATTGACCCAACTGTTGGTAGGAAGGATGGACAAAGGGAAAAGCATCATGGATAATGAATATCCTCTTGGTTTTATCCCTACCAATACCCAAACACCACTTGAGGTATATCTATAGAAACCATCTGTTATGATCAGGCCGTAACAGTTTCAGGTTGGGACTTCAATACCAATGAATTCCCAAACTAGATCAGGCTTTACTCCAGTGGGTAATCTTGCCAATCCTGCTATTCTCGATCTAGATAATATAGCAGAAAAAAAGTAAGAATGGAATCACAAAAGCGGTTAAAGGGCTGATATAAATGGCTGGAAGTAAAATTTAGAGTAATGGAAAGCGTAGATAATTATAAAGGATCGATGCTAAGGATCTAAGCTTGGTTTCGGATCTAGTACTTCCCTACAGATTCAAAATGCCAGAGTTTGAGAAGTACAATGGAAATAGTTGTCCCGAAGCTCATATCACTATGTTCCGCAGGCGTATGACTGGGCATGTCAACAATGATCAATTACTAATCCACTACTTCCAAGACAGTCTAACTGGGGCAGCGTCCAAATGGTATAACCAGTTAGTCGTACCAAGATTAGTTCATGGAGAGATCTAGCTCAAGCTTTCATGAAGTAGTATAGTCATATAACAAATATGACCCCTAATAGAATCACTTTGCAGAATACGGAGAAGAAAACAAACAAGAGTTTCCGATAGTATGCTCAAAGATGGAGGGAAGTCGCTATACAAGTCCAGCCACCTCTACTTGAAAAGGAAAACACGATGCTCTTCATCAATACTCTGAAGGCCCCATTCATTAACTATATGTTGGGAGGTGCCACCATGAGTTTTTCAGATATGGTAATGTCCGTGAGATAATTGAGAATGCTATAATAAGTGGAAGGATAGACGCGGAGAAAGTACCAAAAGATCAATTTCAAGAAACAAGGAAAATGAGGTAAATGTCCTGAGCACGCATCAAGGCTCTTCAAGTCAAGAATTCAACTCAAGGACAAATGCAGAAAGGCTCCAGTTCATACCCATTCTGATAATGTATAAAGAGCTGTATTAGAATCTTTTTGATGTACATGTAGTGTCTCCGTTCTACTCGGAGCCTGTGCAACCTCCGTACCCAAAATGGTATAATGAGAATGCCCAATGTGAGTACCACGCGGGAATAACGGAACATTCAATTGAAAACTGCACTACATTCAAAAAGTTGGTCGAAAGGCTTATTGAAAGGGGAATTGTGAAAGTCGACGATTCCTCAAAACCTAATCACTCGGATGAAGCAGTGAATAAGATAGTTGAAAGTGGAGGAAGAAGAGTTACAATTCCTTAAAGAAGTCAAAGGCTTGGAAAGAATATTAGGGAATTTGAACATTAATGACATATCCGAAGAGGGAACCAAAGTTTCCAAGCCCTTACATACTTGGGAAGATTTTAAACAATAGGACTATGAAAGGGATCCCTATATTTTTAGAGTTAATCTAGAGTAATATTCAAAACATTCTTGTTTCTTTAAGCCCAGAAGCAATAAGAATCCTTTTGTGAAATGGGCTTGTGTCCAGAATTTTTATTTTAACAAAAAGCATCTTTTAAAGCAAATATTTTTTTTCATTCTTTACATTTCATACTGTACATTCTTTTGTTTTTTAGAATATTCTTTCATTCTTTATTCATGACCATACCATAAAAATAATCATCCTTAGAATAATTTACTCTTGGATTTTTTGTCTTCTTACCTAGGTACCCAGATATCAACAACATGAGCGACGTTGTTACAAACTCCCTTTTTGAATGAGATATGGGTCTAGGGGATTTAAGGACTTTAAAGATGACATAGATTGTAGCCTATATTTTGATTTCTTAAGGATGGTAGAACAAGTGAAAATAGACTCTACTTTGCAAAGGGTCAATGGACGTTGCGAGCTTGGGAAAGGGATAAAGATCGAAG
This sequence comes from Gossypium rotundifolium, assembly GCA_025506655.1. Lineage (NCBI taxonomy): Eukaryota > Viridiplantae > Streptophyta > Magnoliopsida > Malvales > Malvaceae > Gossypium > Gossypium rotundifolium. The sequence continues at coordinate 121,490,585 of CP106728.1, forward strand.
CCTAACTCACCATAGAAATAAGGCGAGACATCATTGAGCTATTTTCAAGAATTCCAAGATGTTTTCACACAATCATATCGAGGAACGCCAGGCTTGAAATGCGGTATGCTGTTTAAAGAATCCATGGTAATGGTTCTACGATGGTTAGGTTAATCAGGAGGATCGGGCTACTCGTTTACCAAGAAAAGGAAATTGCATGGCAAGACTTATGTACCTCTTCCATTCTTTCTATAGGTGGGGCATAGATGTTATATGGTAGATCTCGTCAAAAGTATCTAGCCGATACCAATTCATCTTCATGGTTGTCAATTACTTCATGAAGAGGGTGAAGGTTGCTTCATATGCCAAAGTTATAAAGTCAGCAATCATCAAATTCAAATCCAAATCCAAATCCAAATCCAAATCCAAATACAAATCCAAATTCAAATTCAAGTTCAAATTCAAATTCAAATATAAGTTCAAATGCAAATTCAAATTAAAAATTCAAATTAAAAAAACAAAAAAATGGCAATAAAGAATGCTAGAAAGAAATGTGTTTAACATAATTGCACAATGTCAAAGATTTACATTCTGTTCAAAGATCAAACACCATATCAGTACAGCAAAGGCAGCAAAAAAAACCATTCAAAAATTTTTTTGAAAAATGAATGAGACTAGTAAAGGTTGGCATAAAGAAGTTACTATTTACCCTCTATGTTTCTTGCACGTTGGCCAGGACCTTCACAGGGGCAACATCTTTCCCATTGGTTTATGAAAGGGAAGCAATTGTGGGAGGTTAAGATTCCTTTTCTCCAAGTTTTGATTGAATTGGATGAAACAGAATGTCTCCAGTAAGTTTGATTGAAAGTATTCATGGATGATACAGGCTTATGACAAAAGGTTTGCACAAGAGAATTTCATGATGGGGACCTGGCATTAAGAAGGATCCTTCTCATACAAAAGGACTTTAGAGGAAAGTAAATGTCAAATTTGGAAAAACCTTATGTAGTGAAGAAGGCTTGTTTTAGAAGATCATTAACTTTGACCAAGATGGATGGCAAGGACATGTTCAAGCCGGTGATTTTAGATTTCATCTAAAAGGAGGGCCAAGATGAAAACCCGCAAAGGGCACCTTGAGGCCTTTTTAAAAAAAAACCAAAAAAAACCAAAAAATCAAAAAAAAAGAAAAGAAATAAAATTTTTCAATCAAAAAAAAGAAGAAAGAAAAGAAGAGGCCAAGGCGAAAACCCGTAGAAGGCGCCTTGAGACCAAAGGGGATTTGAGTTGAAAACTTGAAAAGGGCGGCTCAAATTTTGATCGAAAGTGGGGCATATAGTAGTCTCGCTACGCTTGAATTAACAATGAGGAAGTATGTGACGTCTTGGGGCATCGACAAAGTACTCCGGATCCCCTAAGCACATATTGAGCTTAAAATGGTCCTCAAGAAGTTTGAACAAGAGAAGCTCAGGCTACGATATCTGAGGCACCTAGTTTCCATCTTACCTATTCTGAATTTGTTATCTTTAATTATTATATTTATTTCAAAATATACTACCAATAAATTTCCTTTGATTGCTTTTGCTAACTTTGCTTAACTTATTTGTTTTGAGTTATGCTCCTAATTGGTTTCCTTCTTGTCCATTGTTATGATATTTTTCAAGCATTTTGCATTGAAATAACGATTAGTGGACTAATAATATTTTCATAAAAGGAGTTTTGCATATTACTCTGGAAGCCTCTGAATAATAAAAGAACTTGAAATAGGACTATTGTTTAAAACTCACCAAGTTTAAGGGATGGAAATATTGGTGGAGGACGAGTCTAAACTGAGATTATCTCTCCAGAATTTTGACAAAAATGGTGATTGAACAAAATGTCAATATATTGCGTCAGTAATACAATCTTGACAAAAAATTGACAATGTCAACCTAAGTGTAAAAGAAGAATCATTCCCAAAAAAAAATGATATTCTGCGTTCATGCAAATATCATGCATACATATTTGGTTAGGTCACCTGGGGAGTGATCATTTAATTGAACAAGATACAGATCCTAAACTCCTGATTTACAACCGGCTGGATTGAAGATGAAACAAATTTTATACTCTTGAGTTGCAATGGGATGGATTGAAAAGGATTCAGATTCTATACCCCTAAGTCACAATATGATGAACCCTAAAGTCACAGTGGGGAAAATCTGTTGAGCTCTAAGGTTTTCTGTCAAGAATACTAGTGAACAAGATGGTGGCATAATACGTCAGTGATAAAACCTTGATAAATGATGAGCGATAACGCCTTAAACATTTAAAATGGATCATTCTCATGAAATTCTTCATTCATTCAAGACACATTTAGTTAGGGGCATTTGATTCATTCCGATCATTGCATCCTATCTCATAAAATTCTGCATTCAGGCAAAATACATTTAGTTAGGGGCATTTGATTCATTCTGATCATTGCATCCTAATCATTCTCATGACATTCTGTATTCAAGCAAATGTCATATCATTTAGTTAGGAGCATTTGATTCATTCCGATCATTTCATCCTAATCATTGTATCTATTAAAAAAGAATCATGACATTTTGCGCATTCATAACACATGTAGTTAGGAGCATTTGATTCATTCCGATCATTGCACCCTAATCATTATACATTTAAAAAATCATTCTCATGATATTCTACATTCATGCAAATATCATCCAGTTAGTAGTATTTGATTCATTCCGTTATTACATCCTAATCATTGTACATTCAACAAAAGATCATTCTCATAACATTCTGCATTCATGCAAATGTCATCCATAATATCATTTAGTTAGGAGCATTTGATTTGTTCCGATCATTGCATCTTAATCATTTTACATTAAAAAAAATAATCATGACATTTTTGGCATTCATAACACATGTGGCTAGAAATATTTGATTCATTTTGATCGTAGCATCCTGATCATTCGGCATAAACATATGCATGTGGAACCAAGTCTACAGGTCGTGTCCCTTAGAGGATAGTGTAGCAACATCGGTGAATTGTAGATCTTGTCTCCCTGAGATAGCAATAGGGCAGATCAAATTTGGTGAATCTTATCTCCATGTATCGGCAATAGAGTAGATTTTAGCCATTGGAAGTCTTCCTGAGATAGTAAGGAAGCAAACTGGAAAGTTTAGATTTTGTTCCCTCGAAATGGTAGTGGAGCAGACTAAAGATTGAAGTCTTCCTGAGATAGTAAGGAAGCAGACTAGAAAGTTCATATTTTGTTCCCTCGAGATGGTAGTGGAACAAACTGAAGATTGAAGTCTTCTTGAGATAGTAAGGAAGCAAACTGGAAAGTTCAGATTTTGTTCCTTAGATATGGTAGTGAAGCAAACTGAAGATTGAAGTTTTCTTGAGATAGTAAGGAAGCAAACTGGAAAGTTCAAATTTTGTTCCCTAGAAATGGTAGTGGAGCAGACTGAAGATTGAAGTCTTCCTGAGATAGTAAGGAAGCAAATTGCAAAGTTCAGATTTTGTTCCCTCGAGATGGTAGTGGAGCAGACTAAAGATTGAAGTCTTCCTGAGATAGTAAGGAAGCAAATTTGAAAGTTTAGATTTTGTTCCCTCGAGATGGTAGTGGAGCAAACTGAGGATTGAAGTCTTCCTGAGATAGTAAAGAAGTAGATTGGAAGGTTCAGATTTTATTCCCTCGAGATGGCAATGGAGCAGGCTGAAGATTTTAGTCTTATCTTCCTGATGTAGCAAGGGAGCAGACTAAATAAAATTATAGATCTTGTCTCCTCGAGATAGCAGTGGGGCAGATCAAATTTTGCAAATCTTAACTCCATGTAGTGGTAATGGAGCCGATTCAAGTTGCTAAGCCTTATCTTCTTGAGGTAGCAAAGGAGCAGGCTGAATAAAATTGTAAGTCTTATCTCTCTGAAGTTACAGTGCAGTAGACTGAAGATAGCTAATCCTATCTCCCTGAAGTTGCAGTAGAGCAGATTAAAATGACGAATCCTATACCTCTGAAGTTGTAGTAGGTCAGATTAAATTTACCATACAAGTCTTATCTCCCTGAAGTTGCAGTGGAGTAGATTGAAGATAGCTAATCTTATTTTCCTAAAGTTGCAGTGGAACAGATTGAAGATAAAATTACAGATCTTATCTCTCTGAAGTTGCAGAAGAGCAGATCAAAATAAGTCTTATCTCCCTGAAATTGCAGTGGAGCAGGTTGAAGTCACAAGTCTTATCTCTCTGAAGTTGTAGTGTAGTAGACCAAAAATAATTGAACCTTATTTCGCTGAAGTTGCAGGGGAGCAGACTGAAGATAGCAAATCTTATCTCCCAGAAGTTGCTGCGGAGTAGATTAAAGCTACAAGTCTAAATTCCTTGAATTAGATTGAAGTGCTAGCTCTCATGCCCCGGAAGATGCAGTGGGATGGAATGAAGTTTCTCAAAGAAGAAAAGCACTGAAAGAAGTCCAAGATTCAAGACCAGGCAAAAATGATCATTTCCGAAGTCTTTGCTCTATTCTCATTACGCGACAATGAGTAAAGAGGGGCAGTTGTAATAGGCCCATTTCTCCCAGCCCATTTAAAACCAAAAAATAAACCAAATAAAACCACAAAACAAAAACCAAAATATAAATAATAAACCAAATTATTTAAAGTGTCCACAATCCATTACAAAGTCCATAAAACCCCTAGCCCAAATACAACTCAAATTAAAAATAAGCCTAAGACCCAATTCTATAGGCCCAAATCCAAGACCCAAATTGAAATCTACAAACCCAATAAACTAACTAGCCTAAATAATCAGACCCAATACCCAGGGCCTAATGATTGAATTGACCCAAAATTCTCCAAAACCCTAGAGGTTTCGGAGCTTTTAGCGTCGCCGAGCGACCAAAGTTCAGACGTGCGCCACAAAGATCCACGCCACCTCAAAGAACGGCCTCCTCACTGCTCCACTACCTCACACTTGTAAAACAAACACAGCAGAAACAAACAGCATAGCAATTGAAAGACAGATATAACAAAAAATCTAAAAAGAAAAGGGTTTTTGTATTTTTATTGATTCTGGATTCGGTTATAAAAACGACCGAATGTAATTTGTGGAAGGGGATTTTTTTCTTTTGTATTACGCACACACAGAGGAATACGTACGAAAAAAACACAAAATCAAACATAGAATTTTTTTAGGTGATTCTCAGATATTCTAAAGTTTATTTATTTTCTATTACTCATTGTTTTCGTATGCATAGAGAGAGAAATAAGAAAAGAAAAGGTTTTGTACTACTATCGGATCTCTGTTGGCTTCGTAATAATCGAAGTTCTAGTAGAGTTTAGAAGTTTAAAAGCCTTCTTATGTACTCAAATGAAGCCTAATCAACTCTCGTACAACCATTCGTCATTCATGATGGCAGAATGGTTATCGATTCAGTTCGCTCGGATGAGTAAAGAAAGCGGCGCTCTAGGTTTTCGTTTGGTGTTGATCTGATTAAGGGTGTGAAGTGTGCGTGTGTTTTAGGTTTTTTTTAACTTTCAAAATGTATGAAACAACGTCTTCAAAGCTAAACTCATTGGTTTTGAAATGGCACCGTATAAGCCATGACCCGTTTCAATCTGATGACCCGATTCAAACTCTACTGAACCCGTGTTTAAGGATTTGAGGGAATAATTGTGCTATTGATCCCTTTGTTTGGCACTGCTATTCAATCGAGTCCTATTTCTATTCCATTTTTTTCTTAGATTTTACCACAGAATTTTGTGTTGATTCCATTTTAGTTCATGATTTGGCGCTGCGTTTTGATAATTTGAAATATTTATACTTTTGATCCCTGATTACTTGCATGCATTTCACTTTAATCCTTATTTCTGTTTAATGGCTTTGTTTGTTTATAAATTAACCTTTTAATTTTATCTTTAAGTCAATTGAGTTTTTTCTACTCTTTTATTGCTACTAAATTTGTTGATTTCTTTTGGTTTTTAATAAATTGTTTTGAATTAACTTATTAATTTTAATATGTTTCAATTACTTACATATACTTTTATTATATACATTTTATTTTCTTGCATAAATAAATATTAATTTCTAATTTCTCTTTTAGGCACTTGTATGATTCAAAATTGATATAATATTGAATGTAAATATTTTTTTACATCATTATGTTACAAATATAAATGTTTACATATAAAATCTTATCAAAATTATTTTCATTTCATGTATATGTTGTCTTATGTATATATTTATATATTATCATTTAAATTGTATATATGTATCATATCTTAAGAATATTTCTTTTTAAATTATCGTTTGGTTATTTTAAGCATAACTTATTTATGTAAATATATATGTGTTTGCATTAAAACTATTCTTCAAAATGGATTTATTATTGTTTTATGTATATATTTTATTTTAAACATATGTATATGTTTTATAAATCTAGTTAAATAATTTATATCTTTTTAAAGTTTCAACCTTATTCGTATTTTTGTTTATTTTAAGAACCTTTATCATATATAAATTATTAAGTTTTGTGTCATTAATTTGGTTTCATATTATTTTATAGATTTTTATGTTATTGTTACCATACATAATTCTTAATCTTATTGTTAATAATAATGCAAATTCTAGGTTTTATAAGTCTATTTAATTGTTCTTTTCTCAAATAAAATACATTTTGATTACTCAAAAGATTTTCAAAATAAAGTGACATTTGGTGTTTTGGAAATTCGAGAAATTGTACTCTAACGTACTGGGTCACGGTTTCTTCGTTTGACCAAAAGACTTAATATCCTTTCAATCGCATGATTTTGAAATTATAAGATGATTTCGACTTTGAAGGTTCAAGATATTGCATCCTAACGTACTGGGTATAGTATTTAGTTCCTTTAGAGCAGAGAAATCTTACATTTGGAATATTCCACCCTTTTTTCAAAGAAATTGCATTTTCAAAACTTTTCAAATTCTCGACGTTAGGACATCATTTAATCAATTTGGTACCAATTTTGGGCGTACGAGGATGATAATTCTTCCTCATACGTAACCGACTCCTGAACCCATTTTTTAAATTTTGCAACCCAAAATTATTTATTAAAGATAAAATATTTTACATGGTGATCCGATTATACCTAAACAAAAAAGATCGGTGGCGACTCCATGCATTTTAAAGTCGATCCCCATTTTTTCCAAAACTTTAAAATAAAAAAAGGTTTCGACAGAAAACATTCTAAAATTCTCGAAAATTTAAAACTTTTCTAAGTTATAGAGGCCACACGCCCGTGTGGGCAGGCCGTGTGCCTCCCACGGCTACTAGACACACCCATGTGTCCTGGTTGTGCCAAATCAGAGCATGTATACTAACTTAACCACACGGCTACCAGACACGCCCGTGTGTCTTGGCCATGTAACATTGGGCTAGCTACTGACTTAATGATACGATCCATCTTGAGATGAGTCAAACGTATTTGAGTTGCTCAATCGTCTATGAGGAAGAGATAAGCCTTTCAGGAAATAATAGGGAAATACCTTAAGTAAATTTATTTAGAAGATGGGTTAAGTTAGGAATAGAGGTGTTTAAGTGTGGGAATGATTCAGATATGGAGAAGGATAGGCTCGATTTTATGATGAAAGAAAATGGATAAAAGATAGATGATGTTTTGGTGGAATGGATTAAAGAACTTAAACCGAAACGATTCAACACAAGTATGTGTCACCCCGCTTCTATAATGTTTAAGGTGGAAGATGGTAGTCGATGATGGACCAAAGACCCGTTACTTAGCAAAGTAAGAACCAATGGTATAATTGAATGGAAGAGTCACGTTTGACGCCACAAGCGAGCTTGATAAGTCAAAAATGAAACTCGTACGAAAACGAAGAGGAGATAACTCACTCGAATGAACAAAAGTCCATATGATATGATTAATGATCAAAAGTCTAAGCCAAAAAAATATTTTTTTTTTTTTACAAACTAATAATAGGTATATATAGTGCTTACATGTGGTTAGCTAAAGAGACAAACGAATTCAACTTTAATATGCAATTAAATGGCTAATCAATAGGTAAAAACTCTTGAATTCCTCCAGCCAAATAATAGCAATTTGATGACTCCAAATGAGTTGATTTCAATGTATTTGAATGCTTGGTTTCATGGTTTCTTAGTAGCCAAATGGTCACCAGCAACTTAATGAGAAGTTGTAACTCTTGTGTGATCTTTTAAGCCTCAAATGGTTATGGAAGATGAATAGGTTGTTGCCTAATTTAATGGAGATGTAATGCTTCCATCAGCTCCCTTTAATGTTAAATAAAACTTCCCCAAGTATGTAACTGTTTTCACTTGAAAAGTCACATTAACTCTTCGTAACATCCCTTGAGTGTAGTTGAAGAGTTTCCTACATTCAAACACATTAAAAAAACAAATTAATCACATTTAAACACTTATTAAACACTACTTTAACTTAAACACATTAAACACTTGACTTTATTAAATGAACTAAAAGTTAAGACTTCAATTAATGCAAAGAACTATTTAATTCATGGAAGCGTAATTAAATTAACTTAAACCCATGCTTCATTAAAACATCCCGGTAACTAGATTAAAAACAACATTAAATGAACTTAACTCATGCATCAATAAATTAACCTAGTAACTAGATTAATTAAAGAAACAATTATTAAATTAAATTCACTAAAAGAACTCAATTAATTAAACTAAGTTGAGTTGAATTAATGACCAGCAACCATTTATTAAACTAAGATGCTTAAATGCAAGTATTTAAAAATGCAAACTAAATAATTTAAGTAAAACTTTTAATTAAATTAAAAGTCCTTAAAAACATTGGTCCAAAACCAATCAGGTATGTGAGATGTTTCATCTTGCACTTGGGCCCCTCAAGTTTAGGCCACTCTTGATGGTGTCGGATGAAGTTAAACCATGATGCGACCAGGTTCACATCATACCCCCTCTTGAAAGTGATTCGTCCTCGAATCGAGCCAATGGTTCTCTCGAACAGAATTCCTTTTGCTCGGCTTCCCTCGGTCAAATGGGGCGGATGATAATCGTATCACCTAAAGAAAATAATCATGGGTTAGCAAGAATTGTTTCAAAATAACTTGCAACCCAAATATAATTATCACCAAACAAATAAATCGCATGCAAACAGGCATAATCACATTATCATACAAAAGGAATAAAGCCTTATCAAATATTTGAATCTGAATTGGATAAGTTTCATGGTATGCAAACAATTTAAACAGATTCCAAAAGTCAAAATCAACATGTGAGTAACACATCAAATGATAGATATATTCATCACAAGTAGATAGTTGAGAAAATGCATATGGTACTCGAAAATGAACATCCAAATCTTCCATTGAACGACATATGTAATCACTCGCACATAAACAAAAATTATCGAACACAAGATTCTTTTTGTCAACAAGTAGACCATCATTAAACATGACAGAACGTTCAAACATTTCATGATCTAAATGATGAAAATCATCATCATGTGTTCTATCAACAACCGAAGAGAACAAAGACTTCTCAAAATTTTCAAATGGATCACACATGTGATGCAATATAGATTCTTTCACACGAAAATTATCAAAATTATCAATCTCAAAAATCCTATCATCATTCATCAAAACATATAGATCACAATCAGGCAAAATAGAACGATTAATCTTAAATGATCTAAATGTTTGGAAAAAAACATAATAAGCAACGCAAAGCTTATCACAATCCGAAGAGAGCAAAAACGCATCAACAGTTTCAGAAGACTTACCTTTATTCTCAGAAAAATAAAGATCAATCTTACCTTGATCGAGCAACACAAGCCTTCTCTCCACGGCCAAGTAGTGTAATCGAAGCTTCGTGTTCAATTCAACCATTTTCAAATGGAAAGTGAATTTCAAATACAACCATAAAAATTGTTTAAGGAACGAATAAAATTTGAAGAAAAATTGAACAAAATTCATTACCTTATCCAAGAACCAATTTCCAAAATGATTGAAATTTTTCAAGCATAATTATCATTGCTTGATTTTCCAATAAGACATACCAGATGGTACAAAACATATTCCCGGTTTAAAAACGTAATTTTGATTATTAAATTCAAGATGTGACAACTGTTTAGAAAAATCAAACATGTTAAACCAATACGAATTGTGCAAACTCAAAATCGAATGATCAAATCTCTTAACATGTTTCAAAATTGATTTACAAAAACTCAACGATTTAGTATTTGACAATGAACAAATCTCATAATATCCACAATCAAACAAATGGGGATTAAAAGAAAAGTCATCATCATACTTACTCGCGTCTTGTAATTGTTGGATTTACGTCTCTCCACCTTCATATTTTGCATCGCATTGATTTTCATGACAAAAACTCGCATTACCATCATTTAAAACATCAAAAATGATCAAAGGATGACAATCAACGGCATTATCCACATAATCACAAACATTAGAAAAATTTGGTGGAGACAAACACGATTTGGGACACCTACCTTCCTTACCTTCCGGTGTAGGTGGTTCAATTTCACTTTCAACCTTACCTTTTTCGATCATTTGGAAGCATCGTTCTTCCGGGAGGTATTGAAGTTGAAGAACATCTTTGGTCCTTCGGGAACTTGAAATGAAGAAACAAATGAAGAACAAACTTCAAATGAGTTAGTTAAATCAACGCGCTCTTTTTCTCGCTCATCTTGTTCTTTCACTTCTTTTTCTATCTCAATTTCTTTTCTTGCTTTTTCAACATCTTTTCTTTTCAAATTCTTTTCTTCTTTTCAACTTCTTTTGTTCACTCTCATTTTTATTTTCTTTTCTTTCGAACTCTTTTTAATTTCTTTTGTTCTTTCTCTTTTCTTTTCATTTGATTTTTTTTTCATTTTGATTACAACAAGAGGATGATTCAAAAGAATCAAAATACAAGGAATTGATTCTAAGATCGAAGTGATGTTCTCATATATATCACGATTAATTCTTTGTGGAAGATGCTTCGTACGTGACATCTAGGAATCATAAGACGAATAACTTGTGCTTGCGTATTCATCTTCGTAAAAGGCTTCACACTCATTAGTCACTTTGTTTCACCTTGAATTCCTCGTCGAATGATTTGAACCACTTCGAGAATGATCTTTCATAGAGGAATACTTGGACGCATATGAACCACGTTCACTTCCTCGTTGATAACTTTGAAAGGTTTCAAATTTGTGGTTTGATTCATACCGTCTCGAACTTTTTGAGGAATAAGAATCTCGTTCACAGTCTCTCCTCGAATGTTCTTCTAAAGTGTGTCTTCGAGACGACCTTGACTCTGTCCTTTGAATTGAAGAAATTCGCTCTTGCTGGTCTTATTCCTCAATCCAATCCAATCACTTATACAACTTGTCAAACTTGGTATTCATGACTCTTTGCATTCCATTCAACAAATATTGATATTCAGACTCTGAGAACACTTCTTGATTCATGTTTATTTTCTGAAAAGAAAGACTTTCAAAAAGAATAAAACAGAAAATTAAATCCTCACCATAAAATTCTCACAAGTCACTCGCAAAGAAAAATCGCTCACACTCGTGTTTCACTTGTATAAGGCTTTTCTCTAATGTAGCAATCGTCCCTTTTACCGCTCTCACTCGCTCTCACAATTTCGTACTTCGTTTCGAAAGACTTATTACAACTTGAGGGTCGGCTTCAAAATTGGTTAACAAAGGTTTAACATTGGGTATCGGGTAGGCTAAAAGAAGGAAAAGGCAAATGGAGTAAGGGTGGGTGGCATTGGGTGAAAAGAGAAAATACCAAATGATGGTAGAAGAAATTTTTTTCTGTGAAGATCGGGGTAAGAAGATGAGACTAGAAACAACAAGTACTTGCCAAACTTTCAAAAGAAAACTTCACTTCTTCTTTTTTCTTCTTTTTTTTTTTTTCTTCTCTTTTTTGTATTTTTTTTCACTTCAAATGTAAAAAGATGAATACAAAAGAAATGAAATACAACTTCTTCTTTTTTTCAATTTTTTTTTTGAATTTACATACTTGCTTCAGATTTACGATGTTAGTCGTAGCTCCTCGTTTTCTAGCTCTGATACCAAATGATATGATTAGTCTCGAGATGAATCGAAACATATTTGAGTTGCCCAATTGTCTACGAGGAGGAGATAAGCCTTTCGAGAAATAATAGGAAATACGGATGAGTTCGCGGAAGCTTAAGTGAATTTGTTTAGAAGATGGGTTAAGTTAGGAATGGAGGTGTTTAAGTGTGGGAATGATTCAGATATGGAGTAGGATAGGCTCAATTTTATGATGAAAGAAAAATGGATAAAAGATAGATGATGTTTTGGTGGGAATGGATTAAAGAACTTAAACCAGAAAAGATTCAACACAAGTATGTGTCACCCCAATTTCTATAACGTTTAAGATGGAAGATGGTAGTCGATGATGGACCAAAGACCCGTTACTTAGCGAAGTAAGAACCAATGGTATAATTGAATGGAAGAGAAACGTTTGATGCCACAAGCGAGCTTGATAAGTCAAAAATGAAACTCATACAAAAACAAAGAGGAGATAACTCACTCGAATGAACAAAAGTCCATATGATATGATTAATGATCAAAAGTCTAAGCCAAAAAAATATATATTTTTTTACAAACTAATAACAGGTATATATAGTGCTTACATGTGGTTAGCTGAAGAGACAAAAGAATTTAGCTTTAATATGCAATTAAATGGCTAATCAATAGGTAAAACCTCTTGAATTCCTTCAGCCAAATATCAGTAATTTGATGACTCCAAATGAGCTGATTTCAATGTATTTGAATGCTTGGTTTCATGGTTTCTTAGTAGCCGAATGGTCACCAGCAACTTAATGAGAAGTTGTAACTCTTGTGTGATCTTTTAAGCCTCAAATGGTTATGGAATTTGTTAATGTTATGCTACTCAATTTGTGAGATTATTTTCTCTCATATTTCGTTGAAGACTCATTAGCTTATCTAGTTTTTACTGGTGTCAACCCGTTTTCTTCTATCCGAACTTATCACTATTATATAGTGTGGCGTTCACCTTTATACCAAGGTTCCTACTTTTCTAAGTAGTGGGTCGAGGTTTCTCTACTCCCATTTTCCACCTTAAATAAATATAGAACCCAGGGTGAGACTTTCCTAGTGTTGAATTGATTTTTTGTTTAAGTTTTTCTATCCCTCTCCATCAAATATCTCTTATCATTTAACCAAAATATCACCTAACATTTATCCTTTGTTCTCGTTTGTTAAACCGAACCTATCTCCATCTCCTATCCAAATCTTAACCTTTTTGATAAGCTTTCGTAACTTTAACCTTATTTCACCCTTTTCTCGACAACTTTTCAATTACTCCTTGTAGACGATTGGGCAACTCACATACGACTCGACTCACCCCGAGGTGGATCATATCACTTAACCACACGGCTACCAGTGCGCTTGTGTACCATGGCCGTGTGAAGTTAGGCTAGCTACTGATTTATTCACACGACCACTTGGCACACCCGTGTGCCACGGCCGTGTAGGCAAAACAGGCCACTTACAAGGTCAAAATGCCACCATACAAGGGTCAAACCTACAAGCATAATTACCAATTCATTTCATGCACACTTGACATCCAAAAACATGTCAAACAATTAGCATATCTTCATATTCAAACTCATTTCCAATCATACCACTTTTCCCAACTAAAAACACATCTACATTCAAGCATGATTCATCTACATTTACCTTTCATACACACATAGTGTACTTTTCAAACGTACCTGAAACAGATATACAAATGACATAATCGTTCATTTCTCGGACTTGCCCGTTGATCTGTTTGGAATCTAATAGGATTCTCAGAATGCTCAGAATAGTCGTACAATGCCAACATCCCAGATATGGTCTTACATGTAATCAGATATCGATGCCACTATCCCAGACAGGGTCTTACACGAATCATTACGATGCCAATGTCCCAGAAATGGGCTTACACGTAATTCTCATATCAATGCCAACGTCCCAGACGTGGTCTTACACGAAATCTCAAATCAATGCCAACGTCCCAGACGTGGTCTTACATGATATCACATAATAGACACCTATGTCATGACATGACTACCTTATCTATTCCTAGGTTCAAACGGGACTTTTCGGACATTGTCACTATGTCGATTTTATCTTAGAATTCATGTATACATCATCTCATATACATTCATCATTACCAATAGTCATAAGAACATACATAATTCAATACAAATGCATTTATTTGTATATTGACTTACCTTGGATTCAGATATTATTTCGACTTGGTTATTCAACTACTTTCGCTTTCCCATGATCTAAGTCCATTTTCTTCCGTTCTTGATCTATACATATTCAAATTTAACCCTTTCACTCATCAACTTATTCAATTCAATCCAAAAACATACATTTAGGGCTATTTGCAACTTAACCCTCACATTTGTACATTTTATCAATTTAGTCAATTGTTCACAAAACATTAAATATACAAAATCAACATATATCCATGCTTAGCCGAATGCCCATGTATCTCATACAAGTCCAAACATTTCATCAAATTCACAATTTAATCCCTCAAGTAATCATTTTTCTCAATTGAGTCCAATATACTCAAATTCAACAAAACTCCAAAGATAAACTATGATAATCATATACATATCTTTCATATTTCACTATAAAGCATTACAAATCACATGAGTTCATCAAAGGCTCATCTCATAAACATCATCAATTCTTCAAATTACAACATGGGTTTGATAGTAGACTAAGCAACAATCTCAAAAACATACAAATCATCAAAAACTGAGTTAAAATCTTACCTTAATTTTAGCTTAGATATGGCCGAATATAACAAAGCAAATCCCTTTCTTTTTCTTACAACAAATAGGTGAAAGAGGAATGGAAATGGCCACTTTAATGTTTTGTTTTATTAAAACATTAACCATTTATTCATGTACAAAATTAACCTTACAAACAAACATATAAAACACATAAATATAAGGCCATTAATGTCATTTATGCATCCACTAACTAAATATTGGCACAATTTCCTCATAAGGCCTCCTTATTAAAAAGCCATCTCAAATGGACAATTTTACAAATATCACGCTAGTTTTGCTTTTAATGCAATTTAATCCTTTTATCAAATTAAGCACACTGACGGATAAATTAATTTACGAAATTTTAACACATGCTTAATCACATATTATGTAATATCCCGGTTAGGGGCTATTTTATTTTGGCTTTGCTACATGTGCTTGATGTGTTATGTTGTTATTTCGATGTTGTTGGGGCTTAGTTATAAGCTAGGTGTAAGCTCGGGTGATAGGAAAATTTTGTTTTGGGCTTTATGTGATAGAAATTTGAAGGAGTGGGTCTTATGTATTTTATTTGGTAAATCGTTGCACAAGTGATGAGCTAGAAAAGTGGCAAAGCATGCGCCACTTAGAGCTTGTGTGTGACGTCAAGTGCAAGGGAGGATGTCACAGGTTCAAGCTGCGAAAATCCCTGCTTTTGCATCCATTTTGACTAAGATGGAGGGAGGAGTTGTAGGCGCTTCGAACTCGCCTTGACTAAGTCTTCCTATTTGAATGGTGGGTGGAGAGCAAATTGTGGAGGAAGACTTGGTCAAGGTAATTTGAATTAGTGGCTTGGGAGTGTTTAGGGGGAGTTGGCCGGTTGTTGGAGAGGTTTTGGAGGAGTGGCCGGTTGGTAAGAGTTGGGGAGTAGTGTGCCGAATGGTCATTTGGCATTTTGGTGCATTTTCAGTCAAAGAGTGGTAAGCAAAAGCTCTCTTCACTTGCATATAGCCTAAGCCAAAAAACCCTCCCATTTTGCTTCTTGAAACCGAAACCCCAAGCAACTCTATTTGCAAAATTTTGCACTTTTTCTTCTACACCTTGTGGTTGCCAACCGAATGCCCCATTTGCTTTCTCCATTCCTTTCTCTTGTGTAAACCGAAACCTCAAGCACCTTCACTTGCCGAAACTACAACACCTTCTTCTCCACATTTTTCTTTCTCTTTTCTCATTTAAAAACCTTGGTAGTCGAATGTTCATCTCTCTCTCCCTTTCTTTTCCAATTTGTTGAAGCCGAAGCTAGTTTCTTTTCTCTCCCTTCTTGACCGAAACACCATCCTCCAAAAACCTACATCCTCTATCTTCTTTTTCTGTTAACCGAAAGTACCCCTCCATTCATCATTTTATTTTCTTTCTTTTCCAAAACCTTTTAGCCGAACCTTACTATAGCCCTTGCCGATTTCTTCTTTGTTTTTTTTTTTAAACTTTTCTCTTCTTGATTAAGGGTGTTAGCCGAACCTATTCCTCTTGTTAGATTCTTGTTTCAATCGGCCTGGTAGGAGGTAAGTGTTTGGCCGAATGGCCATTTTTCCCCTTTCTTGTGCTTTATCAATCTTTGGTGTTTGAGAGCCGATGTCGGTATCTGCTAAAAAGGGGTAACGTTCGGTTTTGGTAATCATTTTCATATAGGGCCTTTGGTTTTCGAAGCAGCCGATTGGAGAAGTCAAGTGGTAAGTAGTGGTAAGAGGTTATCTTGTTAGTCTATTCTTTTAGAGTTCTATAAGCCAAAGTTTCAATGGATTAACTGTTCTTTTAATAGGGTGTGCCGATTGTAAAAGAGGAACCATTGTCGATTCGGGTTTGGTAGGAAAACGAACCATTTGCAAAGGTAAGGCTTAACGCAACCCCTTTGGGTTATCTATTTTTGGCCGAATGGTTTAAGTGTTAACCCCTTGTTAGCCGAATGTAGGATCAGGGTTGTTGAGGTGATCAAGGGACTTAGACCGGTTCTTAGGATTAAAACCTTCGCTATACCAGGTGTGTAAACTAACACACTAATTACCTAGTAATATGTTAATAATAATATGTTCGTGTATTAAGTGGAACAGTATGATGATTGCTATGGTACCCTATGGGGTATGTGTTCGGATCCGGGTAAGTTCGTTCCATTGCGAGTTCTCTTAAGGGTATATGCTAGCATGATTGCTGATGTATGTAATATGTGAGGTGATACTATATTAGCATGTTTGCACTATGGCATGATTTGCATCAGTATGACATGTATGGGTGATATGAGTGGAGGGGGAAAATATGATATCCGTGTCTTTGGGACACTGTGTCTTTGGGACACCAGAGGTTTGGCACCTCCAGTGGTTTGGTACCACATATTTTGTGACTTTGGGTCACCAGAGGTTTGGCACCTCAGCGTCTCGTCCCAGTGGCTTAGCACCACGGTGGGTTGGCCCCACAGTTGATTATACGGGATTGACGCCAGTGATTTGGTATCACACGATGGGTTGGCCCCATCATCGAATTTGTGACTGCGGTCACCAGTGATTTGGTATCACACTTGTGCCTTTGGGACACCAGAGGTTTGGCACCTCATTACGACTCGTCCCTGTGGTTTGACACCACCATGGGTTGGCCCCACTTGTGAGATACGGGATTGTCGCTAGTGATTTGGTATCACACGATAGGTTGGCCCCATCATTGGATTATTCGTGACTTGGTCACCGGTGGTTTGGCACCACATTATGGATATCGTGACTTTGGGTCACCAAGGTTTGGCACCACCAAGGTTTGGTACCACACGGGGTAGAGAAGGTGTAATGGATGGTTAGGAAGGTGCATTAATTGTATTACTTTGCTATGATGTGTGTTAGCATGTTGTATTATCGGAGGGGATTTACACACCGAGTCTTGCGACTCACTCTCTCTCTTTGACATTTCAGTGACACTTAGACGCGACATGGAGTGGGATGGACTCGAGGTGCTCATACCATGCTTAAATAAGGATTTGCTTAGACTTTTATAGAATTTGGTACTTAAGCTTATTTATTACTATTGGGTTTAATTTTGGTTTGTAAATGGCCTTTAAAATTATGTTTTGCTATGTTTATGCTTAAAGTAGATTTTTAATATGCCTTAACAAATTAATTGGGTTAAAATGTGCTAAAACTTGGAAAGACAACGATTCCAAAACTACAAAAGCGATATTTTAAAACCATACCATCGGGTATCACACTAAGATTTGGAGTGAAGGGGACTCAAATGTTTTTTTTCCTAACTTAAACTCAATTTTCTACTAAGTCAAAATGTTTTAATAATAATAAGAAACAACTTAAACTTCTAAATGAGATAAATTAGTTTTACCTACACATCTGATTAAGTTTTCAAAATTTTTGGGTTTTCAAATACATCATCAGATTGTAATCAAGCCTACTCGAGTTTTTCTTCAAATACACAATTTCGCGAAGTGTTTTCATCAAACATCTAAACTTAAACCTATTTTTCTCAAAATCCTTTTTCCCTGTAACATACCAGATTCGGTCGTGGTGTGTTGATCGAGTTTGGGGTGTTACAATTGTGGTATCAGAGCCAAGTTCAAAGGCTCGACTGTGGGCCCGTGGCCTAAAATGTTTTCAAAAGTCTGTTTTAAGTGTTATGTTTTAAAAAGTATGGTGTGAAAGGCATGGCAACGAGTCTCCGGCACCAATCCGCCCAGGTAAGTACCCCTTACTATTGGTTGTGATAATGATATTGATGAGATGTGACCGGATGGCTAGTGATAGTAAGACTACTTTAGAAACTAAACCGATAGGATCGAGTGGACTCCGAAAACAAAGCTTCTTTAATATTCATAAGACTTTGCTTTAAAACAAAGGGAATAATTACTGATGCATAAAATTCTTTAAATTAGACGAGATTTAGTCATGAGTACCCGAGGTGGACGTGGTCGTGGATGAGGTCGCGGTAGGATGACAGTTTCTGAACCCGTAGGTTCCAGTCAGGGTCGAGAACGAGATATTTGCTTACGCCACCAAATGGAGGTGGTGAGTTTCAAGATCGACCGGGATGACGCAGTGTCACAAGCGATGTCATGAGTGTTAGAAAGGGTAGGCTGGAGTAGTGGAGGCGCAGGAGTTAGGAAATCGTGCTCGAGCGACTTCGGCAAATGGGGCGAATTCTTTCGGGTGTCTCGGTGTTGCTCCTAGCCTTCTTGAATATTGGTGGGAAGTGACAGAGCGAGATCATGGACGATCTAGACCTGATCTGAAGAAAAGTTAAAGGGATAGTATCACTTCTCGAGATGAGTCATACCATGGTGGCTCACGGTTCGGACAATCTTTGCAATGAAGATCCGACTTGGGACTATTTTAGGTCGCTTATCGTAAAAAGTACGAGGAGCTAA
Organism: Gossypium rotundifolium; assembly: GCA_025506655.1. Taxonomy (NCBI): domain Eukaryota; kingdom Viridiplantae; phylum Streptophyta; class Magnoliopsida; order Malvales; family Malvaceae; genus Gossypium; species Gossypium rotundifolium. Next base: position 121,509,776 of record CP106728.1, read on the forward strand.
CTACATTAATGAGCAACGGAAAGCATTTCGAGGTTAGTTCGGGGAGAAAATCTGCGTCGTAGTACGAGGCGTAGTTTCTAAGGTCGAGTCAGATGCTGGGGTATGGTAGCTACTTAACACGAGAGGTGTGTTCGTTTTGAGGATGGCCTGCGGGACGAATTAAGATTGTTGATTGCGCCTCAGTAGGAGCGTGAATTTGTTGTTCTGGTTGAAAAGGCGAAAGTAGCCGAGGGTATTAAAGAGTTCGTGAGGCAAGGCATGGATAGGAACCGACACAAGAGGAGTTTTGGATTTTCCGGGTCATCGTGCAATCCGCAGAAAGGGCTAGACCGAGTAGGTCAATCGATCGGGTAGGTTTGTTGCTACTAGGCGGGACCGCCAGAGTGTAACCGCTAGGGAAAGCTCATTGGGAGGTTGTTGACGGGTGGAAAAGGTCGTTTTGAGTGTGGCTCACCGGACCACCGTGTGAGGGACCGCCCACGCAAGTTGGCTAGGATTCAATCCGAGAGTCAGGGCCGTACGCATACAAGACAGAATAATGGACCATCACCGCAGAGGGGCCGAGGTAATGGCAGAGGAGGTAATGGTTCTGGTCGGGGCCATGGAGCATCGAGGCGAGGTGCGTGTAATGCCGAGGCCGACAATAGGGGCTAGTGTATGCGATGAGGCACCGAGAGGAGGGCGACGCACCGGACGTCATAACCGGTACGTTTTTAATCTTTGGTTCTCCATTTACTGCTTTGATTGATGTGGGTTCAACACATTCATATGTTGCAAGTAGCATAGTAAAGACCATGGTTTTAGACTCTGAGATATCTTCTAGGAAGATGACCGTAATAAGCCCTCTAGGTCACTCTGTAGTTGTAGATAAGCTATATAGAGACGTACCTCTAGAACTCCAAGGGGTAGTGTTTGTGGCTGACTTGATGGAACTGCCGTTTGGGGAGTTCGATCTGATTCTCGGGATGGACTGGCTGGTTAAGTACCAGGCGAAGTTGGATTGCGCGGCTAAGCACATGGTTCTAAAAACAGCTAAGGGTGATGAGGTAGTCCTGATCGGTAATAGGAGAAATTATCTGTCCAATGTGGTATCTGCCTGAAAGCCGGAAGATGGTCGAAGTAGGTCATGAAGCATATGTGGTTCATGTGTATGCCTTGGAGGCTAAAGAGCTCTTTGTGGAGACAGCTCGACAGCTTAGGGAATTTGTTGATGTGTTTCTGAGGAGCTTCCGGTTTGCCACCAGATCATGAGGTAGAGTTCGGATAGACCTATTACCCTAACCGCGCCAAGATCCATAGCTCCGTCATGTGATGGCACCTAAAGAGTTAGTGGAGCTTAAGGCTCGATCTAGGAATTGTTAGACCGAGGCTTTATCGTGCCAAGTGTTTCGCCTTGAGAGCGCCTTTACTTTTGTCAAGAAGAAAGACGGTACTATGCGGATGTGTATAGACTACCGCTAATCGAATAAGTCGACGATCAAAACAAGTATCCGCCGCCTCGGATAGATGACTTGTTTGATCACCAAGGGTGCGTTGATTTTCTCAAGATCGATTTAAGGTCCGGGTATCACCATTAAAAGGTGAAAGAGGCGGATATCTACAAGACGGCATTTCGTACTCGATGCGGCACTTTGAGTTCTTAGTTATGCCGCTTGGGTTGACTAACGCGCGGCAAATTTCATGGATATGATGAATAGGGTGTTCCAAAGAAAGATTTAGATCGGTTCGTAGTGGTTTTTATCGACGACATCTTGGTATATTCAAGGACCGAGGAGGAACATGATGCGATTTATGGGTGGTATTGCGATTTTGAGGAGAAACACTCTATGCTGAAGTTCAAGAATGCTAATTCTAGCTAAGGAGGTGACGTTCTTGGGTCATGTAGTATCGGTGAGGGATTAGAGTGGATCCTCGAAAGATTGAGGCGGTTTTGGATTGGAAGCCGCCTAGGTCAAGAGTCGAGGTTCGGAGTTTTCGGGTTTGGCGATACTACCAAGATTTGTAGAGGGTTTTCGTTGATCGCAAATACGATGACCAAATTATTAAGAAAAGGGTTCCGTTTATTTGACCGATAAGCGGCAGGAGAGCTTCGACAAGTTGAAGAAGATTTTGATGAAGCTCGGTTCTAATTCAACCCGAGGTCGGGAAGGAATTCACAGCCATCTTGCGATGCATCACATACTGGATTGGGTTATGTCTTGTCACGAGGAAGGGAAGGTTGTGGCTTACGCGTCTCGGCAGCTGAGGCCACATGAGGTAAATTACCCAACGCACGATGTGGAGTTAGCGGCTGTAGTCTTTGCCTTGAAGATCTAGAGGCATTACTTATGCGAGAGAGATCGATAGTCTACACGGATCATAAGAGTCTCAAGTACCTTCCGACTCAAAAGACTTGAATCGAGATGAAGATGTATGGATTGAGTCAAAAGACTACGATCGCTCAATTGAGTATCATCCGGCAAGGCTAACGCCAGGCGCACGCGTTGAGCCGTAAGGTTGTTTCGGATCTAAGAGCAATGTTCGCCCACTTGAGTTTGTATGACGACAGGAGTATTCTCGGCAGAGTTAAGGTTGCTTGGGGGTTGAGCAGCATCGAGAGAAAAATAGTTGATGGATGAGGTTTTGAGTGCGCAGAGGACACAAGTGCAGAATGATGGTTTGGAGGGTTACAGTTTGTCTAGTGATGGGGTGCTGTGTTTTCAGGGGAAGGCTTGTATGCCGAGAGACACTGAGTTAAGGTAGAAGATTCTTCAGGATGCACATAGCAGCCCCTACGCTATGCATCCTGGAGGTAGCAAAATGTATAGGGATCTCAGAGAACGCCTACGGTGGTCGTCCAAAAAGGAAGTGACGAGTTTGTGGGAAGTGTCGACATGTCGCAGTCAAGGCCGAGCATCGATTGCCGTTAGGGTTGCTTGACCGATGAAGATTCCCCAAAGGAAGTGGGAAAGGATAACTATGGATTTCGTCGGTGGATTATCGCTTACACCGAGCAAGAAGGATTGATTTGGGTAATTGTGGATCGATCGACTAAATCACTCACTTTATTCGGTGAGGGTGGATTACTCACTTGAGGTTGGCGGTTATATGTGTCGAGATTGTGAGACCGCACGGGTGCCGATGATCGATCATCTCGAATAGGGATCCCAATTTACGTCAAGGTTCTAGAGAGCGTTGCATCGAGCTCGGGTACACGGTTGGATTTCAAAGACGATTTCATCCGCAGATCGACGGCGCTTGAAAAGGGTTATACTGAGATCTTGGAGGACATGTTACGAGGTTGTGTATTAGACTTGAGGGTAGTTGGGAGGAGTATCTACCGTTAGCTGAATTCGCCTACAACAATAGTTACCAAGCAAGCATCAAGATGGCACCATATGAGGCGTTATGCGGAGGAAGTGTCGCCACCTACGTGTTGGACAGAGTTAAGTGAACGCCGGTTGTTGGGACCAGAGTTAGTTCTTCGAGATCGAAGACAAGGTTGTTGATTCAGCTCGATTGAAGGAAGCTTCGGACCGACGTAAGTCTTATGCCGATCTTAAGCGAAGAGATATAGAGTTTCTTGTGGGGATCAAGTTTTTCCAAGGTCTCGCCATGGAAGAAAGTGTTAAGGTTCGGAGGAAAGGCAAGCTAAGTCCGAGGTTTATTGGGCAGTATAAGGTATTGAGACGAGTGGGACCAGTTGCATATCACCGAGTTGCCGCAGAGCTAAGTCGATTCACGACGTGTTTCACGTTTCGATGCTCGAGCGATATCGTTCTGATCCGTCGCATGTGGTTGCAGTAGGAGAGATTGAGGTAAACCCAGATTTGACTATGGAGGAAGAGCCTGTACAGATTTTAGATCGGGATGTGAAGGTTCTGCGTAGGAAGTCTGTGCCTTTGGTTAAGGTTCTTTGGCAGAATCATGGCGTGGAAGAAGCTACGTGAGGAACCCTAGGATATGATGAGACAAAGAATACCATAACTCTTCGATCGTGTAATTTCGAGGCCGAAATTATTTTTAAGAGGGGTAGAACTGTAATATCCCGGGTTAGGGGCTATTTTATTTTGGCTTTGCTACATGTGCTTGATGTGTTATGTTGTTATTTCGATGTTGTTGGGGCTTAGTTATAAGCTAGGTGTAAGCTCGGGTGATAGGAAAAATTTTTGTTTTTGGGCTTTATGTGATAGGGGCTGAAGGAGCTGGGTCTTATGTATTTTATTTGGTAAATTGTTGCACAAGTGATGAGCTAGCAAAGTGGCAAAGCATGCGCCACTTAGAGCTAGTGTGTGACGTCAAGTGCAAGGGAGGATGTCCTGGGTTCAAGCTGCAAAAATCCCCTGTTTTTGCATCCATTTTGACGGCATGGAGGGGAGGAGTTGTAGGCAGTTCGAACTCTGCCTTGGACTAAGTCTTCCTATTTGAATGGTGGGTGGAGAGCAAATTGTGGAGGAAGACTTGGTCAAGGTAATTTGAATTAGTGGCTTGGGAGTGTTTGGGGGGAGTTGGCCGGTTGTTGGAGAGGTTTTGGGGGAGTGGCCGATTGGTAAGAGTTGGGGAGTAGTGTGCCGAATGGTCATTTGGCATTTTGGTGCATTTTTGGTCAAAGAGTGGTAAGCAAAAACTCTCTTCACTTGCATATAGCCTAAGCCGAAAAACCCTCCCATTTTGCTTCTTGAAACCGAAACCCCAAGCAACTCTATTTGCAAAATTTTGCACTTTTTCTTCTACACCTTATGGTTGCCAACCGAATGCCCCATTTGCTTTCTCCATTCCTTTCTCTTGTGTAAACCGAAACATCAAGCACCTTCACTTGCCGAAACTACAACACCTTCTTCTCCACATTTTTCTTTCTCTTTTCTCATTTGAAAACCTTGGTAGCCGAATGTTCATCTCTCTCTCCCTTTCTTTTCCAATTTGTTGAAGCCGAAGCTAGTTTCTTTTCTCTCCTTCTTGATCAAACACCATCCTCCAAAAACCTACATCCTCCATCTTCTTTTTCTATTAACCAAAGCACCCCTCCATTCATCATTTTATTTTCTTTCTTTTCCAAAACCTTTTAGCCGAACCTTACTACAACCCTCGCCGATTTCTTCTTTGTTTTTTTTTTTAAACTTTTCTCTTCTTGATTAAGGGTGTTAGCCGAACCTATTCCTCTTGTTAGATTCTTGTTTCAATCGGCCTGGTAGGAGGTAAGTGTTGGCCGAATGGCCATTTCTCCCCTTTCTTGTGCTTTGTCAATCTTTGGTGTTTGAGAGCCGATGTCGGTATCTGCTAAAAAGGGGTAACGTTCGGTTTTGGTAATCGTTTTCATATAGGGCCTTTGGTTTTCGAAGCAGCCGATTGGAGAAGTCAAGTGGTAAGTAGTGGTAAGAGGTTATCTTGTTAGTCTATTCTTTTAGAGTTCTATAAGCCAAAGTTTCAATGGATTAGCTGTTCTTTTAATAGGGTGTGCCGATTGTAAAAGAGGAACCATTGTCGATTAGGGTTTGGTAGGAAACAGAACCATTTGCAAAGGTAAGGCTTAACGCAACCCCTTTGGGTTATCTATTTTTGGCCGAATGGTTTAAGTGTTAACCCCTTGTTGGCCGAATGTAGGATCAGGGTTGTTGAGGTGATCAAGGGACTTAGACCGGTTCTTAGGATTAAAACCTTCGCTATACCAGGTGTGTAAACTGACACACTGATTACCTAGTAATATGTTAATAATAATATGTTCGCGTATTAAGTGGAACAAGATGATGATTGTTGTGGTACCCTATGGGGTATGTGTTCTGATCCCGTAAGTTCGCTCCATTGCGAGTTCTCTTAAGGGTATATGCTAGCATGATTGCCGATGTATGTAATATGTGAGGTGATACTATATTAGCATGTTTGCACTATGGCATGATTTGCATCGATATGACATGTATGGGTGATATGAGTGGAGGGGAAAATATGATATCCGTGTCTTTGGGACACTGTGTCTTTGGGACACCGAGGTTTGGCACCTCCAAAGTGGTTTGGTACCACATATTTTGTGACTTTGGGTCACCAGAGGTTTGGCACCTCGGCGTCTCGTCCCAGTGGCTTAACACCACGGTGGGTTGGCCCCACAGCTTGATTATACGGATTGACGCCATGATTTGGTATCACACGATGGGTTGGCCCCATCATCGGATTTGTGACAATGGTCACCATGATTTGGTATCACACTTGTGTCTTTGGGACACCGAGGTTTGGCACCTCATTGCGACTCGTCCCTCGTGGTTTGACACCACCGTGGGTTGGCCCCACTTGTGAGATACGGGATTGTCGCTAGTGATTTGGTATCACACGATGGGTTGGCCCCATCATTGGATTATTCGTGACTTGGTCACCGGTGGTTTGGCACCACATTATGGATATCGTGACTTTGGGTCACCAAGTGGTTTGGCACCACCAAGGGTTTGGTACCACACGGGTAGAGAAGGTGTAATAGATGGTTAGGAACAGGTGCATTAATTGTATTGCTTTGCTATGATGTGTGTTAGCATGTTGTATTATCGAGAAGGGGATTTACACACTGAGTCTTGCGACTCACTCTCTCTCCTTTGACATTTCAGGTGACACTTAGACGCGGACATGGAGCCGGGATGGACTCGAGGTGCTCATGCCATGCTTAAATAAGGATTTGCTCAGACTTTTATAGAATTTGGTACTTAAGCTTATTTATTACTATTGGGTTTAATTTTGGTTTGTAAATGGCCTTTAAAATTATGTTTTGCTATGTTTATGCTTAAAGTAGATTTTTAATATGCCTTAACAAATTAATTGGGTTAAAATGTGCTAAAACTTGGAAAGACAACGATTCCAAAACTACAAAAGCGATATTTTAAAACCATACCATCGGGTATCACACTAAGATTTAGAGTGAAGGGGACTCAAATGTTTTTTTTCCTAACTTAAACTCGATTTTCTACTAAGTCAAAATGTTTTAATAATAATAAGAAACAACTTAAACTTCTAAATGAGATAAATTAGTTTTACCTACACATCTGATTAAGTTTTCAAAATTTCCGGGTTTTCAAATACATCATCAGATTGTAATCAAGCCTACTCGAGTTTTTCTTCAAATACACAATTTCGCGAAGTGTTTTCATCAAACATCTAAACTTAAACCTATTTTTCTCAAAATCCTTTTTCCCTGTAACATACCAGATTCGGTCGTGGTGTGTTGACCGAGTTTGGGGTGTTACATATTAAAGGCACAGAAAATAATATTAAAATATTTCATTGACTCGAATTTGTGGTCCCGAAACCACTGTTTCGACTAGGGACTAAACCGGACTGTTATAGAGATAATTTAATAAGCTCAATTTGATATTATATAGATCAAGAAAAGCGAAGTTCAGATCTTGATCGGGAGAAAAATAAAGTATCAGACTAGTCGATTCATTTTATTATTTTTGTGAATCGAGGTAAGTTCGTATGTAATAAGCATTGTTATATTTGTGTTTTAAATGCTTTAATATTGCATAAATTGTGATTACTACCTTGCGGACATATTCGACAAAGATTCGGCATTGGGAATCCCAGTTGAACCTTCAGAATAGGTTAGGATATGAATGACATGTCATTAAGAGATACATTGAGTTGGCTTTGGGCCATGATATTGGCACTTCTGGTGCGAGATACATTAAGTTGGCTTTGGGCCATTGATATTGGCACTTCGAGTGCGAGATTCATTGAGTTGGTTTCGGGCCATGATATTGGCACTTAGGGTGTGAGACTCCGAGTATCTGACTTTTATTTCGAATGGTTCAACGGGTATATTGAAGATGTGAAATGGTAAGAAATAGATACGTGCCGGTACAGGTATGTACGAAAAACTATAAGAGAAATGAGTCAAAGATAGTTGTGAGCTTATGATCAAGTTTGTGGATAAGTTCATGTTAGCTTAAGATTAATGCATTGTTGCATATTATGTCATTTAATTTTAATGGTAAATGAATGTTGAGACTTGCTTATTATTTTCATATGAGCATACTAAGCTTTATAGCTTACTTTGTTTATTTTACTGTGTTTTATAGTGACTTCAAAGTTAGCTCAGATTCAGGGATTGTCGGAGACTATGTCACACTATCCTACTATCACTTTGGTACTATTGATCTTATGTTTTGAGTATATGGCATGTACAGGGACTTTAGTCATTTTGGTTATGTGTTGGTAATGAATTTAGCTATTTGAATTGGCTTGAAAATGTTTAATTTTGGTATTGTATATAGTCATGAAGGTTGGCTTAACTTGGTTGGTTTGATTGTGTATATATTTGTGCATATGGTTCTTATTATGTGCTTGGTTGATGGTTGTGTAATGCTTGATGGTAATAGATGTTATGAGTATCAAATGGTTGAGTTGTAGATATTGGTATACTTGTGAGATTAGGCTAAATAATGCATATTTGAGTTTGGTCATTTTCGATGTTTGAGTAAGTATCATTTTTTATGTTTGAGTAAGTAAAGTTTGGCAGGAATTTGGATAGCATATTGAGTATTTATGTTTTGTGTTGATAGGTATTGGAAATGGTATAAAATATGCTTGAGTAAGGTTGATTGAATGCCTATTATATGCTATGTTTTGTGCTAATTGAGTTGGTATAGGTGTGCACAAGTTTGGGTGGCAAATTGGCTTGGTAAATAGCCTATTTTTGTCCACATGGACAGAGACACAGACGTGTGTCTCAGCCGTGTGTCCCCTAGTGCTGAAATAGAAACCAAGTCAGTATGCTTCACACGGCCTCACACACGGGCGTGTGACTTGGCCGTGTGGCATAAGTCAAAATACTGTACAGGTTTGGCACGGCCTAGCACATGGCCTGGCACACGGGCACGTAAGGCCATTTTTAGGGCACATGGTCTAGTCACACAGACGTATGTGTTGGCTGTGTGACCCAAGTTAGAGAGTCACATGAGGTCAGACATGAGCTAGAACATGGCCATGTACTCCCATTTTGAATGTCCACACGACCTGCGACAAGGGCGTGCCTTTGGCTGTGTGAGACACACGGCCAGGCCACACGGGCATATGCCCTGTAACACCCCTTACCCGTATTCAACTCCAGAATCGGATACGAGGCATTACCAAACTTAACTTGCTCAAACATATAACATCGGGCCATTAAACGTAGTTTCAACTTAAAACTTTTTCATTCATATTCATAACGTCCCTATTATGGGTCTACGAGACCCCAAACATACATACAAAATGGTTCGGGACTAAACCAAAACTTTCGCACACTTAGGAAATTTTTACTCAAAACAGGGCTACACGTCCGTGGGGAAAGGAACACGCTCGTATGGGCAGGCCTTGTGGTCACACACGCCCATGTTCCTAACCCATGTGGATTTTATTTTTCATTTCGAACCTATAGGGGTTTTCATCCGGCCTGGCACATGCCTATGTCTATGGCCCGTGTCCTTCACACGGCCAAGACACGCCCGTGCCCTCACTCGTGTGTGAAAACCTTAGTATTCTTTTTATGACATCAACAAACACTTAGGGGCACGCGGCCTAGTCACACGCCCGTGTGCTGGCCCATGTGACAAACTGAATTTTCACAAATTTGATGTAGGGGACACATGGCCTATCGACACACCCATGGGGCTGACCGTGTCTCACACACGACCTAGAAACACGCCCGTGTGTCTACCTGTGCGGACAATTAGAAGGCTATTTATGAAGCCAATTGCCACCTTGAAAAATAAACACACTTATACCACCACAAGCAACACATAGCATAGCAATAATACACTATAAAGAATCACTAATTCATCATGCATACACTTCACATTTTACTCGATCAATTACACGAACTTGTACTTCATGAAGATCATCATCATTGGATATATATTTATAAAACTTAACAAGTATTGGCCAATTCCCAATGGCCATTTACAAAATGAATGAGTAACAATAATAGCCAACACCTTGGCTAACAAATATGACATAAAAAAATGATCAAGTTCCTATACATGCCATACCCAAAATAAATCAACTTTACTATACCAAAAGAATAGTTGATAGTGTGATCCGAACTCCGACGTCCTACGATCTCCGAGTTAGATTGACGATACTACAAGGAAAAGGAAAATGAGAGGGGTAAGCATTCAGCTTAGTAAGTTTGCATGAAATAAATAGCAACATTAAGACTTATAATAGCATTTATCCATCTCATTAAATAATACACAAGTTCTCAAACTCATCAACATAACTTACTCTTGCATGCTCTTACCAAATTACATATCACATTTTGCATTCATTTCTCGTAAGTTACTTATAGGTACCTATATCACTTCATCACACAACTTTAGCACTTTTAATCTCTTAAACATAGACTTAGCTTTTTGTCATTTGTACATAAGCTTAGCTCTTTTCCCATTGAACTACTCGAAATATAGAAGGATACTCAATCTCATCATACATATATCATGATGCCAATGCCATATCCCAGATATGGTCTTACATGGAATCACATCTTGATACCGATTCCATATCCCAGATATGGTCTTACACGGGATCTCATATCTCGATGTCGATGCCATATCCCAGATATGGTCTTATACGAGATCGTATATAGATGTCGATGCCATGTCCCAGACATGGTCTTACACAAGATCTTTCTTTGGTGCCGAGGCCATGTCTGAGACATGGTCTTATATGGGATTTTTCTTATTTGGTGCCGATGCCATGTCCCAGACATGGTCTTACACGGGACCTCATTTGTTCGGTGTCGATTTCATGTCCCAGACATTGTCTTATACGGGACCTTCCTTATCTCATGTTGTGACACAGGTATCCTTGCTATTCCGAATGTTCAATCGGGACTTCAACTTAACATGATCTCATTATAATTTCATTAAGGCAACATTAATCAACTTCTTGGAAATAATATACATTTCTCATAATATCAAGCAATTAAAAACATAAAAACATTATGTAGCTTTAATTTCACACAAATTTACCTCGGTACTCAAAATACGTATAGTTGTTCTATTTAGTCCACAACCTTATTCTTGCCCCAGTTTCGGTTTGGGCTTCATGTTTCTTGATCTATAATAACAATTTCACTTGTTTAATACTCATATTGATAAAATTAACCCATGATGTAACATCCCAATGTTGGGAGTAGTAGAATTGGGCCCAATGGGCCTTGGGCATAGTAGCGGTTAAAATTTTTGAGAATAAGAAAACGGCTTTAATGCAAGTTGGATCTAGTAGGTGAGTGATTTTGGAAGGTTAGGGGGCTTCTATGAAGTCCCAGAATGAAACTTGGGCTTAGGAAAAATTTTGGTTTTAGGTGAATAAACCCTAGGAGTTAGTAGGTAGGCTTTAAGAATAAAATGTGGAGAAAATGACACAAGTGGAGTGTGTGGTGTAATGGTAAAGTGACACCACATAAGAGGTAAGGGGGTGACGCCAAAAAGGAAGGAATGAGGTCCAAGGTTCAAGTCTTGGCTCTTGCAATTTTGGCTTTCTTTTTATATGGACTTTAGAATTTGGCCATAAATTTATATTTAGTTGCGCATGATTTTAGACACAAGAGGAGCTTGTGGCCAAGTGGTTAGTAGCGTGGATTATGCTACAAGGGAGCCTGGGTTCGAATCTCATGGAAAGCAAAGGAGTATTTATTTTGCGGATTGGACGGGAAGAGCTTGAGTTGGATTTAAACTCTACTGACGGAGGGATCCTACATCAAAAAGATACAAAGAAGGAAGGTGAGAAGCTAGCTATATAAAGAGCTATCTAGGAGGAGAAGGAGCATACCTAGTTGGCGTTGGGCATAGGAGTTCTCGGAGCAGCGGTTTAGCAGCTTCAGATTCCTATCAAGTGTGTATTCTCTCTACTCTAGCTGTAGAGCGGTGAATGCCAAAATGTCTGTCACGTGGCGATGGTAGCCACAAGAGCATGCGAGTGCACGTGTGGAAGCTTCGACGCGATAGTCGAGGCCACCATGAGTATTCTTGTGGGTGTGGGCTGTTGGGCCACGATGGCCCGAAAGGGGCCAAGTGGGCCCAATGGGCCTAGGGGCTCATATGAGTAAATTGTATGATTGATAGTAGATAGTGAACTAGACTATGTGAATCTCATATATGTGGCTAGGTTTGGGCTAAATGGACTACACGAGTGTGTGGGCCCACTTGGGCCGAGAATGGGCCTTAGGCCCATTCGCATCATTATCTCTATTTAGAATACTTGAGTCGTTCGAGGCTACAGTGGACCTTCTGTTGGGTCGTTAACACCCTGATTTGTAAAATTACTAAAATACCCCTGGTTTGCAAAATTACCAAAATACCCCAGATTACAAAATTACCAAAATACCCCTGGTTTACAAAATTATCGAAATACCCTAATTTATGAAATTACTGAAATACCCCTGGGTTGTAAAATTACCAAAATACCCCTAGTTTGTAAAATTACCAAAATACTCCTAGTTTGTAAAATTACCAAAATACCCCTGGTTTGTAAAATTACTGAAATACCCTAATTTGTGAAATTACTAAAATACCCCTGGGTTGCAAAATTATCGAAATACCCCTGGGTTGCAAAACTACTGAATTACTCTTGGTAAATTATTGGAATACCCTTGGTAGGTAAAATTACCGTTATACCCTTAAGGGTTGATTAGCGTGATTGTGTGTAATATTCACACCTCTTTATCATTATCCTAAGTATGTGTATGCACTGCTAAATGTCAAAATTGTGGTATTTCGCTATTCTTTTACATCTGGCAAGTAAAAGCGGGACATCAGGTTAGTGGCTTTTATTTGTAATTAATATGTGGTTATACTGATATGATTTTATGTCGCATTTGGTACATATTGAGATATGTTGCATGCTTAAATCATGATTTCATGTTGCATGGGGGGAAAATATGCTATGATTAGAAGGGAAAGTGTATCTGGTGGCTTTTGCCATTTCAGCCTGGTGACTTTGTCACACTTTATTCTGGTGGATTTTGCCATTTCAGCCTGGTGAATCTGTCACAACTTTATTCTGGTGGCTTTTTCCATTTCAGCCTGGTGACTCTGTCACAACTTTGTTCTGGTGGCTTTTACCATTTTAGCCTAGTGACTCTGTCAAAACTTTGACGATGAGCAGCTAACTGCAGCATGACTGCCATCGATGGTGTATAGCGGATAGAGGGTTGATTGTAGAAATCCTCATTCGTGTGTTTGGCAAGTACGAGAGGTGTGTAGCGGATGGATATCTAGGTTGGGTCGGGATTTGCATCACATTACATTGATACCTAATTATCTGCTATTCTTTGTTAAAAAGAGCTAAGGCCCAATCTAATTCTGAATGGGCTTCGCCCAAGGTGATTTTGTAAGGGCTAAGGCCCAGATGGTATTTGAATGGGCTCGGGCCCAATTATGGTTCTTGTGGGGTAATTGCACACTGAGTTTTCGTAAACTCACCCCCTCTTTTTATTAAATGTTTCAGGTAATTCCCAGAATAGAGGAATGGGAGCCGTAGAGGACTTGGGGTTGCTATACATCGAAGATACTACTCGTGAACTTTAGTAATTTCGATTTTTACCTTTTCTTTTAAGATTATTTATTTTGGGTTAATATTTTGTATTAAGGCCATTGGTTTATTTTTTTTAAGTTTTCATTTATAACTGTTAAACTTATAAATACGAAATTTTTTTAAAACATTAGCAATCGTTTTCTAAAATATCATGTTTATGCAACGATGCAAGTTCAACTTTCATAACAAAATAGTTTTGCAAAATAATAACAACTTTTAAACGGTCATTTAGCAAATTGCGTTTTTTTGAAACAAACAACGAACTCGGAGTTCAAAAATCTGATAAAACTTTTCTAAACAATTGCTTATCTTTTCAACTTCCTTCAATGTGACACGCCAGATTCGGGCCTAACTTCTAGGCCGGGTTTGGGGTGTTACACATGAATCATACTTTGGAAAAATTATGATTTTTCCCCTAAACTTTCACATAATTACACTTTTTCCCTTAGGCTCGTAAAATGATTTTCATTCAATTTCTTTGCATTTTAAGCCTAGCTGAATCATTTTCATAACTACAGCATCCCCAAATTTTCACTAATTCACTCATGTATGACCATTTTCATGACTTTTACAATTTGGTCCTTTTTATGAATTTCTCATGAAAATCACTTGAAAAAGATGTTTATCATGCATCAAACTTTTATATTCTTCCATAAATCATCAAAATACATGCATGTCATACATGGGTAAATTTTTTAACATAAACCCTAGCTCAAAATATAGCTAGAAATAGCTAAATCAAGCTACGAGGATCTCAAAAATACGAAGAACATTAAAATGGGGCTTGGAGATACTTACAATCAAGCTTGAAAGTTGAAGAAACCCTAGCTATGGAATCCTTTTGATTTTCAGCCAAGCATAGAGAAGATGGAGACCATTTTTGACTTATTTTCCCTTTTAATTCATTAATTAACCAAATGACAAAAATGCCCTTAAGGCCCCTTCCTTGAGATTTTTCCTTCCCATGTCTATATTTGTCCATCTTGACATATATTAGTCTAATTACTAAATAAGGACTTCAAATAATTTTTATAACACTATTTCATACTTAAATCTTCTAGAATCTCATATTTTCCAATCTTTGAAATTTAGTCCTAATAGATAAATTATTCACTAATTTATAAAATTTCTTCATGAATTTTTCACAAAATCATGCAAACATGATATAGGCCTCATAACAGTCATAAAACACATATTTCTACCTCAGATTTGTGGTCTCACAACCACTATTCTGACTAGGCCCTAAATTGGGCTGTTACAATTCTCCCCCTTAGGGATTTTCGTCCCCAAAAATCTTACCAGTAAAAAGGTTTGGATATTGGTTTCTCATTGCCTCCTTGGGCTCCCATGTAGCCTCTTCTACCCCATGTCTTTGCCATAGTACTTTCACTAGAGCTATACTTTTGTTTCTTAATTGTTTGACTTCTCGTGCCAAAATCATAACCGACTCTTCGCCATAAGTCATGTCGGGTTGAATTTCAACCTCTGTCGGTGTAATCACATGCGAAGGATCTGATCGGTAATGACGTAACATAGACACGTGGAACACATCATGAATCTTTTCCAACTCGAATGGCAAAGTCAAACGATAGGCTACCGTATTATCCTCTCGGTAATCTCATACGGTCCGATAAAACACGAACTCAACTTGCCTTTCTGGCCAAATCTGAGAACTTTCTTCCATGGTGACACTTTCAAAAATACCTTATCACCAACTTGAAACTCTATCTCTTTCCATGTCAGATCCGCGTAGGACTTCTACCTGTCTGAAGCAACTTTTAAACAATCTCAAATTACTTTTACTTTCTCTTCAGTTTCTCTGACCAGATCGACCCCATGAATCTGATTCTCTTTAAGTTTAGTCCAATACAAAGGCGTTCAGCACTTTCATCCATATAATGCCTCATAAGGCGCCATTATCAAGCTTGACTAAAACTGTTATTATAGGCAAATTCAACTAATGGTAAATACTTTTCCTAGCTACCCTGAAACTCAATAACACAACACCGGAGCATATCCTCAAGTATATGTATTACTCTCTCCGATTGTCCTTGGTTTGTGGGTGAAAAGTTGTACTAAAACTAAGCTTTGTGCCCAAGGCTTCTTGCAACTTTTTCCAAAATTGGGATGTGAATCTAGGATCTCTATCCGATATAATCGACAAGGGCACTCTATGTAGTCTCACAATCTTTGAAATGTACAAGTCTGCCAACTTATCTAGTGAATAATCAACGTGTACAGCTATGAAATGGGCCAACTTCGTTAGTCTATCTACCACAACCCATACAGCATCTTTCTTACTCGGTGTCAGCAAAACCTTTACAAAGTTCATAATAACACGATCCCATTTCCACTCGGGTACCATAATAGGTTGAAGTAAACCTGAAGGTACTTGGTGTTCAGCCTTCACTTGCTGACAAATCAAGCATTTGATACAAACTCAGAAATATCTTTTTTCATACTCGGCCACCAATACTATTTCTTCAAGTTATTAAACATTTTTGTGCTTCCCGGAGGTAAAGATAAACATCCACTATGTGCTTCGTGTAAAATTTTCTGAATGAGCTCATCATCTTTTGGTATACAGACTCTATCTCAGAACATCAAACGTCCATCAGAATTAATCCAAAAACCTTATTCATCACCCGACTCACCTTAAGTTCAATTACTTTTGAGTCATCAACTCCTTTGGCTTGTAAGTCGCTATCACCTTCTTCAATGCAAACACAATGAACTTCAAAAATCTCTTGGAGAAACATCCCTCTTGCATAAGCACACACCCAATCCATTCAAAGATGCATAGCTCTCAATTCTCATCCTCAAGTCATCCTCAAGTGCACTATCATGGAAAGTCCCTTGACAAACCGTGTTCATTCTCATCACGAGAATAAATCTCATCACGAGAATATCATCAATAAAAACCACAACAAATTTATCCAAGTACGGCTGAAAGATGCAATTCATTAAATCCATAAACACAGCAGGGGCATTTGTTAAACCGAAAGGCATGACAAAAAACTCATAGTGACTATACCTTATCCGAAATGTAGTTTTCGGCACATCTGAGTCTTTGACACTCAACCGGTAAAAATCGGAGCTCAAGTCTATCTTGGAAAACATAGTGGCTCCCTTCAATTGATCAAGCAAATCGCCGATCCTTGGCAATGGATACTTGTTCTTCACGATTACCTTATTAAGCTATCGATAATCAATACATAATCTCATAGAACCATCTTTCTTTTTCACAAATAATGCTGGAGCACCACATGGAAAATAACTTGATCGTGCAAAGCCTTTGTCTATCACCTCTTGTATCTATGCCTTCAATTCTTTCAACTCAGTTGGAGCCATTTTGTATGGAGCAATCGATATAGGTGCAGTACCAGGGGTTAACTCAATGCCAAATTCAATTTCTCTAACCGGAGGGAACCTTGGCAATTCTTCTGGGAATACATCTAGATACTCACATACTACCGGCATTGATTCAATTCTTAACTAAGTTTCTTTGGCATTCATCATAAAGGCAAGATAAGCTTCGTATCCCTTTCTTACATATTTTTGGGCAAACATATGAGAAATCACTACAGGTGATCTATCTTGTTCATCTGATTCAACACGAAGAGTGTCCCCATTTTCACATCTCAATTCAATGTATTTTTTCCACTGTAACACCCCTCACCCGTATTCGACACTTAAACTAGGTACGAGGCATTATTGTACTTAACTTGCTCAATCATGCAACATCAATTAATAAAAATTTCATTTCAAATTAAAAAATTTTCATTCAAGGCCTTAACATCCTTATTATAGGTCTATGAGACCCTAAACTTGTACTCAAAATGATTCGGGACTAAACCGTAAACTTTTGAACACTTAGACAAATTTGACATAAAATAGGGCCACATGCCCGTGTGAAGGTAGGAACACACCCGTGTGGTATATTACATGCTCGTGTTCCACACCCGTGTGGATTTATTTTCCACTTCAAACTTACAAGGGATTTCACACGGCCTGACACACGCCCATGTCCATAGCCCGTGTCCCTTACACGGCCATGAAACGCCCGTGTCTTCGCCCGTGTGTGAAAACCTTGACATTCTATTTATGACTTCATCATCTCAAAAAGGTCACACAGCCAAGGCACACACCCGTGTCCTAAGACCGTATGTTGAATTAAATTCCTAATTTTAGGTGCAGACTTCACACGGCCTGGGCACATGCCCATGTCTTAGGCCATGTCTCCCACACGATCGAGGCACACGGCCGTGTCTCAGCCAATGTGTTTACTACTGAGCATACTGACTTGCCAACCTAGCATGCATGGGGACATACGGCCTATCAACACACCCATGGGGCTAATCGTGTGTCACATACGGCCTAGACACATGCTCGTGTGCCAACCAGTGCGAAAAATTGTAAGGCTCTCTACCAAGCCATTTGTCACCCAACAAAGAAACCATACTTATACCAATTCAATTCAACATATATTATGACCATAAGGCACTTCTAAGAATTCATGATCAAGACACCCACACAAGCATACACTTCATGAAATTCATCATTATTGAATATATGAACTTGTCAAGTATAGGCCAATCTCCAATAGTCGCTTACAAAATGAATTGAATAACATTCATAGTCAACACTTTGGTTAACAAATATGACATAACAAAATGTCCAAGTCCTATACATGCCATACTCAAGATAAATCAAACTTTGCTCTACCAAAGAGAAGTTGATAGTGTGATTTATGAACCCTGATGTTCCACGAATTCCTAGCTTGGCAATACTACAAGGAAAAGGGAAATGAGAGGGTAAGCATAAAGCTTAGTAAGTTTACATGAAATAAATAGCAATGATAAAGCTTATAATGTCATCCATCCATTGCATTGAGTAAAAATATAAAGTCTCAAACACATTTCCATGACTTACTCATGCTTACTCTTGCCAAATATATGCCATGTTACATATCGTACACATTTCTCGTGAATTACTCACGTGTACCTGTACCACTTCATCACATAGCTTTAACATTAATTTCATCTCTACCATAAGTTTAACTACCTATCTCATTGAATCACTTAGAATATCCGAGAATACACAATCATCATCATACACATAAACACGATGCCAATGCCATATCCCATATATGGTATTATACGGGATCTCGTATCAATGTCGATACCATATCCCAAATATGGTCTTATACGATTTTTATATTCAATGTCGATGCCATATCCCATATATGGTCTTATACGAGATCTCAATTCGGTGTCGAGGCCACGTCCCAGACATGGTCTTATACGGGACCTTACCAATATCATGTCTTGATGATGTTATCCTTTCACATCTTAAAGCCCAACCGAGACTTTAACATCGTAAATTTTCATCATTTTCTCATTCAACATCATTTCTCAATTTCATGGAAATAATATACATTTTAACTAATATCTACATTTTAGAATTTAATAACATGATATTGAATTTATTACACACAAACTTACCTCGATTTCAAAATAGGCCAAATTGCTAATCTAGTATGATACCTTACCTTTTCCTCGATCAAGGTTAATCTCTCGTTCTTCTTGATCTATAATAGAAAATTAGCACATTTAATTGCCACATTGATTAATACATTTCAATAATCATACTTTGGCAAAATTACCATTTTGCCATTAGGCTTTCACAAAATAACCATTTTACCCTTAGGCTCGTAAATCGATTCTAATCAAATTTCCTCATTTTACAAGCCTAGATGAACATTTATTACTCTTATGGCAACCATAAATACTCTTTATTTCACATTTAACACCTATTTTACAACCTTTACAAAAAAGTCCTTTTAGGTGTTTTCATGGTAACACCTTTCACGGAAGTTGTTTATTTAGCAACTAAGACTCATTTTCTTCCATAAAAATGCAGCAAACAACATAAATGCTCAAATGGTAAAACTCTAAACTTTCAACCCTTTTGCAAAATAGTCCCCTCTTTAGCTAGCTTAAGCTTTAGGTGTTCCAAAAGTACAAATATTATCAATAAAGACCACTAAAATCACTTACTTGTCTGGAGAAAAGCTTGCTGAAAGTTTTGAGCTCTCAAACACCTATTTTGATGCTAATTTTTGGTGGAGAAGAAGAGAAGAAAATATTATATTTTCCTTTTCTTTATTTTATTATAAAACATCAATTTAGTCCACCTAATTTCAACAACTTTGACCAATTTGACATTGTTTGTCCCCTATGGCCAGCTACCCTCTTTCTAGAGGTCTAATTGCACTTTAAGGACCTCCAATTAATGTCTTATGGCTTTTAGACAGCTTTAGCGTGTAAAATGGAACTTTCACACTTTATGCGATTTAGTCTTTTTTCACAATTAAACATGCAATCGCTAAAATTAAAGCACCAAAATTTTCATGCACTCTTGTAGTCATGCTATAACACATAAAATAATATAAAAATAATTTTCTTCAACCTAGAATTAGTGGTTCCAAATCCACTATTCTGACTAGCCCCTAAATCGGGCTATTATAATTCTCCACCTTTAGGGATTTTCATCACCAACAATCTTACCGGTAAAAAAGTTTGGATATTGATTTCTCATAGCCTCCTTGGGCTCCCATGTAGCCTCTTCTACCCCATGTCTTTGCAATAGTACTTTCACAAGGGCTGTACTTTTGTTTCTCAATTGTTTGACTTTTCGCGCTAAAATCTTCACCGGCTCTTCGCCATAAGCCATGTCCGATCGAATTTCTACCTCTGATGGTACAATCACATGCGAAGGGTCTGAGCGGTGTGGACGTAACGTAGACATGTGGAAGACATCATGAATCTTTTTCAACTTAGGTGACAAAGTCAAACGATAAACTATCGCTCTATCCTCTCAGTAATCTCATATGGTCCAATAAAGCGCAGACTCAATTTGCCTTTCTGGCCAAATCTGAGGACCTTCTTCCACGGTAATACTTTCAGAAACACTTTATCACCTACTTGAAACTCAATCTCTTTCCATTTCAAATCCGAATAGGACTTTTGTCTAATTGAGGCAACTTTTAGACATTCACATATCACTTTTACCTTTTCTCCGGTTTCTCTGACTAAATTGACCCCGTGAATCTGATTCTCTCTGAGTTTGGTCTAATGCAAAGGCGTTTGGCACTTACGCCCATACAATGCCTCATAAGGCGCCATTTTCAAACTCAACTGAAAGTTGTTATTGTATGCGATTCTACCAACGGTATGTATTTCTCTCAATTACCTTGGAATTTTAAAACACAACATCGAAGCATGTCCTCAAGTATCTGTATTACTCTCTCTGACTTCCTATTGATTTGTGGACGAAAAGTTGTACTAAACCTCAATTTTGTGCCTAAGGCCTCTTGTAACTTTTCCAAAATCGTGTCGTAAATCTCAGATCTCTATTTGAAATAATCGACAACGGTACTCTGTAAAGTCTTATTATTTCTGCCACATACAAATTCGCCAATTTATCAAGCTAAAAAATCAACCCTTACTGGTATGAAATGGGCTGACTTCATAAGTCTATCTACCACTACCCATATGGCGTCCTTCTTTTTTGGTGCCAACGATAAACCTGACACGAAGTCCATAGCAATACGGTCCTATTTCTACTCAGGAACCATAATAGGCTGAAGTAAACCTGAGGGTACTTGATGTTCAGCCTTTACTTGTTGACAAATTATGCATCTCGATACAAACTCTGAAATGTCTTTCTTCATACTAGGCCACCAATACCATTTCCTCAACTCATTAAATAGCTTCGTGCTACCTAGATGTACAAACAAACATCCACTATGTACTTCAAGCAGAATCTTTCATATAAGTTCATCATTTCTACGTACATAGACCCTATCTCGAAACATCAAACATCTATCAGGACTTGTCCGAAAGTCTGACTCAACATATGACTTTCATAGAACTCTTTTGGCTTGTAAATTATTGTCGCATTTTTGAGCTTCACAAATCTCTTGTAAAAATATTGGTCAGGCCCTCAACTCAACTAGAATAGAACCATCATCTAACAAAGCTATCTGTGTATTCATGGCTCTCAGTGCAAACAAGGATTTCCTACTCAAGGCGTCGGCAACCACATTCGCCTTTCCCGGATGGTTGTCAATCACGAGCTCATAATCCTTTATTAGCTCTAACCATCTTTTCTGCCTTAGATTCAACTCTTTTTGAGTCGTCAAGTACTTTAAGCTCTTCTGGTCCGTGAACACCCAACATTTCTCACCATATAAATGGTGTCTCCAAATTTTTAGTGCAAATACAATTGTGGCTAACTTTAAATCGTGGGTCAAGTAATTCTTCTCATGCGGCTTTAATTATCTAGAGGCATATGCTATCACCTTGCCCTCTTGCATGAGTACACATCCTAATCCGTTCAAGGATGCATCACTATAGACTACAAATTCCTTTCTCGGCTCAGGTTGCACTAAAATTGGAGCCTTAGTCAACAATGCCTTCAATCTCTCAAAACTCTGTTGGCACTTTTTTGACCACTCAAACATCACATCTTTTTGCAATAGCCTCATCATCGGAGTAGCTATCATGGAAAATCCCTTGACGAATCATCTATAGTAGCCAGCTAGGCCCAGAAAACTCCTAACCTCGGTTACATTCCTTGGTGGTTTCCAATCCACAATTATTGAGATCTTACTCGGGTCGACTCGAATATCGTCTCCTAAGACAATGTGCCCCAAAAATCCAACTTTATTAAGCCAAAATTCACTTTTACTAAACTTGGCATACAAATATTTATCTCTCAAAATTTGCAGAACCGTTCTCAAATGCTTAGCATGCTCATTCTCATCCCGAGAGTAAGTCAATATATCATCGATGAATACTACCACAAATTTATCCAAATACGACCGAAAGATACGTTTCATCAAATCCATGAAAACTGTAGGGCATTTGTTAAACAAAAAGGCATGACCAAAAATTCATAGTGGACATACCTTGTCCAAAATGCGGCTTTTGGCACATCCGAGTCCTTGACTCTCAACTGATAATATCCCAACCTCAAGTCTATCTTGGAAAATACTGTGGCTCCCATCAATTGATCAAATAAATAATTGATTCTTGGCAACGGGTACTTTTTCTTCACAATTACCTTATTGAGCTACCGATAATCTATACATAACCCAATGGAACCATCTTTCTTCTTCACAAATGATACGGGAGCACCCCACGGAGAATAACTCGGTCTTGCGAGGCCTTTATCCATTAACTCTTGTAACTGTGCCTTTAGTTCCTTTAGCTCGGTTGGAGCCATTCTGTAGGGAGTAATCGAAATGGGAGCAGTACCAAGAGCTAACCCAATCCCAAATTCAATCTCTCTAAACGGAGGCAACCCTGGTAGCTCTTCTAGAAAGACATCTGGATATTCGCATACTATGGGCACTGGTTCAATTCTTAACTCAGTCTCTCTACATTCATCACAAAGGCAAGGTAAGCTTCGTACCCTTTTCTTAGATATTTTTGAGTTAACAAGGAAGATATCACTACTGGAAATTTGTCTTGCTCATCTGATTGAACACGAATAAGATCCCCACTTTCACATTTCAACTCAATAAATTTCCTTCCACAATTCACTATCACACCATGGGTAGTTAACCAATCCACCCCAAGGATGACGTCGAATTCATCAAACGGCAATAACATAAGATTAGTCAAAAGTAATGACCTTTAATCATCGAAGGACAATCTTTGCATACTCTATCGACTAACACACATTTGCCTAGGGGATTGGACACTCTTATTACAAATTCGATAGATTCTACAAGCATATTCATGATAGAGACTAATTTCATGCAAATATAAGAGTGGGTAGATCCCGGATCAATTAAAGCTATAACATGAGTATCATAGGGAGAAAATGTACCCGTGATCACGTCGGGGGAGGAAGCCTCTTCGCGAGCGCGAATGGCATATGTTCTCGCCGGTGCTCTACCCTCAACTCTTGTAGTTTGTTCTCTAGATATATTCTTACTACTCATTTCATTTCTCGAGTTTCTCTGTGGTCTTCCTCTAGTAGTACTTCCCAGTCTTGCATTCTAAAGTTTCTCTCTCTCACCCACCTCGGGGCAATCTCTGATACAATAGTCTAGGGATCCATACTTGAAACAAGCTTTCTCATTTGTTCGATGCTCGCTGAAATAACGTCTGCCACACTGTGGACATTTCGGTCTACTTGGTCGAGTGTTTCCAACACTAACAACCGAAGTGGTCTGAGCTTTAGACCCCGAGTACTATCTACCCTTACTTCTACTTGAAAATCTAGCTTAGATGGCTGATCAAGTAGTGAAATCTCTTGAATTCTAGGATGAAGATTGGAATGACTTGCCTAACTGCCTCTTCTTCGAGTCACAAGACTCGATTTCAGCCTTCCTTTTCTCTTTGATCAGTTCCTCGGCCTTACAGGCTCTATCTACGAGCACCATAAATTCTTTTAGTTCTAGGACACCAACAAACATACAGACATTTTCATTTAACCCGTCCTCGAACCTTTTACACATAATATCCTCGGTGGACACACACTCACAAGCATATTTACTAAGCCTTATGAACTCATGTTCGTATTCCGTCACCGTCATTCGACGTTTCTTTAGCTCCAAGAACTCTTTTCTTTTCTGGTCAATGAACCTTTGACTAATGTACTTATTCTGGAACTCCTTTTGGAAGAATTTCCAACTAACTCTCTCTCTTGGTACCACCGACACAAGGGTGTTCCACCACTGATAGATCGAATCTCTCAAGAGAGGTACCACACACTTCATGCACTCTTCAGGTGTGCATGCCAACTCATTGAATTCCCTGATGGTATTCTCAAGCCAGAATTCTACCCTCTCTGGATCATAATCTTTACTAGCTCAAAATTCCTCAGCTCCTTACTTCTAGATCTTATCGACTGGAGGCCTTTCTCTTCTTACTACCTCTACCGCTTGAGGAGCTACAAGAGTGGGTTGAGGAATAGGTGGGGGTGAAGGGGGTTGAGCATTAGGATTTGCTCGTATATACTTAGTGTACCAGTTGTTCATCATATGGAGAAAGGCTTCTCGAGCCTCTTCTCCCTGACATAAAGTCTCGGGTCTACTTTCTACTGGCGTAATCCCTTGTGCGAGAGCCGGCAGTGCATTACTTGCAGCATCATTGGCTACAACTCGATTGGGGTCGATTTACTATGTAATAACACAATTCAAATTGTCAAGAGTCGTCACACTATCATTATGTAAATACTAATATGTATGACATGTATAGCTAGACTCATACTTACGCTACGTTAGACCTAGAATCGACTAAACCGTAGCTTTGATACCACTAAATGTAACACCCCTTACCCGTATTCGACACCTGAACAGGGTAGGAGGCATTATCGTACTTAACTTCCTCAATCATGCAACATCGATTAATAAAAATTTCATTTCAAATTAAAAACTTTTCATTCAAGACCTTCACATCCTTATTATAGGTCTATGAGACCTTAAACTTGTACTCAAAATGATCTAAACTGAAAACTTTTGAACACTTAGAAAAATTTGACATAAAATAGGGCCACACGCCCGTGTGAAGGTAGGAACATGCCCGTGTGGTATAACACATGCCCGTGTTCCACACCCGTGTGCATTTATTTTCCACTTCAAGCCTATAAAGGTTTTTACAAGGCCTGACTCACGCCCGTGTCCATAGCCCATGTCCCACACACGGCCATGACACACCTGTGTCTTCGCTCGTCTATGAAAACCTTGACATTCTGTTTATGACGTCATCATCTCAAAAAGGTCACACGGCCAAGGCACACGCCCGTGTCCTTAGACCGTGTGTCGAATTAAATTACTAATTTTAGGTGCAGACTTCACACGGCCTAGGACATGCCCGTGTCTTAGGCTGTGTTTCCGACACAGTCAAGGCATATGGCCGTGTCTCAGCTCGTGTGTTTACTACTGGGTATACTGACTTGCCAACCTAGCATGCATGGGGACACACAGCCTATCAACACGCTCATGGGGCTGATCGTGTGTCACACACGGCCTAGACACATGCCTATGTGTCTACCTATGTGGACAATTGTAACACTATCTACCAAGCCATTTCCCACCCAACAAAGCAACCATACTTATAACAATTCAATTCAACACATATTATGACCATAAGGCATTTCTAAGAATTCATGATCAAGACATCCACACAAGCATACACTTCATGAAATTTATGTTCATTGAATATATGAACTTGTCAAGTATAGGCCAATTTCTAATAACCACTTACAAAATGAATTGAATAACATTCATAGCCAACACTTTGGCTAACAAATATGACATAACAAAATGAACAAGCCCTATACATGTCATACTCAAGATAAATCTAACTTTGCTATACCAAAGAGAAGTTAATAGTGTGATTTTCGAACTCCAACGTTCCACAAATTCCCGAGCTAGCTTGGCAATACTACAAGGACAAGGGAAATGAGAGGGGTAAGCATAAAGCTTAGTAAGTTTGCATGAAATAAATAGCAATGATAAAGCTCATAACTTCATCCATCCATTGTATTGAGTAAAAACACAAAGTCTCAAACACATTGTCATGACTTACTCATGCTTACTCTTACCAAATACATGTCATGTTACATATCGTAAACATTTCTCGTGAATTACTCACGTGTACCTATACCACTTCATCACATAGCTTTAACATTAATTTCATCTCTAACATAAGTTTAACTACCTATCTCATTGAATCACTTACAATATCTAAGAATACACAATCATCATTATACACAGAAACACGACGCCAATTCCATATCCCCGATATGGTCTTACATGAGGTCACATCTTGATGTCGATGCCATATCCCATATATGGTCTTATACGAGATCTCGTATCAATGTCGATGCCATATCCCAGATATGGTCTAATACGGGATCTCAATTTGGTGCCGAGGCCACATCCCAAACATGGTCTTATACGGGACCGTACCAATCTCACGTCTCGATGATGTTATCCTTTCATATCTTAAAGTCCAACCGGGACTTCAACATCGTAAATTTTCATTATTTTCTCATTCAACATGATTGCTCAGTTTCATGGAAATGATATACATTTTAACTAATATCTACATTTTAGAATTCAATAACATGATGTTGAATTTATTACACACAAACTTACCTCGATTTCAAAATAGGCCAAATTATCGATCTAGTCCGATACTTTGCCTTTTCCTTGGTCAAGGTTAATCCCTCATTCTTCTTGATCTATAATAGAAAATTAGCACATTTAATTATCATACTTTGGCAAAATTAACATTTTGCCCTTAGATTTTCACAAAATGACCATTTTAACCCCAGACTCGTAAATCGATTCTAATCGAATTTCCTCCTTTTACAAGCCTAGATGAACATTTATTACTCTTATGGCAACCATAAATACTCTTTATTTCACAAATTTAACACCTATTTTATAACCTTTACAAAAAGGTCATTTTAGGTGTTTTCATGGTAACACCTTTCACAAGAGTTGTTTATTTAACAACTAAGACTCATTTTCTTCCATAAAAATGCAGCAAACAACATAAATTCTCAAATGGTAAAACTCTAAACTTTCAAACCTTTTGCAAAATAGTCCCCTCTTTAGCTAGCTTAAGCTTTAGGGGTTCCAAAAGTACAAATATTATCAATAAAGACTACTAAAATCACTTACTTGTTAGGAGAAAAGCTTGCTAAAATTTTTAATCTCTCAAACCCCTATTTTTCTGCCAATTTTGGTGGAGAATAAGAGAAGAAAAGATGATATTTTTCTTTTCTTTATTTTATTATAAAACATCAATTTAGTCCACCTAATTTTAACAACTTTGACCAATTTGACATTGTTTGTCCCCTATGGACGGCCACCCTCTTCCTAGGGGTCTAATTGCATTTTAAGGACCTCCAATTAATGTCCTATGGCTTTTTGAAAGCTTTATCTTGTAAAATGGAACTTTCACACTTTATGCGATTAAGTCCTTTTTAGCAATTAAACATGCAATGGCTAAAATTAAAGCACCAAAATTTTCATGCACTCTTGTAGTCATGCTATAACACATAAAATAATATAAAAATAATTTTCTCTAACCTCAGATTAGTGGTTCCACTATTTTGACTAGCCCCTAAATCGGGCTGTTACATCCACAATTTACTGTCACATCGTGAGCAGTTAACCAGTCCATACTAAGAATTATATCGAATTCATCAAATGGAAATAGCATGAGATTCGCATTAAAATAATGACATCTAATCATCAATGGGCAATCTTTACATACCTTATCAACTAATACACATTTGCCTAAGGGATTGGACACTTTTATCACGAATTTTGTAGACTCTACAAGCATACTCACACTAGATGCTAATTTTATGCAAATATATGAGTGGGTAGATTTCGGATCAATTAAAGAAACAAAATTAGTATCATAGAGAGAAAATGTACCCATAATTACATCATAGGATGACGCCTCTTCGCGAACACGAATGGCATAAGCCCCACAGGCGCTCTACCCTCAGATCTTGTTATCTGCTCTCTGGGTGGACCTTTCTACTCGCTCTGCTTCCCGAGTTTCTCTGTTGTCTCCCTCTAGTAGTACTTCCCAATCTAATACTCTAAATTTTCTCTTTTTCGTCCATCTTGGGGCATTTTATAATAAAATAATCTTGAGAACCGCACTTAAAATAGGCTCTCTCATGTGCTTGACTATTGTAGAGTGGAAATCGTCGAGGAATGTGTCCAAGATTAGGAGCTTTTTGGGTTTAGTGTGGTACTACAGATGCTTTGTTAAAGGGTTCTCCATGATTGCTACACCGATAACGAGACGGTTACATAAAGATGTTAAGTTTAAATGGACCGAGAAGTGCCAACAGAGTTTTGAGAAACTGAAATCTTTGTTGACTGAAGCATCGATTTTAGTACAACCTGAGTCGGGAAAGGAGTTTGTAGTATACAGTATGCATCTTTAAATGGTCTTACCTGTGTGTTGATGCAAGAAGGAAAAGTAGTAGCTTATGCCTCGAGATAGCTAAAACCACATGAAAAGAATTATCCGACTCACGAATTAGAGTTGGCTGCTATCGTTTTTGCTTTGAAGATTTGGCGTCATTATTTGTATGGTGAAAAATGTCGAATCTTCACCGATCACAAGATTTTGAAATACTTGATGGACCAAAAGGATTTGAATTTGTGACAACGGTGGTGGCTCGAATTACTGAAGGATTATGAGCTAGTAATTAATTACCATCCGGGGAAAATAAATGTGGTCGTGGATGCCTTGAGCAGAAAATCCATGTATACATTGAGAGACATGAGTGCTAGCTTAGCATTATTTGATGATGGTGCTATATTGGCAGAGTTGAGGGCTAGACTATTATTTCTCCATAAGATAAGTGAAGCTCAAAAGAATGATAGTGAGATGCAAGTTAATAGAGCTCAGTGCGAATCGGGAAATAACCCTGACTTTCGGGTTGGTGCAGATGATTGTTTGATGTTTCGCGATAGAGTTTGTATACCTAAAGATGATGAGTTGATTCGGAGAATTTTACATGAGGCACACAATGGTTGCTTGTCAGTACATCCGGGCAATACAAATATGTATAACTATTTGAAGAAGTTGTATTAGTGGCCGGGTATGAAAAAAGATATCTCT
The DNA here is from genome assembly GCA_025506655.1 of Gossypium rotundifolium. Taxonomy (NCBI): domain Eukaryota; kingdom Viridiplantae; phylum Streptophyta; class Magnoliopsida; order Malvales; family Malvaceae; genus Gossypium; species Gossypium rotundifolium. Next base: position 121,538,989 of record CP106728.1, read on the forward strand.
AAGTTTGTTACAAAGTGTTTGATCTGTCAACAGGTGAAAGCTGAGCATCAAGTACCTTCGGGATTACTTTAGCCAGTGATGGTTCCCGGGTGGAAGTGGGATCAAATCACAATGGATTTCGTACGGAGCTACCTATGACTTTGAAAAAGAAAGATGTTGTGTGGGTTATTATGGATAGATTAACGAAATTGACTCATTTTATACCGGTGCATGTGGATTACCCACTTGATAAGTTGGTCGAGTTGTATATTACTGAAGTGGTAAGATTACATGAGGTGCCTATATCCATTATCTCGGATAGAGATCCAAGGTTTACTTCGAGGTTTTGGAAGATGTTGCAGAAAGCCTTGGGTTCAAAATTGAATTTTAGTACTGTGTTCTCCATCCACAAACCGATGGCCAATCCAAAAGAATGATTCAAGTTTTTGAGGATATGCTCCGATGTTGTGTTTTAGAGTTTGAAGGTAGTTGGGAAAAATATCTACCTTTGGTTGAGTTTACCTACAACTACAGTTATCAGTCGAGTATACGGATGGCACTGTACGAAGCTTTATATGGTCACAAGTGTCAGACTCTCTTATATTGGACAGAGCTTAGCAAGAAGCAAATTCACGGGGTTGATCTAGTTAAAGAAACCAAGGAGAAAGTGAATGTGATCCGTGATAGCCTAAAAGCTGCTTCAGATCGACAAAAGTCATACACGAATTTAAAAAGAAAAGAAATTGAGTTTCAGGTGGGCGATATAGAATTCCTGAAAGTATCCCCATGGAAGAAAATATTGAGATTCGGTCGAAAGGACAAATTGAGTCCACGATTCATAGGGTCGTATGAGGTTATTGAAAGGATTGAGCCAATAGCTTATAGGTTGGCTTTACCGGTAGAGTTAGAGAGAATATACAACATGTTTCATGTGTTGATGTTGTGGAGATATCATTCCGATCCTTCGCATGTGATCCCTTCGATCGAAATTAAGATATGACCGGACATGACTTATGAAGAGAAACAAATTAAGATTTTGGCTCGAGAGGTTAAACAGTTTAGGAATAAGAGTATAGCCTTAGTGAAAGTGTTATGGAAAAAACATGGTGTAGAAGAGGCTATGTGGGAACCGGAAGAAGCCATGAGAGAGCAGTACCCAAACCTTTTTACCAGTAAGATTTTCGGAGATGAAAATCTCTAAAGGGGGAGAGTTATAACAGCTCAGTTTTGGGGTTAGTCAGAATGGTGGTTTCGAAACCACTAATTCGAGGTTGGATAAATTAGTTTTAATATTATTTTATGTGTTATGGCATAATTATATAAGTGTATGAAAATTTTAGTGTATTAATTTTGAGGATTGCATGCTTAATTGCGAAAAAGGACTAAATTGCATAAAGTGCAAAAGTTTTATTTTATAGGCTAAAGGTTTCTAATAGTTGTAAAATATTAATTGGAAGCCCTAAATGTGAAAGGGGACAAGAAATGTCAAAATTTGGTCAAAGTGGGTGAATTAGGTGACTAAATTGAAGGAAATAAAATAAAATAAAAGAGTTGTCATCTTTTACTATTCCCATTTCTTCTTCCACCCAAAATTGAAGTGAAAATAGAGGTTTTTAGAGAGCAAACTTTCAGCAAGCTATTCCTTTGCAAATCATGAAGAACATGGAAACAATTGTAACACCCCTTACTCGTGTCTGTCGCCAGGACAGGATACGAGGCATTACTGTACTTGACTTTACTTAAACATGTATTATCGGGTTATAAAATTTCTTTCCATCTTAAAAATTTCCTTTCTTACTATTAACATACTTTTCATAGGCCTTCGAGGCCTTAAATGTACAACTGGAAGGTTTCGGGATTCATCTAGAAACTTTGGCACTCTTTGAAATTTTTTTCCTAAACAGGGGCCACACACCCATGTTGTCCAAGGAACACGCCCGTATGCCCCTAAGACATGCCCGTGTTCGACACCAGTGGTCGACACTGACTTATTTCACATGGTTGAGCACACGCCCATGTCTATAACCCGTGTCCTTCACACGGTCTCACACGCCTGTCCTCTACCCATGGAGCTATCTGTTTATGACGTCATCATACTCTTAATAGCACACGGCCATGGCACACGCCCGTGTGCTGGCCTGTGTGACGAATCCTATTTTCGTAAATTAATGCAGGGGAACACACGGCCTAGCAACACACCCATGGGGCTGATCGTGTGTTACACACGGCCTAGAGACACGCCCGTGTGTCTACCCGTGTGGACAATTATAGGGCTATTTTCCAAGCCAATTGCCACCCTAAAACATAAACACACTTATACTATCTTAAACAACTCAATTATTCCATCTGTTTCATAAACTTAAATGCATAAAATTATCATCATGAAAGGGTATATAACTTAACAATATTGACCAATTTCTAATGGCCATATACAAAAGAATGTATAATCTTAATAACTAAGCCTTTAGCTCACATTATGACATGACCAAAATTATCAAACTCCTATACATGCCATACTTAAAATTAATTAACTTTACCATACCAAATTAGTGGATGATAGTGTGATCCGAGCTTCGACGTCTGTAATCCCCGAGCTAACTTGGCGAACCTATATGGAAAAAGGAAAGGAGAGAAGTAAGCATATAGCTTAGTAAGTTTGCATGAGGATTTAACAAAACAATATAGTAGCTTATCATTAAACTCATTCCTCATAAGTTTGAAGCAACATAAATCTCAAGTGCTTGAACTTACTTACTCTTACTTACTCTTACTTACTCTTTCTCATCACTTACCACATTATAATTTCATACTTGTAATTAAATTAGGGCACTTGTATCACTTAATCACATAGATTAGCACTTTTTCTAATATAACATGAACATCAACTTATTTTCTCCCTTAACTTTGGTAGAATTCCTTATCCTTCCTGAATAACTTAACTTGTATTATTTTGCTTACTTAGCTTTCTTGTTACTTCCTTCATACTTGTCTCTTTTGCCCATTGACTTACTTGGAATGTCGGAGGATACTCAATCTTGTCAAACATGTATCTTGATGCTAATGTCATATCCCAGATATGGTCTTACAAGGAATTCCTTAGCTTGATGTCGACGCTATGTCCTAGACATGGTCTTACAAGGAATTCCTTAATTTGATTTGCCATGTCCCAGACATGGTCTTATACGAGATCTTACTTATATGTTTCCTTTGAAACTTACCATTGCCATGTTTTGACATGGTCTTACGTGGTATCCTTGCCTTATGAACTCACCAATGCCATGCCTTGCCATGGACTTACATGGGATCTTTGCCTTATAGTAACTTATCAATGCCATGTCTGGATATGGACTTACATGATTTCCTTGCCTTATTCAATGTTGATGCCATGTCCCAGACATGGTCTTACACAGGATCTACCTTTGGTGCCGATGCCATGTCCCAGACATGGTCTTATACGGACCTACATTCCTTGATGCCGATGCCATGTCCTATACATGGTCTTACACGGGTTTTCCTTGTCTCATGTTATGACATAGGTATCCTCGTCATTCCAAATCTTCAATCGGGTCTTTTACTTACTTATTCTCATTGATTTTCTTATTAGGCATTATCAATCAACTTCATGAGAATAATGTACAATGTATGACATAGTAAGAAATTTAATTGTAAAAGAAATTTGTAGCTTTAAATTCATACAAACTTACCTCGGTACTCAAAATATGTAGAGTTGTGCAATTTAGTCCTCAACCTTGTTTTTGCCTCGATTTCATTCGGGCTTTGTGTTTCTTGATCTATAATAACAATTTAACTTGTTTAATACTTACATTGACTAAATTGGCTCATAAATCATACTTTGGAAAAATTTACATTTTTGACCCTAAACTTTTCAAAATTACACTTTTGCCCTTAAGCTCGTAAAATGATTGTTATTCAACATTCTTGCATTTCAGACCTAGTCAAATCATATTCTCAACTATAATAACATTCAATTTCCACTATTTTACTCATGTATGACCATTTTCCTAACTTTTGCAATTTGGTCCTTATATGGATTTTTCATGAAAATCACTTAGGAAAAGATGTTTATCCTACATCAACTTTCATAATCTTCCATAAAACATATAAATACATGCATGTCATACATGGTAAATTTTTTAACATAAACCCTAGCTCAAACTATAGCTAGAAATAACTAAACCAAGCTACGACGACTTCAAAAATACAAAGAACATTAAAAACGAGACTAGGATGCACTTACTTTAAGCTTGAAAATGAGAAAAACCCTAGCTATGGCTTCTCCAAATTTCCGCACCTAGGGAAGAAGATGGACACCATTTTTTACTTCTTCTTCCCTTGTTAATCTTTTATTTACCAAATGGCAAAAATTCTCTTAATGATTATTTCTTGAGATTTTTCCTTCCTATGTCCATTTTTTTCCATCTCAACATATAATGGTCTATTTGCTAAATAAGGACCTCTAATAATTTTTATAATTCTATTTCATACTTAAATCTTCTAGAATCTCATATTTTTTAATCCTTGCAATTTAGTCCTAATGGACAATTTGTTCACTAATTAAAAAATTCCTTCATGAAATTTTCACACAACTATGTAAATACCTCATAAGCCTTGAAAATTCATTTAAACACATATTTCTACTTCAGATTTTTGGTCTTCCACCACTATTCCGACTAGGACCTAAATTGGGCTATTACAATTCTCCCCCTTAGGGATTTTCGTCTCCAAAATCTTACCAGTAAAAAGGCTTAGGTATTGATTCCTCATAGCCTCCTCGGTCTCCCATGTAGCCTCTTCTACCCCATGTCTCTTCCATAATACCTTCACAATAGCTATATTTTTATTTCTTAATTGATTGACTTCCCGGGTTAAAATCTTAACTGGTTCCTCACCATAAGTCATGTTGGGTTGTATCTCAACCTCTGTCAGTGTGATCACATGCAAGGGGTCTGATCGGTAGCATCGCAACATAGACACATGAAATACATCATGAATCTTTTCAAACTCAGATGGTAGAGCCAATCGATAGGCTACCGGTCCAGTCCTCTCGGTGATCTCATATGGCCCAATGAAACGCGGACTTAATTTGCCTTTCCAGCCGAATCTAAGAACCTTTCTCTATGGCAAAACTTTCAAGAATACTCTATCACCAACTTGATACTCAATCTCTTTCCTTTTTAAATCTGAGTAGGATTTTTCTCGATCTGACGCTGCTTTCAAGCAATCTCGAATTACCTTTACCTTTTCTTCGATTTCTCTAACCAAATCAACCCCATGAATCTGGTTTTCCTTGAGCTCAGTCCAATATAAAGGAGTTCAGCACTTACGCCCATATAAAGCCTCATAAGGCACCATTTTCAAGCTTGACTAAAAATTGTTATTGTAAGCAAATTCTACCAATGGCAAGTACCTTTCCCAGCTGCCTTAAAACTCAAGAACACAACACTTGAGCATATTTCGAGAACTTGGATCAACCTTTCCGACTGGCCGTCGGTTTAGGGGTGAAAGGCTGTACTAAAATTCAAATTTGTGCCCAAGGCCTCTTGCATCTTTTTCCAAAATCTAGATGTGAATCTTGGATCTCTATCCGATATAATCGATAAGGGCATGCCGTGTAGCCTCACAATCTCAGAAATGTACAAGTTTGCCAACTTGTCAAGTGAGTAGTCAACTCGAACAGGTATGAAATGGGCTAACTTAGTAAGTCTATCAATTACAACCCATACAGCATCTTTCTTACTCAGTGTTAACGGCAAACCCGTTATAAAATCCATGGTAACTTGGTCCCATTTCCATTCAAAACCATAATAGGTTGAAGTAGACCTGAACGTACTTGGTACTCACCTTTCACTTACTGACAAATTAAGCATTTTGACATGAATTCTTAAATATCTTTTTTCATACTCGGCCACCAATACCATTGCTTCAAGTCATTATACATCTTGGTGCTACCCGGATGTACAGATAAACATCCGTTATGTGCCTCATGCAAAACTTTACAAATAAGTTCATTGTTCCTCAGTACACAAACTCTGTCTCTGAACATTAAGCATCCATCTGAATTGATTCGAAAGTCGATCTCAACACCTGACTCACACTGAACACTTTTGGCTTGTAACTCACTATCATCTTGATGAGCTTCGTAAATCTCTTGAAGAAACACTGGTCTAGCCCTTAACTCAATTAGAATGGAACCATTATCGGACAAGGTCATCTATGTGTTCATAGCCCTTAAAGCAAATAGAGACTTTCTACTTAAAGAATCGGCAACTACATTCACCTTTTCCGGGTTATAATCAATAATTAGCTCATAATCTTTTATCAACTCTAACCATTTTCGTTGCCTTAAGTTCAATTCCTTCTGAGTCATCAAGTACTTTAGACTTTTATGATCAGTGAAGATCCGACATTTTTCACCATACAAATGGTGTCTCCAAATCTTCAATGCAAAAATAATAGCAGCTAACTCTAAGTCGTGTGTCGGATAATTCCTTTCATGTGGCTTTAGTTGTCTAGAGGCATATACGATTACCTTACCTTCTTGCATTAGTACACAGCCCAATCCATTTAAGGATGCATCGCTGTAAATTACAAATTCTTTTCCCGACTCAGGTTGTACTAGAACTGGAGCCTCTGTCAACATTGCCTTTAATTTCTCAAAACTTTGTTGGCACTTTTCTGCCCATTCAAACTTTACATTTTTCTGTAACAGTTTTGTCATTGGAGTCACTATCATGGAAAACCCCTTGACAAACCGCCTATAGTAGCCAGCTAAACCTAGAAAACTTCTAACTTTAGATATATTTTTTGGGGGTTTCCAGTCAATGATGGCTGAGATCTTACTTGTGTAAACCCGAACTCCATCACTCGAAACAATGTGTCCTCAAATCCAACTTCCTTGAGCCAAAATTTACTTTTACTGAACTTGGCATACAACTGATTATCTCGTAGAATCTGTAAAACTGTCCTTAAGTGCTTGGCATGTTCAAGCTCATCTCGGGAATATATCAATATATCATCAATAAAAACAACCACAAACTTATCTAGGTATGGCTGAAAGATGTGGTTCATTAGATCCATAAACACCATCGGGGCATTAGTTAAACCAAAAGGCATGACTAAAAATTCATAGTGCACATACCTTATCCAAAATGCAATCTTAGGCACCTCTGAGTCTTTTACTCTCAGCTGATAGTATCCCAACCTCAAGTCTATCTTAGAGAACACAGTGGCTCCCTTCAATTGATCAAACAAATTGTCGATCCTCGGCTATGGGTACTTGTTCTTCATAGCTACCTTATTAAGCTGCCAGTAATCTATACACAACCTCATGGAGCCATCTTTCTTTTTCATAAATAATACCGGAGCACTCCATGGAGAATAACTTGGTCTAGCAAAACCTTTGTCCGTCAATTCTTGCAACTGTGCCTTCAATTCCTTCAACTTAGTTAGAGCCATTCTATAAGGAGCAATTGGTATCGGTACAGTATCGGGAGCCAACTCGATGCCAAATTCAACCTTTCTAACCGGAAGCAATCTTGGTAATTCCTTGGGAAAAACATCTGAGTAGTCACATACTATCGGTACTGATTCAATCTTTAACTCGGTTTCTTTGGCATTCATCACAAAGGCAAGATATGCCTCATACCCTTTTCTTACATACCTCGAAGTCGACATATGAGAAATCACTACCAGCGATCTGTCCTGTTCATCTGATTCAACAAAAAGAGTATCCTCATTTTCACATCTCAACTCAATATATTTCTTCCCACAATTCACTGTCACATCATGAGCAGTTAACTAGTCCTGAAACACCCCACACCCGGCCCACGAGCCTGAACCGGATCTGGTATGTTCCTAAAGTAAACCGGTTTCAAAATCCTTCGTTACTTAGTGAAAATTTGTAAAATTTTTAGAAATTGTTGTTGTGGATTGGGCTTAGATTGAAACCCATTTAATTAAACTTGTAAATCCAATTTTATTAAGGTGACAAAATAATTTTAAGGTTTTAAAAAAAACCACTTAACTTTAATCATAATAGTTAAGTAACATAATAATTTAAAGTGAAGCGAATAAGAAAATCCACTGGGCCTTATGGCCTTATTACATCAAATAAAACCCAAAATAAAATTAAAGGTACTAAACAAAATAAAGTCCAAATTAAAATGGAATCTCAGATGTAGCATGGCCACCTCAACGTCTACTAGGCCCGATCCACACTTTGTTCATCACTGAAAATAGTTCCCTAGCGGGTGAGTCAACAGACTCAATGTGCACACAATACTAACATTCAACAAATCAGGCATTCATGTTTTAAATCATCAAGTCCATATAATAATGAAATTATGATGCAACCCAAACCCAATCCTAATGGTCCATCCGCTACTCTCCACCCGTACCTGCCATTCACACCGTGGGGACTACTAAGTCAACCCTCCATCCGCTACTCTCCACGTTGTGTCATTAGACACTATAATCAAATTTAAATGTTGTGTCATTTGACACTATTGTAACCGAAGTTACCAAAATTTCGCAATGTGACCGTAGTCTACATTTTTCGTTGGTGAGACCGAAGTCGACACCTTCGTTGGTGAGACCGAAGTCAACACCTGTTCTCCCCCTTTCACATAAATCCCGAATGCCCCAAAACATATATATAGCATAACTTAGTTTCATGTTCATATTCATATATTAGCATGTTATTAAATAACATTTTCACAATCCTATCGAGTAGGAAGCGTGCACTGGTACTTTTGCCACATTTGTGGTACATAGCCACATTCACATTATTATTCATATCATATATTTAAAATATTTAGCCATAAAATATCGAAGGATAGTAAGGTACACACAGATTTGTTTAATAGATTCCTTGAAATCCAGAAGAGCGATCTACCGATCTAGATCTTTATCTCCTAAATTCGACCAAATATTAAAACATATTAACAAACCTATTTGGCTTAAAAACCAAATCCTAGTAGGATTTGTATTACTTACCTTGTTGTCAATTCAATACTAATCGAATCCGAAATCTATGCTATGCTCCTCCTTGTATTCGCCAAGCACTAAATCTCATCCGGGTTAGTTTGACTTTTTAAACAAACAAGAATTAGATCTAATTATCAAAATAGGCCTTAGCCAAAGCTATAGACACTTACCTTGTGGATTTTAAATCCGAAACTCATAGAATAACTAGGGAACACGTGGCCTATGGTGTACCTTCGGAAAAGAACTTCTCCTTCCTTGTAGCCTACACTTAGTAAATCCCGAAGATCTCTTCAAAGTTTCGGCAACCATGAGCGATAATGGGATTAGCCCTAGATTTCGATAAGTCTAAAATATAAAAGAAATCAAACCAAACTTAGATCTTACCCTTATTTGAAAGAATCGATTGCACCTTCGCTTCAACCTTGAAATTTGGCTTAGAGACTTGATGAACAATCGGCTATGATTCCCTTATGTATTCGATTTCAAAGATGAAAGAAGAGAGAATAATAGGCTTAGAAGGAATCACTAGGAGGCTAAAAGAAAAGAAGAAAAGAATGGATGCTCAAGAAGAATATTCTGAGAAAAAAGAGAGGGAGAATGAATAATGAATGGCCCTAGTCTCATCCTTTTATAGCCGAAATTACTAGGCCAAGAATCCTTAACTTGGCCACCACTCTTCCTTATTTTCCTAATTAAAGAATAATTCTTCATTTATCTCTTATTATTCACATATTTATGTGAATAAAACTCCTTTATTTATCTCTTATTATTCACATATTTTTGTGAATAAAACTCCTTTATTTATCTCTTATTATTCACATATTTATGTGAATAAAACTCCTTTATTTATCTCTTATAATTCACATATTTATGTGAATAAAACTCCTTTATTTCTCTCTTATTATTCACATATTTATGTGAATAAAACTCTTCCTTTTCTAGAAACCCATGCCGTCCACCTCATTATACGGAAGCAAAAATAAAGCCTTCATTATTTGCTTCTGGATGACTCAAACTCAGCCCAAAAACCTCTTGTATTTGGGTTATTTCCTAAGACCTTAGGTGGCATCTTGAGCCACATTTCCAAGTTCGTTATTGGGGCAAATGTCATGTCTTGTATATTTTAGGGTCACTTGGCCCTAAGTTCCCTTTGGCTCAAATTCGACATTCGGGTCATTTTAAGTTTCCTAAAATTTTCAAGCTCTCAGTATTTTTAGGTTTCCAAAATGTTCGGGTTTCCAAAATGTTCAGTTTCCAAAATGTTCAAGTTTCCAAAATGTTGAGTTTCCAAAATGCTCAAGTTTCCAAAATGTTCAAGTTTCCTATTTTGGCTTGGTTTCCAAAATGTTCACTTTCCTAATTTACTTAGGTTTCCAAAATGTTCACTTTCCAAAAATGTCTAAGTTTCCAAAAGTGTTCGTTTCCATTTCCATTTCCATTTTCATTTCTATCTTCATTTTCATTTCCATTTTCCTTTCCATTTTCATGCATTTCTAGATTTCCAAAAGTATCAAAATTTATTCATAGTACTTGAAACTTGTCATTTCATACAATTAAACTGAAATGCATAGGCCTATTCAGGATGTTACAGTTCTACCCTCCTTAAAAATAATTTAGTCCTCGAAATTACTTCTCGACATCGTACAATCTTTCTCACCGCACTATGCTTACGCTTCACGCTCTGATCTTAATAGAACCATCATACTTTCTAGGCACAATCTCTAAGTTCACATCCTTAGAACTCATTTTCTAACGTCATGATTTAATCGATTTAAAAGTTTTATACATTAGTACTTGTTTCACTTTATTACTCATGAAGAAATTTTATGAAAAGAGTTTAGGAGTGGTTCTTTGTATTCATACATGCACAGTCTTTTCATCCATTCATACATCCATCAAACAATTATGAACCTTAGTTCATTCGGAGAAACGTTGTAGTTTTTTCCTTTGTTGTTGTTTTACCACTACCCGGGTATTTTTGTAATTTGTCCTACTGAGGTATTTTCGTAATTTGTCAAAATAAGGTTCCTTGGTGTTTTTGTCACAAAGTATTTTTGGAAATTTTAAAGTTCTCGGGTATTTTGGAGAATTTTGAAATCAGGGTATTGCGAAATTTTTGGACCTTGGGGTATTTTGGTAATTTTTCACAAACCGGGTAAATTGTAAAATTTTAATAAATCAGGGATATTTCAGGAGTTGCAAAATTTTGAGGGTTCTTTTGAGAAATTTATTTCCCAAAATGATAAAGTTGCAAAAATTTTGGAAATTAGGGTCATTTGGTAATTTTGTAAGTTAGGGGCAATTTTGTAATTTTCCAAGATCAAGGTATTTTGATATTTTACAAATTAGGGTTTTTGAATGTTTATAAAATAATGAAATTTTGGTAAAGTCATTGAGTAGTTGAACATTTTATAAACCAAGGCATTTTGTAATTTTACCACTAAGTGGTATTTTAGTAAATTTGTAAATCGAAATATTTTAGGAAAATTTATAAAATATTCTTTTCAAATCAAGAGGGTAATTTAGAAATTTTAAAATTAGGGTTTCCATAAAAATCTGGCTAGTCCTTTCGGGTTTTAGTTATTGGGTTTAGCCGTGACTAAGTTCTCTTGGTTAGGGTGAATTACTCACGCACTGTAGGATTCGAGTAAAGAGGAGGTGAGTCACTAGGACTGCTTAAATACCAAGCTCTTCTTGAATCCACTCCTAGACATGCGCACAACAGTTACCACACCCTAGCTCGGTGACTTAATCATAGGTTTGTTTGATTAGGCATTTAAGTCTTATGTAATTGTTGGGGTAACTAGTCCTAGGGTTTCCATTTCATTTCTACCCTTCTACAAATCATAATATAAATCACACAATGGATAGAAGTACTTACCTGGTGGACTGCGGGTCGGAGACTTAGGTGCCATGCCAGAAAACCTACTTATTTTTTTCAAAGATAATCATTTGGCTCGCTTTGAAAACATTTTGGGCCTTAGCCCACAGGCCGAGAGTTTAAAACTGGGCTCTGATACCAAATTGAAACACCCCACACCCGGCCCACGAGCCTGAACCGGATCTGGTATGTTCCTAAAGTAAACCGGTTTCAAAATCCTTCGTTACTTAGTGAAAATTTGTAAAATTTTTAGAAATTGTTGTTGTGGATTGGGCTTAGATTGGAAACCCATTTAATTAAACTTGTAAATCCAATTTTATTAAGGTGACAAAATAATTTTTAAGGTTTTAAAAAAAAACCACTTAACTTTAATCATAATAGTTCGTAACATAATAATTTAAAGTGAAGCAGAATAAGAAAATCCACTGGGCCTTATGGCCTTATTACATCAAATAAAACCCAAAAATAAAATTAAAGGTACTAAACAAAAATAAAGTCCAAATTAAAATGGAATCTCCGAATGTAGCATGGCCACCTCAACGTCTACCGGCCCGATCCGTCACTGTTCATCACCTGAAAATAGTTCCCACAACGGGGTGAGTCAACAGACTCAATGTGCACACAATACTAACATTCAACAAATCAGGCATTCATGTTTTAAATCATCAAGTCCATATAATAATGAAATTATGATGCAACCCAAACCCAATCCTAATGGTCCATCCGCTACTCTCCACCGTACACTCGCCATTCACACAGTGGGACTACTAAGTCAACCCTCCATCCGCTACTCTCCGTTGTGTCATTAGACACTATAATCAAATTTAAATGTTGTGTCATTTGACACTATTGTAACCGGTTACCAAAATTTCGCAATGTGACCGTAGTCTACATTTTTCATTGGTGAGACCAAATCGACACCTTCGTTAGTGAGACCAAGTCAACACTGTTCTCCCCTTTCACATAAATCCGAATGCCCCAAAACATATATATAGCATAACTTAGTTTCATGTTCATATTCATATATTAGCATGTTATTAAATAACATTTTCACAATCCTATCAGTAGGAAACGTGCACAGGTACTTTTGCCACATTTGTGGTACATAGCCACATTCACATTATTATTCATATCATATATTTAAAATATTTAGCCATAAAATATCGAAGGATAGTAAGGGTACACACCTGATTTGTTTAATAGATTCCTTGAAATCCCGAAGAACGATCTACCGATCTAGATCTTTATCTCCTAAATTCGGCCAAATATTAAAACATATTAACAAACCTATTTGGCTTAAAACCAAATCCTAGTAGGATTTGTATTACTTACCTTGTTGTCAATTCAATACTAATCGAATCCCAAATCTATGCTATGCTCCTCCTTGTATTCGGCCAAGCACTAAATCTCATCCGGTTAGTTTGGCTTTTAAACAAACAAGAATTAGATCTAATTATCAAAATAGGCCTTAGCGAAAGCTATGACACTTACCTTGTGGATTTTAAATCCCAAACTCACCGAATAACTAGGAACACGTGGCCTATGGTGTACCTTCGGAAAAGAACTTCTCCTTCCTTGTAGCCTACACTTAGTAAATCCCAAAGATCTCTTCAAAGTTTGGCAACCATGAACGATAATGGGATTAGCCTAGATTTCGATAAGTCTAAAATATAAAAGAAATCAAACCAAACTTAGATCTTACCCTTATTTGAAAGAATCGATTGCACCTTCGCTTCAACCTTGAAATTTGGCTTAGAGACTTGATGAACAATCGGCTATGATTCCCTTATGTATTCGATTTCAAAGATGAAAGAAGAGAGGAATAATAGGCTTAGAAGGAATCACTAGGAGGCTAAAAGAAAAGAAGAAAAAGAATGGATGCTCAAGAAGAATATTCATGAAGAAAAGAGAGAGGAGAATGAATAATGAATGGCCCTAGTCTCATCCTTTTATAGCCGAAATTACTAGGCCAAGAATCCTTAACTTGGCCACCACTCTTCCTTATTTTCCTAATTAAAGAATAATTCTTCATTTATCTCTTATTATTCACATATTTATGTGAATAAAACTCCTTTATTATCTCTTATTATTCACATATTTTGTGAATAAAACTCCTTTATTTATCTCTTATTATTCACATATTTATGTGAATAAAACTCCTTTATTTATCTCTTATAATTCACATATTTATGTGAATAAAACTCCTTTATTTCTCTCTTATTATTCACATATTTATGTGAATAAAACTCTTCCTTTTCTAGAAACCCATGTCAGTCTCACCTCTTATCCGGAAGCAAAAATAAAGCCTTCATTATTTGCTTCCTGGATGACTCAAACTCGAGCCCAAAACCTCTTGTATTTGGGTTATTTCCTAAGACCTTAGGTGGCATCTTGAGCCACATTTCCAAGTTCGTTATTGGGGCAAATGTCATGTCTTGTATATTTTAGGGTCACTTGGCCCTAAGTTCCCTTTGAGGCTCAAATTCGACATTCCGGGGTCATTTTAAGTTTCCTAAAATTTTAACAGCACTCTTGTATTTTTAGGTTTCCAAAATGTTCTGTTTCCAAAATGTTCAGTTTCCAAAATGTTCAAGTTTCCAAAATGTTCGGTTTCCAAAATGCTCAAGTTTCCAAAATGTTCAAGTTTCCTATTTTGGCTTGGTTTCCAAAATGTTCACTTTCCTAATTTACTTAGGTTTCCAAAATGTTCACTTTCCAAAATGTCTAAGTTTCCAAAAGTGTTCGTTTCCATTTCCATTTCCATTTTCATTTCTATCTTCATTTTCATTTCCATTTTCCTTTCCATTTTCATGCATTTCTAGATTTCCAAAAGTATCAAAAATTTATTCATAGTACTTGAAACTTGTCATTTCATACAATTAAACTGGAAATGCATAGGCCCTATTCAGGATGTTACAAGTCCATACCAAGAATAATGTCGAATTCATCAAATGGCAATAGCATGAGACTAGCCTTAAAATAACAACCCCTAATCATCAATGGGCAATCTTTGTATACTTTATCAACTAATACACTTTTGCCTAAAGGATTAGACATTTTTATCACAAACTCGGTAGGCTCTACGGGCATATTCATTTTTTATACTAATTTCATGCAAATGTATGAATAGGTAGAACCCAGATCAATTAAAATAACAACATTAGTATCATGAAGAGAAAATGTACCCGTAATTACATCGAGAGATGATGCCTCTTCGCGAGTGCAAATGGCGTAAGTCCTTGTAGGTGCTTTACCATCGGATCTTGTATCCTGCTCTCGGGGTGTACCCTTTCTATTCGCCCCACTTCCTGGGTTCCTTTGTGGTCTTCCTCTATTAGTGCTTCTTGCTCTTGCACATTGAACTTTGTCTTTCTCAACCATTTTGGGGCATTCTCTGATGAAGTGATCTTGGGAATCGTACTTAAAACAAGCACTCTCATGTGCTCGACAATCATCGAGGTGTCGTCTACCATACTGTGGGCATTTTGGTCTATTAGATCAGACATTCCCAATGCTAGCGGCTGAAGTAGTCTGAGCCTATTCCCTGAATGACTGTTTACTCTTGCCTTTGCTGGAAAACCTAACTGAAGTAGCTAATCGGGTAGAGATATCTCTTAACTTCTTAGACGAGGACTGGAATGACTTACTCCACTTTCTCTTTCTTGAGTCCATTTTAACTTTTCTTTTCTCTTTTACTAATTCTTCAGCTTTACAAGCCCAATCCACCAGTACAACAAATTTTTTCAATTCTAGGATAGCAACAAACAATTTAATGTCTTCGTTTACTCCGTCTTTAAATATCTTGCACATGATTGCTTCAGTGGATACACACTCTTGAGTGTATTTACCGAGCCTTACAATTTCTCGCTCATACTCTGTTACTGACATTTTACCTTGTTTTAGTTCCAAGAACTCCTTCCTTTTCTGATCGATGAATTTCTGACTAATGTACTTCTTCTTGAATTCTTCTTGGAAAAACTCTCATGTGACCCTTTCCCTTGGTAAAACAGACACCAAGGTATTCCACCATTGATATTGTAACACCCCAAACCCAGCCTAGACGTTATGACCGGATCTAGCATGTCACATAGAAGGGTTTTTTAAAAACTACACGTTCGTTAAAAAGTTTGTATTCTTTTTGAAACTTCGAGCTTTGTTGTTTGTGAAATTCAGATTTGTTTTTATGGTTTTCTTGTAAAAACATTATTATTATTATTATTATTTCTGACAACTTTGTTTATAACAGAAATCAGATTCAGTGAATTGTAGAAATGTGATATTTTAAAAATAGTTATAGTCATTTTATGAAAATCCAGAGTTTAATCGTTTTTAGTTTGAATATAACTGAAATGAAAGCTTAAAAAAAATTAAAGTCCAATGGCTTTATTACAAACTATTAAATCCAAATTAAAATAAATCTCAAAATAAAGCAAAACAGAAATTTTCTAAAGTTTGGGAGAAGTACTCCGATGTATGGCCACCACAGAGTCCTCCGCAGCTCCAAATCCTCAATGCTGGGGATCACCTGCAAGGTTAAAGCAGAGGGGTGAGTTATGAGAACTAAGTGTATAATCCCTTAATCGATCATTAACTGGGCCCAAGCCCATACAAAAGTAGACTGGGCCGAAGCCCTATTTAGTAACAATCTGGGCCTTAGCCCTATAAACATGATCATGCAAACAAAGTATGCAACCCAACCTAACATTCCATCCGCTACACACCTCCGTACCAGCCCAACACACCTATGGGGACCAAGTCAACCCACCCAACCCAACACACCAATATGGCAGACAAGCTGCTAATCATAGAATTTGTGGCGGAGACACCAGAATAACAGAATATACGTGGCATGGCCACCAGACAGAATGTGACAGAGCCACCAGATTACACTTCCTCCGATCATTAATCCCACCCCATGCAACATATCATAAATGCAATACATCATACGTACAGAAATGTAAATAAATTATATACATGTTAACAAACCATAATCAAGGGTATAACGGTCATTTACCCTCTAGGGGTATTTCGATAATTTTACCCTCTAGGGGTATTTTGGTAATTTTACCCTCAAGGGTATTTTGGCAATTTTACCCTTCAGAGGTATTTCGATAATTTCACATTTAACAGCCTCTCCGAAGGCCTACTGTCGCCTCGAGCGACACAGGTTCCTTTTTGGGTCTCTACGAAACTCTTGGGTCTAAAATCTATTTTAGGCCCAATCGGGCCCAAGCTCGTGTGGCCCATTTCGCATGATTTCAATTTTAGATTTGTAGATTTTGCAATCGAACCTATCGTTTGATAGTTTTCCAATAATTTTGCACCAGTGGGCCGAATAGCCCATTATTTGGCCCATTTGGCTCGATCAAGCCCGTTACAACCTCAGTTTCATGAGAGTGCTCGTGACACTCTCAACGACTTACCGTCATTATTCGCATTTCGATTTACCACTACGAACGTTCGCACGCTTGAGTGGTCATAGTTACTGATTTTTTAGCTTTTCGATCTTTAGCCAATTCGCATAACACCACGTGCAATCATTCAGAGGGCTGTGAGATTACACACCTGTTCACGATTTGCGGTACTCGGCACTTTTTCCAACACACCTGAGATCAACATTGACTAACAGTTAGTCTTAATCCTTAATACAACATCTTCCAAGCATTGAGATTGATAAAACAATCTACGTCACTTACCAACAATAGGAGAATTTCACTGCAAGGGAAGATTGTATAAACGATTCTTTGGTTTAAGCTCGTCGAGTCCCTTGCAACGTTGAAACTGAGAAGAAATGTTAGCCATTAAAACTCACATCCAAACTTAAAATCATAGGAGCCTTTCGGCTTGAATAAGAACAACCCAATATTAAAACCCCATTACCTATATTCGACCACAACCTTACTTACCAACCAACTCTCAAAACCAAACGTTAGAAGAACGACTAGAGTGTATGCTAACCCTCCAACAGCTTCGGCGCACACCAAAAGAACCAAAAAGATTTGAGGTAGAAAGAAATGGATTGATTCGGCCTTAGTCAAAATAAATAAGATGAGAGATCGGTTTTAGAATAGAGAAAAAGAGAGAAAAGGAGAAAAAGAATAAAGAGAAAAGGAATCACTACCTTGCTCAAAGAGAAACCGAATAGAGAGGAAAGCTCAACAACTGAGAATAGCAACTAAGAATCAAGATGAACCCTTCGATAATTGGCAACCAAGCAAAGAAACCAAGTTTGGCTATGTGAAACACGAGTAAGGTGAGAAAAAGTAGAGAAGAACATGTGATAGGAGATGGAAAGAGGAGTTTCGGCCAAGAGGTGTTTAGGTAATAATGTAGGAGAAACAATGTATGAAAACCAAAACGAATTATAGAAAGAATGAAACTAGAAAGAAAATTCGACAACAACAAGTTGAGGAAAAGAGAACCCGAAAATGCTTGAGTAGTAAATGCCCAAAAAAATACAAAAATGCCTAGAGAGCCTAAAGAAATTCGGCACCTATACCACACTAGCCGAAAATGCCAAAACACCCCCTTAGCCGAATTTCTCTTCCCACCACCACTCCACCATGTGGCCACTTGTGTTAGCAAAACACTAACCAATTCCCTTAAGCCTTGCTTCTAACGATCCTCTCCTCTAAAGTACCTAAAAACCAAAATTTTACTAGGGCTCAAACTCGACCCCAGGCCTCCCTAAGGCCCCTAAACACCCTTGAAAAACCTTCAAAATAGACATAACATACACTTGTACAAAAATTACAAACTCATGAACTTTGGGATGTTACAGATATGCAGAATCTCTTAAGAGAGAAACTACACACTTCATGCACTCTTCAGGGGTACACGACAACTCATTAAATACCCTGATGGTATTCTCAAGCCAAAACTCTGCCCTTTCCGGATCGTCATCTTTACTAGCCTGAAATTCTTCAGCTCCTTGCTTCCGGATTCTGTCTACTGGAGGCTTTTCTCTTCTTACTACTTCTACCACTTGAGGGGCTACAAGGGTAGGGTGAGGAATAGGCGGGAATGAAAGGGGTGGTGTATTCGGGTTCGTGTGAACGAACTTCATATACCAAGCATTCATCATGTGGAGAAAGGCTTTCCTAGCCTCTTATCCTCCTCTCTAACATACTATCGTGGGTCTATTCTTATTTTCATTCGGAAAGTCCCTTCAGCGGGAGCCGGTGGATTACTTTCTACATCGTCTGTTGTAGCTCTTTCGGGATCCATTTACTATATGAAATACAATTTAAGTCATCAGAAGTCGTCACCCTATCAATATATAAATACTTTTATGTATGGATTTATATATGGCATGTATAGCTAGACCATACTTAAGCTACGTTAGTCCTAGAATAGACTAAACCGTAGCTCTGATACCACTAAATAAAACACCCCTTACCCATGTCCGTCACCAGGACATAATACGAGGCATTACTGTACTTGACTTTATTTAAACATGTATTACGGGTTATAAAATTTCTTTCCATTTTAAAACTTGTCTTTCTTACTATTAACATACTTTTCATAGGCCTTCGAGGCCTTAAACGAACAATAGGAAGGTTTCGGGAAAAATTCAGAAACTTTGGCACTCCTTGAAAATTTTTGCCTAAATAGGGGCCACACACCCATGTTGTCCGAGGAACACGCCCGTGTTCGACACCCGTGGTCGACACTGACTTATAGCACAAGGTTGAGCACACGCCCGTGTCTATAACCCGTGTCCTTCACACAGTCTCAACATGCCCATGTTCTCTACCCGTGGAGCTCTCTATTTATGATGTCATCATACTCTTAATAGCACACGGCCATGGCACACGGCCTATCAACACACCCATGGGGCTGACCGTGTGTCACACATGGCCTAAACACACGCCCGTGTGTCTACCCGTGTGGACAATTATAAGGCTATTTTCCAAGCCAATTGCCACCCTAAAACATAAATACACTTATACTATCTTAAACAACTCAATTATTCCATCTGTTTCATAAACTTAAATGCATAAAATTATCATCATGAAAGGGTATATAACTTAACAATATTGACTAATTTCTAATGGCCATATATAAAAGAATGTATAATCTTAATAACTAAGCCTTTAGCTCACATTATGACATGACCAAAATTATCAAACTCCTATACATGCCATACTCAAAATTAATTAACTTTACCATACCAAATTAGTGGATGATAGTGTGATCCAAGCTTCGACGTCTATAATCCCCAAGCTAACTTGGTGAACCTATATGGAAAAAGGAAAGGAAATAAGTAAGCATATAGCTTAGTAAGTTTGTACAAGGATTTAACAAAATAATATAGTAGCTTATCATTAAACTCATTCCTCATAAGTTTGAAGCAACATAAATCTCAAGTGCTTGAACTTACTTACTCTTACTTACTCTTACTTACTCTTTCTCATCACTTACCACATTATAATTTCATACTTGTAATTAAATTAGGGCACCTGTATCACTTAATCACATAGATTAGCACTTTTGCTAATATAACATGAACATTAACTCATTTTCTCCCTTAACTTAGGTAGAATTCCTTATCCTTCCTGAATAACTTAACTTGTATTATTTTGCTTACTTAGCTTTCTTGTTACTTCCTTCATACTTGTCTCTTTTGCCCATTGAATTACTCGGAATGTCGGAGGATACTCAATCTTGTCAAACATGTATCTTGATGCCAATGCCATATCCCAGACATGGTCTTACAAGGAATTCCTTAGCTTGATGTCGATGCCATGTCCTAGACATGGTCTTACAAGGAATTCCTTAGCTTGATGTCGATGTCATGTCCCAAACATGGTCTTATACGAGATCTTCCTTATATGTTTCCTTTAAAATTTACCATTACCATGTTTTGACATGGTCTTACGTGGTATCCTTGCCTTATGAACTCACCAATGCCATGCCTTGCCATGGACTTACATGGGATCTTTGCCTTATAGTAACTTATCAATGCCATGTCTGGACATGGACTTACATGATTTCATTGCTTTATTCGATGTTGATGCCATGTCCCAGACATGGTCTTACACAGGATCTACGTTCGGTGCCGATGCCATGTCCCAAACATGGTCTTATACGGGACCTACATTCCTTGATGCTGATGCCATATCCTAGACATGGTCTTACACGGGTTTTCCTTGTCTTATGTTATGACATAGGTATCCTCGTCATTTTAAATCCTCAACCGGGTCTTTTACTTATTCTCATTGATTTTCTTATAAGGCATTATCAATCAACTTCATGGAAATAATTTAAAATGTACGACATAGTAAGAAATTTAATTGTAAAAGAAATTTGTAGCTTTAAATTCATACAAACTTACCTCGGTACTCAAAATGTGTAGAGTTGTGCAATTTAGTCCTCAACCTTATTTTTGCCTCGGTTTTGATTCGGGCTTTGTGTTTCTTGATCTATAATAATAATTTAACTTGTTTAATACTTACATTGACTAAATTGACTCATAAATCATACTTTAGAAAAATTTACATTTTTGACCCTAAACTTTCTCAAAATTATACTTTTTCCCCTAAGCTCGTAAAATAATTTTTATTCAACCTTCTTGCATTTCAGGCCTAGTTGAATCATATTCTCAACTATTATAACATTCAATTTCCACTATTTTACTCATGTATGACCATTTTCATAACTTTTACAATTTGATCCTTACACGGATTTTTCATGAAAATCACTTAGGAAAAGATGTTTATCCTACATCAAACTTTCATAATCTTCCATAAAACATATAAATACATGCATGTCATACATGGGTAAATTTTTTAACATAAAACCTAGCTCAAATTATAGCTGGAAATAGCTAACCGAGCTACGAGGATTTCAAAATTATAGAGAATATTAAAAACGGGACTAGGATGCACTTACTTTAAGCTTGAAACTGAGAAAAACCCTAGCTATGGCTTCTCTCCAAATTTCGGCACCTTGGGAAGAAGATGGACACCATTTTTTTACTTCGTTTTCCCTTTTTAATCTTTTATTTACCAAATGACAAAAATACCCTTAATGATTTTTTCTTGAGATTTTTCCTTCCTATGTCCATTTTTGTCCATTTTTGTCCATCTTAACATATAATGGTGTATTTTCTAAATAAGAACCTCAAATAATTTTTATAATTCTATTTCATACTTAAACCTTCTAGAATCTCATATTTACTAAACCTTGCAATTTAGTCCTAATGGATAATTTGTTTACCAATTAATAAAATTCCTTCATGAAATTTTCACACAACTATATAAATACCTCATAAGCCTTGAAAAATCATTTAAACACATATTTCTACTTCAGATTTATGGTCTCGTACCACTATTCTGACTAGGCCTTAAATTGCGTTGTTACAACAACCTTGACCCGGAAAAAGGCAAGGTTACGGGTTAAGCCGCAAATTAACATATTTTACACCGAGGTAAGTTTATGTGTAAACGATACATCTTTAATACATATGTTAGTGCCTATTGATGCATTGTATGGATGTAAATACTTATTAGTGAGCTTGATTGAAAATGATAGAAAATGAATAATTCTCGAATGAACCTCGAAATAGAAATGTGGGTACGGATAAATATCCGTAAATATGTAATTGTTGGTGGGCTGTGTGCGATACCACCTTGTTATTTATTCACGATGGGCTATGTACGATACCATCGTTTATATTATTATTTGGTGGGTTGTGTGTGATACCACCTTATTATTGATTAATGGTGGGCTATGTGCGAAACCACCGGGTACTTTGTATCATTCCGAAGGGTTCATCGAGAAACTTGTTTAAGTAAAATATTTCAAGTGGCTTTGTGGTGATAAGTGCAGGGTATATGTGCAAGTAATTGTGAGCAATGTTTGTGATATGTGTTTGGGGTGTGTTAAGATTGGAAATGAGTTAGCTTGATTATGAGGTTAAGAATTGTAATAGCATAATGTGTAATGTTTAGCTGAATTTTTAAGTGGTATGATGCTTATTATTTACATATAGAGTTACAAAGCTTAAAGCTTACTCCCTTTTCTTTTCCCTTGTTTGATAGTGTCGAAGAGCCAGCTCGGGGTACGAAAATAAACAAAGGATCACCCACACTATCAGCACATCTTGGTATATTAGACTTAGCATTTTGAGTATGGCATGTATAGGGACTAGACTTAGTTGAATGTCTATTGTTTTGGCCAAGTGTGTTGGCTCATTCTAAGATAAACTCTTTTGTACAAGGCCATATTGGGTGGCTCTTTCTTATTAATCTATGAAAAGATGAGGTTATTCATGATTGTGCAAGTAGTATGTTGATTTACTTGGTTTAATTATGCATAATTGAGTTTAGGGTTGAATGTGACTTATGCTTGTATGAGTTGGGGTGATAGAAAGAGCTTGGCAAATAGCCTTATTCTTGTCCACATGGGTAGACACATGGGTGTGTGTCTAGGCCGTGTGTGACACACGGTCAGCCTCATAGGCATGTGGTTAGGCCGTGTGTCCCCTTGCATGCTAAGTTCACAAGTCAATATGATTAGTAGTAAACACACGGGTAGATACACGACCGTATGTCTCAGCCGTGTGGAAGGCACGGCCATGGACATGGGCGTGTGCCCAAGCCATGTGAAGTCTGCACCTAAAATTGGGAATTTAATTCGCCACACAGTCGAAGGACATGGGCGTGTACCTAGGCCGTGTGACATTTTTGGGGTGATGACGTCAGAAATAGAATGTCAAGGTTTTTGCACATGGGCTAAGACATGGGCGTGTCGAGGCCATATGAGGGACATGGGCCAAGAACACAGGCGTGTGACCAGCCGTGTGAAAATAGCTGTAGGTTTGAATTGAGAAATAATTCCATACAGGTGTGGAACATGGGCATGTGATATATCACACGGTGTGTCCCTTCCTCCACACAGGCATGTGGATTGTTTAGAGAAAATTTTCCAAGGACTTCCAGAGAGCTTTAAAGGAACTCGAATTGATCCTAAATCATTCCTAAACCGTGAATTAGGCCTTGTAGGCTTGTTTAGGAGGTGTTAATAAAAGTTTTAAATTGGAGAGGAAAGTCAAGTCTCGAAATTGCATGATTGATTGCATGTAAGCCTAGCCTCGTACCCTGTTCTGGCGTTGAATATGCGTAAGGGATGTTACAGGTATTACCAAACTTAACTTGATCAAACATATAACATCGGGCCATAAAATGTAGTTTTAACTTAAAAATTTTCATTCATATTCATAACATCCCTATTATGGGTCTACGAGACCCTAAACATACATATGGAATGGTTCGGGATAAACCAAAAAATTTCGCACAGTTAGAAATTTTTTACTCAAAACAGGGCTACACACCGTGTGGAAAGGAACACGCCTGTGTGGGCAGGTCGTATGGTCACACACGCCCATGTTCTTAACCCGTATGGATTTTATTTTTCATTTCGAACCTACAGGGGTTTTCACACGGCCTGGCACATGCCCGTGTCTATGGCCCGTGTCCTTTACACGGTCAAGACACACCCGTGCCCTCACCCGTGTGTGAAAACCTTAGTATTCTATTTATAACGTTAGCAAACACTTAGGGGCACACGGCCTAGTCATACGCCCATATGCTGGCCCGTGTGACGAACTGAATTTTCACAAATTTGATGCAGGGGACACACAGCCTATCGACACACCCATGGGGTTGGCCGTATGTCACACATGACCTAGACACATGCCCGTGTGTCTACCCGTGTGGACAATTAGAAGGCTATTTACCAAGCCAATTGTCACCCTGAAAAACAAACACACTTATACCACCACAAGCAACACATAACATAGCAATAATACACTATAAAGAATCACTAATTCATCATGCATACACCTAACATTTTACTCGATCAATTACACGAACTTGTATTTCATGAACATCATCATCATTAGATATATATATAACTTAACAAGTATTGGCCAATTCCCAATGGCCATTTACAAAATGAATGAGTAATGATAATAGCCAACACCTTGGCTAACAAATATGACATAACAAAATGACCAAGTTCCTATACATGTCATACCCAAAACAAATCAACTTTACTATACCAAAAGAATAGTTGATAGTGAGATCCGAACTCCGACGTCCTACGATCCCCGAGTTAGATTAGAGATACTACAAGGAAAAGGAAAATGAGAGGGGTAAGTAATAAGCTTAGTAAGTTTGCATGAAATAAATAGCAACATTAAGACGTATAATAGCATCCATTCATCTCATTGAATAATACACAAGTTCTCAAACTCATCAACATAACTTACTCATGCATACTCTTACCAAATTACATATCACATTTTGCATTCATTTCTCGTAAGTTACTCATGGGTACCTGTATCACTTCATCACACAACTTTAGCACTTTTAATCTCTTAAACATAGACTTAGCTTTTTGTCATCTATACATAAACTTAGCTCTTTCCCCATTGAACTACTCAGAATATCAAAGGATACTCAATCTCATCATACATGTATCATGATGCCAATGCCATATCCCAAATATGGTCTTACATGGGATCACATCTTGATGCTGATGCCATATCCCAGATATGGTCTTACATGGGATTCATATCTCGATGTCGATGCTATATCCCATATATGGTCTTATACGAGATCGTATATAGATTTCGATGCCATGCCCCAGGCATGGTCTTACACGAGATCTTTATTTGGTGCCAAGGTCATGTCCCAGACATGGTCTTATACGGGACCTTCCTTATTTGGTGCCGATGTCATGTCCCAGACATGGTCTTACACGGGACCTCCTTTGTTTGGTGCTAATGCCATGTCCCAAACATGGTCTTTTACGAGACCTTCCTTACATCATGTTGTGACACAAGTATCCTTACTATTCCGAATGTTCAACTGAGACTCCAACTTAACATGATCTCATTATAATTTCATTAAGGCATCATTAATCAACTTCATGGAAATAATATACATTTCTCATAATATCAAGAAATTAAAAATATAATAACATTATGTAGCTTTAATTTCACACAAACTTACCTCGGTACTTAAAATATGTATAGTTGTTCGATTTAGTCCACAACCTTGTTCCTGCCTCAGTTTCGGTCTGAGCTTCGTGTTTCTTGATCTATAATAACATTTTCACTTTTTTAATACTCACATTGACTAAATTAACCCATGAATCATACTTTGGAAAAATTATAATTTTGTCCCTAAACTTTTACATAATTACACTTTTACCCCTAGGCTCGTAAAATGATTTTCAATTTCTTTGCATTTTAAGCCTAGCCAAATCATTTTCATAACTACAACAGCCCCCAGTTTTCACTAATTCACTCATGTATGACCATTTTCATGACTTTTACAATTTGGTCCTCTTTTTATGAATTTCTCATGAAAATCACTTAGAAAAAGATGTTTATCATGCATCAAACTTTTATATTCTTCCATAAATCATCAAAATACATGCATGTAATACATGGTTAAATTTTTGAACATATATCCTAGCTCAAAATATAGCTAGAAATAGCTAAATCGAGCTACGAAGATCTCAAAAATACGAAGAACATTAAAAACGGGGCTAGGAGAAACTTACAATCAAGCTTGAAAGTTGAAGAAACCCTAGCTATGGAGTCCTTGTGATTTTAGGCCAAGCATAGAGAAGATGGACACCATTTTTGACTTATTTTCCCTTTTAATTCATTAATTAACCAAATGACAAAAATGCCCTTAAGGCCCATTTCTTGAGATTTTTCCTTCCCATGTCTATTTTTTTCCATCTTGACATATATTGGTCTAATTTCTAAATAAGGACTTCTAATATTCTTTATAATGCTATTTCATACTTAAATTTTCTAGAATTTCATATTTTCCATTCTTTGCAATTTAGTCCTAATAGACAAATTATTCACTAATTTATAAAATTTCTTCATGAATTTTTCACATAATCATGCAAACATGCTATAGGCATCATAACAGTCATAAAACACATATTTCTACCTCATATTTGTGGTCTTGCAACCATTATTCCAATTAGGCCCTAAATCGGACTGTTACATATCCCCTGTTTTTGGAAAAAATTATAAGTGTTCGAGAGGTTTCTAAAGTTATCGGTTTAGTCCCAAACCATCCGAATGCATGTTTTAAGCCTCGTAGGCTCATATTAGGGATGATATGAATGTTATTGATTGATAATTACATGAAATTGAAAATGTATGTGTAATTGTATAGTATGTTCAGTAATGCTCCATAACCCGATTCCAGCGTTGAATACGGGTGAGGGGTGTTATAATAAATCTAGACGTCAATAAACCATAGCATACATGAGGGATCTCACTGCACTAGAATATGGGACATGTGACATGTACTCAATCGCATCATCTGATTGTGGAGGCAAAGCCAATGAAAGTCTAAAATGAGCTGCTAAAGGAGTACTATCAGACTTAGTATTCTACATATTGAACCTACAAAGAACTTTCTCAATGTTCCCTTTCTGACTTAGGTACAAATCTATCTCTGAGAATCTCCATACCAAGTATCTTCTTTGCTAGTCCCAAATCTTTCATCTCAAATCCTTCACTAAGTTGGGCTTTAACCTTTCTTATCTCTCATTTATCTTTTGATGTTATCAACATGTCATCAACATAGAGGAGTAGATACACAAAACAACTATCACTGCTTTTCTTAAAATAAACACAACTGTTGAAGTTGTTTCTTTTGAAATCATGAGAAGTCATAAAGGAATCAAATCTCTTGTACCACTGTCTTGGTGACTGTTTCAAATCGTAAAGAGACTTTTCCAACAAGAAAATATAGTCCTCTTTTTCTGAGGCTATAAATCCCTCTGGTTGTTTCATGTAAATATTCTCCTCAAGTTCTCCATGCAAAAATGTAGTTTTTACATCTAACTACTCAAGCTTCAAATCATGCATGGCCACAGTACCAAGTAAAGCTTAAATCGAACTATGCTTGGGAAGAATACATCTGTGAAGTTCACACCTAGAATTTAACTATAACTTTTTGCAACAAGCCTTGCTTTATATCTGATTTCTTCAATTCCCAGAGTCCCTTCTTTCTTTTTAAACACTCATTTACAATAAATAATCTTTTTGCCCTTTGGAATCTTCACAAGATTCCATGTTCTATTTTTTTGGAGTGATTCCATCTTCTCTTGCATGACAATCATCCACTTTTGTTAGTCTTCATAGCTAACTACCTCGGAATAAGTAGATGGCTCCTAGTTCGTGTCTATATCTTCAGCCACATTTAAAGCATAAGCAACTAGATCAGCCTCGGCATACCTTTTGGAGATTTAATCTCTCTTCTAATTCTATTTTTGGCAATAAAGTATTGTGATAAAGAAACAACTCTATTCTGACTTTTTGTACTGACTTGAGGATTCGACTCTATTGTAGATTTTAGATCAATTTGATGCTCCACTTGCTTTTGTTATTCTTTTTAGAAGAGTCTTTAAGAGATAAGTTAGGTAGCATAGCAGTTTCATCAAAAACAACATCTTTGTTAATCACAACTTTTCAATTTTTAGAACACCATAACTTATACCATTTTACACCAGCTTTATAACCAAGAAAAACACATTTATCTAATCTCAGTTTCAATTTTCCATTATCAACATGAGCATATGTAGGATACCCAAAAATATTTAAATTAGAATAATCAGCAGGATTACCAAACCATACCTTTTGTGCAGTGTTTTTCTCAATGGCAACAGATGGAGGCCGGTTGATCAAGAAACATGCAATGGAGGCCACTTCGGCCTAAAATAACTTTGAAAGTTGGCATTCAATAATAAACATCGAACATTATCCATGTCGTTTTGTTCATTTGTTCTGCAACGTCATTTTGTTGAGGAGTATGACGAATTGTCAAGTGTCTTATGATCCTTTCTAATTTGCAGTTCATTAAACTTATCAGAATAGAACTCTAAGCCATTGTTTGTGCGGAGGTGTCTTATTTGTTTTCTCATCTGTTTTTTAATCATAGTTTTCCAAGACTTAAATGTGGAAAACACATAGCTTTTCTTCTTCAAGAAAAACGCCCAAACTTTTCTAGAAAAATCATCAATAAGTGTTAGCATGTAATTAGCTCCACCTATCGAAGACACTCTGGTTGGTCCCCACACATCAGAATGAATATACTCCAATGTTCCCTTCGTGTTATGGATTCTTCTGGTGAATTGAACTCTCTTTTTCTTCTCAAAAACGCGGTGCTCATAGAACTTCAGTTTGCAAATTCCTTGCCCATCAAGAAGTCCTCTTTTGCTCAATTCTGCCATGTCATTCTCACTCATACACCCTAGACACATATGTCAAAGTCTAGTAACATCATCAGCTGATAAGGATGAGGAAACAATAGCTGCGTCACCAATAATAGTAAAACCCTGTAAAACATATAACTTGGCAGTCTTTCTCTACCCTTTCATCACAACGAGGGAACATTTAGAAATCTTTAAAACCCTACTTTCAGCTGTGTATTTTTACCCTTTTGAATCAAGAGTACCAAAGAAATTAAATTTCTCTTCAATTTTGGAACATGCCATATGTCACTAATTATTCTGACAACTCTATCAAACATCTTAACTTTAATCGTTCCAACACCTGTGATTTTACATGAAGCATTATTCTCATCAAAATAACACCTTCAAACACTATTTCGTAAGTTGTAAATCAATCCCGATTGGGACTCATGTGGAAGGTGCAGCCCGAATCAAGGATCCATTCCTCGCTCACTTTAAAATTGTTGACAGAAGCGACTAGAAGTTTACTATCACTGTAGTCTTCTACAACATCAGCTTCACAGGATTTTCCGGTTGTTTGCCCTTTTGATTCGCAGCCTCCCTTTTGATCTTATTTTGCAGTTTAAAACACTCAGATTTAATTTGCCCCTTCTTCTTACAGAAGTTACAAGTTTTACCTTTGTTTGAAGACTTCGATCTTCCCTTAGATTTACCGTGAGGATTTCGTTCCTGTGTCCTTCCACGATCATCATTAGTATTTTGATCTTGCCTCCCACGAACAAAGGGACCCTCTCCCTGAGAGTCGGTTTAACCATAAGATGTTTCATCTTGTCATACGAGGTTAAAGAATCATAAACGTCATCAACTGTGATAGACTCGCAGCTATACAAAATCGTGTCTCTAAAGGTTGAATAAGACGAGGGCAACGAACAAAACAGATTCAACCCTAGATCTTCTTTATCATACTGAACCTCCATGGCTTCAAGATCCGAGAGAATTTCTTTAAACACTGTTAAATGTTCATTCACAGAAGCACCTTCCTCCAAACGATGAGCATAAAACGCTGCTTCATAAACAGCTTGCTGGTTAGAGTTTTCGACATACATAGTTGCTCCAACCTCTTCCATAATGCAACGACGGTCTTCTCTTTCATCACATCCTGTAAAATTTCCTTAGACAAATGCAAATATAATTGTGTTAATGCATTTCGATCTTTACTCCTTTTCTGTTCCACTGTCAATGTCGAAGGCATCTTATCTACCCCTAACAGGGCATCCTCCAAGTCCATCTGCACAAGAATCGCCTGCATCTTTATCTACCACAACACGAATCTGGTGTTACGATCCAACAGCAGAATTTCATACTTCAAAGATGCCATGACCGTGATTGAGATGAACAACCCAGAAGCTTTGATACCAGTTTGTAAAAAATAGACCGTTGATAATGGCTAAGAATCAAAAAGAAGAAGAAGAACACACAGAATTTTACGTGGAAATCCTTTGAGAAAAAAACCACGGGCAAAGAGAAGATAATTCACTATGTCGAATTCAAAAAATACAATAGGAGAGACGACTACGTCTATTTATAGGTTTATAAAATCATATTCTAATCAAAGTCAAATAGAAGTAATATAGTAAGGTTAAAACACATTATTCTAATCATCAAATAGAGAAAAATCGAAAAAAGAAGAAGAAGAACACACAGAATTTTACGTGGAAACCCTTTCGAGAAAAAAACCAAGGGCAAAGAAAAGATAATTCACTATGTCGAATTCAAAAAATACAATAGGAGAGACGACTATGTCTATTTATAGGTTTATAAAATCATATTCTAATCAAAGTCAAATAGAAGTAATATAGTAAGGTTGAAACATATTATTCTAATCATCAAATAGAGGAAGTAGACTTCTATACGGATACCACTTGTACTTCCCCCTATCTTGCTACTTATTTTTTATTTTCACAAAAATTTGAGTGATACAATTCTAACATCTTGTTTATTTCTGAATTCTTTCCCTGTTGTAGTTTTCTACTTTTTGGTATTATTCTAAAAACATGGTTTTGTGCATCATTTATACTATCTTACTCATCGTTTGTACTATGTGTCATGTTTTTATATTCTTATTGTTCATGATTCTTATTAATAGTAGTATTTTATTAAAATAATATTTAAAATATTTTAATTAAAATATTTAAAAAGATTTAACATAAGAATAGAAACTAAATAAAATAAGATAATAATAAATAATTATAATAACTTTTAAAATAAATATTCTTCGCTTTGTGGCTCTCTATTTTGTGTGCTCTAAATCAATGTGTATCATGTGAACTTATATTAGCTACCGGTTGGTTGGATTGTGACGCCAATTTTTAAAGTATTAAAATATTTATAAAAGTTATATAAATTAATGTATAATTCTTTTCTTTTTCTTTTCTTTTTCTTTTCTTTTTCTTTTTTTCTTTTTGTTCTTTCTCT
The DNA here is from genome assembly GCA_025506655.1 of Gossypium rotundifolium. Lineage (NCBI taxonomy): Eukaryota > Viridiplantae > Streptophyta > Magnoliopsida > Malvales > Malvaceae > Gossypium > Gossypium rotundifolium. The sequence continues at coordinate 121,570,568 of CP106728.1, forward strand.
ATTTCATTAGTAGACATATTTTTATAATATTTTGTATTCTTACTAAATATTCAGATAAATATATTATATATATAAGCCATAAACACATAATAACTTTCATGAAGTTAACATACTATTAGTATTTTTCTTTCACAAAATAAGCATCACTTAAGTGCTTGTTGGCTCTTATAGAGTGCAATATATCAATTTTTCAAATACAATAATTACACTAGCAATAAAAATTTCTAAATAAAATATCAAATCTCTAATCAATCCTAAGTTCTTCAAGGATTTATATTAATCATCCTCTAAAATTATTACCCACTCACGATACAAAATCAATAATTCCAAAATAAAAATAAAATAAAATAAACTAGATCTTGTATACAATATCCTAATCTATTATAAGAAAAGCCACAATCCTAATTTTTAGAGATTAATCGATGAAGCATGAAAAGTAAAAATATAGTTGTTACCAAATTAAGTGACCAACATGAAAGTATTCAAAGATTAAACACCTATTTTGTAAAAATTCTATAAAGTAAGAGAATAAATGAAACTTGAGGAAAAAGGGGTTAGTGTTAGGAAAAATATCTATGGTTTGATATATTATTAGTTAATTTAAATTTATAATAATTTATTATATTTTATTTCAAAAATTATTTATGATAATCACTAACTTTATAATAAATCAATCAAATAACTTGTTTAACTTTGATATAATTTTATTTTAAAATTAAGAAATTAAATTTTATTTACTTTTACCGTCAAATTAAAAAATGTGAGTATAAAATACAAATAACTTAGAATCTAAAATGATTCAATTCAAAATAATGCATATATTAAAATTAAGCTCAAATGATTGAACATGAAAAAACCATAACCCTCAATGACTTGACTCTAAAACTCTCAATGTCTCGAACTCAAAATAATTCAAAGTTTTTAAAATTCAAGTTGACCAATCGAGATTGATCCAACTCTCTCAATTGACAAGTCATGTCTACATGCTATAGGTTAGGAGTTTGAGCCTTATTAAGCCTAAACTCTTCGGTTTTCGGTTCCCATAGCTTTGCCTTTTTGGGCATTAAAAGGTGCCCCACTTTGTGAACTTGCTTCATATTCAATCACCTAGACTCTCGGTAAAGTTGGAAGATAAAATTTTAAGGCCAAAAAAAAGCATAGATGCCTTGAGAATACAATATCGAACGTGTTTAAAAATATCTATCAACTCCCAACAAACAACACTTCGTATACTTTTTCTGAGGAATCAACCAACCCTCAACAACTTCTTATCTTGTTTGATAATTCACTTTTTTTTTTCTTGTTTGTTAATGGACCTTTGTTTTAATCTTTAAAAGTCAATAATGTAGATAATATAAACTATCTACATAGGTTTCTTTTTTTGCAAGTATTTATATAAGAATTTTTTTGATCGGAGAGAAATTGATTAAGATGAACATTCATTCTAGACAAATACTACATGCAATGGAGTTAAGCTTGCGATTGCAATGACTCACCCACACACTACATTACCCAACCAACATATGTTACACGTCCAAAGTTTTAACTATCAAAATCAAACCAAAGAATCACCAACTCCAACAAAATCAAGCATGATCATATAATTTAATGAACAACTTGCCAAAACATTCATGTAGTTCCTTCTATTAACAAAACAACCAAAAACAAAAAGTCAAAGCACAATGGCACACTAATATTCATAATTCATACTAGGAAGTCTATTTCCAACTTAACTGCCTCATTTCACGTTCATACTACAAGTATTAGCTTTATTATGTTAAGCATGCTATGGTTCCATGATTAAACCAAGCTACAGTCGAGCCTAGTCCACCAACCCGAGTCTCGGATGGCATGTCTGCAGAACCTGGCTGTCATGTCTCACCCTGCCATGCCGTAGTCACCTGCCTGGTCATAAATGTTGTAGCTCACAGGCATTCCCATTTTTCCAGACAGATGTTCATCTCCTGCGTCAATTAAATAGGGATGTAATAAGACCACTGGTATTTTGGACTCCTGAAATACAATTACAACCTAGCACCTGCAGACAACATATTGAGATATCTTTTCTCCTGGAAGAATGATTGGTTTTAACTATAGAGTGGAAGGCATGCCATGAAGCCTCGAGTATATAATAACTGCAGTATCATTTAGATTTGCTGAATTATCTATTCTAACACACATCCTGAAACGAGAATGCTATCACAAACCATCTTTGCAAGTGGATTTTTCCTTCATTACATTTCAGAAATTTTAGGATCCTCCTACTAGCATCAAAACGTTTTCAATTTACATAGCGATAAGGAGAAGTTAATATGCTAACCGTTGAATGTAGTTGGATTGGACATTACACCCATGAAATGCAGTTCAGAGGTTATCTCAGGGTTCTGGAAACAGAGATCGTCAGCCCTTGGTGCAGGGTTCTGCCCAGAGAGAAGATTCTCGGGCTTCGTCTTCTTTTCATTCGGTGACTCGACTTCTGTCTCTAGTTCTGATTCAGCATTGTTGGATGATGACCCCAGTTGCTTCCTTTTAGACCGAGCCCGTCTATTTTGAAACCAGTTATAGACATTTGTTTCAGAAATTTGGCCATGCTGGCTCAGTTCTGAGGTTATCTCTTTGATCTTCTGCTTGCTTGGAGTTCCAGTCCCCTGATCAAAGATTCGTTCCAGAATCTGAAGCTGCACTGGAGTTGGAGTCCACCGCTGTCTAGCAGTAATTTTGTGACCAGCAGATGTCATTAACGGGTCACAATACAGGCTACCCAGCCTACCACCTGCAAGACAGATGATTGTTTCCTTTTCTTTTAGTTTTTCAATAGCCAAACATTGAGTCCTAGAAAATCAAATATTCAGTCACAAAAAACCATTTCAAAATATCCAAGTTAAACTGCATTATCATCAGCTCCTAATAATTCACAATGGTTATAAAGGCTAAATAAATCCGACAAGATCAACAGAGACAGAACTCACTATATCCTAAATCTCATAACAACATATTCATGTACAACACTTCCAATGGTGCCATCAATTGTAAGCCAACACAGGAAGAAAGAGCCAACAACCATGTGGTCTGTTGGTGGAGTATTATAAGAAACAATCATTGGCAACCTAAATTATTTGATAAAGCATTGTTCTGATATTAAAGTTGTCACAAAGAAGGAAAAGAGTACTATTGGCAATAAGGACTTGGGTTCGACTCTGTTTAAGCGCCAAACCCGGTTCAACTTGGAATGTTGTCTGGTTGAATGTGTGTATTAGACCGATATATCTATATTGGTAATCGGGAAACAGATAAGCATTAAATTGGTATTTAACTCATTCAGCACTGGAAGGGAGGAATTATATATAGGATAAGCAATAACGAGGAAGAGGAAGAGAATAAAGCACCCAATTCAGTACATGAAATTGACCCAACTGAACCAAACATTTAATAATGGAAAAAGCAGTGCTAATTTGTAAAGAGGTCCCTGAAATCATTCAGCAATTTCATTCAATCTTGGAGCAAAAGTAATTAATTTTAATAGTACGTTGGAAGAAAAGACGATGAATGAAACCAATGGCTAAAAACAGAAAAAAAAAAAAAAAAGTGTGCAGCCAAAGCCAATGCCATAGCGATTCCATCATCACTTCACTTAGAAACACAAGAACCATGGGGCAAAAAGAAAGGAAGAGAAAAGGCCATGATATGAGATGAGAGAAGCCAAAAATGAAAGACACCATGAAAAAAGTTTGAGCATGACATGCATATAACGATATAAGGGGAAAAGAAAGGGAGAGGCCTGCGAGATCTTGCTGGGCGGTGAGGTTCTTATGCATCTCAACGAGCTGCTCACAAATGGCGGCATAAACAGCAATTTGCTCTCTGAGAGTCTCCAACTGTTCATCGGTCATCACTTTGACATACATTACTCCACCATTATTCACATTTACATTCAAAATCTCTCTCTGGTTTTGATTCTCTCGATCTCCCCATTCCATTATCATGATTTTTTTTTTCTTTTTAACTTTCACTCATATCATAACTCTATCAATCTATCGCGATTTATCTGTCATGTCTTTTGTCTGAGGAAGGGAAAGTGAGTGGTTGCTCAGTCCTCACCAAAGGAAATGAATAGGAAAAAAAAAAGGAAAAAGGTGAAAGTTGAAAGGAGAAAGGAGAAAACTTTGAAAAGTAGGGAAGAAATGGACAAAGAGGGAGAAAATATTGTTAGGATGTTGGCGCTTGGCGGGGCTTAATGCGCTTTCCAGCGTAAGTTAGCAATAAGGTATGTTTTTCTTTTGACTTTGACTTGGACTGTTTTATTATGGTTAAATTTTGGATTCATATTTTATTAGATGATGACAGCCAAGATAGATTAGAAAAATTAAAATTAAATTTAGGCTTAATTCAAAGGCGAAACTCTTAAATTACGCTCTTTATTTGAGTTAAAGATTTAAATTATAAAACCACAAAGCAAAAATAAAATAATCCCTTCTCTCCCGCTCCATTTTTTCTCCTCTCTTCTGTCCAAACATTTATTTTTTTTATCTCATTAATTTGATAGGTTTAACGCTTGGGATTAGTCTGGTGATTGTGGCGAAGAAGAAATAATGGGGAAAAGAAGTGAAAGAAAAATTAATTAAAATTTTAAAAATAAAAAAATAAATAAAAGTATCAGGTGTCACATTTTGATTAACTCTAATTTTTTAAAAGTAAAGATTAACTTTAACTATGAAATTATAATTTAATTAATAATTAAAAATTAAATACTTAATTTATACAAAGAATATAGTTTGACAGCCAATTATTCAATTAAATCTTAAATTTAATTAATTTTATTTTTAATGATGTCAAAATTTGTTCTATTAAAAAGCATTTTTCCAATTTGACTATTTTGTTATTCATCCAATCGTAACTTACTCTTAGCTATAGGAATGCTACAAGTGATGCTTTTTTAATCCATCCATGCTTTCACACTAAAATCCAAGTTAAAAGTTGTTCAAGGCTTTTACATTTATTTGAAAATAGATTTAGGTTCAATTTAGATGGGTAGTGTGTTTATTTTGATGAGATTAAAAATAGCGGTGGCGATGAGATTAATTATTGTAACAATGAGATTGAATAATGTAGCAATAAAATTAGAAACAACGGTGGAGTGTGTGTTTAGATTCAAACGCAGTTGTAGCGGTTAGGTAAGAATAAAAAATGACTATTAAAAACATTAAATTAGAAATGATATATAATAAAAGTTTTTAAAATTATTTAACATTTACAAAATTAATAAATTATTAAAATTATTACAATTATATTTATTTTTTAATAATAATTTTAATAATAAATAATTAAAAATGAATTAAAACTTGAGAAAAATTCAAAAATTTATTTTATTTAATATTTTAAAATTAATCATATATTTAATTATAGAGGCTCAATTCATTATTGAAAGATTATTGAAACTATTGAGCCCTTAAAAAAAATTTAGGTTAAAAAAGCCAACACACTGAAATCTGATTACATCTAAAGTTGTAGCACATTAGTTGATGCTAAATGCAAAGGAAGAAAATAATTTTTTTTTAATCTGTACTAAATTTTATGTGATTGAACTATATATATATATATATATATATAATTGAGGACGCAATAAATTAAGCATTTTGCAATGCCTCAAGAGAATCTTTGCATGCATCAAGTTAATTGCGGTGGTGTTCTTAGAAATGAATCGGGTAAGAGGACTGCTCTATTCTCTGAACCTCTTTGTTGCCACGATGCTTATTTTGCTAAGCTTGATGCCATTATATTTGCATCGGAGATCTTTATAAAGACCAAGTGGTTGAATTGTCATACTCAAATTGTTGAGTCAGACTTCAGTGTTGTTGTTTCATGGTGTTTTGAATCACTTCCTCGACTTTGGAAATATGATGAAACTTTCAAAGTTATTAATCATTATATTACATTGATTTATTATGTCAAAATTATTTATGTGTTACGGGAAGCTAATAGTTGGACTAATGTTTTGGCTAAAACAAGCATAAATAGAAACACTATGTTCATGGTCTGGGATTGAATGTTATTGTGGTGTACTATTGTTGATGCTTGTTGATGGAGCAAAAAGAATAAAATAAATGAAGTTTTTTAAATTGTTGTGCTATTTATATATTATATAAAATCAGGTCCTAAAAGAGCCATTGAGATTAATTGGGAGATATTTGTTATTTTCTCATAATTGAGCATAGTATCTTTTCTGTTTTCTCTAAAAAACAACCAACTTGTTAGATTTCTAACCAAGTCTGAAACGTTATATAAATATAAATGTAATTATTTTTAGACATTATAAGCTTCTAATAAACGGTAGGCATTTTACCCACCTAATCACTATTTGATTCTCTTCATTTATATATATACACATATATAGTTTAACCACGTATCGTTATTTTCTATGTGGGTTTCAAATTTTATAAGGGGATGATCAAATGCCTCGTTATCAAAACAAACTTAAATTATGAAGAGATTAAGAAGGCAATGAAGTTAGTGTAGAAACACATCATCAATGGGGAATTTAGGTACTAATCTATTTCTTTTTCTGTTTCCAAAACGAAGAAAGATGAAATCAAGTGTTAAATGTAATTTTAACAATGATTTGTTAATTTCGTACAACAAATTTTATTTCATATCGATTAGGATCTATAATTAAATGGAAAATAGAATTTTATTTAATTAATTGTTTTAAAATTTTAATTTCATCTTTGGCCAACACTGACTTTTCATTGTTTTATTCTGTATTTACTTGGTGTTTATGAAATTATTAAATAGGTTTAATTTATGAATTTTAGTTAAATTTCATGGTATTTGACGAATTATAAATATAATTTTATTGTGTTATTTGAGCTTTCAGTCTCCTAAAAGGTATATCCATATTTTAACTTTTAAGTATTAATTAGTTAATTACATTTAGGAATATTTTAATTGTGAGAATTTTTAAATTTTATTCTCACAATACTTTTTAAAAGAAAATTACAACTTATTGGTAAATATTTCATTACTTAAACAAAAAAAATAAATTTAAGTCAATATGGCCTTGGTCAATACAATTAAGAGTACAATATTCTACCAATAAATCTAAATTTCTAAATTATAAAATGCAAAATTTTATATAATTAAAAAAATGATATATTAAAAACATTTACATTATAATATGAATAATTAATAAATATAAGGCACGCACAAGGGGCTGTATTCGTAATTAATAATATATGGAAGACAAACTCTTCTTCTTTTTTTTTGGTGAAAAAAAACATAAATAGAAATACAAGAGATACTAAAAGACGCTAAAAGCTTTATCTTGCTGGATAGTCGTAACCACCACATCAGGAGAAATTTTAAAAATTTGGAGGGAGATCTGTCAAGAAAGACTGATCTTTGCTAATTGGTCAGCAATTAAGTTACACTATTTAGGAACATACTTGATTTCTTATTGATCTTCAGAATGCAAAACTCTTTTAATTCTTCTAAGCAAGGTAATATCGGAGTCCACGTTTTCTTCCATATTCAAGGCCCTGACCACTCCTAGATTATCCGTCTGTATCCTGACTTTCTTATACCCTTTATTTAACAAAATGAAAATGCCATCAAGGATACCCTAAAGTTCTATTTTCAAAGATAAACATCTATCTAGATAATGTGTAAATTCTAAAATTCAATTTTCATCTCAATCCCGAACCACTCCACTTGCTAAGATATTTTTAGAAACTCTTGTCACTACTCCATCCGTAAATAAATGCACCCAATCATGTGAAAAGTGAAGATGATTTCTTTCTTTACATGAAACTTGGTATATATTAATGCATGAATTTTATTACGTGTCAATTATTTCAAAAATTGGCCTTTAATGATCATCTATAGGAGGGTGGGTGGTGAGGATTAAAATACAGATTTGATTGGAGGTGTACCCCACAAATGAAATGATACTACAATATATATATATATATATATTTGAGTAAGCCCTACGCAAAGCCCTAGTCTAATAATGGTGAGTTAGGATTGTGAATGATCTAGTGATCTACAGTAGTTCATCTGTTTCATACTATAACATTCGTTAAGCACTATTATTTGTTAAAGTTTTAACCCAAGGAATGAAATATTCACAATCATACACTGTGACCAATGCTACCAACACTGCTTTTTCTTTTTCTTTTCATTTTCATTTTCATTTTCAGTTTGGTCAGCTTAGTTTTGGTTTTATTTATGTTAGCCTAAGCCAATGAAATCATGATTCTAATGACGAGTATTGATTAATAAGCAAGTATGGGATTCATTTGCCTATGGGATTCATTTGCCTTTGCTTTACGTTGCTTGAACTAATCATAAGGAACACCTTTTCTATTAGATACTTGCATCTTTCTTTTTATGTTTTTCTTGGACTGGACAGGACAAGACAAGACAAGACAATTTGGTGCACCTAATTAACATTATCAGCAATTTTAACATTCAACAATTTGTACTAGCATTTATCAATAAGGTAAGGTAATAGTGGGCAGTTGCAGTAGAGGTGTTCATAGGTTGGGCGGCCCGATCCGCCTCGAAAGTCCGTCCGAAATGTGAGAGAGTTTGGATAAAAATATAGACCCGAAAAATAAACTTGGACAAAAAAAAAAGGCCCGTTTAAAAAATAGGCCAGGCTCGGATAAGGGATTTTTGACCCGGGCCCGGCCCGACCGGCCGAATTCATTAAAGGCAAAAAAAATTATTTTTTAAATATTATTTTCTTATTGTTTTTCTCTTTATTTTGCTACAATTTTACTATTATGTTTCTATTATTTTGTTGTTATTGTTTAGATATTATATAAAACTTATTTTATTGTTAATTTTGTTATTATTTTAAAGACATTTGTTAATTTTATTATTATTTTAGAGGCATTTGCTTGTCAAGTTCATCTATTTTAGTGTTATTTAAGTCTACATATTTTTTAAAATTTATTTTCAATTTGTTGAAAAATATTTATTTTGATTTTTTTAATATTTTGATGTATTATATTTAAAATTATATAAAATAATATAAAAATTATTACAGTGGGTCGGGCAGGCTCAGTTTTAGTATTTTTATATGGGCCGGGCTTGGGCAAAATTTTAGGCCCATTTTTTGGGCCCGACCTGGCCCGAGCCTAATAAACGGACCTAAATTTTTAGTTGGGCCCAACCCGAATCCAGCCCGACCCGACCCATGCACACCTCTAAGTTGCGGGGATCTGCTTTTCATTCTACCCTTGGATTCTTTTCCTATTCCTATTACTTCATCTTCTACTTACTTTTAGATTTATGGTAACAACGAGTCTTAACATATATCCTCTGTATTCCCCTCTTCCTCTTCTTTCAACCCTTTCATTCTAGCTCCAACCTATGAAGGAATAGGAACTGTGTTCTAGTAGTAAGTAAAGCCTACCAAATTTCGGTTCAAGTCCAGGCCATTTTAAGATATGTCAATTTAATCCATTGGCGCATTGACTCAATAAAATGTAGCCCTTCTGTCTTATTATTCAACCACCCCAGAAGGCCTAACCCATTTTGCATTGCTGCATTTCATACATATGTAAAGGCAATTTTGCAAGACTTTGGCGTTTCATAATGTGATAATTATGGGAAGGTGAAGCGAATTTTTTTCCAGAATTAAGTTACATAATTTTATGAGAGGTAAAATGTAATTTCGTCATTTTAATAGCTTATATTTTTATAATTTTTTAAATAATTAAATCAAAATTTTATTACTTTAGGGAGCCAAAGTGTAGTTTTATCATATATTGCCTTAAAATTTAATAAATTGTAAAGGGACAAAAGTGCCCTTGAATTATAGGTAAAAACAACTCTAGTCCCTCTCAAATTTGATATTGTGCAAAATGATCTTTCTCAAAAAAAAAAAAAAAATCAGAGCATTTTAATCTCTATCAATTTTGAAAAGTAAACAACTAAGGACAATTAATCATGACAATTAATGTTTACCATCAACGATGCATAATTTTGATTGATATAATAATAACTTATACCCTCAATTTTTATATATCCATCTATTTGGTTATGATTTTTTTTTAAATGTGTGAAAAGATTATGAATTTTAAAAATCTAAAAATTCAAAAAGAATATAAAGAAAATTTTAGCTTAAAATGTATATATTAAAATAGACTGGATGTGTAAATTTCTGTAACATCTCTAACCTGTAACCGTCGCTGGAACAGGGTTAAAGGGCATTACCGGACAATCAAAATTATTTACTGACATTTCACAGCAAAGTCTGACAAATCACATCAAAGTGTCCCTTAAATAGGTCTACGAGACCTTAATCATGCTTTAGAAAAGGTCGGTACTAAACCGAACACATACAGAAATTCTCGGAAATTTAAAAATTTTTCTATGATACAGAGGTCACACGCCCGTGTGAGCCCATGTGTCCAAGCCGTGTCAAAACAGGGCATACATACTGACTTGACCACACGGCTTGGGACACGCCCGTGTGCCCCACCCGTGGTCGAGCCTGACTTGCACCACACGGCCAGTCACACGCCCGTGTGTCCAGCCCGTGGTCGAGCCTAACTTGTTTTGAATTGCAACCTTGAAGGACACGGTCGAGCCACACTGTGTGCTCAACCATGTGGGCAATTATAGGCCATTTACAAGGCCAAAATGCCACCCACACTTGGGTCATTCATTACAAATACAATTAGGCATCAATCCAAACATAATTGACAACCAAAATGCATACTATATGATCATCATATCACCCCATTCAATTTCATTTCCATACATATTATCTTATATGCCAATTAGCTAATCTAATTCACAAATAAATCCAAGCATAACTTATCCACATCATGCCAAAATAATAAGCTAAGTTTACATCAATAAATTTACCATTACTTTAACCATTCCATAACCATGAAATCATACCAAAACCAAACATCATATAGCATGACTCTTCATTCTTTACTCAATCATTTAACTAGCCAAATCACATGGCTATATACACATATCAAACATAACTCAAAGTAACTAGCCTATACATGCCATACTTAATATTTACACTTTCAAAAAGGTACCAAAACAAGATTGAGTAGTGTGATGACAATCCTCGACAATCCCCGAGACTTTTGTAGCTTTGACGACCTATAAAATAGAGTAAACACACACACAGAGTAAGCTTTCCAAAAGCTTAGTAAGCCATATACAAATAAACTTAACATAAAATACATATAGCCACATAGATACAATGACATTAATATATCTCATTTGCAAATTCATAATATCATCCTTGGCTCATTACCTAGCCATTACTTCTCACATATCATAGCTCATAATATCACTTTACTCATAGCTCATTCAAGCATGAATCATATATTATCTCATCAAATCAATTCACATATCTCATCTAAGTAAGTTCATATACATACTTACCTTTCATACACTTGTTTAGTGAATAATTCAAACGTACCTGAATCGTTTATACTTCTCACATAGACATTCATTTCTCGAATTTGCCCGTTGAACCGTTCGGAATCTAATAGGATACGCGGAATGCTCGGAATAGTCGTACAATGCCAACGTCCCAGACGAGGTCTTATATGTACTCAGATATCGATGCCTCTGTCCCAGATAGGGTCTTACACGAATCAAATACGATGCTAATGTCCCAGACATGGTCTTACACGTAAATCTCATATCGATGCCAACGTCCCAGACGTGGTTTTATATAGGGGTGAGTAAAATTCGATTCGATTCGAAAAACTCGATAAGATTTTCAAATTTTGAATTAAATAGTTCGAGTTATTTGAGTTAATCAAGTTTTTGGATCAACTCGAATAAATAATTAAGTTTTTCGGTTTAACTCGAATGTAAATTACACAATTCAGGTTATCCGAAAATTCGAATAAGAAAAGGCAAAACTACGTCATTTTGATAAATGTTTGCCTTTTCTAAAGTTAAAAGTCAAAACTACATTGTTTTGATAAATATTTACTCATTAAGTTAAAAGGCAAAACTATTATATTATTTATATAGTTAAATAATTTTATACTTCATTTACTATTTAAATAATTTGTTCATGTAAATACAACATTAAGTATTAATAATAGGATTCGTTAACTCGACTCGACTTAACTCGAAATTTTTTGACTCGATTCGATCCGATTCGAAAAAAATTCAAATTGAGTTCGGTTGCAAAAATAGGATTCGTCAACTCGACTAATTCGAAATTTTTTGACTCGATTCGATCGAATACTCACCCCTAGTCTTACACGAAATCTCGAATCAACGCCAACGTCCCAGACGTGGTCTTACATGATCTCACATATCGAAAACCGATGTCATGACATATGTAATCCTATCTATTCCTAGGTTTCTACGGGACTTCTCGAACATTGTACATTGTCGATACATTCCTCAGTTATCGTATTTATGTTAACTCATACACATTCATCCAAAATAGATTTCGTATGTACATTCATAAATCAACATAAATGCATTTATTTGTATATAGACTTACCTTGAATTCGGATATCCGAAAACGAATTCGGCTATTCAATTACTTTTGATTTCCCGCGATCTAAGTCCGTTTTCTTTGGTTATTGATCTATACATATTCAAATTTAATCCATTTATTCACCAAACTATTCAATTCAATCCAAATACACATATTTAGGGTAATTTACAAATTAGCCCTCACATTTTCACATTTTAACATTTTAGTCACTATTCTATAAAATCACAAAATACACATAATTTCAATACACCCATGCTTAGTCGAATGTTCAAATAGCTCATACAAGTCCTTACATTTCATTTATTTCACAATTTAGCTGTAACACCCCTATCCCGTGTCACTCGTCGGATTAGGTTAGGAGCATTACCTGACATATCAAAAACTTTATCAGACAATTTATCAAGTATATCAGCAATTACAACCATAGTGTCCCCTTTGTAGGTCATCGAGACCTAAAACATGCTTAGAAATAGGGTCGGGACTAAACCAGAACACATACAGAAATTCTCAAAAATTTAAAAACTTTTCAAAGTTTCAGGGGTTACACGTCCATGTGAGCAGACCGTGTGCCTCCCACGGCTGTTAGACACACCCGTGTGTCCTCCCCGTGGACGAAACTGACTTGGCTCCACGGCTACCAGGCACCCCCGTGTGCTAAGGTCGTGTACACTTAGGCCATACGCTGACTTCTTCACACGGCTACTAGGCACGCCCGTGTATCATGGTTGTGTGCTCTTAAGCTAGCTACTGACTAGAGGTGTGTATGGGTCGGTAGGGCAGGGTTGGTCAGGCCCAACTAAAATTTAGGCATGTTTATTGGGCTCGGTAGGGCCCAAAAATGGGCCTAAAATTTTGCCCAAGCCCTACCATATAAAATACTAAAACCACAGTATTAATTTTTATATTATTTTATATAATTTTAAATGTATATAATACATCAAAATATTAAAAAATTAAAATAAATATTTTCAACAAATTGAAAATAAATTTTAAAAATATGTAGACTTAAATAACACTAAAATAGATAAACTTGACAAGCAAATGCCTCTAAAATAATAATAAAATTAACAAATGTCTTTAAAATAATAACAAAATTAACAATAAAATAAGTTTTATATAATATCTAAACAATAACAACAAAATAATAGAAACATAATAGTAAAATTGTAGCAAAATAAAGAGAAAATAATAAGAAAATAATATTTAAAAATAACTTTTTGCCTTTAATGAATTCAGTAGGGCAGTGCCCGGCCAAAAATCCTTACAGAGCCCGGCCCATTTTTAAGCAGGCCTTATTTTTTGTCCAAGCCCATTTTTCGCCTATATTTTTGCCCAAACCCTCCCACATTTGGCGGACCTTGGTAGGTCAAGCCGCCCACCTATGCACACCTCTACTATCGACTTAGCCCCACGGTCACTAGGCACGCCAGTGTGCCTGGCAAGTGTGACATTATAGCCCATTTACAATGCCAAAATGCCACCCAACTAGGGTCATTCCTACAAGCAAATTACCAACACATCTCATGCACATATGACAACCAAAAACATATCAAAATAATCATCCATTTCTACAATCCAATCCAATACTAATCATACCAAGTTTACAAGACTAAAACTGACGACTATACACGCATAATTCATCCATAGTTACCGTTCACAAGTTCAACTTTTTGTTAAACATATAAGCTCAAAATTTCATCTATATACTTACCTTAAACTTAATCATTTCTTATGCTTTCAAACCATACCAAATATACGTCATATAGCACATTCATTAAAGCATATTACCAGCACATAACTAGCCAAATCACATGGCTAAGTTCAAATCTCACACTTATACAAATAACTAGCCTATACATGCCATATCTAGCTATTTACATTTTCAAAATGTACCAAAACAAGCTGAGTAGTGTGATGACGATCCTCGACGGTCCCCGAGCCTTCAGTAGCTTTGACGATCTATAAAACAGAGCACACACACACAGAGAGTAAGCTTTCAAAAGCTTAGTAAGTTATATACAAATAAACATATCATACAATGTATATAACCGATTCAAAACATTGGTAATTATAATTCTCAAAACCGATTCTTCCCATGATCTTTGGCACATTTGTTTACACAAAGCTTGCCACAATTTCTATTCATGTATCACATAAGTACTTAGCTCATTCATAACAATTCTTGTATCTCATTCGTATTCTCATGTTCAATTATATGATTCTTCAAAGCAACTTCACATAGGTACTTTCCTTTTATACACACTTAGTGTATATACCAAACGTACCTAGAACGAATGTACATTCACGTAATTATTCATAGCTCAAATTTACCCGTTGAACCGTTAGGAACATAATAGGATACTCAGAAAGCTAGGAATAGTCATACAATGCCAACGTCCCAGACGAGGTCTTACATGTACTCAGATATCGATGCCACTGTCCCAGACAAGGTCTTACACGAATTAATACGATGTTGATGTCCCAGACATGGTCTTACACGTAAAGATCATATCGATGCCAATGTCCCAGACGTGGTCTTACACAAATCTCAAATCAATGCCAACGTCCCAGACGTGGTCTTACATGATAAAATAGAACAGATACCTATGTCATGACATAGCTAATCCTATCTATTCCTAGGTTCGTACGGGACTTCTCAAACATTGTCGTTAAGTCGATCTTATCTCGGAATTCAAATACATAGCATCTCATAAGCATTTACTATCATCAATAATCATATTAATATGCTCAATTCAATACAATTACATTTATTTGCAATATGACTTACCTCGAGTTCGATTTAACGGAAATGGAAACGGCTACTTCTGTTACTTTCGCTTTCCCACGATCTAAGTCCATTTTCTTCGGTTTTTGATCTATACATATCCAGAATTAACCCTTTTATTCACTAATTCATTCAATTCAATCCAAGGACACACATTTAGGGCTATTTTCAAATTAACCCTTACATTTGTACAATTTATCAATTTAGTCTATTTTTCTCAAAACATCAAATTCACAAAATTATCATTTAACCATACTTAGCCGAATGTTCATACATCTCATACAAGCCCATATTTTCCATCAAATTTTCAATTTAGTCCCTCAAGTTACTAATTTCTCAATTTAGCCCTAATTAGCTAAATTCATCAAAAAATCAAGAACAAAGTATGTTCATCTAACACATATCTTTCAATTAACAACCAAGCTCATCACAAAGCTCACCATTTCATCAATGGCACATCTCATGAACATCATCAATACACAAAATTGAGACATGGGCTTGATAGTAGACTAAGCAACAATCTCAAAAACATCAAAATCATCAAAATCTAAAGCCAAAACATACATTAATTTGAGCTTAGTTCTAACCGAAACCTAGCTTGAATATTTTCTTTCTTTTCCTTCAACATTCGGCATTCACAAGAGATGACAACATTCATCTTTTCATAGTTTATTTTATTACAAACATAATAATATGCATTTTACCAAATTATCCATTTAATAAACATTTGAAACAATTATAGAATAAGGGCATATTCGACCATCTACCATCCACTATCTTATAAGTGGTTTAATTGCCATATAAGGCCTCCACCTTTACAAAGTCATAACATATTGGTACTTTAACAAATAGCATGCTAGTTTTACATTTGATGCAATTCAATCTTTTTATCAAATTAAACACACAGACAGATAAATTATCCAACGAAAATTTAACACTTGCTTAAACATTCATCAATGGCACAGAAAATAATATTAAAATATTATTCAGACTCGAATTTGTGGTTCTGAAACCACTTTTTCGACTAAGGTTTAAACCAGACTGTTACATTAGTCCTTCAAAATATTATTTTCTCAATTAAGTCCAAAATACTCAAAATCATCAAAACTTCAAAACAAAACATGTTAATCTAACACATATATTTCATATTTCATCATCAAACATCACAAAACACATAAATTCATCAATGGCACTTTTCAAAATCTTCATCAAATCACAAAATTAAAGCATGGGTTTTGAAGTATACAAAGCAACGATTGCAAAAATATAGAAATTATCAAAAACTGAACAAAACTCTTACCTTAATTTTGCTTGATAGTAGCCGAAACCTAAAATGGTTTATAATGGTATTCTTACTTTCTTTTTCTTTCACATTCGGCCAGATAAAGATGAGATAGCCATCTTTTATGTTTTATTTTATTATAACTTAACTTATTAACATATTTACTTATTTAACCTTTATTAATCACATTAAATTTCCACTATCTAATGTCCATTGTCGTCCAAGCCACATTAAAATGGCCTATTTCCCTTTTAAGGCCTTCATATTAAAAGAACATGGCATTTAAACACCTTATCAATTATCCATGCACTTTTTTATCTTACGCGATTTAGTACTTTTCTCAAATTAAGCACACAAATAACCAAATTAAAGCACGAAATTTTCACACATGCTTAATCATATACTGTAGACACAAAAAATAATATTAAAATATTTTTCCGACTCAGATTTGTGGTCCCAAAACCATTGTTCCGACTAGGGTCAAAATTGGACTGTTACAATTCTCCCCCTTAGGGATTTTCGTCCCCAAAAATCTTACCATTAAATAGGTTCAGATATTGCGGTATCATAAAATCTTCAGGCTCCCACATAGCCTCTTCCACTCTGTGTCGATGCCATAACACTTTTACTAACGAGATTTTCTTTTTTCTCAATTCTTTCACTTTACGAGCTAAGATACAGATTGGTTCTTCTTCATAAGTCATATCGGATTGGATCTAAATCTCAGACGGAGAAATCACATGTGATGGATCGGATCTATATCGATGAAGCATTGACTCGTGAAATACATTATGAATCTTTTCCAGTTCAGATGGAAACAATAACTTATATGCAACTGGCCCAACTCGTTCGATGATTTCATATGGCCCGATGAATCTCGAACTCAATTTGCCTTTACGTCCAAATCTGAGTACTTTCTTCCACGGAGATACTTTCAAGAAAACTTTATCACCGATTTTAAATTCAATATCTTTTCTTTTCAAGTCTGCATAGGACTTCTGACGATCAGACGCTGCTTTGAAATTATCAGGGATCACTTTCACTTTCTGTTCTGTATCTTTTATCATATCTACCCCGTGTATCTTACTTTCACTAAGCTCAGTCTAATACAGAGGTGCTCAACATTTATGTCCGTACAAAGCTTCATAAGGTGCCATTTTAATACTCGACTGAAATTGTTGTTGTATGCAAATTCAATCAATGGCAAGTACTATTCCCACGTACCATCAAACTTAAGAATGCAACATCTTAACATATCCTTGAGTATCTAAATAATTCGCTCGGACTGACCATCTGTCTGCGAGTGAAAAGCTGCACTAAAATGCAATTTGGTACCCAGAGCCTCTTGCAATTTCTTCCAGAATCGTGATATAAATCTCAGATCTCTGTCAGAAATAATAGACAATGGCACTCCGTGAAATCTCACAATCTCATAAATGTAAAGCTCAGCTAACTTATCAAGTGAGTAATCAGATCGTATCGAAATAAAATGGGCAAATTTCATCAATCGATCAACCACAACCCAGATTGCATCTTTTTTTCTCGGAGTCAAAGGTAATCCAGTTACAAAATCCATCGTCACTCTATCCCATTTCCACTCAGGAATTAGAATCGGTTGTAGCAATCCGGATGGAACCTGATGTTCAGCTTTTACTTGCTGACAAACTAAGCATTTCGAAACAAAATCAAAAATATCTCTTTTCATACCAGACCACTAATAGTGTTGCTTCAAATCATGATACATCTTGGTACTTCCCGGATGAACAGATAAGTGACTATTATGAGCTTCATTTAAAATCAATTGTAATAACTTAGAATTCCTCGGAACACAGATTCTATCTCAAAATCTCAAGCAATCATCATTGTCAACTCAAAATTCAGAATTAGAATTCAAATTACATTGAACTCGTTTCGCTATCATTTCATTATCAACTTTCTGAGTATCACATATCTGTTGTAGAAATAACGGTTTCGCTTTCAATTCAGCTAGAACCAAGCTATCATCAGACAAGTCTAAATGAGCATTCATCACTCGCAATGTAAACAATGACTTTCGACTCAGTGCATCAGCAACAACATTTGCTTTACCCGGATGATAATCTATCACAAGCTCATAGTCTTTCAACAGCTCTAACCATCTTCTCTATCGCAGATTCAAGTCTTTTTGGGTTATCAAATATTTCAAACTTTTATGATCTGGAAACACGTGGCATTTCTCACCGAAAAGATAATGGCGCCAGATCTTTAATGCAAAGACAATCGCAGCTAACTCAAGATCGTGCGTCGGATAGTTCTTTTCGTGCGGCTTTAATTATCTCGAGGCATAAGCTATGACTTTGCCTTCTCGCATCAACACACATCCCAAACCATTCAACGAAGCATCACTGTATATCACAAATTCTTTACCCAATTCTGGTTGTATCAAAACTGGAGCTTTAGTCAACAGAGTTTTCAATTGATCAAAGCTTTTCTGAGATTTATCGAACCATTCAAACTTCACATCTTTTTGAAGCAATCTAGTCAACGGAGTAGCTATCATCGACAATCTTTTTACAAATCGATGATAATAACCAGCGAGTCCCAGAAAGCTACGGACTTCTGACACATTCTTCGGAGGTTTCCATTCCAGAATAGCAAAAATCTTACTCGGATCAACTCGTATTCTAGAGGCTGATACAATATGTCCCAAAAAACCAACTTCACGCAACCAGAATTCACATTTACTAAACTTTGCATACAATTGCTTATCCCGCATAATTTGTAACACAATTTTTAGATACTTAGTATGCTCAATCTCATCACGTGAATAAATCAAAATGTCATCAATGAACACAACAACAAATTGATCTAAATACGATCTAAAAATTCTGTTCATCATATCCATAAAAATAGCAGGAGCATTCGTTAGTCCAAAAGGCATAACTAAAAACTCATAATGCCCATACCTCATTCTGAAAGCAGCTTTCAGAATGTCTGAATCTTTTACCCGCAACTGATAGTATCTCGATCTCAGATCTATCTTTGAAAATACAATGACTCCTTTCAACTGATTAAATAAATTATCAATTCTCGGTAGTGGATATTTGTTCTTTATAATCACATTGTTTAACTGATGATAATCGATGTACATTCTCATCGTGCCATCTTTCTTTTTCACAAACAGAACAGGAGCACCCCAAGGTGAGAAACTCGGTCTTGCAAACCCTCTATCTGTCAATCTTGCAACTGTGACTTCAATTCTTTTAGCTCTGTTGGTGTCATTCTATACGGAGCTATCGAAATAGGAGTTCTTCCCGACAACAAATCAATACCAAATTCAACTTCACGTATCGAAGGTAGTCTCGGTAACTCTTCAGGGAATACATCAGAAATTCACAGACAACCGACACTGAATCAACTTTCTTTTCAATTACTTTCGAGTCAATCACATAAGTAAAATAAGCTTCATAACCCTTTTTTATATAGTTCTGAGTTTTCATTACTAATATCACAGCAGGCAACCCGTTCAATTCACTAGACTCAACCCGAATTATCTCATCATTCTGACATCTCAAATCGATAGTTTTTCTTTTGCAATTCACGACAACATCATGTATTATTAACCAGTCCATACCCAAAATTATGTCAAACTTTTCAAATGGTAATAGCATCAGATCAGCAGGAAAACAAATATCTCGAAATATTAACGGGCAGTTCTTGCATACTTTATCAACCAAAACACTTTTACCTAAGGGGTTCGATACTCTTATAACAAACTCAGTAGACTCTACAGGCAAAGTCATACTAGATATTAAGTTCATGCATATATACGAATGAGTAGAACCTGGATTTATTAATGCAACCACAGAAGTATCATAAAGAGTAAATGTACCCGTTATAACAGCCGGAGATTAAGCTTCCTCACGAGCTCGGATGGCATACGCTCTGGCAGGCACTCTAGCTTCCGATCTCGCAACAATGTCCTTCGTAGTTCTCTGACTACCACTGATATTTTTTGCATTTCGGAAGGTCTACCTCTCGCTGTAACATTATCAGATTTCAGATTCTGAACAATCTCTTACTTAACAGACTCTAGTCAAGCACGGATGAAATGATCTAATGATCCACATTTGAAGCGAGCTCGATCATTCAATCTACAACTTCCCGGATGTCTTTTACCATAATACTTACATTCAGGTCGATCGGATCTGACATTTCCAACACTTACCATTGAAGTTGCCGGACCTTTGGTAATCGACTGTGATCTAGGTTGATCTCTATTCGATTGTCCCACAATTGCCCTGGAATGGCTATGTTCATCTCTGAATTTCTTTGATGCAAACTGAAATGCTTTACTCGAAAATCTCTTTCTCACATCTCTAACTTCAGACTCAACTTTTCTTTTGTCTTTTTCGAGTGCCTCAGCTTTAACGCTCGATCAAAAAGTATAACAAACTCTTTTATTTCCAGAATCCCAACTAACAGACGAATATCTTTATTAAGGCCATCTTCAAATCTTTTGCACATTATTACCTCAGTGGATATACATTCCCAAGCATACTAACTTAATCTCACGAACTCTCGTTCGTATTCAGTGATAGACATGCGGCCCTGTTTCAATTCCAGGAATTCCTTTCATTTCTAATCTATGAATCTCTGACTGATATATTTCTTTCGAAACTTAGATTGAAAGAAATCCTAAGTAACCCGTTCTTTTGGAACCACAGAAATCAAAGTCTTCCACCACTGATAAGTTGCGTCTCGTAACAAATAAACAACACATTTTATGCATTCTTCGGGATTCAACGACATCTCATCAAATATTCAGATTGTGTTCTCGAGCCAAAACTCAGCTTTCTCGAAATTATCATCACTAGAAACCCTGAACTCTTCAGCCCTATACTTACAATTTTGTCGACCAGAGGTTTATTTAACAGATTCAAATTCATAACCGAAGGTATTGCAAAAGTCTGAGGGGGATTAAGCGGGGGCAGAGGATGTGAAACAGTCAGATTATTTCTAACGAACTAAGTGAACCACTCACTCATCATTTGGAAGAAAGCTTGTTTAGCTTCTCCATCGTGACCGCTAGTAGCCGGTCTCGAATCAAATGGCATTGTCCCTTGAGCGGGAGAAGGCGCATTGCTTTCTACATCGTCAGCTATGGCTCTTCCGGATCCATTACTATATGAAAAACACATTTTACGCGTCAGGATTCATTATACTATCACATTTCATATATATGGCATGTATAGATAGACTCTCACACACTACGTTAGTCTGAGAATAGACTAAACCATAGCTCTGATACCAATCAAATGTAACACCCCTAACCCGTAACCATCGTCGAAATAGGGTTAAAGGGCATTACCGAACAATCAAAATTATTTACTGACATTTCACAGCAAAGTCTGACAAAGCACATCAAAGTGCCCCTTAAATAGGTCTACAAGACCTTAATCATGCTTTAGAAAAGGGTCGGGACTAAGCCGAACACATACGAAAATTCTTGGAAATTTAAAAATTTTTCTATGATACAGAGGTCACACGCCCGTATGGGCAGGCCGTGTGAGGCACCATGTGTCCAAGCCATGTCAAAATAGGGCATACATACTGACTTGACCACATGGCTTGGGACACGCCCGTGTGCCTGACCCACGGTCAAGCCTGACTTGCACCACACGGCCAGTCACACGTCCGTGTGCCCAGCCCGTGGTCGAGCCTAACTTGTTTTGAATTGTAACCTCAAAGGCCACGGTCGAGCCACACGTCCGTGTGCTCAACCGTGTGGGCAATTATAGGCCATTTACAAGGCCAAAATGCCACCCACACTTGGGTCATTCATTACAAATACAATTAGGCATCAATCTAAACATAATTGACAACCAAAATGCATATTATATGATCATCATATCACCCCATTAAATTTCATTTCCATATATATTATCTTATATGTCAATTAGCTAATCTAATTCACAAATAAATGCAAGCATAACTTATCCACATCATGTCAAAATAATAAGCTAAGTTTACCTCAGTAAATTTACCATTACTTTAACCATTCCATAACCATGAAATCATACCAAAACCAAACATCATATAGCATGACTCTTCATTCTTTACTCAATCATTTAACTATCACATGGCTATATAAACATATCAAACATAACTTAAAGTAACTAGTCTATACATACCATACTTAATATTTACACTTTCAAAAAGGTGCCAAAATAAGATTGAGTAGTGTGATGGTGATCCTCGACGGTCCCCAAGCCTTCAGTAGCTTTGACGATCTATAAAACAGAGCGAACACACACAAAATAGGCTTTCAAAAAGCTTAGTAAACCATATACAAATAAACTTAACATAAAATACACATAGCCACATAGACACAATGACTTTAATATATCTCATTTGCAAACTCATAATATCATCTTTGGCTCATTACCTAGCCATTACTTCCCACATATCATAGCTCATAATATCACTTTACTCATAGCTCATTCAAGCATGAATCATATATTATCTCATCAAATCAATTCACATATCTCATCTAAGTAAGTTCATATAC
This sequence comes from Gossypium rotundifolium, assembly GCA_025506655.1. NCBI lineage: Eukaryota > Viridiplantae > Streptophyta > Magnoliopsida > Malvales > Malvaceae > Gossypium > Gossypium rotundifolium. The sequence goes on from CP106728.1 coordinate 121,593,684, forward strand.
ATACTTACCTTTCATACACTTGTTTATTGTATAATTCAAACGTACCTAAATCATTTATACTTCTCATAGAGACATTCATTTCTCAGATTTTCTCGTTGAACCATTCGAAATCTAATAGGATACTTGGAATGCACGGAATAGTCGTACAATGCCAACGTCCCAGACGAGATCTTACATGTACTCATATATCGATGCCTCTGTCCCAGACAGGGTCTTACACGAATCAAATACGATGCCAATGTCCCAGACATAATCTTACACGTAAATCTCATATCGATGCTAACGTCCCAGACGTGGTCTTACATGAAATCTCGAATCAATGCCAACGTCCCAGACGTGGTCTTACATGATCTGACATATCAAAAACCTATGTCATGACATATGTAATCCTATCTATTCCTAGGTTCGTACGGGACTTCTCGGACATTGTACATTGTAGATACATTCCTCAGTTATCATATTTATGTTAACTCATACACATTCATCCCAAATAGATTTCGTATGTACATTTATAAATCAACATAAATGCATTTATTTGTATATAGACTTACATCGGATTCGGATATACGAAAATGAACTCGGTTATTCAATTACTTTTGATTTCCCGCGATCTAAGTTCGTTTTCTTCAGTTCTTGATCTATACATATTCAAATTTAATCCATTTATTCATCAAACTATTCAATTCAATACAAATACACATATTTAGGGTAATTTACAAATTAACCCTCATTTTCACATTTTGACATTTTAGTCCCTATTCCATAAAATCACAAAATACACATAATTTCAATACACCCATGCTTAGTCGAATGCTCAAGTAGCTCATACAAGTCCTTACATTTCATTTATTTCATAATTTAGTCCTTCAAAATATTATTTTCTCAATTAAGTCCAAAATACTCAAAATCATCAAAACTTCAAAGATAAAACATGTTAATCTAACACATATATTTCATATTTCATCATCAAACATCACAAAACACATAAATTCATCAATGGCACTTTTCAAAATCTTCATCAAATCACAAAATTAAAGTATGTGTTTTGAAGTATACAAAGCAACGATTGCAAAAACGTAGAAATTATCAAAAACCGAACAAAACTCTTACCTTAATTTTGCTTGATAGTAGCCGAAACTAAAATGGTTTTTTCAAAGATGAGATAGCCATCTTTTATGTTTTATTTTATTATAACTTAACTTATTAACATTTTTACTTATTTAACCTTTATTAATCACATTAAATTTCCACTATCTAATGTCCATTGTTGTCCAAGCCACATTAAAATGGCCTATTTCCCTTTTAAGGCCTTCATATTAAAAGAACATGGCATTTAAACACCTTATCAATTATCCATGCACTTTTGTATCTTACGCGATTTAGTACTTTTCTCAATTTAAGCACACAAATAGCCAAATTAAAACACAAAATTTTCACACATGCTTAATCATATTCTTCAGATACAGAAAATAATATTAAAATATTTTTTGACTCGGATTTGTGGTCCCGAAAACACTGTTCCAACTAGGGTCTAAACCGGACTGTTACAATTTCGAGGGTTAAATTTGTTATTATACTAATCAAAATTATGTAAAATTGACAAAAACATTAATGTTGTGATTAATTGTCCTTAAGGGTGTGCTTAGATGGGTGAGAAAGTGGAGGGATAGGAGAAGGAAGTGCAAAAGTTGAAAGAAAATAAAATTTGAGTGTGTTTGGTTGGAAATAGGGGTGAGCAAAATTCGATTCGATTCGAAAAATTAGAAAAAAAAAATTTAAATTTCGAGTTAATCAAATCGAGTTATTCAAATTATTCGAGTCAACTCAAATAAGAAATTTCAAATTTCGAGTTCGAGTTGAGTTGAATTTTTACAATTCGAATAACTCGAATAATTCGAATAATAGATTAGTTTTTGGTCCCAGTCAATTTTGAAAATAAGCAAATTGGTCTCTCTTAACAAAAATTACAAAAAAATCAAAGTAATTTTCAAATTTTTGAAAATAATTTTTAAAACTCAAAATATTTATAGAAATTCTAATATTTATGTTTTTAAAAATTATAAATTTTTAAAAATAAAATAATATATAAAAACTTTAATAAAATAATAATTTTGGAATCTAAATAAGTGATTAATGATTCAAGTTTATCATACTAAACTATCTTCTTTTTTTTTGCTTAAAAAAAGTTTTCAAATATATATTGTTTAAAATTTTTGTGTTCTAACATGGAAATAATTATATTGTATAAGATTTTAATTTAACATTATTAATTTTTCTAATTTAACTCAAACGGTTTCACTCAATTCAATCGAACGATCACCCCTAATTCGAGTTATTCGAAAATCCAAATAAAAAAAGACAAAACTACGTCATTTTGATAAATGTTTACCTTTTCTAAAATTAAAAGTCAAAACTATCAAGTTAAAGGGCAAAACTATATTGTTTTGATAAATGTTTACCCATTAGTCTTACTTTCCTTTCTGAATCGCCCCACTTTCCTTTTTTTTTCCTTTTTTTTCCTTTACTCAAAATTAATCTAAAAGTTTGTACTTTGTCTACTAATAAAATAATCGGTCCATGTAAACGGAATATTGAATATAAATAATAAGATTCGTTAATTCGACTTGACTCGACTCAAAATTTTTTGACTCGATTCGAAAAAATTTCAAATTGAATTCGGTGGCTAAAATAGGATTCAACTCGACTAACTCAAAAAATTTTAACTCGACTCTACTCGATCGAATACTCACCCCTAGTTGGGAAGAAAAATGAGAGGAAAGAAAATAGAATGGTGATCATTTTCCATCCTAATGCATAAAAATTAATCCTTCCAAATTGGTATGATGATAGGAGTGAAAATGGGAGAGAAGAGTATGTTAGTTCAAAATGATGCATTTTTCAAATGTTTTATTTTCTTTCCCTTTATTTTTTAACTCTACCAAAAAATGGATGGAAAGAAAATTACCTTTATTTTTCTATTTCTCTATCCTTCCTACCAAGCACACCTAAGAAAGAAAAATTATATTTTTCCATCTTTTCATTTTTCTACCTTTCAATTTTCCATCTTTCCAATTTTCTTTCCACTCTACCAAGCAAAGCCTAAGGTAGTGTTGGGTGATTTTTCATGTTATGATTCCAACGAAATGTGATTCTTTGAAATATGATTGACAAGAATTTGATTGTCGGGAAAGTTACTTTACAACGTTTGGTATGCATCGAAAGGTATTGATTAAAATCCTAGGAAAGTTGCATTATTAGGTTTGGTTCACTAAGTACTTTCTCAAGAATGTAATAATTTATGAATTAACTCTTATTAAATAAAATAATATTCATATATTTAATTTTTATAATAAATTTTATTCTTAAAAATATTTGTATTAAATATTTAATAATAAATTTTAATTGATATTTTTAAAAAAATTAATTTATAATGTTAATTGAAAGTAAAATCCTTTCAAATTTGTCCTACTTATATTTTGTAAATATAATAATACACATGTAAAATCATGAATATATAAAATTTGTTTTGGAATAGATTAAAAAATATGTATATATAACACTTGTGAAAAATTCGTTGAAATAATAGAAAATGAAGTAATAGGACAAATGAGGCAACAAAAGGCAATAGCTTAATCCTAAACGTAAGTATCTAATTTTGCCTGGTCATTAAATAAGCCCAAATTAAAAAATAATAATGTCCCTTACAGTCCATCAGTTCATGTTACAAAAAAAGGGCCTAAAAACCCAAAACCAATTACAGAATACACTACTACCCACCAGACTAAAAACCCCTAGCCCAAATTGACCCAACAAATTCTATAGCCCAAATGGCCCAATACCAAAGGAGCCCAAATACCAAACAGTTGAAACCCTAGGCGCATAATCGCTTTTGACTCATACTGCGCAAGAATGGCGGGAGACCAACAATGCGCCAAGAAGAGCCTCACACCTAATTGTCGTGCCGCCATCAACGCCAGATGGTCTCGCCACTGAGATCTCCGCTCCACCTGCAAAAAGGAAAGAAATTACAACAATGGAATGTAATAATATAGGCAACATTTTATTTCCATTTTTACTTTTATTTCGTAGGCTATAAAAGGTTGTTTTAACCTGTAAATCGGGGGGGATTCACAGAGAGAATACATACACGAAAAATACACAAAGAACTAATACAAAAATATAGAAATAAAAAAAGCAGAGGTGATTTCAAACGGTTCTTTTTTTTATTTCCTGAATCTTTTCTTTATTTATTTATTTTTTTTTTTTGCTTTCTTTTCCTTTTATATAACAAGGTTACAATATTTATAAAAAAGAAGAAAACTTTTACTTTTTTGGGGATTTGCGGAGGCCGACGACGGCGGCGAGCCATACCGGAGCCTCGTCGAAAATCGCAAGGAAGAGAGAAGGGGAGAGAAAAGTTTTTGTTTTTTTTAAGAAAAAGAAGGAAAATGAATTTTGTAAAAAAAATTTACTTATATAGGAAGGGTGAAATGACGTCGTTTCACCCTGGGCCATTTAACAATGAAACGGCATCGTTTTGAGATGGGTCAAATTGACTCGACCCGATCCACCTCGGGTCCGTGCATTTTATTTAAAAATGGGCTATTTGCGCATCAGGCCCTTCCGCATTTTTAATTCTTTTAAATTAAGATTTCTTTTATTTTTTATTTTATTCTTAAGTTTTGTTCTATTTTTGATTTGGCCCTGATCGAAGCGCCACGTTCTGGAGAGTGTGGGATATTTTCCCTTTTAACCCCTTCTGGTTATTCGCGTATTCCAATTGAATCCTCCTTTTAATTTTATTTTTGATTTTACCCCAAATTTTTATTTTTAAGTTAAATTTAGTCCTTTTTTCTTATTTTATTTTTGTTATTGTTGTCATTATTTTATTATTATTTGTTTTTTTATATATCATTCTTGTCATTGTATTTATTATTATTACTTTTAATATTACTAATGTTATTATTTTTATTATTCTATTACTATTATTTTATTATTATTATTATTATTATTATTATTATTATTATTAATATCATTACTATTATTTTATTATTAATGCTATTTTTATTTTTAATATCATTTTATTATTATTTTATTACTAATATTATTACTACTATTTTCGCTATTATTTTTATTTCTTTTTACTAATATTATTTTATTATATATATTTTAAGTTCTTTTTATATATTGTTATACATATTAATTACTTTACAAAATTATCATTTTTTAATATTTATTTAATGATTAGAATATATTGTCAATTTATTTGTTTCTCATAATTGATTTTATTTATAGAATTTTATATCCATCTCTTGAATTCTTATGCTTACTATAGAATTTAAAATTGTATAGCATACTTTATAATTTGTATTTATTTATTTATTATTTCATGATTGCTTTTAATATTTATGTTCGATAATGTAATATTGTTACATAGTTATTGTTTAAAAATAAAAATACATTTATGCAAAATTACCATATTTTATCTAAAGGTTTTTAAAATAAGGTAATATTTTGTATTTAGAAATTCGGGAAATAGTGCCCAATCGTGCTGGGTTGCGATTTTCCGTTTGGCTAAATAAGTAAATACCCTTTTAATAAATTTCATAAATTATGAGACGACTTTATTTACGAGGGTTTAAAAAATATCATGTCCAATCGTGTTGGATGTGATGTTTATATTCTTTCGGAATAAAGAAATCTCAAGTTTTAAATAAAAAACTTATTCTTGAGAATTCAAAATGTTGTATCCTAACTTATTGGGTGTGATGTTTTGTGTCTTGAGTAAGAATTTTCTAAAATAAAGATACACCTAGCTTCGAAGTTATAAAATGCTATATCCTAACTTATTGGGTATGGTATTTTTATTTCTTTGAAATAGGTAAGTCTTGGTTTTCCTTTTAATAAAGGGATCTTATTTTAAACTTTTTAAATTTCAAACATTTGGACAAGATTTTATCAATTAGGTACCAATTTTTGGGCGTTATGAGGGTGCTAACCCCTCCTCATACGTAACCAACTCCAGAACTTGTTTTCTCGTTTTTCGTAGACCAAAATTAAATGTTTTAAATAAAACGTTTTACAATGTGATTCAATCACACCTAAATAAAAAGGGATTGGTGGCGACTCCTATTTTCGTTTTTTAAAGTCGATCCCCATTGTTTCTAAACCTGATTTTAAAATGGTTTTGACACTAAACCAATATAATAGAGTTAATTTTGTTTTAATATGTTTTTAACTTTTCAATCTACATGGAAAAGTAATTGGTAATGAAAAGTTAGATTCCAATAAAAGTAAATAAAATTTGACATACTAAAAGTTGAAATCACTTTTTAACTAATTAAATCCTTATTAAATTATTTGGATTTAGAAAAAAACTAATTTTCAAAAAAGTTGTTTTTATTTTGCACCTGACTCACGGCACTCACACATGGGAGGATTAGTTGAAAGTGTTGATACTTGAAGCATAGTCCCACCACCCAACAACCAAGGAAGAAAAACAGGGCAAAGGGACCAATACATTTTGATCTCTAAGCACATAATATAACTGTCGCTTCACACCTTTTTTTAATGAGTTCATGAATAACATCATTCATTCATAAACACTAAACAAATTGTAGGGAGCCAGAAGGCAGTGAAGGTTTTGCATTATTGGGTAAGTGTATCGCATTCGTTTCTTGTTTGACTTTGATTGTAATTATGTGTATATTATATATGAATTTTATGTGATTCTTTCTTCCTTAAGTTTTGCAATGATTTGATTTGATTTCGATTGAAAAACATGACTTTAAACCCCAAAATCTTAAATACCAATCAATCTTAGCCTTATAACTTAGGTAAAAAGATGAGTTCGGAAAAAAGTTGGAATTAATGATATTAGCTTTTATTATTCATTATATTACTAAATTGATATAACAATAATAACTTATTAATATATTATTCGAATAATAACGAAGGTAATATTAATTTATTTAATATAATTAAATAAATTAAAAATAATAAAATGGTCTTAGATAAATGATATATAGGTATTATGCATACCATTAATTATTACAAGAAATAATAACAATTACAACATGTTTGGATGGAATTGCTATTCCATTCCTTGCCAAATTCGTCCGCTACAGTAATTCCTAAATTTGGTTCACCGTTTAATGATTCCATAGCTTTGCTATTACACCCTTATTCCTTCATCTGTTGTAATAGGTATTCAGGAGTGGGGGCTCTGAATTGCTATTCAACACCACACGCTGAATACATTTTCACATTTTGGGACCAAAATAGTTTTTTTTTTCTCCCCAAAATTCTGCTCCAGATTTTATCCAACATTTATCCCCAAATCAAGCATCGATTCGCCTTCATCTTCATCTCCCCAAAGGTACGTTTTATTTTTTTATGATAAGCTCCTAAAATAGGATTCTATTTCTCCTTCCTCATAACTTCATGACAGGATTCTGCTATCACGAGTTCTTGAAAGTATTGTGGCTGAATTTTTGGACAGGCTTGTGAAATGGAGTGAAATTGCAGATCCCTTGGAAGAAGGTTGCAAGCTTGGCCCCGTTGCAGGTATTATTTCAATTTCAATTTCTTGCAGTTCTCGGGTAAGATTTCCATGTACCCGCATTGGCCTTTCCTTTCTGTATATCTTTCCTGTAACACCCCAAACCCGACCTAAACGTTACGATCGAATTCGGTATGTTACAGGGTTGAATTAAAACGATTTTTCTTTGTCTTTGGGAAAAAAAAAACCATAATTTTGAAAACTTTCCAGTTAAGGCGATGGCTTAAAAAAAAACTAAGGTTTATATTTTTAGTTTAGGAGAAATTCCAAATTTTAAATAAACAATTATTTGTTATACTAAGTGAAATTTAAAAAAAAAATGTTGATTTTGTGAACTTATATTTCTAAAACCTCATCTTTAAATTAGTGACTAAGTAGTCATTAAATCGGGTATAAATATAAAATAAAACCAAATATTAATTGAAAGGCCTTATTACATCAAAAATCCCCAATTTAAAATTAAATTAAAGCAGTAAAAGTTTACGAAAAGAAAAAACTTTATGGCCTCCACGAGTCCGCCTCGGCTCCCAAATCCACAATCTACTGATTACCTGAAAAGTTAGAAAAATGGTGAGTCACAGAGATTCAGTGTGTAAAACCATCAAAACACACAAAACGACCCACGGCCTACAATCTCATATACAACTCATACAAGATATCATACAACTACATGAATGTATCAAGCCCAGCCCAACCTAGTATTTTTCATCCTCTACACGCCATCCCGTACCAGCCATCACACCATGGGGATTTCAACAATTAACCCTCCATCCGCTACACGTCGTCTTGACAGTCATGCTGTCAGTTATAATGCTGATCACTATGTGACCTTATAATTAGATGTGGCAGAGCCACCGATCACTAAGTGACCTTATAATCAGATGTGGCAGAGCCACCGATCACTAAGTGACCTTATAATCAAATGTGGCAGAGCCACCGATCACTAAGTGACCTTATAATCAACACTTCCCCTTTATCATCATATCCATATCCCATGCACAACATATATGTCATAATGAATGCAACATGCTATTATCTAGGTAATAGATTATCACATACATCCAAACTCGTAATAAGTTATTACAGATACGTACCTGGCACTCCTTGCCTTACCCACAAGGGTATTTCGACTGTATACACAGCCTTTTCTGGCCTTTCAGCCCATACAATCAATATTACAGTTAAAATAAAGTGTGTGAGGGTTTACACACCTGGTAACACACAAAATAATACTCTCTACGTCAACACTATCGATAACAGAAACGACAGCAATCTACCTATGATTCTATTCTGAAGCCGGTCCACAACTCGGTGGCCAATCTCAGACTGCTGACACCGTACGTTTTTGAAACTTAAGGGCTGGGTTTACGGGTCCAACCCCCTCCTTTGCCTGATTGGTATTGGATTCCATCAAAAGATCTTGTCAGAAGGTACTATAAGGGATCAACACAGGGATAAGGGCGAATAACAATAAGTGCACCTAAACAAATATCAAAAAAGAAAACCCCTTACCTTGAAATCCCGAAAAGAGAGATAGGGTTCAAAGATTAATGACTTTCGGCTTGAGATTCAGATGATTTGATTAGATTCTCGGAATAGGCGCCCCCAAAGAAAACAAGAAGATAAAATAAAAAAAAACCATAAGTCCAAACGATGGCCTCCACCAAGCCAATTAGCCATTCGGCTTTGGCTTCCAAAAACGTAAAGGGGAGATAAAGAAATAAAAGAAATCGCCTCTTACCTGAACATCAAGGATTCAATAACACCTAAGAGGATTCGGTACTGGCACAGCAGTAGAGGAGATTCGGCAATGACTAATGGTAAAGAGAACAAGTTGAAAGAACCGAAAATGAAGATAAAAGAACCTCAATGAAGGCTTCAGAGTTTCGACTTTTAGAGGAATCAAAAGAGAAAGAATGTAGGAAAGAATGGTTAGAGTGATTCGGCCTATAGAGGAGATTTAGAGAAGAGAATAATAGACAAGGAATATTCGGCTTTAGTAGAAAATGGAGAAGAGAGTGGGAGTTTAGGGGTTTTAGCTTTGAGATAGAACAAATAAAAAAGAGAGAAAAGATGAGAAACAGATTTCGGCTTGGCAAGAAAGGGTATAGAAGTTACCTTGGATGCGGTTATGGTGCTTTAAGAAAATGCAATGAAGGGGAAAGGAATTCGGCTAGCAAAGAAAGTAATAAGAAGAAAAGTGGAGAACACCCTAGTTGATAGATGAGAAAATAAGTGAAAAAGAAGAAAAAAAAAAGAATGAAGCTAAATGATTTGGCAACTAACAAGAAGGCAAAAATTCGGCATCTACCATTCCCAAAGTCGAAAATGCACTTTTGAGAAAAGCAATGCCTATCACCAATGTTGAAATTCGACACATCCTAAACAAGCCAAAACCGATTCCCCCTCTACACCCAGTGTTTGAAATTCGGCCAACACCATGATCACATGCCTTTCCCTTTCTTTTCTCCTCAATTCACTCCTGAGCACTCATTTGAATTAATTTGAATGCTTCAAACTCCACTTTTTCCTCTCAGCCACTCATTCAAAATATTTGACTCAGTCCACTCTCCCATCCTGAAGTGTCCCAGTTGAATTCTGCTTCTGTTCTCCTTGACGCCAAAAATAATCCCCAAAATGAACTTCTTGTGACTTGAACCTGCTCCCTCTCTGCTCCCTTATGGCGTCACCTTCCAACCCTTATGTGGCGTCACCTTGCCACTTTACCAACACCTTGCTTGTGTCAACCAAACACAAACAATACCCCTTAGGTCCTATTCCAGCTAGCTCTTTATCTAAAGTGCCTAAAAAGAGAATTTTGACCAGGGCTTCGGCTTATCCCTGAGCCCTTTCTAGACTCCCATACACCCTAAACTAGCATATTAAACAAAGCATACACAAAAAAATACATCAAATGCATAGCCCCCAATTCAGGATGTTACATTTTCTTTCCCTTCTATAAGATTTCAATTTAGTATATCTTTCCATGACAGGGATCTCTTTCTCTAGGTGGCTATAGATATCTTTTCTTTAGGGCTTTCTCTTCTCTTAGAATAGGCGGCTGCTTGTTTTCTAGAAATTTTTTCCCTTGTTTTTATGATTTGCTACATGCAGAGGTTATTGTCTACTCCGAAATTTATGTTTTGAGTGTTTTTATGAGGTTGTTTTTATGATCTTTTTATGAGGTTGTTTTTATGATTTGCTACTAAAATCTTCAAAACTTAGAACATGAAAAAAAAAAGTGCCTTGTTTTGGGATACAACCCCAGATAATAGCAGATTGTATGAAAAAACATTGAGTAAAAATATCAGATTGTTTGGCTAGAAAATGACATTTATGAATAGCAATTTGTTGTCGATATTATTAAAAATGTAAGAGTAATGGGGAACAGCAGGCATTGTATTGTACATATGCATGAGATGAGAAAGAGATGGCAAACTTCCCCTGCATTTGATCCAAAACAAAAAAACACCACCTCCATTTATGCTCAATACCTTCAAACTTGTGGGTTCCATCACCCACCAACCTTCCTTTCCAACTCGACCCTACTAACACTCATTTATCATCATCTCTTCTACTATTACTATATATATTCCCAAATCCAAAGTAGTCGAAAAGATTTTTCTTAATTGCCTAACTAAGGTAAATCTAATTTGTTACTCTCTTCAAGATTTTTTCAGAAAAAAATGATGTTGTATTGTGTTATAAGCTTTGCCAATTCTTGAACGAAAAGAATCCAATTTGTTTTTTTAAATGATTATGTTATCTAATTTACTTACTCGGTTTTGGTGAAAGAATGATAATGAAAACTATAGTTTACTAATTTCAACCATGGGAGTAAAGAAAACTCAAGTAAGAAAAATCTAAGACCTTTGCATCTTTTTTCAAAAATCCAAAATTTATGTTTTGAGTTGGAAATTTCCAACTCTTTTACACAAAGATAGCTGTCATTGGTGTGTCATTCATATGTTTTTCTTCTCACTTCTAATGGTTCAGTTTGATAATTGATTATTTATCATTGATGGATTTTTTCAGGTATGATTTGATTGAACATCTGGCGCTTCGCTGGACTAAGCCCTCTATAATTCTAGCTGTCTTAAGTGCTCTAATCGCTGAAGCCTAAGGAAGCCCTAAAGGCCTTTACAGACCAGAAACAATCTAAACGCCACTATTCCTTTATTAACTTCATTGTCTTTTTTTTGCACGAGCACGAAAGTAACTAGCTTACATGTTTATACTTCCTTCCCCACCATCACTCTAGATTAGTGGATTTAGATTGATGACTCCTTGATGCTATGTAAGTTAAACACATATGCACACAAAGAAAATAAAATATAAAGGCCAGGTCATGGTTGATTGATTGCTATTATAGTGGATAGTTCAAAGCTGGACTAGTTGATTAGACTCTTAAACTAGTTCAGAGGTCGTTTTGATGAATCCATCTATTTTAGTAAAAGTTTTATGGGAACATTACATGAGAAATGTCATTTATTACATTGGATGCTTTTAAATATTTGTAGTTTCTATTTTCATGTAGCTGTTTAGGCTATTGTTGCTTGACACTTAATTACTGGATATTTTTGTGGATGAAGTTAATCATGTGCGTGTTTCGGTTATGATGCCCTTAACTTGTTTCAAATTATAGTCTTCTTGATTCGAGTATTGTTGTTTGAAGTATTTTCTACATCTGTGAGTTACATTCTAGAAAAGTATAATCTTTGCTTGGCACTTGCCATAATAAAATCTGAGTATCATCCTTTTTATTGTATAAATTCTGCGGTGATCTTTGAAACTTCACCGTTCCAAAACACATGTTTGATGGTATGTGCTGTGAATCAGATTATGTGATTTTAAAATTTTCTTTGTTTATTCCATGAGAGGTTTAGGTTCTTTGCTTATCTTAGTGTATTTGGCATGATATTTTTCTTGCCCAATCTCTTATGTCTAACGACATGCATCAATTGGTAGAACCCAAAATTTGTGGTCCGATCATAAAACTGGAAAGTTGAACAAACTGATCGTTTGCAAATCATTTTTATTCTTTTTTTTTTGTTTTGTCATGGTTGTATTGGAGTTTGCTATTATTTTGTACGAAATCGTGGTTTATCCTATTTTCTCAGTTGTTGAATCTGAAGTTGAAGGATTGGCTTAAGCCTAGAAATTGGAGTAAACGAATCCTTTAGAAAACCCTTCCATGTCTGTGCAAGCTAATTTTGAATTGTGAACATATTATTAAATAAAATTAATTTTTGATGATTAAATAACAAATTGAATCCAATCAAATTGGACAAATATATGGTACGTAACCCCCAATAGTTAACGGTTGCAAATTGGAGGAGGATTATTATTGAACAGAACACATAAATTTGTTTATTTATTAAGCTATTAATATATATTCGTTAAAAAAATTAAAAGTTGTATCTGCATTAAGCTTATTAAAGTAAAATATATTCATTTAAATTAAATAATTTTTTGGGGCATGTTTTTGAAAAATGAAACATTTTTTACTCTAGGTATAAAATAATCAAACAAAAATATTAATACTTATATTATAAATAAACAAAATAAGAACAAGCAATAACAATTATATAACAATCAAACAATGAGCTTATAAACCAAATTCAGTTTAATAAATTGAATCTTAACTTTTGAGGTTGTAAAATTTTATAAGATATGGATTATGACATATATAAACTAATGAAATAATGTAACTTTTTGTTAATATATGAATATTATGTTTGGATGTGAAATATAATTCTCAAGTTATTTATTACTTTTAATATTTTGTTTTTATTGTAGAATAATTAAATTATTTTTTCACTAATGATATTTTAGCACATTAAATATGTATTGCAATTTAAAAATAATAAAGTACATTATATATTATTTTTATAGTATTTTATATTATGATTTTAATTCATATAATAATAATTTTATTAAAATTTTATTAAATTATATTTAATAATAATTATGTTAAAATATGGTTAGCCTATTTATTATTTTTAATAATAATCTTATTAAAATTTAATAACAATAATCATCTACCTACAAAAAATTCTGCTAAGGGTATTCTGGTCATTTTAGTTTTTTTTTCTTATGCTATTACAACATCATTCCATTCAACCAAACACAAGAATACTATTACAGTTCTATTCCATTCCATACAACCAAATAGTTGAATTACTGATTACAACTCTATTCCATTATAGCTTTATTCAATTACAGCATTATTCCATTACAGTGAACCAAACGTACTGTTAATCTGATCGTGTAGGTACTTTTTTACTTTCATGTTTCTTTTAAATAAATATGATAAAAATATTAATATAAAATAAAATAAAATAATATTTTTATTTTTATTTTTATTTTTATTTTATTTTTATATAAAATATAAATTAAATTTATTAATAGCTTTTTATTATTAGTGTTACAATTATTATCACTTATTTAAATTTTGAACCCATATACGATTATAGGTTAAATTTTGATTATAGTCTATGTACTTCAAGACTTATAAATTTGTGTGGATTTAATCTCTCTACTTTTATTTGCTCAAAATTAGTCTCTCTTCTTTTCGATTTGCTCATTTCCAGTCCTTTCATTAATTTTTTTTCATTAACTTTTTAAAAAATTAGGTACAATCACTAATTTAGCCACTCAACCTTTACAACTTTTGTCAATTTGAACCATTCTCTTTTTCTTATAAAAAAGTATACACTAATTAAAAATTTTTATAAAATTTTTATAAATGTGTCAACAATAAAAATGATTGAAACTTAATATTAATCACCACTAGATTAGAAATCATTATTTAATTAATTTTTATAAAAAGTATACACTAATTAAATTTTTTTTATAAAATTTTATAAACGTGTCAACAATAAAAATGATTGAAACTTAATATTAATCACCACTAGATTAGAAATCATTATTTAATTAATTATGAATTTATTCTTATGTCACGGGCCGTGGATCAAAGCTTGTGACGAATACACACAGAGTGTCTCATGGAGATCAATTGATTAAATGGAGCTCATTTGACCCACTTGAACTGGCCCGATTCGTGGAACATATAGAGAAGCTCATCTACTTGTAGTCTTAGTGGTCTAGTGAAACAATCTAGTCAAACTAGAGTTACCCAGGCAATTATTGTAAACCCTAAGGGATAAAGATGTATAGAGTTTAAATCCCTTAGGACTCTCATATTGTAGATAGGCACTAATCTCAATTGCTGATGTAATTCAATCTGCACCATTGGATCTGGGGGAGCTCCACTGTAAATAGAGGCTTCCCCTCATTTGTAATCATCCCATTGTATTTCATTCAAAGTTATTGAATATACTTGATCAAAAAAAAAGTTATTGAATATACTTTGAGAGTATTTACTCAAACACTTGGTTTGCTTAGTTTTTCTTATGGCTTTTCTGTTCGCTTTTGTTTTTTCATTTGTGAGTTTGCTTCCGCTTTATTTTAGTGCCTTGTCCTTTCTGAATTTCTCATTTTTGAGAGTAAGGCTGACTTAGGCAAATTTGAAGTAAAGAAATTGCTTAAGGTCGCGTGATTTGCCAAACTTAAGTTCTAGCCTTGTGACAATTGGTAATCGAGCTAGTGTTCGAAGTTACCGGTTGAGATGACGAAAGAAGTAGACGAATAAAATGTCTCGATGGAGACCCATGGGAAGACTAGGAAAATAGCAAATCTGTAACACCCTGGTTTAGGGGCTATGCGGTTTGAGTATAATGTAGGTGTTGGAAGGTTCTTGGGTGTGCTTGGATGTGTTTTGGGGTTTTTAGAATGTTTGGATGAAAGGAAGGCTTTGAAAATAAATTTAGATTTTAGGGTAAAAGGAATTGGGCCAAGGAGGCCTTAAGATTAATTTTGGTAATTTTGGCACAAGTAAGGCTTTGGCAAAGTGGTGTCTGCTACTTTTAAAATGGAGGTAGCACCTTTGAGGTCTTAGGTTCGATCCAAGAAGGCGGCTTGGGTTTTAATTTTTGGATCTTGGCGTTACAAGGTGGGAGGCCTTAAAAAGAGTGGGGCGTGTTTTGACGCAAGCAAAGCTTGTCCAAGTGGTTCTGTCATGAACTTAGGGTTTGAAAGGTGTGGCGTGGTATTAGTTCGGCGACGAAGTAGCTTTTCGTGTTTTATTTTTCTTATGCGGCTAGGGCTTGAGTAGGAAGCCTTTAAAGATTAAATGGTGTGGCTTTATGTCATAAAAGGCGAGTTGGCGAATGGTCAGGCGCTTAAGGGAGGTCATGCATGTCTTGGTTTCAATCTCAAAGAATGCAAGTGGGTTCTATTTTCTTTTCTTTGGCGTGAAATGGAGTGGCTCGCACATGGTTTTTGTTTCTTTGTTGAGCATTCGTTTGAGGGAAATTATGGGGCACATGGCTTCCTTTGTTTTATTTTTTTATTGATTGATAGGGATTTTTAAATTGGGATAATGATTAGTTAAATTTGTTTATGGAATTCGGCTGGATGGGGATAAATATTAGATTATTTTAGTTAGTTGAATGGGTGTTGAAGGGATAAAATAGAGTAAAATAAGGGAGTTGTTAATTCAAATTTGTGGCTTGTAGTGGTTCTAGGAAGTGGCCGGTTGTGGGAGTCTTCAAGAGAGGGGGGTATGGCCGATTTTTGGAAGTATTAGGGAGGGAGAATGCCGTTTGTTCTTAGGCATTTTTGAGTACTTTCGGCCAGCCTTTTGTTTGTGCACCAAAAGTTGATTTTCTCTTAGCAAACTCTCCCATTTTTGCTTCTTGGAACCGAAAATCCCAAGTAACCTTTACCATTGCCAAAACTTCATTTGTTTCTCTCTTAATTTTTCTTTTGTAGTCGAATGCTATTTGGGTTCTCAAGCCTTTGCTTATTTTTGCTTCCTCTTCTACTCTTGGCAACCATACTCACTATCTCCTCTTTCTTTTCCATTGGTGTTAGTCAAACTAATAACCCTCTTCGTTCATACTTTCTTTCTCCCTTTCTTGAAACTTTGGTGCCGAAATTTACTTGATTATCCTAGCGAACCTTCCCTACTCTTGTGTGCGAATCTCCCTTTTCTAGGTCTTGTCACCTTGGCGAATAGTAGGGGTGGTGTGGCTCATTTTGGGTTTCATTTCCAATCGTTGGAGAAGGTTTATAGGTAAGGCCGAATGCTTATGGTCTTCCTTCATTCTCTCTGTCGTCATCTTCAAGGGATAAGTGTTGGTTTTGGTGTTTGTTTGATGGCGTATTAATTTGGTTGGAATCGTTTTGTCATAGGACATCCGGGTTTCAAGCGATCAAGCGTAGCCTCGTTGCTTTAATCGATTGTTGAGTAAGTAGTGGTAAAGGATTATTTTAGCGATCTTTTGGTTGGTATTCGTTTAAGCTTAAGGCTATTACTTTTGGTTGGTTGTCGATTGTAGGCAAGTAAAGCAAGAGCACTTGGTGGTGGGCTAGTGTGCAAGAGCGTGTAGGAGCGAGGTTGTTAGATCGATTCTTGGTTAAGGCTTATGGTGTGTACACACACACTCTTCTAGTAATTTATGTGCTTATTAAATTGTGTGTATTTACACACTTATCATTATGGTATTTATATATATGATATGTGTGGTTGGTTCCATGGAAAGGTGGATTGAATACCATTATGGTATAGGCACGGGTCGTAAGTCCTCGTTATGATGCTTTTGGTAAGCATAATGTATACATTACGTGTGCTATGATATTGGATGGCTGATAAATAATATGTATGTTACTAATCAAGCATGTGGG
Source organism: Gossypium rotundifolium (assembly GCA_025506655.1). NCBI lineage: Eukaryota > Viridiplantae > Streptophyta > Magnoliopsida > Malvales > Malvaceae > Gossypium > Gossypium rotundifolium. The sequence goes on from CP106728.1 coordinate 121,610,995, forward strand.
TATAAGCCCGTTAAAATGCATATCATTATCTATGTGGGTTGTATGAGTGGAGGGCGATGATATTTTGTCTTGTGAGCACCGTGTTTTGGTAACACTGTGACTACGGTCACCAGAGGTTTGGTACCTCCGGAGGTTTGGCACCTCATAGCGACTTATCCCCTGTGGTTAACACCACCGTGGGTTGGCCCCACTTTTGAGACACGGATCGCCGCGCTGATTTGGTATCACACGATGGGTTGGCCCCATCAATTGATTTGTGACTTCGGTCACCGGTGTTTTGGTAACACACTTCGTGTCTTCTGGACACCGAGGTTTGGCACCTCCGTGATTTGGCATCACATCGTGACTATACGTCACCGGTGGTTTGGCACCACCAAGTGGTTTGGTACCACAGGGGTAGAAAAGGTGTATGGACGGTTAGGATTGGGTGCATATGATTTGGATGCATGATGATCATGATTATGTCGAATGTGATATTTTGCTAATCCGGAAAAAGGGTAGCACACCGAGTCTTGGTGACTCACCTTTTTCCTTTAACATTTTCGTGTAGTGCATAAAGTCGGACCGGATCGGAGAGGACAAGGTGGCCCATGCCAAGATGAAGATTTATTATATTATGCTTGTTCTCGATATAAGTATTTTATTTGAATTTGTTGGGTTGTAACAAAGGCCATTTTATGTTTTTGGTATTACTTTAACTACGGTTTATTCAAATTAAATTGCTATGTGAAAATGAGTTTAATCCAAGCAACCTATTTATGAAGAATGTGGTTAATAAAGTTTTTCTAATTCACAATTTATAACTTCAAAGTTTTCATAAGGTAATAACCGAATAAAGTTTTAAAAAAAAACAATAATTTCTTTCATGCTTTATGCTAAGTAAACAAAGATTTTCAACCGCTCTTTTCCACAATAACCATTCTCTTTTTCTTATAAAAAGTATACACTAATTAAAAATTTTTAACACACAGTGTCTCATGGAGATCAATTGATTAAATGGAGCTCATTTGACCCACTTGAACTGGCCCGATTCGTGGAACATATAGAGAAGCTCATCTACTTGTAGTCTTAGTGGTCTAGTGAAACAATCTAGTCAAACTAGAGTTACCCAGGCAATTATTGTAAACCCTAAGGGATAAAGATGTATAGAGTTTAAATCCCTTAGGACTCTCATATTGTAGATAGGCACTAATCTCAATTGCTGATGTAATTCAATCTGCACCATTGGATCTGGGGGAGCTCCACTGTAAATAGAGGCTTTCCCCCTCATTTGTAATCATCCCATTGTATTTCATTCAAAGTTATTGAATATACTTGATCAAAAAAAGTTATTGAATATACTTTGAGAGTATTTACTCAAACACTTGGTTTGCTTAGTTTTTCTTATGGCTTTTCTTCTCTTTTGTTTTTTTCATTTGTGAGTTTGCTTCCGCTTTATTTTAGTGCCTTGTCCTTTCTGAATTTCTCATACTTAGGCAAATTTGAAGTAAAGAAATTGCTTAAGGTCGCGTGATTTGCCAAACTTAAGTTCTAGCCTTGTGACAATTGGTAATCGAGCTAGTGTTCGAAGTTACCGGTTGAGATGACGAAAGAAGTAGACGAATAAAATGTCTCGATGGAGACCCATGAGAAGACTAGGAAAATAGCAAATCAAAGGATATTTTGTCGAATTTGAAAGGACGGGTGACCAATCTCGAGGAATCCATGGGTGGTGTGAAGGAAACGCTCGAGGAAATTGAGGGACGCACCGATGAGTTGGACTCGATGAGAGAGCAGCTTAGGGACTATGTGGTGAAGGCTCTTCGTACCAATCAATATGCAATGAGAGAGACCCTCAATGCTTCCATGGATTATTAGACCGAGAAGTTGACTAAGAAGAATGATTCTCTCAAGACCATGGTGTCAACCTTGAAAGAACAAATTTAGTAGCTCAATAAGTAGACGAACAAAATGTCTCGATGGAGACCCATGAGAAGACCAGGAAAATAGCATATTGAAGGATATGCTATCGGTTTTGGAAGGCCAAGTGACCAATCTCGAGGAATCCATGGGTGGTGTGATGGAAACACTCGAGATAATTGAGAGACACACCGATGAGTTGGACTCGATAAGAGAGCAACTTAGGGACAATGTGGTGAAGGCTCTCAATTCCAATCAAGATGCAATGAGAGAGACCCTTAATGTCGCTATGGATGATCAGATCGATAAGTTGACTAAGAAGAATAATTCTCGCAAGACCATCGTGTCAACGTTGAAGGAACAAATTTAGTAGCTCAATATCTACAAACCTACTTTGGGTAATGGGGTGTTGGTTGCATAACCCAAGCCTATGATAGATGTCCTGAAGCCGAAAGAGTTTAATGGGACGAGGTCTGCAAAGGATGTGGACAACTTTTTGTGGGGAATGGAACAATACTTTCATGCTAAAGGGATCATGGATGATGCTACTAAGGTAAATATTGTTATGTATTTTACTAATGTTGTTTTCTTATGGTGGCATTGTACGTACATAAATGAGAAATGATTTGGAGATACCATTGGGACTTGGGAGGAGTTCCAAAGTGAATTCAAGGGGCAATTTTACCCAGACTATGTGGAGGATGAGGCTCGAACTATGTAACAGCCCGGTTTAGACCCTAGTTGGAATAGTGGTTTTGGGACCACATATTCGAGGTTGGAAAAATATTTTAATATTATTTTTGGTGTTTACGATATGTGAATGAGCATGTGTGAAAATTTGGTGTGAAAATTTTATTGTTTGTGTGTCAAATTATGAAAAATGACTTAATCGCATAAAATGCAAAAGTTGCGTGCTGATTTATAAAGTGCCTAATTGTTGTTGTCTTTTTAATATGGAGGCTTTATGTTACAATTTGACCATTAATTAGGGTAGTGGATGGAAATGGACTAAATTAACCTTATAATATATGTTTTATGTATTATTTAGTAAAGGTTAAATAGGTAAAACAATAATAATGTTAATATAGGTTATAATATATCAAATTAACACATGAAAGTGGCTATTATTCTCCATCTTCCACCAAAAATAAGAACCAAAGAAAATAGTTTGAAGCTTTGATATATTCGGCTAGGGCTTAGCTTGATTAAGGTAAGTTTTTTATTCGGTTTTTAATAATTTCTACGTTTTTGTAATCATTGCTTTGTGTTCTTCAAAACCCATGCTTAAATTTATTAAATTGTTGATGAATTTGAAATGTGGCAAGGATGAATTCATGAGCTTTGTGACGTTTGGTGATGAAATATGAAAGATAGGTGAAAGATTAACATGTTTTGTCTTTGAATTTTTGGTGAAATTGAGTAATTTGGGCTAAATTGTGAAAATGAGAAATTGGAGGACTAAAATGTGAAATAAATGAAATATATGGGCTTGTTTGGACATAGGGAAAATTTGGCTAAGCTTATGTGAATAGAAATTTTGTGTATTTTGTGATTTGATGAATTAGGACTAAAGTGTCGAAATGTAAAAATGTGAGGGCTATTTTATAAAATGCCCTAAATATGTGTGTTTGGACTAAATTGAATGAATTGGTAATTGAATGAGCTAGATTTGAATATGTATAGACAAAGAAAGGAGAGATTCGGATCGAGATAGAGGCAAAGACAAAGTACTTGACTGATCGGCTAGTTTCGGTATTTCGACGTCCGAGGTAAGTTCGGATATAGTACAAGTTGTTAATTTATATCTACGTGATGTGAATTGAATGGTTGTTATTGAATTAAAAATGCTATATATATGATATTGAGAAATGAGGCACTAAGTGTACGTAATTGAAATTGAGACAGAGTTGAATAGCACGTAATTGAAATTGAGATAAAGTTGAATAGCATTATGTGTGCGAAGTAATGGAAGCTTCGGCTTTACTGATTAGCACTGTGTGTGCGATACCGAATTAAGTTTGGTTTTGTATCGAGGCATTAAGTGAGCGATGTTAATTAAGCTTCGGCTATGATTTAGGCACTAAGTGTGCAATTGAGTTGATAAGGTATTGAGCGGTGAATGAGATATGGTATCGAGCATCGAATAACAAGAATGTTTGTTAACTAAGTTTTGGCAAAAGTATGTTTGAACCTATGTGGTTGATGATAGCTCTAAAGGTTGAATGAATGGATATTTGAGCATATGGTTGAGGATGATAATGTACCTAATTGTGCAATTATCTAAGTGATGGTTATGTTATGTATTGATATTGCATTATTGAGTAGTATGTATTATATTACAAACTTCTAAGCTTTTAAACTTACTGTGTGATGTGTTTCTTTGTTTTACAGTGTCAGTAAAGCTAGCTCGGATTCGGGGATCATCAGTGACTCAATCACACTATTGGCACTTCTATTTTGGTACTTTTGAAAAATGTATATATTTGGTATATTGCATGTATAGGCTAGAAGTTATGATAAGTTTTGTAATATTTGATCTTTGCCATGTGATATGTAACACCCCAAACCCGGTCAATACACCACGACCGAATCTGGTATGTTACAGGGAAAAAGGTATTTGAGAGGTTTAGGTTTTCATTTAAAAGTTTGATGAAAACTCTTTCGTATGTTTTGTTCTCGTAGAAAACTTGAGCATGATTGTTTAAAAAAAACAATAGTGTATTTGAAAACCCGGAAATTTTGAAAAGGCCGTTTACAAACCCAACAAATCCAAACGAAAAATAAATAAAGCAAAGTACCAAGTTTAAAATCAGTGCAAATCCGACTTTTATTCGTGGCATGGGCACCTTGAGCCCACCCCGGCTCCGTGTCCGCGATCTAAGTGTCACCTGAAATGATAAGGGAGAAGGTGAGTCGCAAGACTCAGTGCATAAATCCCCCTTCCGGTATATGCAACATACTAACACACATCATAACAAAGCAATACAATTAATGCACCCGATCCTAACCATCCGTAACACCTTTTCTACCCCGTGAGGTACCAAACCACTGGTGGTGCCAAACCACTGGTGACCCAAAGTCACGATATCCATCAATGTGGTGCCAAACCACTGGTGACCCAAAGTCACGAATAATCAATCTGTGGGGCCAACCCACGTGTGATACCAAATCACTGGCGACAATCCCGTATCTCAACAGTGGGGCCAACCCACGGTGGTGTTAAACCACAGGGACGAGTCGCTATGAGGTGCCAAACCTCTGGTGTCCCAAAGACACAAGTGTGATACCAAATCACTGGTGACCGTAGTCACGAATCATATGATGGGGCCAACCCATCGTGTGATACCAAATCACTAGCGTCAATCCCGTAAAATCAACCGTGGGGCCAACCCACTGTGGTGCTAAGCCACTGGGACGAGACGCGGAGGTGCCAAACCTCTGGTGACCCAAAGTCACAAAGTATCATCTGTGGTACCAAACCACTGGAGGTGCCAAACCTCTGGTGTCCCAAAGACACGGATATCATATTCCCCCTCCACTCATATCACCCCATAACACATCATACTAATGCAAATCGTGCAAATCATACAATCATGCTCACATGCTCAATATGGCATCTCATAATACATACACCATAAATCATGATATCATATATCACTACAGATCTCGTAATGAAACGGACTTACCCGAATCCGTATCCATACCTCATTAGGTATTACATCAGTCAACCATACTGTTTCACTTTACACAATCAGGTTATTAACATATTACTCAGTAAAAAGGTGTGTTAGTTTACACACCTGTTAAAACGCACGCTTAATCCCAAAGAACCGGTTTAAATCCCTTGATTACCTTGCTCCTAGAATTGGCCAAACACGAAATTAGTCACTTATACCTTTCGGCCAAAACCATTAAACCAACGGGGTTAGCGTTTGAACCCTTACCTTACACTTGGTTTGGTTTCCTACCAAAACCCGAACCACACAATGATTCCTCTGACAATCGGCCTCCCCCTAAAATACAAACCATTAGCCTCACAGGCCTTTGGCATAACAAACTCTAAAAGAAAGACCATTAAAGCAACCTCTTACCACCACTTACCCAACGTTTAACAGAGAAGAAAGACTCCTCTTGCTTGCTTCCAGAATCCAAAGGCCCTAACGAAATGATTAAACAATAGTTAACTCCTTTCAACCAAAACCAACATCAGCCTTAACCAAACCAAAATCAACAAGCAAACAAGGGAGAAAAGAGATGGCCTTTCGGCCAAAACTCACCTTCTTCAAATGATTGAACCACCAAACGATATTATCACCACACTTAGATTCGGCCAAAGTGCAAAACTAGAAAGAAAAGGATTCAGCCAAGGTGTTTAACACTCCTATGTTCGACTTTGAGTGGGAAGAAAAGGGAGAGTAGAATGAGAAGAAGTGGAAGTTGCAGCAATGGGGTTTGAGAGAAGAAAAAAGAGGTTTAAAGGGACAAGTTGAGAGGGTTTCGGCTTGAGAGAAATGGGAAGAACAAATGGTGACAATCGGCTAAAGAGTTTTGGAAAAGAAAGAAAATAAAAGGTGAAGAGAAGGAAGGTGCTTTCGGTTTGAAAGAAGAAGAAATGGAGGAAGGTATTTTGGAGAATGGGGTTTCGGCTAACAAGGTTCCAAGAGAAGAAAAGTATGAGAAGAAGGGGATACTAGTTTGGTTTTCATAAAATAAAAATAAGAAGAGAATATGGCAAAGAGCATTCGGCCTCAAACACCAAAACAAGAGAAACAAAGTAATTTCGACAAGCTCAAGGGGTTTTGGTCTTTCGATTTCAAGAAGAAAATGAAGGAAATCACCGAGTTTGGCTTAGGCTATTGACAAAAAGAAAAGAACTTTGCTTACTAAACTTGATCGAAAATGTACCAAAATGCAAAGTGCATTTCTAAGACACTCCTACTACACCAAAATCGGCCACTCACCCCCCCAAAATCTCCCCAAAATCCGGCCACAACTCCCCCAAACACTCCAAGCCACAACTTCAAATCACCTTGAACAAGTCAACCTCCACCAATCACTCTCCACCCACCATTCAAATCATTTGACTTGGTCCATGGCGAGTTTGAGCCGCCACACAACTTCTCCCTCCATGCCGTCAAAATGGAAGCCCAAAATAGGAGCACTCCGCAGCTTGAACACAGGACCTCCTCCCTGCAAGTGGCATCACACACACAAGCCTCAAGTGGCGCCTATCCTGCCACTCCACCAGCTTATTTGTTATGCTAAAATTCACCTAAAAATATTTATAAACCCTAGCTCCTTCAGCTCCTCTCACCTAAGCCTAAAAATAAAGATTTCTCCTACCACTCAGGCTTACACTAGGCTTACAACTAAGCCCCACAAACATCAAAACAACAACATAGCAGGCCAAACACATGCAAACACAGCCATAACAAAAATAGCCTCTAACCCGGGATATTACATGATATGGCTTGGAAATTGAATGATGTTGGTGCATATATGTAGGCTATGAAAATGATGAATGAGGTATGAAATAGTGAGAATGAAAATGGTATGTTTTATGTTTGAATTTGTTGATGAGAATGATGGATAAATGTGAACTTGTGGTATGGATTAAATGAAGTGTGGTTAACTTGATTTGTAAGTGTGGATGATAAATTAAATTGATTTGTTAAGGTGAATTGGTATATGAAGATGAATGATGATGTTAAGAGATTAAATTAAGTATGTTTTGGTATATTTGAATGCCATTTAGAGTATGGAATTGATTTGGTTTGTGCTTGTAGGTGTGATCTTGAGTGTGGGAGGCTTGTTGGCCTTGAAAATGGCCTATAATTGCCCACACAGTTGAGCACACGGGCATGTGGCTCAACCTTGTCCTGTATGGTTGTGTTTTGAAACAAGTAAGACTCAACAACGGGTTGGACACACGGGCGTGTGACTGGTCGTGTGGTGCAAGTCATTGTCGACTTATGGTGAGGCACATGGCGTGTCTCAGGCCGTGTGGACAAGTCAGTATGTATGCCCTGTTTTGCCACGGCTTGGATGCACGAGTGTGTCCGAGGCAGTGTTACCCACACGGACGTGTGATCTTTGTAATTTAGAAGAATATTTGAATTTCAAAAATTTTCGTATGAGTTTGATTTAGTCCCGCCCTATTCTAAAGCATGTTTAAGGTCTCGTAGACCTCATTAAGGGACTATATGTTTAAGTTTGGATATGTTTGATTGATGTTTAACTTTGTGTTAAGAAATAAATTTTAAATGTTCTGGAATGATTGGTAATACCTCTTAACTCTATTCCGGCGACGATTATGGGTTAGGGGTGTTACAAACTAAGTTGCATCAGTTTACGCAACAAGGCACGTTTAGGGAGTATATGCAGGAGTTTAATGAACTCATTGTCTAAATTTCTGATTTGAGTGAGAAAGAAGCATTCTACTAATTTAATGATGGGTTGAAGTCATGGGAAAAACAAGAGTTGCATCGACAGTGCATCACTAAACTTATTGTAGCCATGGCCAACGCAGAGTCCTTTGTCGAACTTGGTCTGAGGAAAGACAAGTTTGAGTTTTCCAATACTAAACACACCCGAAAAATTGACAGAGCAAGAGAAAATGAAAACCTCGACTATGAAAACTCTACTAAGAGAAAGAAAAAGAAAGCAAAGAAAGAGGGCAGAAAAATGACAGAGAGGAAAAAAAAGGAACGGAGGGAGAACATGTTTACCTGAAGAACGTTGCGATGAAGAGGATGAGTGCTATGGTCGGAGTCGAAGGAAGCAAGAGAGTGGTTGTGTGACTGAGTGAGAGCATTTTTTAGGTGAGAAAGGGTAAAATGGAAACAAGGCAAGCACCGAATCAATAATCAGTGGGGAGGAGACGGAATAGAAATGACATCATTTCCCTACATAATCCTATAATGGAATAAACCTGTAATAGGGCATTCCATTGAACCAAATAATTGTTTGTGGTGGGCCCGCGAAATAAAGTTGTAATAGTTATGCCATTACATTAAACCAAATAGAGTATAAGTATATAAATCCTAAACAATCATCAATTCTAAATCCTAAATATTAAACATGATATTAAATCCTAAAATTTAAATCTCAAATACTAAATCTTAAGTTATAAACCTTAAAAAATAAAATACTAAATTCTAATCTCAATCTTAAACCATAAATCATAAAGTTCTAAAATTTGAATTCCAAAATCCTCAACTCTAAATTTAACCATAATCATAAATTTTTTTATTATTGGTTAATTTTTTTATTGGCTTTAATGGTGTGAAAAGCCCTTCAACTTTTTCAAAAAAAGCAATTAAGTCATTGCTTTTTTTCTTCTTCTTTTTTCACTCAATTTAGTACTTGAACTTTGAAAATGTATAAAAAGGGCCCTCAAACTTTTTCCAAAAAAGCAATTAAACCTCTATTTTGTTTTTTTGTTTTTCTTTGTTTATTTTTTTTTTTTTTTGCACTCAATAGGGTATTTTAACTGTCAAAATGCATCAAAAAGGCCTTTGATTGTTAACTTTAATAGTTAACTATTAGAGTTAAATGCCCCTAATTTTTTTCATTTAAAACCACCACAAGTGTGACATGTGGCAAAAAATGCTAAAATAAAATTCAATAAAATTATTAAATTTTAATAAAAATATTAAAATATTAAAATATTATTAAAAATTAGAAATGAAATTGTAAAATTTTATAAAATCGTAAAAATTATAAAATATATAAAATTTTATAAAGTTGTAAGAAAATTATAAAAGATGTAAAGAAATATAAAATTAAGTAAAAAAATATAAAAATTATCATACAAAAAGAAGCATTTTATAATTTTTCTATAACTTTTATTGATTTTTATTTTTATCATTTTTGTCAAATATCACTGTTGTGTTGTGAAATGTGATGGCTTTAATTAAAAAAAATTAGGGTGGTTAACTTTTATGGTCAATGCTTAAAGTTAATTGTTAAAGGGCATTTTGATGCATTTTATAATTTTTTATGATTTTTATACGATTTTATATTTTTTCTGATTTTTATTAAAATTTAATAATTTGTATAACTTCTATTTATTTTATTTTATTTTTATAATTTTTGCTACATGTCACAATCGTGGTTGTGACATGGAGTGGCTTTAACTGAAAAGAATTAAGTACAGTTAACTTTAACGGTCAACTGTTAAAGGGCATTTTTTATGCATTTTAACATTTCAAGTATCTAATTAAGTGCAAGGGTTTAATGGGTTTTTTTGAAAAAAATTGAGGATTTTTTGATACATTTTGAAAGTGTAAAAAGAACACTTAAATTTATTTATTTTTTGAAAAAGTTTGAAACATTTTACGAGATTAAAACATGTTTATTTAATCAATTAAGGAAAGAAATTAAGAGAATTAAGATTAAAATGCCATTAAAGAGAATTGAAATGATGGCAGCAAAGGCATGATATTAATTAAAATCTTTTAAAAAATATAAAAAGTGACATAGGTAATGGATCATAATATAATTTTTTTATACAATAGTCAAACTCACACATGCACTTATTGAAATTATCACGCAAGTCGATCCAGTGATCTTGGAAATATGATGAATATCCTTAATTAATAAATTAAATATAAAAATTCAATTCATAATATACACTAAAACATTGTATGATGAAAATAACTCACTTGGGACCAGAGTTGAGCAAGTATTAGACAACCGGATCAACAGCCAAAAATATGCATTTACTATTGTTGTTGTTATTATTTTGCGGTTACAAACATCGGACAATAAGATTAGAGCAAAAAATTCCCAAATAAATAACAAATACATTTTATAAAGAAAATTTTTTATTATGTATAAACCTCATCAACTTAACCTCTCTCTATCTCACAAACTCTGCAAATAATATGTACATGGATAGGCAAAATCTCCCATCAATAATTACCTCTCTATATATGTATATGCACACCATCTTTCTGTCTCCCTTCTTACATCTAACCTGCTGCCTATAACACTCATGAATGCATGTCCTTCACAATTTCCTCAACCAGATCTCCAACAATGTGCCATTCCACCTCTCTTCCTAAAACATTAGTTTCGTTGTCTATCAAGCCGGCCCAAGGGATGGATCCTAGATCTCTGGCCACCGTATGATCAACCAAGTAGTTGGATCTATCATTTGGAGGATGTAAACTAATATGGACAATTTCCCACACAGAATTTATTAACTTCCTTCCATGTGGAGGTGTCAATATGGAGGAACCAAGAAGCTTTCTCCTGAATCTAGACATGGTCACTGGTGGCCCAAGTATGGTTGAAAGTGCTTCATTTGACAAATCAAGTAATAATTTGTGATCTACCTTCTTATCATTTTCCTTGATCAATTTGCTATGATATTCTTCTACTTGTTCAAAGATAGAGTTGCCGATAGGCTTTGCCAATGGATCCCACCTAGATAAGGATTTATCGTATGATCCATCGTACAAACCAGAAGCAACGAGCAGATCTCTTATGTATCCTCGGGTATGGTCCTCTAAATTCACCATTTCAGATTCAATAGGCTCCTGTTCAGCTGTTATGTGGTCTGCTCCATCCGACTCTAGTTCATTCAGTGGCCTCCCCTGCTCTGATTGATGATCTATAAATAAAAAGACTGTCATATAAGGATTTGAAAAACTAAGTTGCAATAACATCAAGTGCCAACAAATAGTTGCTCGTTATGCAGACAGTAGCAACATTGTACATGTACATGTATACTATAATATAACAGAGACAAACATGGCATCGCTTTATGCATCAAATATAGTTCTTTCCTCTACAGGTGAAAATGCTTTTATACAGTTATTTACATCTTTTAACTGTTAAACTTTCATGTGCAAAATAGATGAGTAGATTAGAAATTTATTAAGATGGTTTCTGCCCAAGCCAAGTTACAATTTGGCCAAAATACTAGTAAATTTTGCCAATAATCCCAAAGGAAATGAGAGCAATGCTGTTGACTCTTGAAACTAAGGATATGATAGTTGACACAAACAAGGAAGATTAATAAAGAAAGCTATGCATACTCCATAGTATATAGCATGATCACATTACTATGATTACATGCTTTATGTATGAAAGGGAAAGTTGCACACCATTCAAATTAGAACTGGTCTCATTGAAAACCTGCGGTACAACATTATCTTCTCCCAAAGTCACATCTGGTGTTGATATTGGGCTGAGATAATCCACCTCCCTCCAAAATTCTTCATGCGTGCTGCTGCAAAAAGATGCCGGGCTAGGAGGCACCTCCGTAGAATTCTCCTAAGACCACAACATAAACCATCAGAAATGGAAAGTTTATCTAAAGATTCTCTTAATTTATAAACAAGACTAAAGTGCTCTTACATGCCTTTCGCCAATGTTCATAATAACTGTTGGTCCACTCAAGACATCTTTTGCAAGATCACTATTCGCATTATATGACTCCACCACCGATTGAATCTTCTTGCCAAATAGCCTCCGTCTAAGCGTTAAACTATATTTAATATTGGAAACTTTTTCTTTCAAGTTGAACTTCTCTTTCTTCCTTCTTCTAATGTCTACTGATGCATTTTCATTGCCTTCATGCTTCCTCCTGATCTGCGCACCTGTTAATATATGGCAATCCTCTAAAAGCAACTTCCCAAATGATGATCCTGAGACGGGGGCTGACAAGGACCTAATGAGATTTCTTGGGGACAGTTCCCTGTTTAGAAGCCCAACATCATCTCCATGCCTGAAAGAACTGGTTTGCATTTCTTGTTCATGTTTAACAATTTCCTGGTAGCTCTGCTCATTTCCAGACTTTGACATATATTGCATTCTTCCCAGCCTGTCCCTTCCATTATCAAAGGCGGATGTAGTGGAGACGACTATTGGTACATCAATACCATCTCCATGCCTGAAAGAACTGGTTTGCATTTCTTGTCCATGTTTAACACTTTCCCGGTAGCTTTGCTCATTTCCAGACTTTGACATATATTGCATTCTTCCCAGCCAGTCCCTTCCATTATCAAAAGCGGGTGTAGTGGAGACGACTATTGGTACATCAAACTGAGTTTCTTGCTTATGCACATTCCTTAGTCTCTCTGACAATAATCTTCTTGTATCTTTGCTAATGAACTCAGGAGAACCTGGTCCATTGAACTGAACTGAATTTCTATATGATCTTGTTGATTCTGATCGAAATAAATTCCTTCCAATATCCCTACTGACGTTTTCTCTGACCTGATTTGCTATATGCTTAGCAATCTGTTTTGGATCAGATGATGGCTTTTCACTGAAAGGTGTCTCAGTTTCACTTCCTCTGATCACAGAACTCTTTTTTATATTGAGGCCTTTACCTTGTAGTTCCAATTTAAGTCGTTCCCTAACCTCCTCAAGAAAATCCTCCATACTAGTTCTCTCCTGTAAAGTACCAGAGGAAGAGGTACATGATTCGTCATGGTCACAAATACTTTCAGGACCAGGCTTCAAGATCACTATTCTTGTTGGAACAGCATCTAGTTTCCCATTATGATCTATCATGGAAGGTAACCGAAAATCCTTGTTCATGCTTCGTCTTCTTGATTCATTTTTCTCAGCTGTAAAGAGTTCTGATTTATGCCTGCGATGATGCAAACCACTTTCTTTTATTGCAAACCTTTTGGATTCCAAAGGCTTTTCATGCATTGCTTGTACTGAATCATCATAAAGTGCCATCTTTTCCATGTTCAGTTTCTCTTGAGCAAGTTTATGTGTAAAAATGCTTCCAACATCAACTATCTTTGAACATTCCCTAAGCCTGGACACTTGCCATGCCTCAAATTCTTTCTTAAACTTTTGCAATTCTTCCTCCTGAGGATGTTCACGAGGCCTAGGCTTTCCATACCTATGGTCGGTGTTCCATCTCTCAGCATCTCTAACTCTTTTACTGTAAATAGAGTCAACTTCCCTTTGCTTTGAGTAATTCAAGTTAGACCCCTTGACACATTTCTCCCTTCCAGAAAACTTGACTCGCTGGTTATCACTCTTTTTCACAACCGGTTGAACTACAGATTTTGTATCTACTGGCAACGGATCAATCCCCATCAATTTGGCAACAATACTGGGTGCATTCTGTCTGGTGTCAGATTGTTTGGACATCTCCTCACATATCAATTTCTTCATTGAAGCCTCAGTTTGATAAAAGTTTCTTGCTGCCCAGTCTTCTTCCACTTGATAAGAGCCCTGAGATTCCATATAAATGTTAAAAAGTGAACTCCTTGACAATCCACTCTTAGGACAACCCAGACCACTGTCATGCAACAAAAAGGACGTAGTCTCAAATGTAAAAAAGAACCAATAAAAAAGCTATACTCTATAATTCTCAATCTATATTAAGAAATCAGAAGGAAAAAATTACTGGCAGATCTCCTGCAGAATAGTAGCTTTGAGAAGTGCCTAATTTCAGCTCCACGCTATTTCGTGGAGCTTCCAGACCTGCATAGTTGCAAATCAACCACATTACTGTATTACTTCATAGAAAAAGCAATAAGAAATAATAATTACACTTACCATCAACATTTTTCTTTTTTGCAAGTATTTTTCTAGCCATGCTGCCTTGATGGAAATCAAAAAGATGAAATATGCCTCCCATGCAGCCACTGGATCTACCAAATCATTTTGTTAACAGAGAATCTACTTTTTATCCCTTCAAAAATCAGTCTTCTCCTTACGCTTAAGAAAATCACACGCTTGCCTTTATCTCCTGTAAAGCCACAAATGAAACAACATATTTGATTATCTTATTCTAAGGAACAAAATGCATATCACCAATACGATGAACTGACTAAGGCCTCAGCATGGCCTCTTTTTTTTGCTTTATAATGAGCATTGAAAAGTATTCTGTTTTTCACTGAACTAAATATACTTTTGGTCAACATAAGACTTCAGTGTCCAGATATCTTCACAGGCACTGACAAACAAATAAAGCTGTAAGTTGTAAGATAAGAGACACAATCGGCATTGTTGACATCATACATTGAAATTAGTTATTACAGAGATGAGCTTCTATTGGATTATAAAAGTGAACAAAAACAAGCAATAGAAGGGTTATAAGTGCTTCACGGTGCAAAACTCCAACTGGGAAAACTTTTGGGTCCTCCTAAGCTACATTTTTTAGAATATATTTTGATTCTAATCAAACTTTGCACTTTCAACACCACTATTTACTTCCTCAGTAGATCACTGTTGATGTGCACCTTAAAACCTTATGCAAACGCTTTAGACTTCAAGTAGTGTGAGCTTCCTCGATTATGTTTAAAAGCAAGTGAATTTAAACCCTTTTCGAAACTCTTATCCAACTTATTCATTGTAGCAATTTCACAATGCAAAATGGGAATTGAGTGAATGAAATGTGCAGGCATCAAATCATAGACAACTCTCAAATCCGTGTGGGAAAGTTGTACAGCAAAAAATCAAAAGCAAAAGGATGAGAAGTAAAGGAACTGAAAGAAAACGGGTAAGAGGAATGAGTACAATTTATCTGAAATTGTGCTGACAGCACCATATGGAAATTTTCTTCAATTTTCAAGTTTTAAAAGAATATCCCGAGTTTTCCAAGCCAATCAATATCCATCCTGCAATGAAGTCTAGTCTAACATAAACGATTATGATGATCTAAGCAACAGAAACACCGAAATTCAAAAAATAATCTTTTTCTTTCTTTCTTTTTTAGTTTGAAAATATAGGAAGTTGATAATTTTTAGACTCAACGCTCCGTCAAAACAATAGTTAACTCAATCAAACAAGGAAAACAAAGGTTGAAAACTTCCAAAATTTTAAGCTTTGCCAATTGTTTAAGACCCCATAAAGCTAAAATTGGAACAGGGTTTTCAATTCATTCCAAGCTTCCAATTTTTATTGACTTTAGAATCATCTGAAGCAAAACAAACAGAAATAATAACAAAAAAGAAAACATACCCTTTGTTTTAGAGAGAAAAATGAAGAATGAGAGAGCCAACAAATGAAGAAAAGTTGCTGAATGCTAAGGAAGAACTGGAGAAATATAAAAGAGACATTATCATGGACATGGTGTTGGTTTAAAGATGCAGATGATAATGCACAGGAAAGCTAGACATATAGAATTGAATAAAAGTGGGAACTCTGAGCTAAGATCTGCATGATGAAAAAGGCTCATGGCTTAATAATAATTTATTAATTATAAATGATACAGGAAAAAGTTGTGCCTTTTTAGTTACCAATAGGGAGGAAGTCTCTCAAGTCAATGAATGAATAAATAAATATAAACTTTAGGGAAAAGATTCTAAATTTGGGTGAAACTTAAAGGGTAAATATTTTAAAAATACCAAAAAAAATTAAAAATTATTGGAAAGGACAGGTTTCAAAAATATTGATCGGAAAGGGCAATTTCTCCAAAAATCGCGTCCACGTCGGTAGCTTTTTTGGGGAAAGGCTAAAAGCGTCCATGGGAGGCGCTTTAGGCCACCTCAAAGAAAAACGCTCCCACGAGGCGCTTTTCTTGAGGTGGCTCTAAAGCGCCCCCATGGACGCGCTTTTAGGCAAGAACCAAGAAAAATTGAAAAAACCAACGGAAAAAAAACGGAAAAAAACCTATAAATACCCCCAACCCTTTATTTTTTCACACTTCAATCCTTTCTCATTTTCTCTTAATTTTCTCTCAATTTGCTCTCAATTTTCTCTCAAGTTTCTCTCAAAGCCCTTGAAATTTACGCTTAAATTTTAAAATAGTCTTCTACCATTTACTTAAAAAGCCGTTTATAATTTTTTAATATATTTATTTTTTGGAAAATTTAAAATTCTTTATCGAGTACAATGGTAGGGATTTACATCGCCTAGACAAAGAATCACATTGGCGTCCAAAGAATTGAAAATGGTAAGTTTGAATTTTAATTTTTCAATATTATTAAATTTTTTAATTATGCAATTTTAATTAATTTTGAATTTTATTATTTTTAAACAATCAGTAGATCGGGTATTGCAATGTTATATTCGCAACATGCCCGGTCCCCATCGCCATTGATCGAGAATTACTGCGGAAGCGGGTTTTTGCACGTACCACGATAGTCGGGGTTCAAGTTGGACCCGCTTTTGATCGGTAGCGTTGATAGAGATGTGGAGACCAAGACGCACACTTTCCATCCGCCATGCGGAGAGTGTACCATCACCTTAGAAGATGTGCGATTCTGATTGGGATTACTGGGGATGGGCCAGTAGAGTCACCGGGTCCGTAACATCTCTCGATTGGATGGTCAGTATGCTACGAGCTCCCGGGTGCCATTCCGGATAAATTGCAAGGAGGTCGGATCGATATGGTTTGGTTACGAGACACATTCCCGCAATAGAATGAAGATTCGATGAAGATGAAAGAATACGGTATGCACGGCATACATACTTGAGATAATTGGAGGCTATCGATGCTTGGACCTCTCTAGAAACCTCGTCCACGAGATGGCTCCTCAAACTTGTTGATTTCGAGCAGTAGGTGAATTGAGTTGGGGTCCGCCGTGCTATCGAGGTTGTACCGGAGATGTCTTGAGGCGACGGTGCGGATAAAGCAAAAATCGGAGGTTGCCTATCACTCTGCAGATCATGGGCATGGTTTCGATTTCCATTTTACGTCCTCGACTCGACCGACCATATTCATTCTCATTGATAACGAGGTAAATTTAATATTATATTTTACAATTATGTCGTAGATTTATAGTATAATTGCATGCTAAAAGTTTATTTAATTAGGTGGAACCATCCTACAAGTCATGTTGGAATACCTGACTCGCTTGAGGATATACTGGCTCCTATTGGAACAACGGTCGGAATCACAAGTAAGTGTCGAATTTTGTTATTATAATTTAGTATTTATATATATAACTAATATTTTGGTAATGTTAATATAGTTTCAATGGACACCGTCACGAGGATCCCAAATTGAGGCGAGAATTCGGAGGAGTTCTCTAAAATCCGAGCAGTTGACACGTTAAGGTCCCGCTAATCACCTACGCGATCGTGGAGATGCACCACTCAGATCGAGTTATGCAGCAATTTGGATTCTAGCAATCGATTCCGTGGCTCTGAGGTGCTCGATGATGAGCACAATGTGGACTTACTGGCAAAGACACGGATTGGCCAATATTTTGGTCGAACATATCGAGACGTGGGAGAACCCGGTATGACTTTTTACCTAACCGGAACCGATCGTAGTTCTTGAGTTAGCGTGCGTCTTGAGTACATGCCATGGTTTAGAATCCATGGCAAGTCGTATCTGTTGTCCGGATGAAGAGAGGCGACAAATTCACGAAAAGGAACGTCGGGCCCTTTACATTCAAGGAGAAGGGTGATGAGGCGGGCCCAAGAACAAAGACTTACACGATCACGGGCCCATCAATAGCGCCTACACAATCACGGGCCCATTAGTTCAAATGACAACACCGACAACACAAAGATCCACGGTTTATGCCAAAGTGCGTACCACCCTTACATGTATCCTCCTAACCCATATATGTTTCCTTTTCTAGTCCCCCAGTGTTGGAATGCATGGCGGGTTCGAGTCCGTTCGACAACTCCTTTTAGCCACCGATCGTGAGGCCGACATCGGGTGTGGGATTAGAGGAGGTGCCGTCGGGAGCGATTCTTTCTACCAGCTCCTTCATCGTGACGGATGCGATCACCCCGTCGTGGTTTATGCAAACACCTCCGGTCATTATTTTATCAAGGTGGGTCATCATCGCAACACCTGAAACTGCACCCACCGCCGGAGGGCGGATTCCCTTTGAGGTTCCACGACCCACGGGAAGCTAGAAGAAGGAGGAATCCAGTAGCAGAATCACGATCGCCCCAGGTGGCACTGGATCCCACCGACATCCGCACTAAACCCTAAACCCCTAATTTGAGTAATTGTAAATTAATATATAATTTGAGTTTAATTTTTTTGTAATTAAGGTTTAATTTTTGTAAGTAAGTTGTAATATATTTAATACAATTTGAGTTTATTTTTTTAATATAATTTTTTAATTTATTTAATTTTAATAACTTTGACAAAATAGGTTTGGTTTATTTTTTTTTGTAAGTAAGTTGTAATATATTTAATACAATTTGAGTTTATTTTTTTTGTAATTTAATTTTTTAAATTATTTAATTTTAATAACTTTGACAAAATAGGTTTGGTTTTTTTTTTGTAAGTAAGTTGTAATATATTTAATACAATTTGAGTTTGTTTTTTTTTAAATTTAATTTTTTAATTTATTTAATTTTAATAACTTTGACAAAATAGGCTTGGTTTTTTTTTTTTTGTAAGTAAGTTGTAATATATTTAATACAATTTGAGTTTGTTTTTTTTAATTTAATTTTTTAATTTATTTAATTTTAATAACTTTGACAAAATAGGTTTGGTTTATTTTTTTGTAATTAATTTGTAATATATTTAATACAATTTGAGTTTGTTTTTTTAATTTAATTTTTTAATTTATTTAATTTTAATAACTTTGACAAAATAGGTTTGGTTTATTTATTTTTTGTAATTAATTTGTAATATATTTAATACAATTTGAGTTTTTTTAATTTAATTTTTTAATTTATTTAATTTTAATAACTTTGACAAAATAGGTTTGGTTTTTTTTTTGTAATTAATTTGTAATATATTTAATACAATTTGAGTTTTTTTTTTAATTAAGTTGTAATATATTTAATACAATTTGAGTTTACAATTTGAGTTTACTTTTATTTGTTTTGTATTTTAATTTTTTATTTTAATTTTAATATCTTTGATAAAATAGAAATGATTTAATTTCGTTTTCCTCCAAAAAAACAGAAATTACATAGCCAGCAAGAGACAAACAAGCTAAGAACACGGTCAACTAGTCCGATTTGGACACGAGCGAGATGTATGGCCCGGGTTCCTACACCACCCACACCGCCGACTTTGGTTGGTCGGTTCTCGGATATCCATATTGTTGCGTATTCTAGTCGAGGAAGGTCGACCTTTTGGTTTGCGTCTCAATTCTCTATCCGGCAACAGCTTATACGGTGCAAGCGATACCGATGGCCACTTACGTTCATCTGGGACTGGTGGGAATACGTGTCTCCACACGTTGTACATGTTTTCTAATTTGTAGACTTCACAACATAGCTCATGGGGTCAAGACGAAGATTATGACAAGCCGCAAGTACATGAGCACATGGGTAACGAAGTGCATCAAATATCCCACGATCGCATGTCCTATTTGTCAAGTGTACGATAATGCTCGCCAACAATACCTTGGTTCGGTCATCAAACTTCGTGACACGAAACCATAGTTGTCATGGTCGTGACAAACTGTGTGTGCATCGTGTTCGCCGTGCCTTCCACGGTTAATTTCTTGCAAGACCTTCGGGCTCCATACATGGCCTCTTTGTATCGCCCTCGATAACTCATTGCTTTCTTGAAAATAGTGCCGCTAAACGAAAATATGTCTCCATAAAACCGTATGTCGGCGGATGACGGGTTCCTTTAGCACGAAATTTATGCATTCGACCGGGTTTGTGGTCATATGACCATATCGTAGAGCAGCCGTCATATGCTTGTGTCCACTATTCAAAAGGAATATTGCATGTACTCTGCGCCTTGGCGTTATCTTCGCATAAACGGCCAACATCTCGTGAAAACGGTTTTATTGATCTCGTACCACCAATATACGTTGATATCGAATATTACATACCACTATTCAATTGCGAATAAATTGAAAATTTCAAAAGAAATTATATTAATAGAAATTTCATACCCATATCGGTCACTTCCCTTTTCTGTCTTTTAGTTCGGTGTTGCCCATAGTAGTTGGATGCCACATGCCTCGTGCAATATCGATGGTGTGTGCGATGCCACATGCTTCCTGTCGTTCTATTGCCGCAAGTATTCCAGGCCCCGATCCGATATAACGATATGTCGGGTTGAGGCGGACATGCCTCCTTAACCTAGATAAGAAGAAGTCTCGATCATCACCGACTCCGGTGCTATTGCGAACGCAATCGGAAGGATTCTCCCACGTAGTCTTGTGCCATAGCTAGCAATAGCCGATCGTATATCTACTATACATGAAGGTACCGTCGATTTGTACCAATGGCTTGCGGTATGTAAAAGCATCTCGGCATTGCTTAAATGTCGAGCAGCGCTTGAACACTGCGCATCCACGGAGCAGACGATCGTTGTAATCTGCCTTCGCTTTCAATGTCTCATTGTCTTTGCTCGGACATATCTCTCCAAACCTTACACCACCGCCACACTTCATTATATGAAGCGTCCCACCCGACAGTGCAACTTTTCCAACGCTTCTTGACTATCCAAGCCTTTCAGAAGAGGCGTGTACCCCATTTGGCTACAAATATTGCCAATTAAAGCCGCAGACCGTAGTTTTGGGATCGGCCTTCACCGTCGGGATTATTAAATCACCAACATGTCCGAATCCATCCTCGGATGATCTTGTGTTATACCATCAACGAAGTCACGTTAAATAATGCAACATTACATAATATTAGTGTTATTCAAATCATTTAACACATAGTGGTCTGCATGCTGTAAGACATGTATGCGGACCTTTGTACTTCTTCACCTCCCAAATCCCGTCCTTTTTCTCAACGACGCCATGATTTTCTATGCACATGTGCCGCTCTTGCACAAAGACACTTCGCCTCGTACCTATCGAGCTTTGATTTAACCATAGTGTAGTTAACCCGCTTCACGATCTTCAGATTGTTTCAATGCACCAAGAAAATTGTTCTTGTTGGAAAAGCGGTTACCAACTTCTAATTGGTCCGAATCCAACGAAGAATTTGTACGGTCACGCGTCCGGTGCGGTAGTTCAGGAAACTCCAATGCATCATCTTGAGATAGATCGACATTATGCATGTGCGCTTGAGGCGAGTATGCCCTGAATAGCGGATCTTCTTCTTCTTCGTCTGAACCGCCCTCAACATCTTCAGGTACAATTGGAACGGGCTTCGATTCGAAAAATAGTCCAACTTCGCACCGTCGTGCCCCGACTCCGAGGTGGATCCACATCGGATTCATCGTCGATCCTCCATAACACGCAACAAACGAGGGCCCTCATTTGGTGGATGCCGTCGGTAATACATCATCCCTCCTTAAACATCTTTCGTAAAGATTCCAATCGTATGTGGATTGCCATCCACTAGAAGTTGATGACGTCCCCCAATACGTATTTCTGTCATCCGACGTCGATTGACGAATATGCATGTCCCATCCACCAACCGAAAGTGTCGTGCGGGGTTATGTTTTCCATACTACCACCGCACACGGCACTTCGTGTTTTGCCTCCCACTTACAGAGTGTCGACACAGGGTCGTGTATTCCCTCGAACGATACTAGATGTTGAGGTAGCGGCGGATCACTTGGAGATGAAAATTCTACATATAACTCGAGATAGGGCGATCCACGGCAAAATGAGTCTCCACCATTGCCTCAAGGCTCCGGGACCTTTGATGTCGAATGCGTCATATCTCACCGGATCAACCAAGCGCAAAATCTATACTTAATAGGCGAACTTTCATTGGCGTTGTTCAATATTTTACGCCTAATTCTTTTGCGAAGTTCTACCAAATCGACGTTTCGATTAAAACTCAATCGCACTGTGTTCTCTGATAAGAAAACAACACCATTTTCGATGTCACGCACTTCACCATCGTAGTAAATAACACATTAATCGTTCACTCATTTTCAATTTTTTTTCTTTTTGCTTGAATGCTTTACGCCAACTGAGAATGCAATTTGGCTGATTTATAGCCTAATTTTACCGGACAGCACTGTAGCAAAAGTGCGTCCACATGGGAGTGTTTTTCGAGGCTCGGGTAATAGTGCACCTATTTGGGCGTTTTTGGCCTTGTTTGTTCGAAACGTCTCCTCAAAATAATTTTACGGAGACCATCAGAGCAAAAGCGCGTCCACGTGAGAGCGTTTTCGACCACGGTTTGTTACAAACGTCTCTCAAAATTATTTTGCCGGAGACTCTTGTCCAAAAATTATTTCATTTTCACATTGCAAGTGGACGGAAAGATTCACCAAAAATGCTAAAAAGCGTCCATGGGGAAGCTTTTAGCCCACCTCAAAAGCGCCCTCGTGGGGCGTTTTTTTGAGGTGGCCTAAAGCTCCCCCATGGACGCGCTTTTTCACGCTTTTCCCAAAAACGCTACCGACGTGGACGCGATTTTTGGGGAAATTGCCCTTTCCGGTCAATATTTTTGAAACCTGTCCTTTCCGGTAATTTTTAGTTTTTTTTGGTATTTTTGGGATATTTGCCCAACTTAAAAGTTATCCAAGAATAACCAGAAGATTAATAGTTGGAAGGGATTTGGTTTAATTTGTAAACGGTGAGTTAGGGGACCATTGCCTATCACATCATTCATTTATTTTTCCACAAGTCATAATCACTCCCACAGAGCAAAATGATATTCCAAATGGCTAAACTATATATCCTCTCAACACACAAAAACAAATATGAAGCTTCCTTTTTCCTTTTCCAGCATTAAGAAACCATGGTGTTCCAAAGATGGTCATTTTCAATGAATTAGATGCAAAAATTAAATTAAAGAAAGCTTGAATGCACATAATGCTAGCAATGTGCGAATAATATTTACATATATTGATTCATTCAAAATATATTACAGACAAGCATATAAGTATGAATAAGAATCAGACAAGAAATCGAGTAGACTTCAATCAAATCAGATTTTGCAGTCTCCAACAGTTGTTCATATATGTGATGTCATGTTATTACTCCAATTGGCACCATTTTGTAAGCGACTGAGCAACTCATTCTCTGGCACTTCAGTGCACATTAAACATATAATATTTTTGTACAGATTTTGTGTGTATCCTTTTTTTCATTTTTCGATTCAATAGTTCAAGTCTGTGGGGAAGAGGGAAATGTCTCAGTCTTGTTTTATTTTATTATATAAGTTATATTAACAGGTACTTAATTATTAATATTTTTTAATTATTTAATTATGAAAAGTTATAAAATAGTTATTTAATTATTTAATTTTATCATTTCTTCAACAGTAATTTTAAAATTGATATAATAGTAATTTTAATCCTCAATATTTATAAGTTATGTCAATTTAGTCTTGATTTTAAAAAATTTAACTCTCAACTTTTACACATTGTATATTTTGATTTCTTTTTTGCTTTTTTGGTGGCATTGAGAGTTTATTTTAAAAGAATGAGAAAAATTAAAATTATTATCTTAGATTTTTAGGTGTTTTTATATTTTTGTATATTTTAATCAAATTTAGCTAATAAATTTGTGCTTTTTAGCTTTTAGGTAAAGGGTCACAAAGAAAAATAAAATTAAAAAAAAAGACCAAATCACATAATGTGTAAATATTGAGGTAAAATTTTTAGAAATAAAACTAAATTGACACAATATATAAATGTTGAAGATTAAAGTTACTATTATACTAATTTTAAAAGTTTTCTACCAAAAAGATAAAATTAAATAATTAACAAATCATTTTATAAACTTTCATAATTGAATAATTATTTTATAATTTTTAATAATTGAATGAAAAAATAACTATTAATAATTAAGTGAATTCTCCAATTTTATTATACAACAGTCATTCATGGTTGATATGCATTTCCGCTTCTTCATCATGTGCAGTGAGCCCCCTTTTTCTGACTTTGACCATTATTTCTTCTGACCTTGAGAAATCATGGGAGTTTATGGGAAAATATTTTAGTAAATAGCAGGGTGGTTGGTGAGGGCATCAGTGCGTGATCTGATTCAACAAGATTGTGCTTATTTGTGAGTAGGTGAATTTTAACCACAACAATACCATCCTTTGATGTATCAAAGCTGAAAGGAAAGGAAATAAATCTGCCTTTCGGCTACCTAAAATCATACAATCCTTGATTTCCTATAATATATAATTAAATTACTCACCTCCTCCTCCATCATCCAAAACTCAAATTCTAAATCAAATCATCTCTTATAAAAATTATATAAATTTATAAAAATTAAAACAAAATTTATTAAAATTTGAAATGGACGGATTAACTCAAAGTTAGCAAGAGTATTGGCCCAAATAAAACTATTAGACCGATTGACTTGAGAATCGGGTAATTGAACCGATTTTTATTTTTAAAATACTTTTATCAAACTAAAATTTTATTATTTAACTATTAAAATATGTTAGAATGAAATATTCTAATCAATGTTTTTAAAACCGGACAAGTGGTTAAACCAATTAGACAAATGATTTACTAATTTGATTCATTTATCCAGTTCAATTGAATAAAACATTAAAAATAAATAAAATAAAATAAATCAGTTTAACCATCAGGTTACTAAGTCAACCGGTCTAATGGTTTTCTTCGAACCATTACCCTTGTCGATTTTAGTCTAATCAGTCTAACCGACTAATTCAATCCATTTTAAGTTTTTATGATTTTTTTTATAATTTTTATAAATTTATATTAGTTTTAATACTTTAAATACTTTTTATAATTTTTATGATTTTTATAGAATTTTAATACGCTTTTATAAAATTTTAAATATATTTTACTAATTTTATAATTTTTATAATTTATTAGAATTTTTATGTTTTTATAATTTTTTAAGTTTATATCAATTTTCATATTCTTTTAATATTTTATTTTTATTTTTTATAATTTTTTGGAAAAATATTATATTAAACTAAAAGCTATCACGTGTCACCATATGATTACTCCATCAATTTATTTTAACAAAATTATTAATAGAAAAATTTAATTGATTATTTTAATTAACAAAAAATTTTAATTGGATGGTAATAGATTAATTTTTATATTTTTCTTGAGATTTTTTCTCACATATTAGCCTAAATTCGGTAAGGATATTGTGTTAGATTTGTAAAATAAATCTAAAATAAAACTTAATTCTATCATGTCAAATCATTAAGAATAAATGAAGAATAAAATTAAATACGGAAGTATACTTGAATCCATGAATTCCTTGCAGTTTTACCTGATTTTAGGATTTGATCTTCCAAATTAACACGTAAGAAATTTAGAGAATATATACTCTTAGAATATATGCTCTCTCTTTCTAATGATAGAATATTAGAAAAGATACCTTGTGTATCATTTGGGACCATAATCTTAATATTTATAATCTTAACATATTAATTCTAATCAAATTTTAATTAGCCCATCATTAATTAGAATTTGATTAGAAAAGTATTTACACATTTTGACCTATACTTTATTTAATAATTAAAAGTTTAATAAAATTCTAACTAAATTAAATCACTTTTAATTTGAACTAACCTATTATGATAGTAAATAATAACATATAATTATTATTATTATTATTATATATTTGATGTCTAAATTTTCTAATATATTGAAAATGAAGAATGAAGTGTGAGTTTGTTTGTGGGAAGTTATACGTGAAAAGCGTTCACAAAAAAGAATAAGAAAAATGTACATGCATAAAGCTTACAACTCAGGAAGATGATGAATGAAAGTTCTGGGGGCAGTTTTGTAGTGAAAAAGCAGCTCGGACACTTATCTGATGATGCACAGAGCGTCTGTCAACCCTATGCCCTATGCCCATCATAATCTAATGAGATGAGAAAAATGTGCCTCTCTATTTCTATTATAGCATTAATAAGAGCAACTTGTGGGTTGGGGGACCAAAGGCTTTGGCCAAACATTGCTTGTTCAACCCGTGGCGGCGGGCTATTGCACTAAGACAAGTGTTTTTGGTTGGAAAATGGTACATTATTATGGTATATGTTGCTGGGATTTTAGAAGTTTTCTAGGTGGGTGATGAGTTGGTTTTTTTTTTTTTTTTCAACTTGGTGGTCTAATTTTTTTCAAGTTCACCTACATATGTTTGATTCAAGATTTTATCTTCTGTTAGTTTCACTCGGAAGTAGGGGTGAGCAAAACTCGATTCGACTTGAAAAATTCGAAAAAAAATTCAATTTTGAGTTAAACGAATTGAGTTAATCGAGTTAATCGAGTCAACTCGATTTTTTTTTGAATTTCAAGTTCGAATTGAGTTGAGTTTTCGAATTCGAATAATTTAAATAATTTGAATATTAAACAATAATATTTTATATTTTTACCCCAAATTACTAAATATTTTTATTTTTTCCTCAAAATTTTTACTTCTTCCCATTTTTCCCCAAAACTTTTACTCTCCTCCCATCCCAACTCCCCAATCTAACCAAAATCCATTTTCCACCATAATTTTACTCTCCCATTTACTTTTTCTCAAAATTTTACTACCAAAACCCCTCAAAATTTTTTATTTTCTCTCAAAATTTTTATTCCCTCCCACTTTTCCCCTAAAACTTTTACTCACTTCCCATCTCACCTCCCATCTACCCCAAACCCATCCCCCCTCAAATTTTTTTTAATATTTTTCCTTTAAAATTTTACTCCCCCTATTTACTTTCGATCAAACTTTTATTCTCCAAAACTTTTTATTTTCTCCCTAAACTTTTACTTCTCACCCTTTACTCTCAAATAAAAAATCAAAATTATCCAAAAATAAATCACTAAACATAAATAGTAATAATTTTATTTATATCTACTATTTATATTATTAAATTAAATTTTACATTTTATATTATTTATATTATTGAATTGTTTAGTCATATTGAATATTTATATTAAAATTGAATTATTAATTATGCCATAAAATATTCTGTTAAAATTTTATATTGGGATCAATTTCAAATTTAATCTTTAAAATAACTTTTATTAAAAATCACATTTTTACATTTAATATATTTTTAATTCCAAAATACATAGTGACAAGAATCTGAAGATAATTGAAACAACTAAACAAGCAAAGAAGCTAACCCGTATATAAAAGATTAATAACTAAATTAATTGGTGATGAAAGTTAATCAAAAATTTGGTTAAGGTGAACAAATTTTATTACGATGGGTGACAATGGTTACAAGGATCCAAATTTATTTTTTAAAATTTAACTCGAACAAATATATTCGATTCGATTCGATTCAAATTCCATCTCACTTGACTCGATTCGAGAAAAAATTTCAAATCAAATTAGGATGATAAAATATGATTCGTCAACTCGATTAACTCGAAATTTTTTCATTCGATTCGATCGAATGTTCACCCCTACTCAGAAGAACAAGATTGTCATTGTTAGATTCAACACACCAATTTGTAAAAGATTAATCCAATGATGCACCTTTTGTCTGTGATATTTGTATTTAATCCAGTGTTTTTCTCCGGAGATATACTTTCGATATGACTTTACTTGCAATTTATATGATTAAATTTTGGAGAGCTTAATAAAAATTTTAAAATTGAGAATTTTTTTTTAAATATTAAGGGTCTAATTATTTTTAAAAAATTTTTGTGAAATTAATGAGAATTTCCAAAATTTTAAAAACTTAAGTAAAATTTTCAAAAAAGAAATAAAGTATAGGCATCTACTTGAAATCTTTTAAAAGCTTCAAGAGAGAAATGAAATTTTCCAAATATTTGAGGGGTCTAATTAAAATTTTGAGGCCAACGCTACAATCAGCCTGTTTCCCGTGATATATGTATTACTTTTGGACCAACGTTCTTTTGTATTAGGCCGTTATAACTTTGTTTCTTTGATGGTGAAAGTTTTACGTATTAATCAAGTTTCTATTAAGGAAAAAAAAAATAATTCTGTTGGGGTTGGGAAGCTTGTACTTATATATTATGAAATTGTGGACCAACGCCTGTGTGCTTCGACTTGGGCATGAACGCTAGTTTTCAAGACCCAATACCAGAATCTAGCAGACACACCTAAGTTTGACTGTTTCAATGGCCTAATCCATACTTATTTGGGCTAACTATGAACCCTGCATAATCAATCAAATGAACAAAATAAAAGTAAGAGCAGCAAGATGAGAACTCCAGTGCTGTTGATCGAATAAAGGATAATTACAAATACAGGTTTTTTCTGCAGGCATCCTGAATGTGATTGACTTAGTTAGTCTGCCACAATGAGTACGGCCATGACTCAGCTTCATAGGCTCCAACTATTCTTTGAAAGTAGTTCATGAATTCGCATTTACTTTCTTCAATAAAAGCACCAATGAGTAAAGATCAAAAATGAAATTTAAAAAAGTTTGTCATATGTCATGCCATAGATCTTTGATTATATGATAGATAAACACCACAAAATGTGCTTTTTAGTTCATTTTCCTAGCATCAGGAATAAATTGGTCTGGGAATTTTAGACAGATGACTTGTGATAATATTGTTTTAGAACGTACTCTAATTTTTCCTAGACAGAATGCATACCAGTTTAGGCTAAAATGGCAGAAAGCAAGCTTCAAGATTACTTGAGAAAGTTGCAGGCACCATTTTTGTATGCTTCTCTACTTCTTCATTGTATGCATGCAAAGATTGTTAGATTGCATGAAAAAAAAATCCCATATTTTACCATATAGCATTAAGCCATACCATCAAATAAATTTACCATATAGCATACTCCCCCTTCTTATTGGTGCATTTTATTTGTTTTAATTCATACATACAATTAAAACTTGCATTAATGTATTTCTACTCAGTTTCCTTTCAATTTTCCAAGGCGAACACAGCAACTAAAAATGTGTTGAAAAGCATTACAGCCATATACTCAGAGTACAAAATTGTTATCAAATATGTTGGCTAACTGGTTGAAAATATATTATATGATACAGCTGGGAGACCATAGGGAACCGCAAATATAAAGAAATCAGCAGATAGGAAAAATATATCTTAAGCCACTGCAAGCATATACAAAATGTGAGAACAAAGATAAACCAGGAGTGCAATACATGACATACCATCCATCACTCGTAGGGTGAACCAGATTCATCATTTGACAAGTTTTAATCTATAGCCTAGTCCAGTATCTAAGGTTTAAGAAGCATACCCGCCAACTGAGGGTAGATTCTATCTTTCATCACATCCCTGTTGCTTTTATCCAACGTGAAAATGGTTGCACCTGGATGATTCTTCAACCTTACAACTGCACAAATTCACACACAGCCATGCAAATTTAGTTATGAAGGGCAAAAGGATTTGCATTTCAGAAGCAAAGTCTAGGAGATGCTTTAAAGAATAATAATAGTCCAGGTCTTCCATGGTTTCAAATTAAACCAAGTGGGAACATGATTAAAAAGAAGGATCTGCACGATCACTACATTCTCTTAACAAAAGACAATATGAACCCCTTGAGAAAATTTTACCTGCAGGTATATCTTTGCCAAATTTTGGTATGGGGACAGTGGCGAGGAGAGGAATATTGGATTGAAGAATATTTAGAATGGCTGGAACGAAGTATGAACTGAACAACTCCATTTTACCAACTTCATCAACAATGAAGAGACCAGTATCGTCTCTGAACTGCTAACAGATAGCCAAATATAGCCTTCAACAATAACCTTTATATACACAAATGAAATGAGCATGCCATGCTCAACTTAAACAGTTAATGCCAAGTTCCTAACCCAACAGATTAGACCCTATAACTGATAGTAGCACATTACAGTTCTAATTTGGTGTAATAAAGATGATAAAATTTATTGGGTATGGGGCATAAATGATAAAAACCCTCAAAGCATCCAGAAAGAAGAGCTTATGTTACCTTCAATTCAGGCAATACCAATGATTCAAACGATGCAATATCCACTTTGTATTTTCCAACAGCAGGCCATTGTCGAGATTCAGGGCTGGAAATAGTGGAGCTGGCGAGGCGGGCTCTGCGACCATCCAAGGTGACCACTTCGAACCCAACCCTCTCACCGCCCTGTCTAATCTCTTGAGAGTAGAAACCCTGAAGCTTGATGTTGGGGTTAGAGAGCTTCAGATTCTCGCATATTCTCATAATCAGAGTGGTTTTACCCACACCCTGCACATTTAGTAATCCCATTTCAAATTTCTCAAGATTGCCAAATGGAAACTCATTCTTAATTTTTATTTTTCAGTAACGGTAAAAGCAATAGCAATCGCAATACTTACAGGAGGGCCGGTCACGAGGATGCATTTTCCGACACCTGCCATCGTCCCACTCTCAACGGAACCGTGAGCGGCAGATACAGAACCCAACTCCATTGCTATTGTTATTGGTATATACTAATAGAGTAAAACAGTTTCTGGTTCAAGTCATGGACTAACTCGTAAATTTTTTAATCAATTTTTTGGGCCACGGTCCATCGGCCGAATGCCCAGGCCACGCTCAGCAATTCTAGAGTTTGATCAGTCCCCATCTTTCCGTTCCTTCCGCTTATTTATTTGAATTAAAGTTGTTCATGTCCGGGCACCCAGTCCGGCCTTTGCGCAAAAATATAATCCAAAAAATTAGGTTAGACAAAAAAATAAGGTACATTTAGAAATGGTCGAGCCTTGGATAAAATTTTGATCTGAGCTCGACTCTACTTAATCTTAATTTGCAATAAAAAAATATGTTGTTTTTTTATTTTTTTACCACTGTTTTGTTACTGTTTCACTATTATGTTGCCACTATTTTAATATTAATTTTGTTATTATTTTAAAGATATTTGATTGTTAAGTTATACTTATCATAGTATTATTTAAATATAAATATTTTTTAAAATTTATTTTCAATTTGTTTATAAACATTTATTTTAATATTTTTAGTATATTTGGTGTATTATATATTTTTAAAATTTTATATAAAAATAAAAAATTAATACGATTGGGCTGGGCCAGAGTTTTAGCATTTTTTTATCTAGGCTGAGCTTGAAAAAAATTTTAGGCCCATTTTTTGGGATAAGTCTGATGTGAGTACGGCCGGGAGCTTGCCCACCTCGAACAAGGACTTCACGAGGCTGCTCATTGTTTCTACAAGTCGAGCTCGGGCTAACACTGGCTAGCACTTTAAACGATACTTGCACCTTAATGCAAGCTGACTTTAGCTAGATTTCAGCTTCTTGAGCTCCGTCTAGCTCGGATCAGCTCACTTGAGCTTAATTCAGCTCTTTTGAGCTCGTTTTTAGTTTACTTTAACTTGCATTTAATATGATGGAATAAGATAGTTAATTTGTTTTTAATTAAATTAGTTATTTAGTTAAGTTATTTAATTTTTCATAATCTGGACAATATAATTAAATTTAGTGCTTAATTATGTGTTTTAATATGTCTTAATCTATTACAAAGATTAAATATGCTGGCCGAATTTATTGTGCAGGTTTTATTTGTTTTGCTGCCGAATTAATGTGTCCAAAAGGGAATTTAATTTTTTGATTTATTTGGTGTAGGTACACTACCCTTGGACGGCATAGGGGCATGGAAGGAATTAATTTAGTGTGCTAATTTTTGGTGTTTCCCAAGTGACTATTCAGGCAAGTTTTTCATCTCTCCAAGAAGACCAATTGGCTGCCCAAGGCAAATCTAATGCCTTTCACACCAGCCGAATATTCTTTTCACACCAAGGACTATTCGATTTTGGTTGTTCACACTTATATGACCATTCAAATCAGATTGTTCACACATCATGACCCATGGAGTGCCCAAAGCAGCTCATTAACTCCCCAAGAACATTAATTTGAATCAAGCAAAGACCATTAAAAAGATTCAAGCATATGGCTGAACCTACTAAATGCATTTCAGCTCCCAATCAGTTCATTCAATTTTCCAGCTGAATTAAGTCATCTAGAAGCTGCTATTGACGTTCCCCATGCACAATAAGCTTCAAGAAACCTTCCTAAAATATTCTGGAATTTTCAGCTAACTTTTTAGCTACCTTTAAGAGCCTATTCGGCTGACCATGTAATACCTATAAATTTCGGCTCATTTCACCTTGTAAGAGACATTTGCCGTTTTTTAATATATGAACATTGTGTTCTTGAGTGAGGTTACTCCCTCCCAAATTTCGTACGAGTCTCGTGTGACTTATCTAGCTCGCTAGTGGCGTCTAAAAAACTTGTTTCTTGAACTTATCACCTTCATCGGTGTAGTGCTCACCTATCCAACACCTTAACGATATAAAAATCGGGGTGACACTGTTCTATAGTGTTGAATCATTCCTGAAGTTAAGTTCGTTTTTCCATTACACCACTTATCCAAATTTATCCATCTTTATTTCTTTGTTAAACCGGTCTATTTTTATCTTATAAACCTATCTTCATTTCAAACCACTTTGTCTACTTTCGCTTTGCCTTAGCCTAAATTAACCCCTTTTCAATATTACGAACAATCTCCTCGTTGACGATCGAGCACTTAAGTGAATCGACTCAACCAAACTGAGCCGGATCACATCATTTGGTATCAGAGCTATTAAAACGAGGAGCATCGACATTCGTATTCATCCTGGAATAGGTTTGTAAAAAAAATCGAATTAAAAAAAATTGTATCAAGGTATTTCGTTATATTCAGCATATTGTAAGTAAAAGAAAAAAGAAAAAGAGAGTAGTATACGAAGTTTAAAAAAAAACAAAATAAAAAATACGAGTATAAAAAAAAAGTTAAGTGTGAAAGTTTTTTTTTTGTTTCCATCCATTTGAATTCCCGATCATCACGTTGTTCAATCTACCATCAATTTCCCTCCCCTACGCCACACTCAAACCGAAAATTTTTCTTTGTTCAGCCTACCTGCACTATAAATGATATATTCCTTGAAACCACTTTAAAACCGACCTCAAAGAAGCAAATAAGTCCAAACGAGACAAACTACAAAATTACGAGAGTGAGGTCAAGTGGTAAAAGGCAAAGAGTGAGTGAGTGCAATAGAGTGTAGAAAAAGGTATTGAAACGAGAGCAAACACGAGTGTGAGTGAATACCTTTATTTTTTCTTTCCAAGTGAAATAGTGAGGTTTTTGGTGAGGTATCTATTCTCTGTTTTTGTTGTAACACTTTTTTTTTCTTTTCATTAATTCATCATGTCTCGAGAAGAGTATTCAGCTTTTGAATTTCAATATTTGTTGAAAGAAATGTAGTGCATGCTCAACCGAAAAATTAAGCCAATCCAAGACAAGCTAGATCATCGAGCAATAGCCCGACGGAAGTAAATTCCACCAAGTCGAAAAATGGAGTCAAGACTATCACAGAGACACATATCCCATGACTATTCGAGAAGAGATTCTTATCGAGATTCCTATTCGTCCAAGAATTCGAGACAAAGAGCAGCAAACCTCGAGTCTGAGATCTCTTCAATTACTCCAAAGAATTCACTCCCAGATGATCATTCACGAAGAATTGATCGTGATACCTATGTGAATGATTTCTCTTCCTTTGAACAAAATACTTATCATTCTGACTCTTTTGTTTTATCTTCATGTTGTAAAGAAAAAATGAGAGAAAAAATAAAAAGAAAAGAGAGGCAAGAGAAGATCATAAGAGAAAATGAGCGGATCCTCAACGAAAAAGAGAGAAGGAAAAGAGAAATAAAAGAAAAAGAGCACGAAAAAGAGGAAAAAGAAAAAGAAATTAAAAAAGAGAAAAAATCGAAAAAGAATGTGAGAACGAGAAGAAAAGAAAATGAGTTAGAAAAATAAACGAAAGAAAAAGATGAGCGAGAAAAAGTGAGTGATGTATTAACTAACCAACTTATGAGTTTTCCTCGTGTTGTATCTTTTCAGGTTCCCGAAAAGCCGAATGATAATTTTCAACTTCAATACCTTCCTGATGAGAGACGCTTTCGCATGACCGAAAAAGGTAAGGTTGAAGATGAAATCAAACCACGAGAGCTCGAAGGTAAGTAAGGTAAGGATTACATAGCACTTGAATTTCTACTATCCTCCTTGAATGTTGGTAAAAATATTGTCGATGACTTCATCTTTGAAAAAGCTCTGTGCCTTGATATGGTTAATTTTCCTTCTTTTATTAATTTTGATGTTTTAAATGGTGGTAAGACGAGCTTTTCTAATGAAAATCATTGCGTTGACAAGTGTGAAGGTGAAGTAGCGTTTAATAGGCAAATGCAAAACTTGGTTAGGTATGACAATGAATTTTCATATAAACAGCCCAATTTGTTTGATTGTGGTGATTATGTGAATCATTTACTGCCTTATGTGTAATCCTTGAATTTGTGCAAATCTGTTTTGATGACTGTAAAGAGGTTTGAATGTTTGTTTCTGTGTATGCAAAAATCCTTTTGGTTCGGCATGTTTGATTTAAAGACAAAAATAAAACGTTTGCTACACTTTGTAACAAGTTATCAAACTCGTGTGTTTAAACTTGGAATTTGTATTGGTTCAATATGTGGGAAAATCAAGCATCCTAAATTTTGTGATAATAATTTCTATTCGTTTGATGCTTGGTCTTTGACTAAGGGAACAAAATTTGACAATTCTGATTACAATTTAAAAT
Organism: Gossypium rotundifolium; assembly: GCA_025506655.1. NCBI lineage: Eukaryota > Viridiplantae > Streptophyta > Magnoliopsida > Malvales > Malvaceae > Gossypium > Gossypium rotundifolium. The sequence goes on from CP106728.1 coordinate 121,646,199, forward strand.
CGTTCTTTGAGCATTTTATGTGGCTGTACATGAAATTCATATTTCATCCCGAAGAGGTAAGATTGACTCATGTTTTTGAACCTGGCATCGATCCATTTGTGAATCACGTTTCAGCATATCCCATTGGGTATATCGTCCATGGTGACATTAACCTCTTACATTGTTGTGAACGCAACACTTTGAAAAGCACAAGTTGTCTTTGTGATTTATCATCATTTCAGGTTAATTCAACCAAGGAGCTTCAATTACACTACAATTTTGAGGAGAGAAGGTTTGTGTTGATTAAAAAAGGTAAAATCGATCTTTGCTTTCCTGCTCTTAAAGGTCAAAAAGGTATGATTCCTGAAATTTTTAAAACATCTCTGTTCTATTCAGATAATGACAAAAATCTTGTTGATGTTTTGGCTTTGAAAAATTGCTTGAATCTTGCTGTGGTTAATAGTTCTAATTTGCTTGATGATGATATATCTATTTTGGTTGATGATAAAAAGATTCTTGCTTTTGATAATTGTGGTGTTAATGAATGCATGGACAAAAAGACAGCCAAATGGCAATTGCAAAGTTTAAGTATACAAAGCCATGAATCATGTGAATATTTTTATTTGCCTGTTTGTGATGACTACGTACACCTTTTCACTCATTACTCGCATTCCAATTATCTAAACCATGATTTTTGGAAGTCATTTGAGATGTTTGAATGCCTTAAAACATATTCATTTTTGTTTTGAACAATTGACAAGGCAATGGTGAATAAAATGGATTGTTTGCATGATTATAAAAATGGTTTTTTGAATCTGTCCATTCACATGAATTATACTTGTCTTGTTATGATTATGCTTGGACTACAAGTTTTTTTGGATCGCTTTTTGCAAACTCATGGCTGTACATTTCAGTTGGCTTATTTGTCATATTCATTGCCAAATTTGGCAAGTCAAATTGAAAAGGTTTGCATGAGACCATTCACCCCATTCGTCCAAAGGAAGCCATGTAAAAGGAAGTTTGTTCGAGTGAACCAACGGCTCGACTTGAGGACAAGTCGTTTTGAAGAAGGGAGGAATGATGTGAGCACAACCAAGAGCTTGTCCAACTCGAACAAGGACTTCACGAGGCTGCTCATTGTTTCTACGAGTCGAGCTCGAGCTAGCACTTAAAACAATTCTTGCACCTTAGTGCAAGCTGACTTTAGCTGGATTTCAGCTCCCCGAGCTCCGTCTAGCTCAGATCAGCTCACTTGAGCTTAATTCAGCTCGTTTGAGCTCGTTTTTAGTTTACTTCAGCTTGCGTTTAATATGCTGGAATAAGATAGTTAATTTGTTTTTAATTAAATTAGTTATTTAGTTAAGGTATTTAATTTGTCATAATTTGGACAATATAATTAAATTTAGTGTTTAATTATGTGTTTTAATATGTCTTAATTACAAAGATTAAATATGCTGGCCGAATTTATTGTGCAGGTTTTATTTGTTTTGCTGTCGAATTAATGTGTCCAAAGGGGAATTTAATTTTCTCATTTATTTGGTGTAGGTACACTACCCTTGGACGGCATAGGTGGATGGATTAAATTAATTTAATGTGCTGATTTTTGGTGTTTCCCAAGTGACTATTCAACCAAGCTTTTCATCTCTCCAAGAAGACCAATTGGCTGCCTAAGGCAAATCTAATGCCTTTCACACCAGCCGAATATTCTTTTCACACCAAGGGCTGTTCAATTTTGGTTGTTCACACACATATGACCATTCAAATCAGATTGTTCACACATCATGACCCATGGAGTGCCCAAAGCAGCTCATTAACTCCCCAAGAACATTCGGTTGAATCAAGCAGCACCATTAAAGAAGATTCAAGCATATGGCTGAACCTACTAAATGTATTTCAGCTCTCAATCAGTTCATTCAATTTTCCAGCTGAATTAAGTCATCTAGAAGCTGCTATTGACGTTCCCCATGCACAATAAGCTTCAAGGAACCTTCCTAAAATATTCTGGAATTTTCAGCTAACTTTTTAGCAACCTTTAAGTGCCTATTCGGCTGACCATGTAATACCTATAAATTTCGGCTCATTTCACCTTGTAAGAGACTTTTTCCCTTTTTTAATAGATGAACATTGTGTTCTTGAGTGAGGTTACTCCCTCTCAAATTTCGTACGAGTCTCGTGTGACTTATCTAGCTCGCTAGTGGCGTCTAACGAACTTGTTTCTTGAACTTATCACCTTCATTGGTGTGGTGTTCACCTATCCAACTGCCAAACCATATTTCCACCTTAACGATATAAGAATCGGGGTGACACTGTTCTATAATGTTGAATCATTCTTGAAGTTAAGTTCGTTTTTCCATTACACCACTTATTCAAATTTATCCACCTTTATTTCTTTGTTAAATCAAGCCTATTTTTATTCTTTAAACCTATCTTCATTTCAAACCACTTTGTCTACTTCCGCTTTGCCTTAGCCTATATTAACCCCTTTTCAATATTCCGAACAATCCCCTCGTCGACGATCGGGCACTTAAGTGAATCGACTCAACCAAACCGAGCTGGATCACATCAAAGTCCAGGCCTATCAATTGGGCCTAAAATTTTGATAGCGATATGAGCTCGATTCGGTGTTGGTTCGAGTCGTTTAGATTGCCCGATCGTGAAATTAAGTAAGTGTTGAGTTTTAACAAAGTAGGCTGGAAAAGATGAAAAGATAGATTTAAACAATGTCTGAAAGATAATTAAATTGGCTAATGAAGTAATTCAGCTAAGGCCAAGAGTGAACCAACAATGAAGGAAATTGTTGACCCGATTCTTAGACGGCACTTAAATGGAAATAGATAAGAGATAATTTGGCTAACCTCGACCCACTATCTAGCAAGATAGGAACCGATGGTATGGTCGAACACCACACTTTGGGAAGTGATAAGTTTGGATAACAAGGAAGAATGATGCCACAAGCTGAGCTTGATAAGTCGTTTCAATCCAAGAGAGACCAATGAGAGTTAAATTACCACAGAAAAACAAAGTTCATATATTTGGCCCTCTTTGTGTGAATGCTTGAATATAAACTGTCAAAATGTGTGAATGGACGAATTGGAACAACCACCATCATGTGAAAACGTTTGGGATCTGAATGGGCTTGTGTGAACAGCTTATTGTCCATTGAACTCCTCAAATAGTCACTTGGAGAAGCTCATAACAGCTGCTGGTCTTAAATTCATTCCTCTCTTTAATGCCAATAAATGCACCAACTGGTTCAATTGGTTAATTCACCTATAAACACAATTAAACTTTAATGAGCTATAGTAACTAAAACTCATTTAATAAGCTAAAAGAAATTAAATGGTTGTAGCAAATTAATTAATTCAGAACATATTAATTGCCGAATTTATTTAAACAACTAAATAAAATTAAAACAACTTAATTACTTAAACTAAAATAACTAAACACATTTAAAGTTTAATCCAGCAACTATTTAACTAAAATTCAACTTGCAGTAAGCTGTATGGAACGCATGGTGTTGAGCTCCATGCTTGCTTGATAAGTCCAGCCACCTCCCCTCCCCAAGCTTGATCAATGTGACTTGCAATGGCATCTTCTAAACTTCTTGGCACGAGACCGAGTAATGGGACCTTGTGGCAACTCAATGGGATCGACCATAGCTTCCCGAGCCAGGATCGCATCAGATAGGGTCTGGCCCGGCCCATGGACAACTCTAATTTGAATCGAAAATCCTAAATACATTCTCGTTCTTGTAACTTGTAAGGGTAAACTACAAGAATAGTCACCCAATTATTCTTTTAATTATTTTTTGGTCGCTCAATTATTAATTTTTTCGATTTAGTCACTCAACTTTTCGAAATTAAATATTCTAGTTGCTCCCCCATTAGTTGTCATTTGATAAGTGATGAAAAGCTAATGTGGGCTTTTTTTATTAGCCTAATAACAAATTTAGCCATCCAATGTTTACACATTCTATCAATTTGATTTTAAATCTAAAAATTCAAAAATTTAATCCTCAACATTTACAAAATTTGTCAATTTAATTTTAATTCTAAAAGTTTCAAAACATGAAAAATATTAAAATTTTCATTTTTGGATAATAAAAATTATTTTAAAGTCTAAAAAGTATAAATGGATTATAAATAAAAACCAAAATATATGTATTAAAAATACAAAAAAAAAAAAAGAGAACATATATAAAATGATTCTAAAAGAAATAAATATGAAATAGATTGAGGAGTATTAGAGAGAGATGAAATTGGACTTTCCCATAGAATATGGAATCGACAAGTTATCTTCTTTGGTTAAGTTCAGCTCAATTTTCAATTCCTTGACTAAATTTTCTAGGACTTTGGTTGTTTGACCAACGTCCTTGGACTACCCAAGTTTAGAAGTTATTGATGACATGTCCAAGTCGGAAAAAAACCTTTTCTAAGTTTTTCATTTCTTGAAAGATTTATCACTGCATTGTTTTCTCTACTTAAATATTAGGGCTCCATATATTATTAAAATAAGAAAAAATCAAAATAATTATTTTGTAATAGTTTTAAAAGTTGTTACTTTTTTTGGAGGAATTTAATTAAACAATATGATATTAATATAAAATATGACACTTAGATAGTTGGATTTAAGTTAACTTGATATTTTAGAAGGTAATATTAGTTTAAATAAGCACAATATGAATTATGTTAAATACTCTTTTTATTCAGTGTGTTTTTGAGATATGATAAGGAATATTAAAAAAATTAGTTTTTCTTCTTCTTCTTCTTCTTCTTCTTCTTCTTCTTCTTCTTTTGAAATTTTTAGAATTAGAATTAAATTGAAAAATTTTGTAAATGTTGGTGACTAAATTTATTGAGTTTTTTAGAATTAGAATTAAAATGACAAATTTTGTAAACTTTGATACTAAATTTGTTTAATTTTTTTTATTAGGATCAATATGATAGAATGTGTAAACATTGGAGAATTAAATTTGTTATTAGATCAATAAAAAAAGGCCCACATTAGCTTTCCGTTACTCATCTAATGGGGAGAGTGACTAAAATAATTAATTTCAAAAAATTGAGTGACTAAATTGAAAAAATTAATAATTGAGTGACAGAAAAGTGAACCAAAAGAATAGTTGGGTGAATATTCTTATAGTTTACCCTTTTTGTAATTACATTTTGCTGCCGGTTGGATTTATCCTTTTTATCCATTTATTAGCAAATTAACCCTAAACTATATCTTAATTCCTATATAAGTGTTTAAAGTTTTTCTTTGAAAAATGGTACTCAAATTATATTGCGCCACAAGCTGTTAGTTCAACCATGACGTGGCTCAATAAAACAAAGACAAACAACACAAAGAGCCACCTCAGCATTACCATGTCATTACTTTGTCAAATAATACCGAAATGGCTTAAATAAAAATTGGACTCTGAATTATAATATTTTTATTTAGATAATTAGATTTTTTTGTATTTAAATTTTGATTCTAACAGTTAAATCTCGCTTTAAAAAAACTCTAAATCAATCAAATTGAGACATATAATTAAAAACTGTTAAATACATATTATGAAATTAAAATATAAAATATAAAATATTCAAAATAAATATTTAAACCTGAATAATTTTATATTTCATCTTCACGATATTCTCTTTGCATCAACCCACAAGAGCGGAGCTAAAGGATGTGAACTGGAAGTGAAAATATTTATCTAGAAATGCTTTAGGAGAAGTTCCCAGGTTTTGGAGTTCAATGAATGATTGGATGCCCAATTTTTAGAGATCAACGACTTGTGGTCCACAGCAAGATGATGGTCTAAAAAACCCTTGGTTCCTAATTTTTGTATTCACGCTATGGGAGATTTGGTTAAAGAGAAACGCAACGATGTTTAGACACCTCACAGCATACTTGATACGATTATTGAAAAGGCTATGAAATTGGCCTTGGAACAGTTAATGGGTCGGCCGAGCAGGAGTTGGTGCTCTATTATAGGAGACCACAATGGGGAGAGCTTCAAGTGTTGAGTGAGGCACAACTTTGGTCTCAATCTTGCATTGAAATAGAAGTTGATACAACGTCTTTCTAACTTTAGCCCATCCTCCTCCTCCATTTCCAACAATGGATCATGAAGCTGACGCTTTGGCTCGAAAAGGAAGCCATTTTCAGTTTCACTGTTTCTAAAATTCTTTATGTACTTGTACTAAACCACCTGTTGATATGGCTGCTATTTTGTTCTCATTTTGTATGGAATTATGAATTTTGATTAGTGCAATTACGCATATGAAATTTGAATTGTCATTCTTATGTATATATAAAATTTTAATTTTGATTCAATCGCACATTTAAATAATTGAATACATATATTTATTTTTATATCGAATTAATTTAATTGTTTGTGTATACAATATATCAACATAAAATTGTGTTAATATTGTTAATGATTTGTGAAAATTGAATTAAATTAAAATTTCATGTATAAAGCATAGCACAAAATCAAAGCTCATATATGACTTTGAACATTTAATCAAAGTTCATGTATAGTTTTGATATTTATCTCATATTTGATTTATGCTAATCTATGTTGAATTGGATAAAAGAAATGTATTACCTTTTTAATTTCTATACCTATAATATTATTTAAAACTTCTAAATTGGTGTCATGAGTCAATCTCATATAAATTTGGTTGGAAAATTACTAAGCTATCTTTACATGTTTGAAATAAGTTATATTATTTTTTGTCTTTTTACATTTTTAATAAAGCCAATATAAAAAATATGCTTATGTTGAGATTTAAATCCATACCCAATGTTGTTTGAACTCGATCGGACTAGTCGATCAAACCAGCTGAACTGATTTTTTTATTTTTGATAACTTTTGTTAATTTGATCGGTTGGACCAGTCAGACCAACAAATTAGGCTTAACCGATTTGACCCCCTTCTGGTTTAAAAAACATTGCCCATACCACCAACATTTATAAACTCATTTCTTTACCACTCCAACCAATGTTTTATTTTGATATTTTCATACATTTCGATGTTATTATACAAACTGTTCCACTCATATTGCTTGTATATATTAATAATGTTAGTGATTGAGTTGGCGTCACAAGTCAACTTCATACCGACCCAAGAAAAATGGCAATAACATTATATACAATTAGATTGCATTTTAATATTCTTAATATGATGTATTTACCTATTTAAATTTTCTTTTACTCACAATTTAAACTAATTTTTTATTTTAATTTCGTACCTATTACATTGAATTATTATTAGTTTCAAACCTTAAGTTTTATTATTTATCATATGTTATTTTTGAACAGATATATATATTTTAAATATGTGATTTCTACGTACACATGAAATAAAAATTTTAATCTATTTTATTTTATTTTACCAGTTGAAGATGTGTCATGCATACAACTAAGGGCGAATCTAGGGGGCTGCCAGGGGCCCCAGCTCTCCTAAAATGTAAAATTACTATTTAGGCCCTTAAGATTTTTTAAAAATATTAAATTAGTAAAGGTAAAATTACACTTTGACCCCCTAAAATTATAAAAATTTAATTTAATCCTTTAAAAATTAGAAGGATATAGACTATAAAAAATTAAATTTTTATCTGGCCCCCTACAAAATTGTTCTGGCTTCGCCCCTGCATACAACATAGAGTTTCTACAATTGCATATGTATTATGTTTTTAACTATGTTACTAGAGTGAAACTCTCAGTAAAACACCGATAATTTCAAGAAATTTTTGCAAAATTATTTTTAAATAATAATTAATTTTATTTGTAAAAGTAAAAATTAATAAACAGTTGGAAAGAATTTACATTTTTTTTTTTTTTGGAAAAAAGAAAGAATTTACATTTTGAATGTACTTGGTAGATTAAAAAAGCAAAGGAAGGAAAAGGGGAAAAAAACTAAGGAAGCCCCTGAATTTTAGTGAAAAAAATTAATTAAGTCTTTAAACTTTTAAATTGCATCAATTAAATTCTTTAATCAACGTTTTCCATCTTTTATTGTTACAATGCTAATGTGGTGCTCCACGTTAATGACAGATGCAGCTGTGGCAATACCACATTAGTTGACATATCAATAAAAATAATTAAAAATAAAAATTAATTTTTTTACTAAAATTAACTTAAACAACCACTTTTCTAAATTCTTTTAGATTTATTTTTAAAACAATTATAAAAATTTAAAATTTAAAACACTAATAAAAATTATAAAAAATTAAAAATATTTTGAAAGTTCAAAATTTTTAAAATTAATAAAAAACTATTTAAACTTTAAATCCAAAATGAGTTTGGACAATTATATGTCCAGATTCACTTAAGATGATATTTCTAAATTATGTAAAGTTTAAAATTATTAAAATTATTTTTATTTAAAAAATTTATGTAAGCTATAAAAATATAAACAAATATTTTAAAAATAAATAAATATATAAATAAAATTTAATTTTATTAATTATACATGTATTTTTAAAAAAAAGTGTGAATAAATAGAAGAGAGATAAGAAAATTCTCCAAGAAATAAAAGGAAAAGTAAATAAATAAAAAGGAAACAAAGTTTTTACCAATAAAAAAACAAAGTTTATTTACGAGTCCTCCCTTTTTGCCTATTTACGTTTTTAAAATTTGGCTTACACTACTATGTGGCACCCTTTCAGTGGTCTACGTGTTAATTGTTGACAAAAATTAACACTATTTCTTAAAGTATAGGTACTAAATCTGAAAATTTAAAATTACAAGTACCACACTAACAAATTTCTTAAAGTACAAGGGGTTTTTGCCATTATCCCAAATATTAAAAATAAAGAAATTCAGTTTAGAGAAGTTTTTATCATAAGCAATTAATTTTTTAAATAATTATTTTATTTTAAATGATGAATTAAAATGTTGGATACACAAATTCAACTCAAGATTTGTACCCAATTCACTTGTAAAATATTTTGTTTAGTTTTAAACATATATTTAAAAATCCATTCATTTATCTCTAAATCAATTAATTAATCCATGTGCTAACTACCTCTCCTTTCCTCCTTGCTTTCCTACCCTCTTTCTTTCATTTTCGTTTCTTTACTTCCGATCAAAATTAATGATAATAAAGAAGTGACAAACATCAAGTTTAGAGGATAGGGATTGTTTGTATCCTCTTTTATATATGTCATAGATAAACAAAGTCTCTTTCTAGACTTAATCCCCTAATTAACCTTTATTTAAACTTAATGAAATCATGTCCAACTTCAATTATAAATTGCCCAACTAACAAATTGCAAAAATGTTGTTTTATAATTAATGTTGCACAACGCATACACATTGGGTAATCAAAATGTCTTCTTAACTCACCATTTTAACCTTGCAATGATAGCCAAAACACAAACATATCCACATGAAGGTATAGAAATAGTTAATTCCATTTCTATTTGCTTTAAAAATTTTGGAAGAAAAAGACAAATGAATAAATTAGCTTATTGAGTTTTACATTTTTGTGCTTAAACCACGAGCGAAGAATTTGGTGGAACTCGTAGGCCCAAAACTGGAAACAGAAGCTTCTGTACAGTGGCACTGTACGAGTAAAACAGAAACCAAGAGATGACAAATTTTGATTCCAATGATTGATTCTGATTTCTTCCTTTGCAAGCTTTTCAATTTTCCAATTCATGTACGGTCTTGATCTGAAATTGACCATTCCAAAGTCCAATCCCAATACAAAGGAATTAAAACTTCAAAACCCTAGAAAGCTTTTTTTTTTTTTTTTGGAACCTAATTAGCCCTACATTTCCTTTTCCTATGAATTTTATTTTTTTGTTTGATGCAAATATTTAGGTTTTTTATTAAATTAGTATCAAAAAAATTTAAAATATCCAAAATGGATTTCCTTTTTAAAAATTACGAAAATGGTACATTTGACTTGATGGAGCCTCTGTGAGAGGCGGCATAGGTGGGTGGAGGGTCTGCCAAAGGCGGCACCGGTGGGTAGAGGGACTGTCAGAGGCGGCAAAGCTTAAAAGCTGCTGAAAAAAAATTTAAAGATTGAGGGACCTATTATGTAATATTTTCAGTTCTGAGAAAAGGAAAAAAAGGATGAGGCGCGCGACATCAAAATTTAAATTTAAGTAATTATCTTTTAAGCCCTCCCTATTTATTATTTTTTTATTCATCTTCAACTCACTATATTGTGTTTAAACAAGTCATTAATCTATTTTTGTAATTAAATAAGCCCTTTACTTATATCTTTTACTCATAAAAGCCTATTTTAATATTAAATTGAAGCTATTTTAAAAAAAACTAATTTATATCTTATGTTGATGTAAATTTGATGAAAATAATTTATTAAATAAAAATATATATTTAATTTAATATTGACATTGAAATTAGTTTTATCATCTTTAATAAGATAGATTCTTATTTATTTATAACTATATATTGAGCATTCAATTAATTGTATTGTTCATATGGGTAAGATCCTTCACTCAAATCTAAATATTCATTTGAAATTTGTTAGGTTTGAACAAAATATTAAATTCAGAAAATGAGCATAGATAAAATAAATTAAGCTCATTTAAAATATGAGTTGAGTTTGGATTTCAATAATCAAAACTCAAGCACAATCTAATCTAACTCGTTTTCAAATTTATAATATATTATGTTTTATTTTTTATTTTATATTTTATAAAAATTTAATATACTATTCTATAATATAAATATTAAAAATATTTATCAAAGTTGATAAACAAGATTAAGATGTGTTATATGTCTAATTTATTTTTTATAATTTTAAATATATTTCAATAGACACATGTGATCATCATCTTAATATTATTTGCAATTATTTTCACTAGTAGTCTAATTATAGTCCAATTTAATAAATTGCTAAAATTTGATATATTATTAGTAGAAAATTTTATTCATTTAAATATGGACACATGTCCTTTTTAAAAAAATATTTTTGATTATTTGTAGGTATTGCACATTTATTATAGAGTTTTAAATACTAGTAATAATCTATGGAATAATTTTTCATTAACATATTATATATACTAGATTTTACCTTACATAGGATGTGAGTAAAAAAAATTTATGTTAAAAATATTTCCTTTCAAAATTTATTTAATAATAAATATAGATAAAGTAGTAATGAATTTATATTTTATACTAGCAAACATGTCTTTGATCATTGACTTTGTAATTCTTTTTTAACATTAATATTAAAAGCCTATTTTAATATTAAATTAAAGCTATTTTAAAAAATAAATTAATTTATATCTTATGTTGATGTAAATTTGATGAAAATAATTTATTAAATAAAATATATATTTAATTTAATATTAAAATAGACTTTATGAATAAAAACTATAAATAAATGGCTTATTTAATTACAAAAATAAATTAATAACTTGTTTAAACACAATATAGTAAGTTAAAGGAGAATAAAAAGAAAATAATAAATAGAGAGGGCTTAAAAAGCAATTACTCAAATTTAAATTTTGATGCCGCACACCTCACCCTTTCCTCTCCTTTTCTCAGAATTGGAAATATTACATACTAAATCCCTCAATCTTTAATTTTTTTCAGCAGTTTTTAAACTGTACCGCCTCTGACAGCCCCTCCACCTATGCCGCCTCTCACAAAGGCTCCACCAAGTCAAATATACCATTTTCGTAATTTTTAAAAAGGACCCCATTTTGAATATTTTAAATTTTTTTGGTACTAATTTGGTAAAAAACCCAAATATTTACATACAAATAATGCAGGAATTCAACTCCACGACCACAATGTTTTACCAGTACCATGTCCACCACACCAGTGGGGCAAAAGGTGGCACAAAAAGGTTGATAAGCATGAATAAACTTTTACTTTATAAGGAAAAAGGGGTGGAAAGCAAACCTACCTTCTGATATCCTCCTAATGAAAACAAAACATGAATTATTGCTAATCCAACCCAAACAACAGCAAAAAATATCAGATTTTCACATCAAAACAATTAGTCGTGTGAACATTGTCAAAAGAACATATCAAACAGATAAAACCATATCACGCCAAACCACTACCACTTCAGGAAGCGATAAGCATAACCGCACACACAAAAAGAAGAAGAAAAAACCCCTTAGTCATTCATCTTTAAGAGAAATTTAAGTACAATATCCATGAAAAAAGTTACTGCTGCAACTAACCCGTTTATATCCATCTCTTACCTAATCTAAAAGTACGATTGTTGGATATTAATATCAAGTCAACTGTTCATCTCCAAGTAGCAAAACAATTCCTGAATCAATCTAACCGCTTCTGCAAATTAGTTCATCTAGTCTTCATCCTCATCCTGCAATGATACAAAAGAAATCAAAAGACAAATCTAAAAACCAATCCGGTAAAAAGTAAATCACACGTGGGTTTTCCCTTCAGATCAAGTTAGGATTTGAATTTGAACTAACCTCATCCTCTTCATCCTCGTCATTGACTTCAGACTTTGACTTGTCAGATTCATCATCGTTTCCTCCGCCAGCCTACATAAGTAAAACCAATACAATTAAATCTACGACAAACTAATAACAAGCAATAATGTACAAATTATTTACCAGCTTCAGATTATATGCCTGCATCTTCTTATTGTATTCACTTTTGCGCTTGTCTGCCTTCTGAACATAAGGAGCTTTCTCCTGAAATTCCAAATGACAATTAGAAAAATCCTCTGCCAAATAAAATTCAATGAAGCACAATAAGGTAAAATATAGCATTAGTATTACTGTTATAAGATTTGCACCAAAATAGGTAACAAAAAGTACCCACAGCATCTGTCATGCTTTTCCATTTTTCTCCACCAGCTTTGCCAACCTGAATATCAAAATTTTAATAACGAATAAGATCTTCAAAATCCAAACCACAATTACTAATGATTAAAAAGAGGGAAAGAAAACTAAAGAGACGTTAGCGGTCTGCATTGACAATGATGACTTACAGCAGACACGGATCTGTTATCAGGATTCGCCTCTTTGTACTGTTTCCTGAACTCCTCCCTTATTTGATCATTCAACCACGAAGTGAATAATAAGAAAAAAGAATCAGAGACGCGGAAAAAAAAGAGTTAGTCATTATGAGTTCTCCAAATAAAATATAGCATACATGAAAACGAAGAAAGCACTGGCAGGCCTCTTCGGCTTGTTTGGATCCTTGGCGGCTTTCTTCGCACGTTTTCCGGCGCCTGCGCCTTTGCCTTTCAGTCTATCAACAAAGCCGAAAACAAACATTCCTTCAGTGACGAACTCAGCGGATCTTATGATTCTTATGATTGATATATCAATACTTGTGAAGCAAAATACAAAACTAGTGGAACAGAATAGCGCAAAACTCACTTGTTTCCAGCTTGCATCGAATCGGACTTTGTTTGACCGCCTTTCATGGTGAATCCTTCAAGAAAAAACGGCAAAAGCGACTTAGAAATCCTTAGGTGCCGGTGAAAACCAGAATGATAGAGACTGAGTCGGCGCCGCGAGTTACCTCGAGAGATAGGGCTTTGGTTTGGGAAATGAAGAGGCGAATGAGTGTGTTGAGAAAGTTCTGTTTTGGTGAGGTTTTGTGCGGGAATCGGCTTTTGGCTAAAAGGGTTTTGACGTGTTTTGGTGCTTAAAAAAGATAAATAAATAAATAAAAAATCGAATCGGTAAAATTGAAGCCTGCCTTTGGGCGGGATTTCAAAAAGGGTCAATCTTCCCTGCCACGTCATTGATCCTTGTGTCTTGGCTGTATTGGTTGTTCAGCTTTTGTTTAAATTGGGATCATTCATTACGGCCTGGTCGATGTTGAGTACAAAAGTTCGGATTAGCCGATTTGCTTGTCGATGCTCGGCGTTTTGATTTAATTTTGAAGTTGCTTTTGGGTGATTTATTTGGATATCAATTTTAGATTTTTTTTAATTAAAAAAATAATGGATATTCTATCGATTCACTGTGACATGTAGGGCTGAGAAAAATAAATTGAGAAATTAAAAACCGATTTGAATTATGGTATTTCAACGGTTTTTATTCACAATTTAAAGAGAAAAAAAAACGCGATTGTTCAAATTGAATAGAATTTTGTTTTTATTTTTTATGATGGAATGTTTTTATCGATTTCACATAAATTTGACAGGTATAATAATAAATTTAACTTATATTAGAGGTGTGTATGGGCCGGATTAGGCCCAACTAAAAATTTATGCCCGTTCATTGGGTCGGTTGGGTCCAAAAATGGGCCTAAAATTTTACCTAAGCCTGGCCCATATAAAAATGCTAAAACTCAAACTCGACCCGACTCGTCCGTATTAATTTTTATAATATTTTATATAATTTTTAAATATATATAATACATCAAAAATATTAAAAAATTAAAATAAATATTTTCAACAAATTGAAAATAAATTTTAAAAATATATAGACTTAAATAACACTAAAATAGATGCAACTTAGCAAGCAAATGCCTCTAAAATAATAATAAAATTAACAAATGTCTTTAAAATAATAACAAAATTAATAATAAAATAAGTTTTATATAATATCTAAACAATAACAACAAAATAATAGAAACATAATAGTAAAATGGTAATAAAATAAAGAGAAAACAATAAGAAAATATTATTAAAAAATAGTTTTTTCATTTAATGAATTGGGCAAATTGGGCCAAAAAATACCTTACTCGAGCTCTGCCCATTTTTTAAACAGGCTTTATTTTTTTGTCCAAGCCCATTTTTTGGGCCTATATTTTTGCCCAAACTCTCCCACATTTCGGGTGGGCCCGAGCCGAGCCGCCCGGCCCATGCACACCTCTAGCTTACATGGTTTACACATTCTTTCAATGTTATCATGATTCAATAAATTTAGCTTGCAATAATTTTACAAATGTGTAAATGCTGAAACTAAATTTTGTTAAATTTTTTAAAACCAAGATCAGATTAACAAAATATACAAACATCTAAGGCTAAATTTATTATTATATCAATAAATTTATGCATAATTGACAAAAGATATTAACAATCGATTAATTATTCTTAATTACTTAATTTCAAATTAATTTCAAAATTAACAAGGATTAAATTATTTTAATTTTTTAAAAGGACTAATTTTTTAATTTCAAAATTGAGAATTGGGAGATCTTTCTATACGAGAGTTAATGATTGTTCTTTATTTACTTGAAAACTTAAATTTTTAAATATATATTCATATAAAATTCTTTGGTGCTTTATCAAGTAATATCCCAATGTTATAAAACAAATTTCATTTTGTGAAAATAAAGTTAAAAACTCAAAATTTATGTGTTGGTCTCGTTTCAAGAAGTTTTCACTTTCATTTTGATAGAAAATAGTGGAAAAAACATGTTTCGTTAAAAAAATTAATATGATTTTGGAAAATAAAAATGAAAAATGTGAAAATTAGAGGAGAGAAAACATATTTTCATTTTTAATAATTTTTTGTAAAAAAAAAAGAAAAAGTTGAAAACAATAATTTTTTAGTTTCATAATTTACCCCGAGTTTTTAGAGTTTTGGCCTCTTTTTATGATATAATGATTTATTTGATCATTTAACTTTATAAAAGATATTTTATCTTTTCATTTATTTTTTATTTTTAGTTTTTAAATTTATATTTTATCAAATCATCTCAAAATAAATAAAATTTTAATGATTTTTAACTTTGCTAATGTTGCATACACATGAATTGCCATGTGGTGACACATCAACATTCAATTACTTTTTAAAATTTAAAAATTTAAAAATATAAAAATATTTTTTAAAATTAAAAATGATTAAAATATTTAAAATATAAAATTTATAAAAATGCTTTTTTAATTTTTTTAAATTTTAAAAATAATTAAATGTTGACATCTACATGGCAATCCGCATGGATGCCACATCAGAAAAATTAACAAATGTTAATTTTTCCGTCCATTTTAGAATGATTGGATAAAAATATAAATTAAAAATTAAAAAACAGAAAAAATAAATAAATAGTTAAAATATATTTTTAATAAAATTGAAAAAGAAATAATTTTTTTTATTTTCATTGTCTTTAAAAACAATTTGGTTCTCACTAAATTATTCATGATTCAAGCCGCGCTACTATTTTGATAAATAACTAATCTGGTTTCCTTTTAATTCTTTTAATATTTGAATATGATTTCATGTATGAGATTTTTTGTCACCACATTTGCTTTGATTGTTTGGTTTAAGGTTAATTTATTCATAGTTTTTCATTTTTTGTTTGACGTGAATAAAGTTAAAAGCATGTTCTGACTTTTTTAGGATCATGACACATTCTCCGCTATATCTACATTTTTTTTACCTTTAATCTACCTTCAAACATTAGTATACAGTTATAATTTTATGTAGCTAGTAGAGACATAATAATTTTTTGTCTAGGTATTAAAATAATATAGAAAGTCAATGCCATTTGAGAAAAAAAAATCGATCTGAGTTGAACCGATAATTTAGTTCGGTTAAAGTTTGTTATAGTTTAATTTAATTTCAATTAGATGATATCATTGAACCATATTAATTCGGTTCAATTTTGTTTTATTCTATTGAACATTAAATAAATTCAAAATTTTGTTTAAATTTTTCAAAATAAAGCTCAAAATTTTTAAATATATAAATTTAATATATAAACCCACTTAAAACCCAACATAAAACTCATTACTTCTAAATTCTAAATATATCTTTTATTGTATTTTTACCAATTCTATAATTAAATAAAATTAAAAGGTAAAATTTAAATCTAATTTCTCGTCAACTTCTCACAAATTCATTACTTATTTATTGTTGTTAAAACTTTCAAAACTTAAAGTGTTCTGTTATAAAACAATCAAAATAAAAGAACGATTAAAGTAAAAGAGATTTTTCTTGTATATTTTTGTCATTTATAAAGAGTTTTATATATAAACCATTGACATTCAATGCAACATAAATAAATGATGCTTATTTAACTGCTTCATTAACGCGTACATTAAGCATCTTTAATAATGAATGGGGGGTTTTAACTCATTACTTTCAAAAATAATTAAAGGTTATAGACATCCATTTAATGTATTTACAACACTTCCCTTAGATGTCTTTTCAATAAAAATGTGTCTCATTAAAACTTTTATTAGGAAAAACCTTATAGGATAAAAACCTAATCAAGGAAAAAGAGCACACAATCTCCTATTACAAGTTGTCTCGTTAAAAACCTTTACCAGAAAAACTCAATGGGACAATACCTTGGTCAAAGGAAAAGAGTGCAACGTGTTTTTGACTCCACCTAATGGCAATATCACATTACATCTTTCAGTTAACGCATTGCAATCTTGTGTAGTATTCTTTCAAATATTGAAGTTGGCAATGGCCTTAGTAAAAATATCTGTAATATCCCAGATTAGGGGTTATGCATTTAGTGCATAATTCATGTGTTAGTGGGCTTAGTGAGGGTGTTTGGAGGTGTTTGAGGGGCTTTGGAAATTCTAGGATGAAGGTGGAAGCTTTGGAAAATTATTGGTTTTTAAGTAAAAAAAGGGGGAGCTGGGCTAAGGTAGCCTTAAGAAAAGTTGTGGGAGTGTTTAGACATAAAACAGGCATTGGTAAAGTGGCTTCCATGCGCCACTTAAGGGCACTGAAATGACGCTTTGGACAAGGGCCTTGGTTTGAATCTGTTGGCGGCATGGGCGTGTTTTATTTTGCTTTGGCGTTAAAGACAAGAGGAGCTAGGAATGAGGCTTTAAAATAAATTGTGGCGAGCTTATGTCATAAAAGAAGGCCATGGCAGAGTGGCTTAGGGCGCTATATGTAGCTTGCGGCAATGAGGGCCCAGGTTCGAGTTGCGAAGGAAGCAAGAAAGGGCATTTTATTTTTGTGCAACAAGAAGGCGCTTGGGCTAAGTGGGTCTTAAAAGAAATTGGGGTGAATTATGTCACAAAGAGGCGCCTTGCCAAAGTGGCACAGGCGTTCTACAGATTAAGGGTTCCAAGTCTTGGGTTCAAGGCGTGTGAGCGGATTAGGTGTTTTATTTTTGGCTTTTGGCGCCAAGAGAGAAGGAAGTAATGGACGGCAATTGGACCTCTAATTGGGTAAGGATTAAGGTGGATTTTATTTTGAATTTTGGCTAGATAAGTAGTAGATAATTGTTAATTTATTTTTAATATTCTTTTATAGGTAGATAAGAGATGATTTAGGAGTTTGATAAGGGATTAATGATGGATAATTTTATTTTATTAATTAAGTTGATAAAGGTGGATTTATTTTAAGTTGATAGATGAAGATAATTATAGATTTATTTTATATGTTTTGAATATGTGTTCAAGAGTTATTATAGGAGAAGGAAGTGGAATTTGAGAGGAGGTAGGAGTGCGAATTTGAGTTGTATAAATAGGCATGACCATTTTTTTAAGCTATTCTTTTCTTCATTTTATTTTCCTTGGCGAAAATTGTTCCTCTAATTCTCTCTTTGAGTAGAATTGCTTTACACTTCTTCTCCTATTCTTTCTCTTTTCTTCAACTTTAATTCTACATATTTTCTTAGATAGTGAATAACCCTTGCCATTTAGAAGCCATAGTCGAATCCCATAGTGGCCTCACTCTCTCTTTTTGTCGCAAGTCTTAAAATGCCGAAAGCGGTAGTGTGATTCTTTCTCTTCAAAGCAATGTGTGTAGTGGTAAGTGTTCTTTCATTATCAATCGATTTTTCCTTCTCTTTCTTTGGTGTGTGAAACAAGGATTAGGCCTTGATCTGTGTGGATGGTCGAATGTTCATTAAGCTTTAGTCTCGTGGTTGTGCAAATAGCGTGAAGGAGGTTTACGGATTTGCGTTGATCAAGGTAAGTGGTATGTGCTATTCGGCCAAGGGCCATTTTATATGGATTTATTGTATAGTCGAATCTAACATGTGGCATATAGGGATTTCGACAACTTTTAAGGCAAGTGGAGGTTTTCGGGATTTAGATTCGTAAGGTAAGGCAGTAGTGACTTTCGGCTATGGGCCATAATTGGTTTTAGTGTTAGTCGATTTTGACAAAAGGTTGTGTAGGAGGATTCGACAAGGTTGGGTGCAAATCATTTAGACGTAGAGTTTCGAGATTTGATCGATTATGCCAAACAAGTGCGTAGTTATCGCACTGTCTCTTGAATGCTTAAATGAATGTTTAAATGTATTATTATGAATATGTGTTGTGAATGATAGCCAAATAAGGGCTAGGATGTTGGATACCCATAATGGGTAATCGATTTATCGGTCGATGCTTTATGACATTAATTTGCCTATGGTATGTGTATGAAATTGAGATGGCATGTGATGTATACTTATTTTAATGATATTGTGGCATGATACATGGGGCTTGGGATGTGACTATCGAAGGAAAGGGTGTACATATTTATGTACGTGGTCTAATGTTATCCTTGTGCTACATTAGCGCTTGATGGTAGCTATGTGCTTCATCAAGGGAGGTGTTGGCTAGGTGCCCATCTCGGCGGTTGATAGCTGTGTGCATCACCGTGGACTAATTGATATGTGGGATCACTTAGGTGATCGGTGGCCTAGCCACGACCTTGAGCAGCAGGTCTCTAAGGTAGGTGTAACGGATGGACTTAGGTTGGGTTGGGATGCATTTTGCATGGTGGTTATGTGGATTTGTGTGGATATGGGCCAAGCCCATATGTATGGAGACATGTGAAATAACTATGCACCGAGTCTGCTTTGACTCACCCAATATTTCTCAAACCTTACGGTGATGCATAAAGCTTGGACCGGGTTGGAGTGGATACAATGTGGCCCATGAAGTTAATTTTCTTATTTTTATACATTTTATATTTTCAATATTTTGGGAATTTATTTGATGTAATAAGGGCCACTTATGGTATTTGGGAAACTTTATTTACGATTTGAAGTTTATTTTATTAATTGAACTAATAATGGAAAAATATTTTTGAATCGATTTATATTATAATAACTTATGTAAAAGTTTTAATCTGGAATTTATAACAACTAAATTTTAATGGGCTTTTAAATACACAATGTTTTATTAAAGTTCACAAATTCTCACGTTTTCACCTTTAAGACAAATTCTTCGCAAATGTTTTCTGCGGCGACATACCAAATCCGATCAAGGCTCGTGAAATTTGGGTTTGGGGTGTTACTGATTTAGTATCGAGCAGATTTAAAACTCATCTTTGAGGTTTTGGGCCCGAAAATAGTTTTCAAAAATGGGCTTTTCAAAATATAGACTTTTATTTCAGGTTTATTCTGGCATGCCACTGCATCTCTCCACCAAGTCCACCAGGTAAGTACCTCTGACTATTGAAGTGATTTGAATATGTGATCTGTATGGGCTTTTGTGGGAACATAGATTAGTGAACTAGGATCTATTGAACCCTAGGGCTAGTGCACTCAAACACATGCATAAGACTTAAAAGCAATCGAACAAACACAGAAGTAAGTCCCGAGTTTAGGGTGTGGCAACCATTGTACGCATGTCTAGGAGTGGATTTGGTAAGAGCTTGGTATTTAAGCAGTCCGAGTGACTTACCTCCTCTTTACTCGAATCCTACCTGGTGCGCAGTAACGGTTCACCCTAACCAAGAGGACTTATTCACGGGCTAAACCCAATAATTAAAACCCGAAAGGGACTAGCCGTACTTTTATGGAAACCCTAGTTTTAAAATCCCTAAATTACCCTTTTGATTGTAGCAAAAGATTATTGTGAAAATTTTTCCAAAATATCTCTAATTTACAAAATTACTAAAATGCCTGGCTTGGAAAAAAAATTTATACCATTCTACCCTCGATTTTAATAAAATCTTCTTACTTTGCAAAAGTATCCGAAAACCCTATTTTGTGAAAATTCAAAATACCACGATTTGGAAATTTATCAAATTACCCTTAGTTCTGAAAGTACCAAAATAACCCCGATTTTCGTAAATTTTTGCAATACCCGGGTTTGGAAAATCTTTCTTTCAAAAATACCCATGAGTTTGGAAAATTTTGAAATGGCTTTTGTGATTTTCAAATTGACCCTGATTTATTACCGAAATACCCTTATAGGAAAAATGACGAAATTACCCCTAGGGTAGGGAATGATCAGAAATGCCCAAAGTAGTAAAGTGAATGTTGTGGATGAATGTGAATGAGAATGTGATTCTCGAATTAGAGTAGTGAACTTAAAGCTGAAACTTTGATTGATCGAAGAACTACTTACGAAACTTCTTATCATAAAATTTGCTCGTGGATAAGCAGTGAAACAAAATTTCTAATGCATAAAACTTTTTAATCGATTAAATCGCGACGTTAGACATGAGTTCTAGAGGGCGAGGTCGTCGTTGACGCGGTAGAGGTAGAATGGCCATGTCGGAACCCGTTAGGTCGGGTCAAGGATCTAAGAATGAGGTACCACCGCCACTACCACCAGTTTTTGGTGTTGAGCAATAATATCGGTGGGGATGATCTTTGTATCGCAGCGGTCTTGAGTTCTTGAGATGGTGGCTGGAGCGGTGGAAATATGAGAGCTAGGAAGTCGTACTGGCGACTCCGAGCCAATGGAGCTGAAGTGTTTCGTGGAGTATCTGGTGTGGCACCCAATCTTCTGAGTATTGGTTGGAGGTGACCGAGCGAATTATGGATGAGTTGGATCGATCACCGAGGAGAAAGTGAAAGGAATGGTGGCCTTTGCTACTGCGATGAAGCGTATCAATGGTGACTCACGATTCGGGATGGGGCCACGGTGAGGATCTCACTTGGGAATATATTAAGGCGTGTCGGAAGAAATGCGTTGGTACTCACTATATTGATGTGCAAAGGAAGGCATTTCTGGGGTTGGTTCAAGGGAACAAGTCCGTAGCGGAGTACGAAGCTGAATTCTTGAGGTTAAGCCGATATGCTCGAGGAGTAGTGGCTATGGAGCATGAGCGGTGTGTCCGGTTCGAGGACGGATTGAGAGACGACCTGAGGCTGTTGATAGCTCCACATCAGGAGCGGGAGTTCGCTGTGCTAGTAGAGAAGGCTAAGGTAGCTGAAGGGATTAAGGACTCTGTGAGGCAAAACAGAGATAAGGAGAGGAATCGGGATAAGAGAAGTTTTGGATTGTCAGAATCATCTGAGAACTTTCAGAAAAGACCGAGGGTCGAGAATTCTGTTCGTGTTGCTAAGCCAGCTACTGGAAATCCGGACAGTCCATGTGCTTAATGCGGGAGGTATCATGTTGGCGAGTACTAGAATCGAAATCGGGAGTGTTTTGATGTAAGTCTAAGACTCATTTGATTAAAGAATGTCCTCAAGATCCGAATAGGGTTCAAACAGAAGGTCAAGGAGGAGTGCAGCCGGGCAGGAATGGTCAGCAAGCGACAAGGGGTCGTGGTTCAAACCATGGAGGAAATGGTTCAGGCCGAGGTTATGGAGCAGAAGCGAGAGATCTTTGAAAGAGCGAAGCGAGGCGACTAAGGTTGGTTTATCACGGTCGGTCGTCAAAGGAGAGTGATGTGCGGATGTGACAATGGTATGTTCCTTATTTCGGAATACCCTTAATTGCTTTGATTGTTGTATAGTTTTCTTGTATCGCTAGTGAAAGTGTTCGAAGCCTTGTATGTGAACTTAGAGATTGTGCATAGAAAGTATGATATTTTATAAGATTAGAGTGCATAGCGTAAGCATAGTGTGGTGAGTAGGAGTGCAATTAGCTAAGTAATTTGAGGGCGAAATTATTTTTAAGGAGGGTAGAACTGTAATATCCAGATTAGGGGTTATGCATTTAGTGCATAATTCATGTGTTAGTGGGCTTAGTAAGGGTGTTTGGAGGTGTTTGAGGGCTTTGGAAATTCTAGGATGAAGGTGGAAGCTTTGGAAAATTATTGGTTTTAAGTAAAAAAGGGGGCTGGGCTAAGGTAGCCTTAAGAAAAGTTGTGGGATTGTTTGGACATAAAAGGGCCTTGGTAAAATGGCTTCCATCGCCACTTAAGGGCACTGAAATGACGCCTTTGGACAAGGGCCTTGGTTCGAATCCGTTGGCGGCATGGGCGTGTTTTATTTTGCTTTGGCGTTAAGACAAGAGGAGCTAGGGAATGAGGCTTTAAAATAAATTGTGGCGAGCTTATGTCATAAAAGAAGGCCATGGCGAGTGGCTTGGGGCGCTATATGTGGCTTCGGACAATGAGGGCCTGAGTTCGAGTTCTGAAGGAAGCAAGAAAGGGCATTTTATTTTTATGCGACAAGAAGGCGCTTGAGCTAAGTAGGTCTTAAAAGAAATTGAGGTGAATTATGTCACAAAGAGGCGCCTTAGCAAAGTGGCACAGGCGTTACTGCAGATTATGGGTTCTAGCAGGTCTTGGGTTCAAGGCGTGTGGCGAGAGTTGGGTGTTTTATTTTTGGCTTTTAGGCGCTAGAGAGAAGGAAGTAATGGACTGACAATTGGACCTCTAATTGGGTAAGGATTAAGGTGGATTTTATTTTGAATTTTGGCTAGATAAGTAGTAGATAATTGTTAATTTATTTTAATATTCTTTTATAGGTAGATAAGAGATGATTTAGGAGTTTGATAAGGGATTAATGATGGATAATTTTATTTTATTAATTAAGTTGATAAAGGTGGATTTATTTTAAGTTGATAGATAGAAGATAATTATAGATTTATTTTTATATGTTTTGAATATGTGTTCAAGAGTTATTATAGGAGAAGGAAGTGGAATTTGAGAGGAGGTAGGAGTGCCGAATTTGAGTTGTATAAATAGGGGTGACCATTTTTTTTAAGCTATTCTTTTCTTCATTTTATTTTCCTTGGCCGAAAATTGTTCCTCTAATTCTCTCTTTGAGTCGAATTGCTTTACACTTCTTCTCCCTATTCTTTCTCTTTTCTTCAACTTTAATTCTACATATTTTCTTGGATAGCTGAATAACCCCTTGCCATTTAGAAGCCATAGTGAATCCCATAGTGGCCTCACTCTCTCTTTTTGTCGCAAGTCTTAAAAAGCCAAAAGCGGTAGTGTGATTCTTTCTCTTCAAAGCAACGTGTGTAGTGGTAAGTGTTCTTTCATTATCAATCGATTTTTCCTTCTCTTCCTTTGGTGTGCCAAAACAAGGGATTAGGCCTTGATCGTGTGGATGGTAGAATGTTCATTAAGCTTTAGTCCGTGGTTGTGCAGCTAGCGTGAAGGAGGTTTACGGGATTTGCAGTGATCAAGGTAAGTGGTATGTGCTATTCGGCCAAGGGCCATTTTATATGGATTTATTGTATAGCCGAATCTAACATGTGGCATATAGGGATTTCGACAACTTTTAAGGCAAGTGGAGGTTTTCGGGATTTAGATCCGTAAGGTAAGGCAGTAGTGACTTTCCACTATGGGCCATAATTGGTTTTAGTGTTAGTCGATTTTGACAAAAGGTTGTGTAGGAGGATTCGACAAGGTTGGGTGCAAATTGTTTAGACGTAAAGTTTCGAGATTTGGTCGATTGTGCCAAACAGGTGCGTAGTTATCGCACTGTCTCTTGAATGCTTAAATGAATGTTTAAATGTATTATTATGAATATGTGTATAATGTGAATGATAGCCAAAATAAAGGCTAGGATGGTGGATACCCATAATGGGTAATCGATTTATCAGGTCAGTGCTTTATGACATTAATTTGCCTACGGTATGTGTATGAAATTGAGATGGCATGTGATGTATACTTATTTTAATGATATTGTGGCATGATACATGGGGCTTGAGATGTGACTATCGAAGGAAAGGGTGTACATATTTATGTACGTGGTCTAATGTTAGCCTTGTGCTACATTAGCGATTGATGGTAGCTATGTGCTTCATCAAGGGAGGTGTTGGCTAGGTGCCCATCTCGGAGGTTGATAGCTGTGTGCATCACCGTGGACTGATTGATATGTGGGATCACTTAGGTGATCGGTGGCCTAGCCACGGCCTTGAGCAGCAGGTCTGCTAAGGTAGGTGTAACAGATGGACTTAGGTTGGGTTAGGATGCATTTTTGCATGACTGGTTATGTGGACTGTGTGGATATGGGCCAAGCCCATATGTATGGAGACATGTGAAATAACTATGCATTGAGTCTGTTTGACTCACCCAATATTTCTCAAACATTACAGGTGATGCATAAAGCTTGGACCGGGTTGGAGTGGATACAAGGTGGCCCATGCAGGAGTTGATTTTCTTATTTTTATACATTTTATATTTTCAGTATTTTGGGAATTTATTTGATGTAATAAGGGCCACTTATGGTATTTGGGAAACTTTATTTACGATTTGAAGTTTATTTTATTAATTGAACTAATAATGGAAAAATATTTTTGAATCGATTTATATTATAATAACTTATGTAAAAGTTTTAATCTGGGAATTTATAACAACTAAATTTTAATGGGCTTTTAAATACACAATGTTTTATTACAGTTCACAAATTCTCACGCTTTCACCTTTAAGATAAATTCTTCGCAAATGTTTTCCACAGTGACATACCAGATCCGGTCAAGGCTCGTGGGCCGGGTTTGAGGGTGTTACAATATCTGCTAAATTATCACTAGAACGAATTTGTTGAACTTCTATATCTCATTTCTTTTCAAGATCATTAATGAAGAATAATTTTGGTAAAATATGTTTCACTTTGTCACATTTGATATAACCACCCTTTAATTGAGTTATACATGCTACATTATCTTCGTATAAGATAGTTGGCATATTTTCCTATAAAGGAAAATTACTTATCTTCTGGATTTGTTGGATTAATAACCTTAGCCAAACACACTCTCGGCTTGCCTCATGCATTGCAATTATTTCAACATGATTTGAAGTGGCAGCAGCTAATGACTGCTTTGTCGAACGTCGTGATATGGCAGTACCTCCACATGTAAATAAATATCCATTTGAGATCGACCTTTATGTAGTTTTGATAAATATCCAGTATCGGCATAACCAACTAATAGGGATTTTGAATCATTTGAATAAAATAACCCCATATCAATGGTCGCTCTGAGATGTCTAAATACATGTTTAATTCTATTCCAATGTCTACATGTTGGAGAAGAACTAAATCTTGCTAACAAGTTTACAACAAAAGTTATATTAGGTTTTGTGTTGTTTGCAAGATACATCAATGCTCTTATGGCACTTAGATATGATACTTCAGGACCAAAAAACTCTTTATCATTCTCACAAGGATGAAATTGATCTTTATTCACACTAACGATCATACAACCATCGGGGTACTCAAAAGATGTGCTTTATCCATATAAAATTTCTTTAAGATCTTTTTAATATAAGTTGATTGATGGACATGAATTCCATCTTTTAAATGCTTAATCTGCAAGCAAAGACAAAATTTTATTTTTCCGGGATCTTTCATCTCAAATTCTTTCCTTAAATAATTTGCTGCATTTTGAAGCTCTTCAAGAGTTCCATTAATATTTAGATCATCAACATAAATAACAATTATCATAAAGTTTGATCCATACATTTTTATAAAAACATATGGGCAGATTGGATCATTTTTATAACATTCTTTTAACAAATATTCACTAAGACGATTGTACCACATAAGTCTAGATTGTTTTAATCCATATAAATTTGTCTTTAATCTGATTGAGTAATTTTCCCGAGAAACTCTATATCCTTCAAGGATTTTAAATCTTTCTAGGATTTTTATATAAATTTCACTATCAAGTGTACCATACAAATAAGCTGTAACAACAACATCCATTAGATACATGTCAAGTTTTTCACATACTGCCAGACTAATAAGGTACCTAAACGTGATTGCATCCACCACAGGAGAATATGTCTTTTCATAATCAATGTCGGGCCTTTGCGAAAATCCTTGTGCTACAAGTCATGCTTTATATGTTACGACTTCATTTTTCTTATTTTGTTTTCGCATAGATATCCATTTATATCCTATCAATTTTACATATTTAGGTGTTTGGACTATAGGTCCAAAAACCTCACGTTTAGAAAGTGAATTTAATTCTGCTTGAATTGCGTCTTTCCATTTTGGCCAATCTTTTCTATTTCTACATTCCTCAATAGATTTAAGCTCAGGATCCTCATTTTTTTTTTTTGCTATTTCAAGAGCAACATTATAAGCAAAATTGTTGTCTACAACTATATTTTTTGATTCCATCTTTTTTTTGAAGTAACATAACTTATTGATATCTTTTCATTATTACCATTTTCAGGTACCTGAACCTCTACTGGAGTTTTTTGATTAGTTAAATATTTGGCCTCTTCTTGGGCACTTGCCTTTATAATATTATCGTATTGAATAATTGTTCATTTCATTTTACGAGGATTTTTATCTTTGGAACCAATTGGCCTTCCACGCTTCAGGTGTAGATTACTTTCTTTTGCACTAACAATTTGCCCTATTGAGATATCAATTAGTATTGGAACATTTTTAGCTGGTATGTGAGATTTTTTAATTCTCTTTAGGTCAGTAAATAAAGCTGATAGTTGATTGACAATGTTTTGCAAATGTATGATCCTTTGAATTTCTTGTTCACATTGACTTGTGCGAAGATTTAATTGAGATAATGATGATCTATTCCATATAATTTCTTTTATCAGTTGTATTTTCTCTTCCTCTAAAGTTGGGAATATTGTTTCATCAAAATGTCAATCAATAAATTGTACAGTAAATAATTCTCCAGTTAATGGTTCAACATATTTAATTATAGAAGGAGATTCATAACCAACATATATTCCCAACCTCCTTTGAGGACCCATCTTTGTGCATTGTGGTGGAGCAATTGGAACATATATTGCACATTAAAAAAATTCTAAGATGGGAAATATTTGGCTTTTGACTAAAATCTAATTGTAATGGGGAGTACTTATTATAACTTGTTAGCCTTAAGTGCACAAGTGCTGCTGCATACAAAATAGCATATCCCCAAGTTGTAATAGGGAGTTTTGTTCTCATAAGCAATGGCCGAGCTATTAGTTCGAGATGTTTAATAAACGATTCAGCTAAACCGTTTTATGTGTGAAAATGAGTTATAGGATGTTCAACTCTTATCCCAATTGACATACAATAATCATTAAAAGCTTGGGATGTAAACTCAATAACATTATAAAGACAAATAGTTTTGATTGCATAATCTGGAAATTGTGCTCTTAATCGAATTATTTGAGCAAGTAGTCTCGCAAATGCCAGGTTGCGAGTCGATAATAAACACACATGTGACCACCTACAAGATGCATCTATCAATACCATAAAATATCTGAATGGGCCCACGTATATCACCTTGAATATGTTCCAGAAATGTGAGAGATTCACTCCCAACTTTAACTGGTAATGGTCTAATAATCAATTTTCCTTGAGAACAAGAAACACATGATAAATCATTGAATTCAAGAATATTTTGGTTCTTTAATGGGTGTCCAATTGAATTCTCGATGATTTTTTTGTATCATAATAGATCCAGGATTGTAACACCCATGACCCTTATCCTTCGCTGGAATAGGGTTATGGGGTATTACCGGACTTTACAAATAAATTACAGACATTTCATAATTTTTATTATTCATATCAAAAAATGAGTCATATAACACTTATATTGTTCCTTAGATAGGCCCTCGAGGACCAATACGCATATTAGAAATGAATTGGGACTAAACCGGATACTCAAAAAATTTTTCGCAAAATTTAAAAAAAAAAATTAGGAAGAGGGGACACACTCTCGTGTCTTAGGCCATGTGGGCATTTGATTTGAGGTACACGGTCGTGTTCCAGCCTGTGCCCTTACCTGTGTAACTCTCTGAATTAGGTCACACGGCCAATTACACGCCCGTGTGCTAGGCCGTGTGCAAGTGAATGGGTCCCATGGCCAAGTCAGGCCCATATGCTAGGCCGTGTGTAAAAACCTAGGCATTCTGTTTTAAAATTTTAAAGTGCAGGGGACACACGGCCAGATCACACGCCCTTGTCTCTACCCGTGTGGATGAAAATATAGACCATTTTAAAGCCACTTTTCTCACCCTTTTTTATATCAACCTACACATAACATTTTAATACATCAAATAGCCCCAATCAAACAATCAATACAAGCCAAAAATCATGTTTTAAACATAATATATATATCATCACAAGACTCAATTGGCTAAACTTACCAAAATAACTCCATTCATTGATTTACCAAAATATACTACTAAATGCATGCAAACAAACATATATTTATATATAAGTCATTCACAACCATAATTCAAATTTAGCACTTTTCCAATCCAACCCTATACATTCCATATAAACCATAAAGTGCATAACAAAATCTACTGGAGCAATCTGGATAGTGTGACTGATGTGTTAATCCGATCCTTCGAACTTCTTGAAAATCTACAAAGAACATTAAACAACACAATAAGCTTAATGAAGCGCAGTAAGTTCGTTGGCTTTAATATAAATCTTACTGAACATACAACAACAATTCATATAAGTCAACCATTCAATATATAATTCCTGCCAATCACAACTTCACTCCATGAATTTACTTATTTGAGCTCAACATTAATAATAACTAAAATTCTTCCACATTAATTCTATATGGCACTTACCAATCCTTGTCAAATCAGAGAACGCCTTACGGATTTAAGTACATCATAAACAGAAGCTCGAAGCACTGAAGCACATAAGTGCTAAACGAAAATTCGTAAGGGTTGAACAGAAGCTCATAGGAGTTGAACGGAAACCCATAAGAGTTAATCTGAAGTTCAAAAGAGCTGAACTAAAACTCATATGATTTGACTGAAGCTCATGAGAGCTAAAGGGAAAGCAAACATGAGAATTTTCAAAAAATGCTGAACCTCGGTTTACTTGGGTAATTACCGTCAATTCCTCTATTGCACTGAACGACTGTACTCAAACCTGTGTTTCGCTCCCTTTCAACACTTGATTCAATTTCATAATTTTAACATGTAACGACCAAACCCGCCCAAACACTATGGCGAATTTAGTCATCACAAGGAAATTTTTTTTTTTTTTGAAACACTTTTGCTAAGTAAAAATTTTTAGTTGCCGAAAACCTTTTATTTTGTGGTATTGCAAAAAGGCATACTTAGATTTAAATGAAAATTTAATTAAGCCAAGTTATTATAAAATTACAAGTGTGCTAGATGGCATGATGAAAACATTTTCGTGTTAATTTGGGAAAACATGTGACTTTAATAATAATAATATTATGGTTTAAAACAAATATTCAACATATGAAAAATAACAAAATAAAATATCGGAGGCCTTATTACATCCAAATAAACTAAAACCGAAACAAAATTTATCATAACTAAAATTAAAGTTCATTTAATTTTAAATCCACCGCATAGCCACCTCAAGTCCCTCGGCTCCATATCCATGATCTATGCATCACACGAAAAAATAATGGAGAAGGTGAGTCACCAAGACTCGATATGTAACCCTTCCCGTTTTAAAACATTTTCATACACAACACATAACAATTAATATGCGAGAATATTAAATACCCATCCTAGCCATCCAAGCGCCCTTTATTTACCCGTTGTGGTACCAAACCCTTTGGTGGTGCCAAACCACTTGGTGACATATAGTCACAATGTGTTACCAAAACAACGGTCTCCATAGACACGGATCAATTGATGGGGCCAACCCATCGTGTGATACCAAATCACTGGCAGGCGATCCCATATCTCAAGTGGGGCCAACCCACGGTGGTGTTAACCACAGGGATAAGTCGCTATGAGGTGCCAAACCTCTGGAGGTACCAAACCTCTGGTGATCGTAGTCACGGTGTGTTACCAAAACACTGGTGCCCGTCGGCACGATTAACACTGCCCCCTCCACTCATCAATCCCACATCAATCACATATGTATATGTTTCATGTCATCACATACTTAAATCTCATGTATCAATGCATCATGCTTCCCAAAAGCATCAAATAACAAATTCATATTAACAGTACTTACGAATCACCATCTATCTGATATGGTATATTATCCAATGCTACATAAAATCAAGATAGCATTCACAACAATCAGCATATTTAACAAGTTATATGTGTGTATGTACACACCGTCACCAACGAGGAGTCTAAATCCGAAAAGAAACCAATCGGCCCCACTCTAAGTCCGGTGTCCCTATATTATTAATCGTCAAAGTTAGTGCCATGGCCTAATCGACCAAACCAAATTAATTGTAAAGGGTTCCTTGTGAACCGAACCTTATACCCTTTCGGTTACCAACCACGATACTTAATTTCCGAATCTACTTAATCAACTACCACGATTAGTAAATAAGACTAATAGCCTACGACAATCGAATATCGAATAAAGAGATTAATCTTACCACCTTACTTACCAAATATTGAATACTAGAGATCGAGTCACAGTCATTGCTTTACTCTCTGAGTACCTAAAAGAAATTGGTTACCACTCGTTTAGAAGCCTTGCTAACCACCATTAAAATTGATACCTACCCCTTAATGGAAATCGGCAGAGAATAGGGAGGGAAAAACCATGGGATTTGACACACTAACCTTCTCTCGGGATCGATTGAAGAAGAAATCGAAGGAGCTCACCCTTGCTTGAGATTCGGCCAAAGTGGTTAAAAAGCAGGAGAAAGGAATTGGTATTTCCAATGGGTATATTAAATTAAAGTGGAAATAATGGGGAGGAGAGGTGCTAAAATTTGACTTGAAGGGATTTGAGAGAGTGGAGAAAATACAAGAACAAAGGAGGGTTAGGGAATTCGACACTTAGCAAAATGAAGAAAAGAAAAACAAGGGGGGTCAACTACTGCTTTTATAGGCACTTAGTACCCTTGCAGTCAACCCTTTGAATTAATTCAAATTAATTTTGAATTAATCCCCAATAATCCTTAATAATCTTAATTATCTAGATAATATCCTATTAATAACCATTAATCCTTTTAATCAAATAATTCCCTTAATTATCTTATATTATCAAAATAAAACTAATATTATCCCAATTATCCTCGAATTAAACAAATAAAATCCAATTCAAATGCTCATTTTATCCTTTAATATAAACTCCCTTTAAAAGCTCATTTATCTTATTATCTAAATAGATAATTAATAAAAAGAATTTAAGGAGAAATTTCTCTCCTCTTGTGCCGATCAACTAAAGAGCAAAGGGAGGATTTACGTGACTCGAACCAAGGTTCTCCTTGCTCCTTGGTGGCGTCACACTAGCTCTTAAGTGGCCTCACTTTTGCCACTTTGCCAAGGCCTCATTTGGTGTCAAATTATCCACATTTATTCTTATAACCCCCTCTCGCTAAGGCTCCACGCTTTAAAGTTAACAACGAAATTTTCTACCAAACCATGCCAACTCAAAGCCTTAATTAAGCTCTATTATTCCATAAATAATATCACACAGTTCATACATAAGAAAAATAATTAAATTCCAAATAGCCCCATTTTTGGGATGTTCAGATTCTACCCCCTTAAAATAAATTTAGTCCAAATTAACTAGCTAAAACAGATGAGGTATTGCCGCCGTATCACATCCTCGAGGTTCCCGTAGCTTCTTCCACACCATGGTTACGCCACAGCACTTTCACTAAGAACGCGACTTTCTCTGAGAACCTTCACATCTCGATCTAAGATCTGAACGGTTCTTCTTCAAAGATAAATCGAATTCACCTCAATCTTTACTCTTGGCACAACGTGCGAAGGATCGGACCGATCTGTCTCGGCATCGATACATGAAATCGTCATGGATCGATTGATTCTGTGGCAACTCTAGGCGATAAGCTACGGTCCTACTAAACTTTACCACCGTATATGGCCCGATGAACCTTGGGCTCGACTTCCCCTTTCGTCCAAATCTCAACACCTTTTTCCAAGCGACACCTTGGAAAGACCTTGTCTCCCAACATACTCTATTTCCTTGCGTTTGAGATCATCATAAGACTTACGCCTGTCGATGCTTCCTTGAGGCGAAACCGAATCACCTTGACTTTGTCTTGATCTACATTACCAATTCGGACCCGAACTTGTCATTCCCCAACTCAGTCCAACATGTAGGAGTCGGCATTTCGTCCATATAGGGCTTCATATGGAGCCATCCGAATACTTGCTTGATAACTATTGTTATAAGCGAATTCCGCTAATGGTAGGTACTCCTCCCAACTACCACTGAAATCAAAACACATCCTCTTAACATGTCCTCCAAAATCATATCACCCTTTCAGGTTGTCCGTCGAATTTGTGGATGGAAAGGCATCTTGAAATCAACCGTGTACCCAAAGCTTGATGCCACACTTTCCGAACCTTGGCGTGAATCTGGATCCCTATCCGAGATAATCGATCTTTGGAACACCATGCAATCTTACTATCTCCGCCATATATAGCTTGGCTAGCTTACGAAGAAAAATCCACCTTCACGGGTATGAAGTCGGCGACTTAGTCGACGGTCCACAATCACCCAAAGCTGCGTCCTTCTTGCTAGGCGTCGGGGTAGCCCAGATGAAATCCATAGTGATCGCTCCCACTTCCATTGAGGGATCTTTCTGGGTTAAAGTAGCCACGATGGCAATCGGTGTTCGACCTTAACTGCGACCGTCAAACACTTCCCTACAAATTCCGTCACCTCACGCTTCAACCCGGGCCACCAGAACTGTTTTCGTAGATCTCCATACATCTTGCTTCCTCCCGGATGCATAGCGTATGGGCTGCTATGTGCATCATGGAGAATTTTTCGCCTCAACTCCATATCCTTTGGCATACAAGCTCGCCCTTGAAAGCATAGCACCCTTCACTAGACAATTATACCCTTCCAAACCACCATCTGAACTTGTTCCCTCTTGGCGTTCAAGCCTTCATCCACCAACTGCTTTTCCTTAATCTCCTCGATCCATGTTGGCTTAACTTGAAGTTCTACCAAAAGACTCCCATCATCATATAGACTCAACCGAGCAAACATCGCTCTTAAATCCGTCACAACCTTTCGACTCAATGCGTCAGCTACCACGTTAGCCTTACGGATGATACTCGATTGAACAATCGTAGTCTTTTAATAGTTCAATCCATCGCCGTTGTCTCGATTCGGATCCTACGAGTCAAAAGATACCTCAAGCTTTTGTGATCCGTGTAGACTATTGACTTTTCCCGTGCAGATAGTGTCTCCATATCTTTAGGCGAAGACAAGCGCTACTAACTCCGGTCGTGCGTTGGGTAGTTAACCTCATGCGGTCTTAAGCGGCGGGATGCATAGGCTACTACCTTCCTTCTTGCATCGGCACATCCCAAACCGATATGGGATGCATCACAATAGACATGAATAACTTTCACGCCTCGGGTTGTACCAAAACCGGAGCTTAGTCAGAATCTTCCTCGACTTATCAAAACTTTCTTCTTCTTCTCTAACCATACAAATGGAACACCTTTCCTTAGCAACTTAGTCAGCAGTGCTGCGATCACGAGAGAACCCTTCCACAAACCTCCGATAATACCTGCTAAACCCGAAAACTTTGTATCTACGCCACCGACTTAGGCGGTTTCCACTCCAACACCGCTTCAATCTTGCGGGATCCACTCTAATCCTTCCGTGACACTCGTGACCCAAGAAAGCCTCCCTTAGCCAAAATTCGCACTTCTGAATTTGGCATATAACTGTTCTCCTCGATTACTGCGAACTATTCGCAAATGCTCGTCGTGCTCCTCCTCCATCTTAGAGTAAACCAATATGTCGTCTATGAACACTACGACAAATTGGTCCAAATCTTCGTTGAAATACTCTATTCATTAAATCCATGAGCAGCATGGTGCATTGGTCAACCCGAATGGCATCACTAGAAACTCGTAATGCCCATACCGAGTTTGGAATGCCGTCTTGTGAACATCGGCCTCCTTCACCTTAAGTTGATGGTAACTTGACCTAAGGTCTATCTTGAAAACACAAGCGCCCCTTCAATTGGTCAAACAAGTCATCGATCCGAGGCAATGGGTACTTGTTTTTGATCGTTAACTTGTTTAGCGGCGGTGAGTCAATGCACATCCGCATAGAACCGTCCTTCTTCTTGACAAACAATACAGAGCGCTCCCACGGAGATATACTAGGTCGAATAAACCCCTATCCAAGAGCTCACGAATTTGAGCCTTGACTCCATCAATTCCTTTGGTGCCATTCGATATGGTGCTATTGATCTGGTCTTTATTCGGTAGTAAATCTATCTGAATTCGACTTCCGATCTGGAGGCGGACGAAAGTTCTTACGGGAACACATCGACAAATTCCCCAACCGTTCGGACCTTTCCAACTCTGACTCCTTAGCTTCCAAAGCACGATTTGAACCAAAATGCCTTACAACCCTTCTTGACCATCTTCTCAACCTTCAAGGCGGACACCACGTTGGATAGGTAATTCCTTCTATCACCTATCATAACCACTTCATCATTTTCATAGTCTTAAGAACCATGCGCTTAGCGCGCAATCCAAATTCGCTTTGATACTTAACCAACCAATCCATTCCAAGGATCAAATCGAACTCCCCAAACGGTAGTTCCATCAGATCAGCCACAAATACTACCCCTTGGAGTTCTAGGGGTAGGTCTCTATAAAGTTTGTCTACCACTACTGAGTGACCTAAAGGACTCACTCTGGTCATCTCCTAGAAGCGGTTTGAGTTTAGGTCCATAGTTCCTACCACACTACTAGCAATGTACGAGTCGTCGAGCCCACATCAATCAATGCAACATAAGGAAAACCAAAAATTAGAAGCGTCGGTTATGACATCCGGTCGTCACCCTCCTCATGACGCCTCATTGCGTAAACTAAGCCAGTGCCTAGCCTCATGTTGCTGAACCTCGCCTACAATTTCACGACCTCGGTTAGGACCGTTGCTTCCTCTGCCATTACCACGACCCTCTGTGGTCCCACATTTCTATCCCGAGCACAGTTACATCCCTCCGGCCGGTTCTTAGCTAGTTTCGAGGACAATCTCTGACCGATGCTCCAAAGACCCACACTCAAAACATCCTCTATCGCCGGTCGAACAACTTCCCCAATGGGTCTTTCCACAGCGGTTACTCTGAGTCGGCCTCTGATTAGCAGTCATGGGCCTTGCCGCCTGGATTTGGCCCACTTGGCCTAGCCTTTTTTGGGACACTACCACTGGATCCGGCTGACCCAAATCCTCTCTTTTGATTATTCCTACTATAATTTTGTCTCACAGCCTCCTTGATCCCTTCGGCTACCTTAGCCTTTTCCACTAGAGATGAAAACTCACGAACTTGCTGCGGGGCAATCAGTAACCTCAAATCATCTCGGAGTCCGTCCTCAAAGCGGACACAGCGCTCGTGTTCAGTAGCCACGATGCCTCTAGCATACCTACTCAGTCTTAAAAACTCCGCCTCATATTCCGCTACTGACTTAGTTCCTTGCACTAACCCTAGAAAGGCTTTCCTCTAAGCATCTGTATAACTGGTGCCCACATACTTCTTCTGATAGGTGGTTTTGAAATAATCCCAAGTCAGATCATCTGCCGTAGCGCCATCTCGGTATCGACCACCAGCGTCGCTTCATCCTTTAGAAGCGATATGGCCCCTTCGGTTTTCTTCCTCGGTCGGTCAAGATCATCCATGATCCTTTCAGTTGACTCTAGCGATGATTCTTTGCCTGGGTGCCACTCCTGACACACCTCGAAACACTTCCGCCCCGTTGGACCGAATTCGCTCGAGAGCAGATTTTGAGCTCCAGATTTCCACCATTGACCACCATTTCCAAGACTCGTAAAATAGCTTGCGATACCGCCTCACCACCGGTCTGATCCTGCTCCTCAGCTCTAAAAGTTGGAGGTGGTGGTGGCGGTGGTACTTCGTTTTCAGAATTTTGTCCCGACAGACGGGTTCGGACACCAATCATCCTACCCCTACTGCGTCCACGGCGTCCTCGTCCTCTGGAACTCATTCTATCTATCGCGTTTTTAATCGATTAAGAAAAATTTTATCGTTAGCATTTGTTCCACTTTCTTATTCGCGAAGAAATTTTATGGATAGAGTTTTAATCGGAGATTCTTTCGAGCAAACAAGGTTTCAGTTTCTAACCTAGTTCACACAAAAAGTTCTTGCATCCATTCCTTAATACTTTCCATACCTATTAAGCTCTTGGACATTTACGCCCATTTCTAACCCGGGGGTATTTTAGTCTTTTTCCTCTGAGGTATTTTCGTAATAAAAGAAATTTTAAAACTTTAGTAAAGTAGGTTGTTTTGCAATTCCCAACCTTTGGAGGTTTTTAGAAAACTCACAGTAAAATTTAGGGATCTGGCATCGTTTTGAAACCAGGGTATTTTGGTAATTTTGTCATTCAGGGGCAATTTCGAAATTTTAATAAGTCAGGGATATTTTTAACAGTTGTAAAACTCTGAGGGTTTTTTTAAAAAATGTTCCTTTTCAAATAGTGATGTTTGTAAAGATTTCCAAGCCAGGGTCATTTCGGTAATTTTGCGACTTGAGGGCGTTTTCGTAATTTTCCAAAACCAAGGTGTTTCATTGATGATTTTCAAAGCTGAGTTGAATATTTGAGAAGTAGTTGAAATTTTTGGACAAAATCATTGAGTTGATGTTTTATGAACCAAGGGTATTTTAGTAATTTT
Source organism: Gossypium rotundifolium (assembly GCA_025506655.1). Taxonomy (NCBI): domain Eukaryota; kingdom Viridiplantae; phylum Streptophyta; class Magnoliopsida; order Malvales; family Malvaceae; genus Gossypium; species Gossypium rotundifolium. The sequence continues at coordinate 121,683,729 of CP106728.1, forward strand.
ACCCCTAAGGGCATTTTTGTAATTTTCCACAAATCAAATTTTTCGAGGAAAATGTTGTAAAAATAGTGTTCTCGGATTTGAAAAAAAGTTATTGCACAAGTTTGGAAAACATTAGGGTTTGTTGTTTCATTCTTTTTCGAAAACATGGCTAATTCCCTTTTCGGGTTTTAATCATTGGGTTTAGCCTATGACCGAGCCCTCCTGGTCAGGGTGAACCAAAGCTACGCACCAGGCAGGATTCGAGTGAAGAGGAGGTGGGTCACGCGGACCGCTTAAATACCAAGCTCCCACTGAACCTTTCTAGACATGCGCACAGAGGTTGCCACACCACTGAGCCCTCTGAGTTAGGGTGAACCGAAGCTACGCACCAGGTAGGATACCTGCGAAGAGGAGGTGAGTCACGAGGACTGCTTAAAATACGAGGCTCTTGGGATCCAATCCTGACATGCGTCTGAGGGGTTACCACACCTAGCTCGATGACTAAGTCATAGGTTGGTTTAGTTCTTTAAGTCTTATGTTACATTTGTGTGTGCGAGTAATCTAATCCTAGGGTTCAAGTTCCTATAAGTCTATCTCGTTCCATGCTTCCTACCCTTCTCTGAATATAATTCACAAAGAGGTTTAGATGTACTTACAGGCGGATCGGTCTTGGGAGACTCGGGCCATCTTTAAAACCAAAAATAATTAAAAGGCCTACTAAAACATTTTTGGGCCTTGGGCCCCACAGTGAGCTTTGACACAGGCTCGATACCAATTTTATAACGACCCAACTTGGCCCAAACACTATGGCCGAATTTAGTCTGTCACAAGGAAAATTTTTTTTTTTGAAACACTTTTGCTAAGTAAAATTTTTAGTTCTTGAAAACCTTTTATTTTGTGGTATTGCAAAAGGCATACTTAGATTTAAATGAAAATTTAATTAAGCCAAGTTATTATAAAATTACAAGTGTGCTAGATGGCATGATGAAAACATTTTCGTGTTAATTTGGGAAAACATGTGACTTTAATTTAATAATAATATTATGGTTTAAAACAAATATTCAACATATGAAAAATAACAAAAATAAAATATCGGGAGGCCTTATTACATCCAAAAAACTAAAGCTGGAAACAAAATTTATCATAACTAAAATTAAAGTTCATTTAATTTTAAATCCACCGCATAGCCACCTCAAGTCCCTCGGCTCCATATCCATGATCTATGCATCACTGAAAAAATAATGGAGAAGGTGAGTCACCAAGACTCGATATGTAACCCTTCCCGTTTTAAAACATTTTCATACACAACACATAACAATTAATATGCGAATATTAAATACCCATCCTAGCCATCCAAGCGCCCTTTGTCTACCCGTTGTGGTACCAAACCACTTGGTGGTGCCAAACCACTTGGTGACATATAGTCACAATGTGTTACCAAAACAACTGGTGTCCGTGAGACACGGATCAATTGATGGGGCCAACCCATCGTGTGATACCAAATCAGCGGCGAGCGATCCCATATCTCAAGTGGGGCCAATCCACGGTGGTGTTAACCACGAGGATAAGTCGCTATGAGGTGCCAAACCTCTGGAGGTACCAAACCTCACGGTGGCCAGTAGTCACGGTGTGTTACCAAAACACTTGGTGCCCGTCGACACGATTAACCTTGCCTCCACTCATCAATCCCACATCAATCACATATGTATATGTTTCATGTCATCACATACTTAAATCTCATGTATCAATGCATCATGCTTCCCAAAAGCATCAAATAACAAATTCATATTAACAGTGCTTACGAATCACCATCTATCTGATATGGTATATTATCCAATGCTACATAAAATCAAGATAGCATTCACAACAATCAGCATATTTAACAAGTTATATGTGTGTATGTACACACTGTCACCAACGAGGAGTCTAAATCCGAAAAGAAACCAATCATTTACTCTAAGTCCGTGTCCCTATATTATTGGCTGTCAAAGTTAGTGCCATGGCCTAATCGGCCAAACCAAATTAATTGTAAAGGGTTCTTGTGAACCCGAACCTTACCTTTACCCTTTCGGTTACCAACCACACGATGCTTAATTTCCGAATCTGCAATCAACTACCACCGATTAGTAAATAAGACTAATAGCCTACGACAATCGAATATCGAATAAAGAGATTAATCTTTCCACCTTACTTACCAAATATTGAATACTAGAGATCGAGGCTGAGTCATTGCTTTACTCTCACAGTACTTAAAAGAAATTGGTTACCACTCGTTTAGAAGCCTTGCTAACCACCATTAAAATTGATACCTACCCCCTTAATGGAAATCGGCAGAGAATAGGGAGGGAAAAACCATGGGATTTCGGCACACTAACCTTCTCTCGGGATCGATTGAAGAAGAAATCGAAGGAGCTCACCCTTGCTTGAGATTCGCCAAAGTGGTTAAAAAGCAGGAGAAAGGAATTGTATTTCCAATGGGTATATTAACTAAAGAGGAAATAATGGGAGGAGAGGTGCTAAAATTTGACTTGAAGGGATTTGAGAGAGTGGAGAAAATACAAGAACAAAGGAGGTTAGGGAATTGACACTTAGCAAAATGAAGAAAAGAAAAACAAGGGGGTCAACTACTACTTTTATAGGCACTTAGTACCCTTGCAGTCCACCCTTTGAATTAATTCAAATTAATTTTGAATTAATCCCAATAATCCTTAATAATCTTAATTATCTAGATAATATCCTATTAATAACCATTAATCCTTTTAATCAAATAATTCCCTTAATTATCTTATATTATCAAAATAAAACTAATATTATCCCAATTATCCTCGAAATTAAACAAATAAAAATCCCATTAAATGCTCATATTATCTCACTTATCTTATTATCTAAATAGATAATTAATAAAAAGAATTTAAGGAGAGAATTTCTCTCCCTTGTGCCGATCAACTAAAGAGCAAAAGGAGGATTTCTGTGACTCGAACCAAGGTTCTCCCTTGCTCCTTGGTGGCGTCACACTAGCTCTTAAGTGGCCTCACTTTTGCCACTTTGCCAAGGCCTCATTTGGTGTCAAATTATCCACATTTATTCTTATAACCCCCCTCCTGCTAAGGCTCCCTGCCTTTAAAGTTAACAACAGAAATTTTCTACCAAACCATGCCAACTCAAAGCCTTAATTAAGCTCTATTATTCCATAAATAATATCACAGCAGTTCATACATAAGAAAAATAATTAAATTCCAAATAGCCCCATTTTTGGGATGTTACATAACACATAATTTTATTTTCAACAAATGTTACAAATAAATACAAAATACCATTCATCAATTAGCATATAACATTAAAATTTAACCATACGAACTTACCTGAGTTAAATTGTAAGTTTGTAGTAGTTAGGGACTATTCTACTAATTTCTCTTTTTTTCGTTGATCTACGGGATCTTGATCTAAAATACAAAATTATCCATTCAATACCACAAATTTCAATTCTAATTTACTTCACAATTTATACCTCTTAATTTTTAAAATTGCACAATTACCCCAAATTTTAAAATTTTTACAATTTAGTCCCTCACTAATTAGCCCATCAAATAAGCTAATTTTTCTCAATTAAAATTTATCTAAATATACTAAGCTACTACACAGCCTTTGATAAATAGAATTTAATACAAAACCCTAAGTTTTAATCTTTTTCACAATTTGATCCTAAAATTAATTTCTATTAAAATTATTTGTTAAAATCATCATATAACAAAATTAAAGCTACAATTCTATGTTAATTCATCATAAACATCCATCACTCATCAATGGTAACCTTCAAAATTACCCATAAAATCAAAAACTAATGAAATATACAATTGGACCTAGTTGTAAAAATCTTAAAAACATAAAAATTTCAAGGAAAGAGCAAGAATTGAACTCACTTGTAGCAAAATATGAAAAACCAGATTTTATAGACCTTCTATGGTGTTTTTGGCTAAAGAAATGTGAAGAAATGTCCAGATATTCCTTTATTGCTATTTTCTTTGTTTAATTTTGCAAAATTTCCAATTTTGTCCTTAGTTCACATTATTTCTTTTATCTTTCCTACACTTATGCCGTTTCAGCTTCTTCACTTAGTTAAAATTACTCATTAAGTCCTTCCTATTTACTACTTAAGCCATTTAATCACTATTTCTTTAATAGCAAGTTTTGCATATTTTTCAATTTAGTCCTTTTATTTAATTAACTATCTAAACATTAACATTTTTTAACGAAACTATAATACTAACTTAATAACACTCCGTAAATATTTATAAAAATATTTACAGCTCGGTTTATGTAATCGAGGTCTCAATACCTCATTTTTGAAACCACTTAACCTAGTAAATTCCTTTAAAACATAAATCACTAATCCAAAAATCTTTCTAATATTACACTTGACCCTTAAATAATAAATAATAACATTTTCAAACTTGCCAGATTTAATGGTCTTGAACCACTATTTCTGATAGCACTGAAAATTGGGTTGTTACAAGGATGGCCTAATCGGTCATGCCAAATAGCAAAAGTATGTTGTTCTACAAACTTCTTATTTGTAGTAACATGTAACTCAATCGCACTAATATGTGTATAATATAAACCTGATGAAAAAGAAAGTAGCATTTCCAAAACATATTTATTTCCACATTCAACATTTGTAATAGATAGATATTCAATATTTTTTTTTTATTAATAGTCTCAATATGGTATCCATTTAGACTAATATCTTTAAAACTCAATAAATTTCTTTGAGACTTAGTGGAATATAAAGCATCATCAATGACAAATTTTGTACCTTTAGGTAATAATATAATAGCTCTTTTGGAGCCTTCAATAAGTTTTGAACTACCCAATATTGTATTAGCATGGGCATTACTTATTGTCAAATGAGAAAAATATTTTTTATCTTTGAGTATTGTATGTGTTATAGCACTATCTGCGAGAAACATGTCTCCATTGATTTTGGGTCCATCGAAATTTTGTTGAATATTCATATTCTTCATAAAAACAAACAAAATATAATATGAGAAACATTGCAAATATTTATTAAATATATAAATTATTCTTTATGCAAGAAAATAAAGCATACTTAAAACAACATAAAAATATCAAAATATCATAAAATTTTCTAATTATTCTTAAAGAAATCTGCCACATCTAGGTGAGTTATATTATTAAGGTCATTAACTTCATCTCCCTCTTAGGCATGGTTAGTTTTAGTATTATAGTGAATATCTTCATCTTTTGCCTCAATTTTATCATTTTAGGATATAAAATTTCTCTCTATATGCTTTTACTTCTTTTTAATGGATGCTTGATAAAGTTTCACTAAATCCTCAAACCTACGACAGGTACGTGACCAATGCCCATTCATACCACATCGGTAGCAGATATTCTCAACAATATTTGAAGGATTATTTTGACCACTTCTTCCTTGTCTTTCATTATTATTCTTTTTTTGTTGGTTAGAAGTATCATTGTTATGACCCCCATGATAACGATTACTAATACGTCCTCGACCACGTCCCCCATTACGTTCACGACCATGGATGCGACCTCTATATTTTCTATTTTCATAATTATTTTGTACTACTACGTTCACATTAGGGAATGGTACAGAACCAGAAGGGACAAATTCCATGATTTTTCATCAACAGCTCATTATTCTGTTCAGCCACCAAAAGGCATGAAATCAATTCAAAATGCCTTTTAAAACCTTTTCCACAGTATTGCTGTTGCAAGAGCACATTAGTAATATGAAAGGTTGAAAATGTTTTCTCTAACAAGTCCTCATCAATTATGTTTTCTCCACATAATTTTAATTGAGAAATAATTTTGAAAAGTTTTGAATTGTATTCACTTACAGTCTTAAAATCTTGCAACCATAAATGCATCCAATCATTATGAGCTTTAGGAAGTATCACTGTTTTCGATGGTCAAATCGTTCTTTTAAATTTTTCAACAACTCAATAGGGCCTTTCACAGTAAGATATTCCACTTTTAATCCTTTATGTAGATGATGACAGATGAAAATCATTGCTTTTTCCTTGTCTTTATTAGATGCTTCTTTATTTGCTAATATAGTATTTCCTAGATGTAGCACCCCTAACCCATATATGTCGCCGGAATAGGGTTATGGAGCATTACCAGAGTTTACAGATCAAATAGATGGAAAATTTCAAACATTCATATCATATAATATTAAGATCAAAACCAATCAAACTCATACATATTGTCCCTTATTTAAGTCATCGAGGCCCAAAATATGCATTAGAAACAAGTTGGGACTAATTCAAAACTCAGGGAATTTTTTGGAATGTATTAAAAATTTTCAAAGTTGCAGGGTTGACATGGTCGTGTGACCAGGCTGTGTGACTCACACGACCAGGAGACATGCCTGTGTCTTAGACTGTGTGGGCATTCGAAATAGGGACACACTACCGTGTCCCAGTCCGTGTCTGTGCACGTATAAATTTCTGATTTGGGTCACACATTCAATCCACATGCCAGTGTGCCAGACCGTATGCCCTTTCGAAATGGCCTTGCACGCCCACGTGCTAGCCGTGTGGACTCAAAATGTACCTTAAACAACAAGTTTACCATTCCCTATAAGCTTGGACATTAAGCAACTCAAAAATCATTCGTTTAACCAAATCATAACACAATCAAACACATCCAAAACATGTCAAAACAATCATACTAGGTATCTAACCAATGTACTCTCATTGATACCACAATTATATCCTCAAAGCATCAATTTAATCCAAATTTATAAACATACCAATTTCAATCCATTTTTGCCTAAATCATGAACACCTAAACATCAATTTAACATACCATAATAAGGCTTCAAAACACAAACACATGCTCATAGGTATATGCCAATCAATATTAAACTTATAATCTCATTTACAATCAATTCACAAAATAATTATTATTTAAACCCCCTAGGTACATGCCGACACAAAAGATAGACATCACCACATTTGAGTTCGGGATCGTTGTTGGATGCTAAATCAACGATAAAAAACTTAAGTACTTAACCTGGGCACGAAAAACAAAACCGTAGGCTGAGTAAAACTCAGTGGTATTTCTATAATCCGAATATTTAAAGACAAAACAATAAAATATGCACATATTAATTATTGGAACAATTGAATATTTAAAACCACATTTATTCATACAATGACATTAGCTATTCATTACTCAATTCATGAATACATCATTATATACCATACTCAATTTTCATCACTCGCTATATATAATAGCTTTCCATAATTTGTTCACATATCATTTAAACAATGGCACTATCCATTCCACATTCAATTCATGTGTATATAACTCATGTATTCCATGTATTTACAACATATTTCACATTTTATTTTCAGTTCACTATCTCAATTCCATTTTTCATACCATGCCATTTCAATATCAATTATAAAACTTTAATTATATGTTTACCTCTATTAACACGACTTGGACTCGGACGGATACACGGATCCAACCAACACACCAGTTTGGCACCCAATGTGAAATTGGATAATTCGAAGTAGTAAATTGGCACCCAGTGTCTCATCGAATAAATCCGAAGTAGTAAATTGACATCCAGTGTCTCATCGGTTGAACCAATGTAAATTGGCACCTAGTGCCTCATTGACTCGAAGTTGAAGAAATCCCTGAACTCTTTCAATCCTATGACACGTCATCTATATCCGACTCAGCCTCATACAGTTAATAGAGTTTAATTTCACATTTCAAAAACAACCAATATCCAATATAAATTTTTTATATAGTCACATATACATATGAATTTAATTCAATTCAAATAATCAAAACAATCATAATATATATATATATATATATATATATATATATAATTCAATCAATTTCCATCAACTTTAATTCAATTCAATATCAAAATGCCAAATACTCACCTCAATAACTTACCATAAGCATTAAATCAAAATACAACAATTAATAACTAGATTCGGATTATAGAAATACAAACTAGAAATTCCAAGCTATTCGACGTCAACTTTATCTTTCCCCTTTTTGGTCGAGGATTTAGGTACGATGTTAGCTACGTAATTCAAACAATTAAAATTCATCAATACAACACAATTCAATTTCATATTGAATATTTCAATTTTTACTCAATATTTGCCTAATTTTCAATTTAGTCCCTAAACGAGACTAACTTTATTTCTTTACAATTAATCCTATATTTTCACACAAATCACTTTAAACTAAATTTAACTCCCTATTTTCATTTAAATCCCTAAAATTTAAAATTTCACAATTTAGTCCCTATTATTCAAAATTTACAATTTATTCTACAATTTAATCCTTTTTCACTTCTAGCTTAAAATATATCAATTTAATCTCTAATACTAAAATTATTCAACATTAGCAGCACTTAAAAACTCAATAATTTCTAAAATTTTGACATGGGTCGGGTAATATTTAATACTAGGATTCTAAAAACATAAAAATTACAAGAAAATGGACTAAATTAGCTAACCATTTGAACTTGAAAACTTCGATTCTTTTTCCTTTCTTTCTTTCCCCATTATCTTTTCTTTTCTTTTTGTTTCTTTTAGCCTTCTTGACTTTCTTATTATTATTTTTATTCATTTACTTATTATTATTATAATAATATAACATATATACTTTAATACTAAGTAACCATATTTTATTAATATATACATATGTATATTAAATTTGCACATGTAATCACTAATACCATCCACTTGTTGAAATGAGGTTTAATAGCTTCTTTAGTCCTTTTAATAATTTTTAATCTATAATTTAACTTTCACCCTATAGGCAATTTAGTCTTTATACCTAATTACTCTTAATTCATGCAAATTCACTTAACCAAAACCTAATTAACTACACAACTAACTTCGGAGTTCGATTTACGGGAACGAGTCTCGGGAATGCATGACACCCTTGACTATCGGGTTGTTACACTAGACATTTAGCATCTAGGTAAATTTCAGCATCTAACACCCATGACCAATAATTCTTGCTTGTCTAAGGCCACAAATTCAAGTTTGGTAAGATTTGACATTATAATCACTTGAATCAAAATAAAAAATATTAGTAAAATAATAAGCATTTTCAATCGTAAAATAATTCAATTATATATACCAAATTTGCTAAATAATAATATGTATGTCAAATATTGGCATAGAGAGGAATAGTCATAAATAACTTAACACAAGTTACATTAATTGAAATTTCTTTTAATAAAAAACATGTAAATATAATAATTATTATTATATTTGAGTTGTAAAAATAAATGTGCAAATGTTACCCAAAGTAAATATTTCATCTAGAAAATAAAATAGAAGAATTATGAAAATATGTTTGCCTATATAGTTTAACAGGAGTTGTACGGGTAAATTATATAAAGTCGAAATAACGTGAACTTCACTATAAACTCTTAAAAGTTCGTGCTGATAACGTGTTATAAAACAATCAAAGCAAAAGAACACTTAAACTAAACAAAGAATTTTATCATACCTTCTTTTCATTTACAAAATAGTTCTATATATAAGCCATTAACATTCAATGCAACATAAATAAATGAAGCTTATTTATTTGCTTCATTAATAACATCTTTAATAATGAATGGGGGTTTAACTCATTACTTTCATAAATGTTTAAAGGTTATAGACATCCATTTAATGTATTTACAACATGTTCATCTTCTTTTTTTTTTTTTTTTACTTATTATGTACTATGTTCTTTTTCTATTATTATTGTTGTTAAAACTTCTAAAATTTTCATTATCATTATTAACATTTTCAAGGTAGGTGCTTTTCATTATCATTACATATTATGCCTCATTTGGTTACTAGTGTAATAATACGATAAATTTTTTATTTATTACGTATATATTATAATAGTTAGATATAAAATAAAAATATTTAGAAAAAATTAAACTTGAAATGAGAAAGATAAGTAATAGCTCTAGTAAAAGATAAAATCTCTTCAAAATAAGCGAAAATTTTTCAATAAATCATGGAAGTGACTAAATATTATCTGTCAAAACCTTTTTGAAATCGGGTTTTGAAAAAATAGGGATCGACTTTTAGAAACAAAAATGGGAGCCGCCACCAATCTCTTTTCATTTAGGTGTGATTGGATCACCTTGTAAAACGTTTCATTTTAAAACATTTGATTTTGGTTTGTGAAAAACGAGAAAATGGGTTCGGGAGTCGGTTACGTATGAGGAAGGATTAGCATCCTCATAACGCCCAAAAATTGGTACCTAATTGATAGAATCATGTCCAAATGTTTGAAATTTAAAAAGTTTAAAATAAGATCCGTTATTGAAAAGAAAACCAAGACTTACCTATTTCAAAGAAATAAAAATACCATACCCAATAAGTTAGGATACAGCATCTCATAACTTCGAAGCTAGATGCATCTTATTTTAGAAAATTCCTACCTCGAGACACAAAACATCACACCCAATAAGTTAGGATACAACGTTTTGAATTCTCAAGAGTAAGTTTTTTATTTGAAATTGATAAACTTCAATTTTTGAAAATGGAGGGATAACTAATACTTTGAGTTTTACGAGAAAAATCACAACCCAGTAAGTTAGGGCACGATTCTTCTCGAAGACTCCAAATATCACAAATCACCGTTAAAAATATTTTTTAAAAAATCTTTAATATAAAATGTATTTTTATTAAAAAATGGTATGAGTAAGACATTGTAACATATATATATATCAATTACAATTCTACAATTTAACCATAAATAATAAAAGAATAATAACATGAATAAATATAGCATTATATTAAGAAATAATAAATAATTAAGATATCAAAAATAAGCAAAATAAATAGCAATTAATAAAATTTTCACGAAATAACAAAATCAAACAAAAAAATTTAAACATTTAAGAAAATGACATTTACAATAATTTAATATATAAAAAATACTTATGTAATTTAATAATTTAATATATATAAATGATAAAAAATAATTAGTAAATTGTATAAAATGTTTTATATAAGAAAATATATATAATATACTAATCATAAAATTAAATACATAAGATAAATAATATAAATAAAATACATTTAAGTAATATAAAATTTCATAAAAATTTAGAAATAATATATAATATAAAATAATACTATATGATATAAAAAATTTAAAAAGAATGTAATAAACAATATACTAATTAATAATATTAACCCATATAAAATAAATAGTAATAATTAAATATATAAGGTTAAAACATATAAATATATATATATATATATTTATACCATAAACAAATTAAAATAATATGATAAAATAGTTATATACAATGTAAAATAATAAAATAAAATAAAAGGATAAAAATAAAATAAAATAAAGAAAAGCGGAGTTAAATAGAAATTAAAACAAATTAAAAGGATTAAATTAAAACGCGCGTTAAATTACAAGGGTTAAAATAGAAATTAGGCCAAATTTAAAAACTACGACGTTTTGATCTTAGCTTTTAAAGAGCCAGAAGGACTAAATTGGAAAGTAATTGAACTTTTAGGGCCAAATTAAAAATAAAAAAATTAAAATTGAATGGAATTAAAAAATAGAAAAATGCAGGAGGGTCATTTGCGCAATAAGACCAAAATAGGAAAACACGCAGATCCTTTCCCCCTGTGTAGGTTGGGTCATGGGTAAAAGCTAAACGGTGCCGTTTTGATGCTTATTGCCTTAAGCCAAAACGACATCGTTTTGAATTTGCTATATAAGTAAAAAAAAAAAAAATTAAAAAAATCACTTTCATTCATTCTTCAAAAAAAAAATCAGAGAAAGTTTTTCCATTCTCTTCTTTGGGTGACTTCGACGCTTCCCTCCGTGTCTGTCATGTGTCATGAAGCCATCGTACATGGTGGCCGGAATGAAAAAATGTAAGTTTTTTTTAATAAATGTATTTTATAAATATTTTATATATATGGTTTCCAAAAAGATAAAAATAAAAATAACAGTACTCGAAAAATAAAAAAATAAAAAACAAAACGTCTGCTCGATTTGATGTTCTCTGTGTAAAAAATTGTGTTTTTGTATATCTCTGTGTGTATTCGTATCCCATTACATATTCTTACAAGGCTTTTTATAGCCTTCAAAATAAAGATAAAAAAAAGAAATAAAAATGTTGCCATGTTCGTTTTGCTACCATGTTTCCTTTTCTTGCGGTGATTGAGGAGAGTGCAGCTGCGATGGGGCACTATTCGGGCGTGGATTGAGGCACAATTGGCGACGTGACCAAGAGGCTGCTGGCGGTTGCGTGTTGCGGCGCGAGGGAGAACCTTAGGGTTCGATGTTTCTAACTTTGGTTTAAGTGTTGGGCCACTCTGGTATTGGGCCATTTAGTTAGGTCAATGGGTCCGTAATTTATTTTGGGCTAAGGTGTAAATGGGTTTTGGGCTAGTGGGTTGGTTTATTTAATTGGACTGTAAAAAAATAAACTTGGACATTTTTTATTTTTATATGGGCCTGGGCAAAATGGGCCATTACAGTTGCTCCTCTTTGCTCATTATCGTGTAACGAGAATAGAGTAAAGACTATAAAATGACCACTTTTGCCTGTCTTTGCTAAGCCTCGACTTTTTCGTCATCGCCTTTTCCACCACGACTTCAACAGTATTGGAAATTCATCTTGATTTCAATTAGTTTGATGTCCTCAATTTGCTTCCTGTCTTAGGAAGACTTCAATCTTCAGTTTGCTTCACTATTATCTCGATGGAACAAAGCCTGAACTTTTCAATTTGCTTCCTTACTATCTTCAGGAAGACTTCAATCTTCAATTTGTCCCACTACCATCTCTAGGTAACAAAATCTGAACTTTTTGGTTTGCTTCCTTACTGTCTTCGGAAAGACTTCAATCTTCAGTTTGCTCTACTACCATTTCTAGGGAACAAAATCTGAACTTTTTTGTTTGCTTCCTTACTATCTTCAGGAAGACTTCAATCTTCAGTCTGTTCCACTACCATCTCTAGGGAACAAAATCTGAACTTTTTGGTTTGCTTCCTTACTATCTTCAGGAAGACTTCAATCTTCAGTTTGCTCCACTACCATATCTAGGGAACAAAATCTAAATTTTTTGTTTTGCTTTCTTACTATTTTCAAGAAGACTTCAATCTTCAGTTTGCTCCACTCTCTAGGGAACAAAATCTGAACTTTTTGGTTTGCTTCTTTACTATCTTCAGGAAGACTTCAATCTTCAGTCTACTCCACTACCATCTCTAGGGAACAAAATCTGAACTTTTTGGTTTGCTTCCTTACTATCTTCAGGAAGGCTTCAATCTTCAGTTTGCTCCACTAACATCTCTAGGGAACAAAATATGAACTTTCCAGTTTGCAACACCGTCCTCTGAGGGACATGTCTTGTAAACTCGAATGTATTATGGATGGCATTTACATGAATGCAAAATGTCATGAGAATGATGATTAGGATGCATGATCGGAATGAATCTAATGCTCTAACTAAATGATATTATGGATGACATTTGCATGAATGCAGGATGTCATGAAAATGATTTTTTTTTTGGACAGCGATTAGGACACAATGATAGGCATGAATCAAATGCTCCTAATTGGAAATGAGAGAATGATCCCTATGGGTTGTCATTGCTCATAGTTCATCAAGGTTTTATCCCTAATGCACTACCATGCTTTCTCGTTCAGCTAGTATATTGGATAGAAAACCCAAAGAAACAATCATTCTGCTCAGCAAGCTTGCCCTGCTGTAATTCTAGAGTCTCTTTCCTTAAACCTTAGGGCATAAAAATTTATACCTCCCACTGCAACTTCAAGGGAATAACATTTAGTTTCTTCCATCCATCCAGTTATCACTTAAAGGTATGAGTTTTTCAATCAACTTGGTCTATTATATCATCCCTGAGTATAATGACCAGATATATGTATGCAGGGTATTTTCTTTTCCTGAGAATGATCCCCTTTTACACTTAGCTTGACATTATTCGTCATTTTTCAAAATAGTATCACCGAAAGAATGTTTTATCCAATAAAATCTGAAGAGGTAATCATTTTTCAATGTTTCCAGCTCTTCGGCTTGATGAGTTCTGAACAATAGTCATGCTTCAGATTCCTCATATTATTTAAAAGCTTCTAGAGTAATATGCGAAACTCCTTTTATGAAAGTGTTATTAGTCCATAAATTGTTATTTCAATATAAAATACTTGAAAAAGGTTATGAAAAATGGACGAGAAAGAAAATTAGTCAGGAGCATAGCTTAGAAAAATAATTTAATCAATGATAACCCAGGTAATAAAAGGAAATTGATTTGGGTATATCTCAAAAAGAATAAAGCAATCAAAGATAACAAATTCAAAAATGGGTAAGATAGAAGTTAGGTGCCCCATATATCGCAGCCCGAGCTTCTTTGTTCAAACTTATTGAGGACCATTTTAAACTCAATATGTGTTTAGGGGATCCGGAGTACGTTGTCAATGTCTCAAGATGTAACATACTTCCTCATTACTAATTCAGACGTAGCAAGACTACTGTATGCCCCACTTTTTTGGTCAAAATTTAAGCTGCCCTTTTCGGGTTTTGAACTCAAATCTCCTTTGGTCTCAAAGCGCCCTTTGTGGGTTTTCGCCTTGGCCTCTCCTCTTTTTTTTTTGAGGCGCTCTTTTCGGGTTTTCACCTTGGTTTTTCCTCTTTCAGGTCAAATATTTCTTGACTAAACCTGAATTCGCCGGATTGGGCAGGTCTTCACCACTTGTCCTTGTCAATATCAGTGCTCCTCTAGAATAAGCCTTATTTTCAACATAAGGTCTTTCCCAGTTTGACATATGCTTTCCTCTGAAATCGTTTTGTAGAAGAAAGATCTGTTTCAACATCAAGTTCCCTTTGTAGAATTCTCTAGGATGAACCTCTTTGTCGTAAGCTCGGATCATCTGACTGTAATGGATAGCTTTTAACCTTCTCCTCTATTAAGTTCAATTGGCAACAATGCTTCCATTCCATAACCAAAAATGGGTAAGATGCTGCCCTGGCAAAAATTTTGGTCAACGTTCAATAATCATAGAAAATAAATAGTAATTTCTTTATGCCAATCTTTACAAGTCTCGATCATCTTTTCTACAATCCTTGTTTTTTTTAGCTGCCTTTGTTGCTTAATGATATGGCGTCTGATCTTTGAACAGACTACAAACTTTTGACTTTGTCCTTTTTGGTATTCTTTGTCGGTGCCTGATTTTTTTTTTAAATTTAATGACTTCAACCTTGTAACATTGGCATATGAAGCTACTTCCACCCTCTTAGTGAAGTAAACGATGATCATGACAATGAATTGACATTGGCTAAAAGCTTTTGACGAGATTGACCCTATCACATCCATGCCCCATATATGGAAAATTTGTGAAGAACTGGAGAAGACACATGAATCTCATCTAATTCAGTATTTGTAGTATAACTGATGCAATCCCCTTCCATGGTAGACCAACAATACCTGATCCTTATGTTTAGCCCACATATTAGTAGCCCAGACATGTCTTGATATGATTACGCAAAAACATCTTTGAAGTCTTGAAAACAACTCAATGATATCTTGCTTTATTTCTATGGTAAACTGGATTTCAATCTTCACCCATTTCCTAGGCTCGCAATGTCCATTGACCCTTTGTTGAGTAAGGTCTATTTTTCATCTTGTTAAACCATTCTTAACAAGTCAGATGATATGTCACAATCTCTGTCATTTTCAAAGTCCTGAGATCCCCCTAAACCCATATCTCATTCAAAAAGGGAGTTAATAACAACGTCGCTCATGTCATTGATATCTAGGTACCTATGTACGAAGGCAAGAAATCCAAAGAATAAATGATTCTAAGGATGATTATTGGTATGGTCATGAAAGAATATTCTAAAAAATAAAAGAATATACTATATGAAATGTAAAGAATAAAAAAAATGTATTAAAAAAGATGCATTTTATTGAAATAAAATTTCAAACACAAGTCTATTTCACAAAAGGGTTCTTATTGCCTCTAGGCTTAAGGCAACAAGCATGTTTTGAATATTACTCTAGATCAGCTCTAAAAATATAAGGATCTCTTCCACAGTTCTATTATTCAAAACAATCCAAGTACACAAGGGCTTAGAAACTTCGTCCTCTGATTCCCTTTTCATTTTTGACTCTTTCAAGGAGTAGCATCTTTCTTGTCTCCTCCAATTATCGCATTTACTGCCTCATTAAAGTGATCGGGTTTTGATAAATTGTCTAACTTCACAATTCCCATTTTAATGAACTTTTGGACCAACTTTTTAAATGTGGTGCAGTTTTCAATTGAATGATCCGTTATTCCCGCATGGTAGTCACATTGAGCGTTAAGATATGGGGGTTGTAACGGTTTCAAATAAAATGGGGACACTACGTGTGCGTCAAAAAAGATTTGATATAACTCCTTATATGTCATTGGGATCAGCGTAAATTGAAGCCTTTTAGAGTTTTGCCTGGTGCCTAATTCTTGTCTTGTCGACCCTTGTTGCCCAGCAGTGATTACCTTTGGCTGGTTAATAGTAATTGATTTTGAGTACCCTTTGTTGTATGTACTCGTATTATTCACTTCGTCATCCTTTTTCCTGGGAGTAGACCTTCTAGTGGTTTCCCCTACCTAAATCTTGCCACCCTTTCTGGCATTTTCAATCATCTCTCCCGCCATCACTATATCTACAAAGCTCTTAGTAGTACTTCCCATCATATGAGTGGTGAATGGAGCCTTCAAGGTATTAATGAAGAGCATTGTAGTTTCCTTTTCTAGGAGTGGTGGCTGAACTTGCATGGTGACTTCTCTCCATCTTTGCGCATACTGCCTGAAGCTTTCATTTGGTTTCTTCTCCATGTTTTGCAAAGTGATTCTGTCAGGCGTCATGTCCGTGACATGTTGTATTGCTTCATGAAGGCTTAAGCTAAGTCTTTTCAGGAACTAATGTTAGCGCGGTTGAGTTGATTATACCACCTAGACACTGCCCCCACCAAACTGTCTTGGAAATAATGAATCAAGAGTTGATCATTGTTAACATAGCCGATCATGCGTCTACAAAACATGGTAATGTGGGCTTTAGGGCAGCTAGTCCCATTGTACTTCTCAAACTCTGGCATCTTGAATTTTGTGAGGAAGCACCAAATCTGGAACCAAACTCAAGTCTTTTGCATCAATACCATGGTGATGATCAGCATTTTTTAGAGCTTGGAACTTTTCTTCCAACCATCTACAGCCATCTTTTAACTTCCTTGAAGATTCAATTCTTATTCCCTCTCTCTCTACTATGTCCAAATCAAGGATAACATGATTGGCAGGGTTATCTCCTAGGCTAGATCCTGAGCCCATTTGGAAGTTCATGGGCGGTCTATTATCAGCATGCCCCTATTGAGGCCTAATCGTGATAGGTGGCCTTTGGGGATACTCCTCAGGTTGTACATGCGGTGAGGTGAAACCCTAAGGAAAATCCTCATTGTCATCAGCGTTAACTATGAGACCCTTTCCCTTGTCCATTGCCCCACTTAGCATCTGGGCCATCATGTTCCTTTGGGCCTCCAACATCTGGTCCCTCATATCTTGTTGGAGTTTTGATATTTGCTCTTGCATCTGGTCTTGAATGTCTCTTAGAATTGTTCCATTCTTTAATCCATTTTTCTTGATTTGGTACGTGTACCGTAAGGATGTTCAGCTTCCAGATTTTCTTTCTCTCTTTCTCTTTTCCCTCTCCCTGTTATAATTTCAACTAATTAGACTCTCTCTATGGATTTAAATGCAAATGATATGGTATAATGTAAATGCATGTAATGAATGCAAAAGAAAGAGAGACGTTGATTCTGAATTCAATTCCATTTGAAAAACTTCTCTAGAAAGCAAATTCCTTTACATAAAATGGATCGCATATACAACCTTGCCCTCATATTCCAAGCAAAAACATCAATCCCCTTCTTCGCATAGGTCAAATCTTGCAAACTTCTGATAGATGCCTCCTATTAGCTCCTTTTTGCTTGATTCGGGCCGCTACTCATTGCTCATTTATAACACCCCCTACCCGTATCCATTGCTGGAATAAAGTACGAGGCATTACTGAGGAGTACGAAATACTCACAGACAATTTAAACCATTTATCGCTCAAATACCGAAATTCATTATAAAAGTTTCTTTACACATATAGTGCACTTGAGGTGCACCATTCCATAATTATGAATGAACACATTTATCAAACATATGTCATGTTTTTGTATATATCATAGTCTCATATTTCCATGTATCAATTACCATCATTTCCTCATATTTTGACAAATACGTATAACAATTCATAAACATGTAATTCACTAACTTTTCCTACCAATCACAATTTAAATTGACAAATAACTTATTGAGTCCAATTTCAATGTTCACTACAATCTATCATATAAATTTGGATGTACGTATCCACCAATAAATTTTATGTACAGGTATCATCATCTCATATTTCCACATACATTACTTTGCACATTATGAACTCAAATAATATATACAAGACATACTAATGTATTTCAAATACGTTTTTATAATATTTCATTTAGAATTAAGATTATTTCATATTAGAACTCTTTTCATTAACTCATTTGGAGTACCAATTCATACAGATAATACACTCAAGGATGTACAAATATATAATCACAAATGAACTCATCCGTCAACCAAGTTCTACATATATGCCTCATCAACTCGTATTTCCTTATATCACATAATATATACCATGATTTCCATTCCCTTGATATTTTTCCATATTTATCCCTTTGAATTTCTTGAAATTTGATGGATTTTCGAGGTACACTTTAGTGTACAAATTGAGTCCGTCAATTCATATTCATGTGCACACATATCCATTTCGAGAGACACACTCATGAACCTCATCCTTACAGTGGGATTACCAGTCGAGCTAAATCCTCAAATATAAACTCATAGAGTATTGTCGAATTACCAGTCCGGCTAAATCCCAGAGCGACAATTACTCTAATGAGCTTGGATCTGAATTACCAGTCCAACCTAAATTCAGACCCTAATTCAGATTAACCGTCCGAGCTAAATCTATTTTCCACATATTTTTCGGGAGGGCTTATATCAGGATCACCCGTCCGGGTTAGATCCTTTCACAAATATTCTTTGGGAGGGCTATATCGAGATAGGATCACCCATCCGGACTAGATCATTTTTACCGTCAATTCCTTTTCAGAGATCCATCGAATTTTCCTTTCAGTCAACCGGGATTTATTTTCCATTTTTATCAAATATATCAATATTTCATCAATCTTCATACAATGAACATTCAAATTATGTTCACATTAATAACATACATTTCAAGCATTTAAGAATATAATTCAAGTTACATGAACTTACAATTCGATTTTTATACCATAATGATAATCTTAGTTTCATAATAAATATTTGAAATAAAATAGTATATCATTTCTACTTCAATGTTTATCAATTATAATCGGGCATGTGATCAATTTATGCATAAGTCATTCATATCTTTTCCTCCTCCTCCTCTTCATTCCACATCCTTAGTATAAATAACACATTTGTAAGTAACATTATCTATAATTTTTCACTATTTATTTATGTGAATATTCAAGCTATTTATCCGTGTCATAGTCACTAAATTATTTTTATCTTGAGCTAAATAACTCAAAATTAAGATCCACTAATTTTACCTGAAACTAGACTCACATATATTCTTACCATAATATTTTTAGAATTTTTGGCTTAGCCAATAAGTACATGTTATTCTTTAAAGTAACCCCTGTTCTGCTGTCTAATAGTTCTGACCCTTCTTCACTAAAAATTAATTATCTCCACATACTGGATTCGGATAATGTTTCTGTTTGTTTCTATTGAAAATAGACTCATTCAGGATTCTAAAAATATAAATTTAAGCCCCTAATTATTTTTCTCCAATTTTTTATGATTTTAAAAAGTCAAAATAAGGGAACCCGAATTCATTCTGACCTTGTCTCACAAAATCTATTATATCTCATGATTTAAAATTTTATTGCTTACAAAATTTCTTTTATAAGAAACTAGACTCAATAAGATTTAATTCTATATTTTATTCATCCTCTAATTAGATTTATACAATTTTTGGTGATTTTTCAAATTTAGACTACTGCTGCTGTCCAAAACTGTTTTAGTGTAAAGTATTGATTTCCATTTTACCCCAAATTTCACAGTTCATACAATTCAGTCCTTATCCAATTAACCCCTTAGTTGGGCTAATTTTTCTCAATTAATACTTTATTCTATCATTTTAAACTACTTCATTACCCTTGAAAATAAAAAATTTAGCATTAGACCATAATTCCAAACTCTTACACAATTACGTCATAAAACCAATTTCCATTAATTTTACTTGATAAAATCATCATATATCAAAATTAAAGCTTCAATTATATGTTTATTCATCATATGTTTCCAACACTCATTCATAGAAACTTTAAAAATTAGCCATAGAATCAAAAACTAATGACATAGTAAGTTGGACCCAATTGTAAAAGTTTAAAAACATAGAAATTTCAAGGAGAAAGCAAGAATTAAACTTACATGAAGCTAGAGTATGAAGACCTGCTTGAACTCTCTTCCATGGCTGTTTTTCAGCTGATGAAAATGAAGAGAAATGAAGAGATTTCTTGATATTCAAATTTGGTCCCATTTTTATTTAGCTAATTTTGGCAATTTTCTAATTTTGCCCTTATTTCACGCATTTACTAATTTTTCTCAGCTATTGCCCCCCAAAATATCTCCTTTGGGCTAATTTTCACTTTAGGTCCTTCTTCATTTGACAATTAAGCTATTTAATCCTTCTAGCAACTTTTACACATTTTTCAATTTAATCCTTTTTATTTAATTAACCACCCAAACGTCAAAATTTTCTAACGAGATTTTAATACTACCTTATTGACATTCCGTAAATATTTATAAAAATATTTATGACTCAATTTATAACACCGATATCCCGACACCTCTTTTTCCTCAATTTCTTAACCAAATAAATCTTTATAAAACACAATTTACTATTTCAAAAATCTTTTAAAAGCTACATTTGGCTCGTAGATATTAAAAAATATAATCTAAGAGTTCATTTTTTGGATTTAGTGGTCTCAAACCACTATTTTCGGCATCGTTGAAATTTGGGCTATTACATCACTAATCCTTGCAATGCTTGCTAGAGAATCGGGATGTGACGGCTCTCGAATAGTCTTCATCATCTTTAATCCTTGGGCAATAAAATCTTGCATTCCTTTATGGACTATCAATCTTCTCTCATTTTGTTTGCTTGGACCATATTCGGACGACCGTATTATAATCCACTTTAGTAAAAACCCATTTTCTTATGACAAACTCTTCTATTTAGCAATCGAATTTGAATCAACACTTCTTTTCTATGATATGAATGCAATGCAATCAAAACAATAGAGAATACATTAGTACATGAAAAATAAATAGCATAGAAGTACATGAAAAATAAATAGCATAGAACACCTATCTGGATAACCACTAGGGTTTGACATAGTTCTACCTAAGGTGGGCTCTTGGGGTTCACTATATGCGGTTTAGTTCTAAAGTTAAGGTACTCGAACCAGCAGATTCCTCGATCCTCACCCATTATAAGCTCATACGGATCGAGTTCAGTTCAGGGGAATACATTTTCCTATGGCCATACGAAGTGAAAACTTCACGAAGATATAGGTACAGATGTATTCCGGAAGCAGTCCACTAGCCCATGCGGAGGTGAAAACCTCACGAAGGCATAACTTCTTGCTCCCACTTAAGGGTGTGACCACAACGGTCATGCAGTGCAATGCAGAGAAATATATTTAGAACCACATGCAATAAAAGAATCATGTTTTAAAAAAACAAAATTTTAAATTCAAAAAAAGGAAATAAAATTATCAATTTTACGGTTTGACTCTCTTATTTCCTCAATGGAGTCGCCAAGCTGTCGAAACCTTTTTGAAATCGAGTTTTGAAAAAATAGGGATCGACTTTTAGAAACAAAAATGGGAGCCACCACCAATCTCTTTTCATTTAGGTGTGATTGGATCACCTTGTAAAACGTTTCATTTTAAAACATATGATTTTGGTTTGCGAAAAACGAGAAAGCGAGTTCGGGAGTCGGTTACGTATGAGGAAGGGTTAGCATCCTCATAACGCCCAAAAATTGGTACCTAATTGATAGAATCATGTCCAAATGTTTGAAATTTAAAAAGTTTAAAATAAGATCCGTTATTGAAAAGAAAACCAAGACTTACCTATTTCAAAGAAATAAAAATACCATACCCAATAAGTTAGGATACAACATCTCATAACTTCGAAGCTAGGTGCATCTTTATTTTAGAAAATTCTTACCTCGAGACACAAAACATTACACCCAATTAGTTATGATACAACGTTTTGAATTCTCAAGAGTAAGTTTTTTATTTGAAATTGATAAGCTTCAATTTTAAAAATGGAGCGATATCTAATACTTTGAGTTTTACGAGAAAAATCACAACCCAGTAAGTTAGGGCACGATTCTTCTCGAAGACTCCAAATATCACATATCACCGTTAAAAATATTTTTTAAAAAATCTTTAATTTAAAATGTATTTTTATTAAAAAATGGTATGAGTAAGACATTGTAACATATATATCAATTACAATTCTTTAATTTAACCATAAATAATAAAAGAATAATAACATGAATAAATATAGCATTATATTAAGCAATAATAAACAATTAAGATAGCAAAATAAACATGCGATGCAAAATAAATAGCAATTAATAAAACTTTCACGAAATAACAAAATCAAACAAACAAAAAATTTAAACATTTAAGAAAAATGACTTTTACAATAATTTAATATATATATAAAAATAATTATGTAATTTAATAATTTAATATATATATAAATGATAAAAATAATTAGTAAATTGTATAAAATGTTTTATATAAGAAAATATATATAATATACTAATCATAAAATTAAATACATAATATAAATAATATAAATAAAATACATTTAAGTAATATAAAAAATTTCATAAAAATTTAGAAATAATATATAATATAACATAATACTATGATATAAAAAATTTAAAAAGAATGTAATAAACAATATACTAATTAATAATATTAAACCATATAAAATAAATAGTAATAATTAAATATATAAGGTTAATACATATAAATATATATATTTTTACCATAAACAAATTAAAATAATATGATAAAATAATTACGTACAATGAAAAATAATAAAATAAAATAAAAGGATAAAAATAAAATAAAATAAAGAAAACATGAGTTAAATAGTAATTAAAACAAATTAAAAGGATTAAATTAAAACGCGCGTTAAATTACAGGGGTTAAAATGAAAATCAGGCTAAATTTAAAAACTACGACATTTTGATCTTAGCTTTTAAAGAGCCAGAAGGACTAAATTGAAAAGTAATTGAACTTTTAGGGCCAAATTAAAAATAAAAAAGTTGAAATTGAACGGAATTAAAAAATAGAAAAATGCGGGAGGGTCATTTGCGCAATAAGACCAAAATAGGAAAACACGCAGATCCTTTCCCGCTGTGCGGGTCTGGTCACGGGTAAAAGCTAAACAACGTCGTTTTGATGCTTATTGCCTTAAGCTAAAACGACGTCGTTTTGAATTTGCTCCCCCAGGGACGCGCTTTAGGCCATTTTCCCCCCAAAAACGCGCTTACGTGGACGCGTTTTTGATGATTCTTTCCGTCCAATTGCAATGTGAAAAATGAAATAAGTTTTTGGCGGTAGTCTCGGCAAAATAATTTTGAGGAGACGTTTGAACAAACCGTGCCTAAAAGCTTCCGCGTGGGCGCTTTTGCTACTGATGGTCTCCGGCAAAAATTATTTTGAGGAGACGTTTCTAAACAAACGATGGCCAAAAACGCTTCCGGTAGGTACACTATTACGAGAGTCTTGAAAAGCGCTCCACGTGGCGCTTTTGCTTTCTGATGCTATCCGCAAAATTAGGCTATCATCACCAAATTTCATTCTCGGTTAGCGAAAAAGTAAATTCAAGCAAAAGGAAAAAAAATTGAAAATGAGTGAGCGTATTAATGCTATTATTTACTACGATGGTGAAGTGCGTGACAGAAGATGGTGTTGTTTTCTTATCGGAGAACACGGTAGCGATTGAGTTTTAATCGAACGTCGATTTGGTAGAACTCGCAAAAAATTAGGCGTAAAATATTTGGAACAACGCTAATGAAAGTTCATCTATTAAGTATAGATTTTGCGCTTGTTGATCCGTGAGATATGGCGCATTCGACATCAAAGGTCCTCGGAGCCTTGAGGCAATGGTGGAGACTCATCTTGCCGATGGTTCACCTATATCGAGGTATATGTAGAATTTTCATCTCCAAGTATCTGGTGCGACCTCAACATCTAGTTTCGTTCGAGGGAATACACGACCCCAAGTCGACACTCTGTAAGTGGGAGGCAAAACACGAAGTGCCCGTGTGCGGTGGTAGTATGGAAAACATAACCCCACGACACTCGATTGGTGGATGGGACATGCATATTCGTCATTCGATTGGGGGACGTCATCAACTTCTAGTGGATGGCAATCCACATACGATTGGAATCTTTACGAAAGATGTTTAAGGAGGATGATGTATTACCGACGACATCCACCGGCGAGGGCCCTCGTTTGTTGCGAGTTATGGAGGATCGGACGATGAATCGATGTGGATCCACCTCGGAGCCGGGGCTGACGGTCGCGAAGTTGGACTATTTCCGAGCGGAGCCGTTCCAATTGTACCGAAGATGTTGAGGCGATTCAGACGAAGAAGAAGAAGATCCGCTATTCGGGCATACTCACCTTCAGCACATGCATAATGTCGATCTATCTCAAGATGATGCATTGGAGTTTCCTAAACTACCACACCGGACGCGTGGATCGTACAAATTCTTCGTTGATTCGGACCAATTAGAAGTTGGTAACCGTTTTCCAACAAGAATACTTTTCTTGGTGCATTGAAACAATACTGACATCGAGAGCGGGGTTAACTACACTATGGTTAAATCAAAGCTCGATAGGTGCGAGGCGAAGTGTCTTTGTGCAAGGCGGCACATGTGCATGGAAAATCATGGCGTCGTTGAGAAAAATGACGAGGGATGTGGGAGGTGAAGAAGTACAAAGGTCGCGTACATGTCTTAAGTGCAAATACCACTATGTGTTCAATGATTTGAATAACACTAATATTAAGCAATGTTGCATTATTTAACGTGCCGTTGTGGTGTAATACAAGATCATCCGAGGATGGATTCGACATGTTGGTGATTTAATAATCTGACGGTGAAGGCCGATCCCAAAACTACGATCTTGGCCTTAATTGGCAATATTCGTAGCCAAATGGGTACACGCCCTCTTCTGAAAGGCTTGGATAGCTAAGCGTATATGCGTTGAAAAAGTTGCACTGGGTGGGGCGCTTCATATAATGAAGTGTGGCGGTGGTGTTAGATGTTGGAGACATATGTCTGGCGACAATGAGACATTGAAACGGAAGGCGTATTACAACGATCGTGCTTTCCGTGGATGCGCGATGTTCAAGCGCTGATGCGGACATTTAAACAATGCTTAGAGATGCTTTTACATCTGCAAGCCATTAGTACAAATTGACGGTACCTTCATGTATGGTAGATATACGCGTCGGCTATTGCTAGCTTGTGGTACAAGGCGGTATGTAGGAGAATCCTTCCGATTATGTTCGCAATAACACCGAAGTCGGTGATGGTAGGACTTCTTCCTATCTAGGTTAAGGAGGCATGTCGCCTCAACGACATATCGTTATATCGGATCGGGGCCTGGAATACTTGCGACAATAGATCAACAGGGAAGCATTTGGCATCGCACACCATCGATATTGCACGAGGCATGTTTCATCCAACTACTATGGGCAACAATCGATCTAAAAGAGCGAAGCGGCAAGTGGCCGAATATGGGTATGAAATATCTATTAATATAATTTCTTTGAAATTTTCAATTTATTCATAATTGAATAGTGGTATGTAATATTCGCTATCAACGTATATTGGCGGTACGAGATCAATAAAGACCGTTTTCACGAGATGTTGGCCGCTTTTGCTGCAGATAACGCGAAGGCGCAGAGTACAATGCAATATTCCTTTTGAGCAGTGGACACAAGCATATGATGACCTACGATATGGTCATATGACCACAAACTGGCCGAATGCATAAATTACGTGCTAAAAGGAACCCGTCATCCGTCGATTCTGGCGGTTTCTGGAGACATATTTTCGTTTAGCGGCACTATTTCCGAAGAAGCGGCGAGTTATCGAGGCGAATGCAAGGAGGCCATGTATAGAGCCCGAAGGTCTTGCAAGAAATTAACCGTGGGAAGGCACGGCGAACACCATGCACCACGGTGTGTCATGACCGCGACGACTATGGTTTCGTGTCACGGAGTTTGACAGCCGAACCAAGGTATTGTTGGCGGGCATTATCGTGTACACTTGACAAATAGGACATGCTGATTGTGGGATATTTGATGCGCCGTTACCCATGTGCTCATGTACTTGCGGCTTGTCATAATCTTCGTCTTGAATTAATAATTATATAAGAAAAAATGTAAAAGAATTAATTTAATTTCCATTTATTACATTGATAATGCTTTTCTTTAATTTTAAAAATGGATTAAGAGATGATTATGTGTTTTATTGATTTTTAATTTTAAATCCACAATAAGCAATAAATACCATAATAATATAATTTAATGTCAAATTATTTACTAAATTAATTAAGTAAAACTAAAATTAGACCAGTAAGAGGAAAATTATTATTTATAAAAATTTTATTATATATTATATTTTTAAGATTCTTATTTTTACTATTTTTAAAAGTGATTAGTTAATCTCTAACATTAACTTTTTACAATATACACAAAAGAGGGTTATATATCAAATTTAATAATTTAACTATAAATAAAATAATTAATAGATGTGGAATGTATTTTTTAAAAGTTGAAAATTTTGTTAAAAATTTAATGATTAAATTGATAAAATTTATTAATATAAAAGATTAAATTTATGAAATTATTCAAAATTAAATGTATGAAATAAGTATTAAAGATTAAGGGCAAATATCCCAAAAATACCAAAAAAATCAAAATTACCTAAAAGGATGGGTTTCAAAAATATTGACCTAAAGTGCAATTTCCCAAAATCGCGTCACGTCGCTAGCGTTTTTTGAAAGCGGACTAAAAGCGGCGTCCCTGGAGTTTAGCTTTACCTCAAAGAAAAACGCCCCCACAAGGCGCCAAGCTTGAGGTTTAAAAGCGCTCCCCAGGACGCTTTTAGGCCATTTTCCCCAAAACGCGCTTACGTGGGCGCGTTTTGATGATTCTTTCCCGTCCAATTGCAATGTGAAAACGAAATAAGTTTTGGGCGTAGTCTCCGCAAAATAATTTTGAGGAGACGTTTGAACAAACCGTGCCTAAAATGCTTCCACGTGACGCCGCTTTTGCTGTGATGGTCTCCCGCAAAATTATTTTGAGGAGACGTTTCTAAACAAACAAGGCCAAAAACGCTTCCAGCCGGTGCACTATTACGAGTATCTTGGCGCCCCACGTGGGCGCGCTTTTGCTACAAGGCTATCCGCAAAATTAGGCTATAAATCACCAAATTTCATTCTCGGTTAGCGAAAAGTAAATTCAAGCAAAAGGAAAAAAATTGAAAATGAGTGAACGATATTAATCTATTATTTACTACGATGGTGAAGTCGTGACAATCAAGATGGTGTTGTTTTCTTATCGGAGAACACGGTACGATTGAGTTTTAATCGAACGTCGATTTGGTAGAACTTCGCAAAAGAATTAGGCGTAAAATATTTGGAACAACGCTAATGAAAGTTCGATCTATTAAGTATAGATTTTGCGCTTGGTTGATCCGGTGAGATATGACGATTCGACATCAAAGGTCCTCGAGCCTTGAGGCAATGGTGGAGACTCATCTTGCCGTGGTTCACCCTATATCGAGGTATATGTAGAATTTTCATCTCCAAGTAATCGGTCGTGACCTTAACATCTAGTATCGTTCGAGGGAATACACGACCCCAAGTCGACACTCTGTAAGTGGGAGGCAAAACACGAAGTGCCCGTGTGCGGTGGTAGTATGGAAAACATAACCCCGCACGACACTCGATTGGTGGATGGGACATGCATATTCGTTCGATTCGAAATACGGGGGACGTCATCAACTTCTAGTGGATGGCAATCCACATACGATTGGAATATTTACGAAAGATGTTTAAGGAGGGATGATGTATTACCGACGACATCCACCAGCGAGGGCCCTCGTTTGTTGCGAGTTATGGAGGATCGGATGATGAATCCGATGTGGATCCACCTCGGGAGCGAGGCCCGACGGTGCGAAGTTGGACTATTTCGACCGGGCCGTTCCAATTGTACCAAGATGTTGAGGCGATTCGACGAAGAAGAAGAAGATCCGCTATTCAGGGCATACTCACCTTCAAATAGACATGCATAATGTCGATCTATCTCAAGATGATGCATTGGAGTTTCCTGAACTACCACACCGGACGCGTGACCGTACAAATTCTTCATTGGATTCGGACCAATTAGAAGTTGGTAACCAGTTTTCCAACAAGAATACTTTTCTTGGTGCATTGAAACAATACAGCATCAGGAACGGGGTTAACTACACTATGGTTAAATCAAAGCTCGATAGGTGAGGCGAAGTGTCTTTGTGCAAGGCGGCACATGTGCATGGAAAATCATGGCGTCGTTGAGGAAAAGGACGAGGGATGTGGGAGGTGAAGAAGTACAAAGGTCCGCGTACATGTCTTACCTAAGACAATACCACTATGTGTTCAATGATTTGAATAACACTAATATTATGTAATGTTGCATTATTTAACGTGCTTCGTTGACGGTGTAATACAAAATCATCCGAGGATGGATTCGGACATGTTGGTGATTTAATAATCTCGACGGTGAAGGCCGATCCCAAAACTACAAATCTTACCTTAATTGGCAATATTCATAGCCAAATGGGGTACACGCCTCTTCTGAAAAGGCTTGGATAGCTAAGCGTATGCGTTGAAAAAGTTGCACGGTCGGTGGGACGCTTCATATAATGAAGTGTGGCAGTGGTGTCAGATGTTGGAGACATATGTCCTAGGCAGCACAATAGACATTGAAACGGAACCGAGTACTACAACGATCGTCGCTCCGTGGATGCGCGGTGTTCAAGCGCTGCTCGGACATTTAAACAATACCGAGATGCTTTTACATCCGCAAGCCATTAGTACAAATTGACGGTACCTTCATGTATGGTAGATATACGCGTCGGCTATTGCTAGTTTGTGGTACAAGACGGTATGTAGGAGAATCCTTCCGATTGCGTTCGCAATAACACCGAAGAGTCGGTGATGATCGGGACTTCTTCCTATCTAGGTTAAGGAGGCATGTCCGCCTCAACCTCGACATATCGTTATATCGGATCGGGCCCCGGAATACTTGCGACAATAGATCGACAGGGAAGCATGTGGCATCGCACACACCATCGATATTGCCTGAGGCATGTTTCATCCAACTACTATGGGCAACACCGATCTAAAAGACAGAAACGGCAAGTGACCGATATGGGTATGAAATATCTATTAATATAATTTCTTTTGAAATTTTCAATTTATTCGCAATTGAATAGTGGTATGTAATATTCGCTATCAACGTATATTGGTAGGGTACGAGATCAATAAAGACCATTTTCACGAGATGTTGGCCAGTATGCGCGCAGATAACGCCAAAGGCGCAGAGTACCTGTGCAATATTCCTTTTGAACAGTGGACACAAGTATATGACGGCGGCCTACGATATGGTCATATGACCACAAACCTGGCCGAATGCATAAATTCTGTGCTAAAAGGAACCCGTCATCCGCCGATTCTGGCGATTTTACGGAGACATATTTTCGTTTAGCGGCACTATTTTCAAGAGAGCGGCGAGTTATCGAGGCGATGCAAGGAGGCCATATATGGAGCCCAAGGTCTTGCAAGAAATTAACCGTGGGAAGGCACGGCGAACATCATGCACACAAGTGTGTCATGACCGCATGACGACCTATGGTTTCGTGTCACGGAGTTTGACAGTCGAACCAAGGTATTGTTGGCGGGCATTATCGTGTACACTTGACAAATAGGACATGCGACTATGGGATATTTGATGCGCCGTTACCCATGTGCTCATGTACTTGCGGCTTGTCATAATCTTCATCTTGATCCCATGAGCTATGTCGACGAAGTCTACAAATTAGAAAACATGTACAACGTGTGGAGACACGTATTCCCACCATCCCGGATGAACGTAAGTGGCCATCGGTATCGCTTGCCTTCAGATAAGTCATTTACGGATAGAGAATTAAGGCGAAACCAAAAGGTCGACCTTCCTCGACTAGAATACGCAACAATATGGATATCCGAGAACCGACCAACCAAATTCGGCGGTGCGGGTGGTGTAGGAACCCGGGCCATACATCTCGCTCGTGTCCAAATCGGACTAGTTGACCGTGTTCTTAGCTTGTTTGTCTCTTGCTGGCTATGTAATTTCTATTTTTTTGGAGGAAAACGGTGAACTTTTGTACAATAACTCAAATTTATTAAATATAAGATAATTAAAATTAAATTACAAACACAAATAAAAAACAACTTTTTTATTCAAAAAATAAAAAAAATTATTACAATTTAAAAAATAAAATAGCCCATCCTAATCAACGTTGATGCCGTAATAAACCAGCTTTTATTTTATTCAAGTTATTAAAATTAAATTACAAAATTACAAAAAAATTAAATCATTTCTATCTTATCAAAGATATTAAAATTAAAATAAAAAATTAAAATACAAAAGAAATAAAATTAAACTCAATTTTATTAAATAAAAAATTAAATTACAAAAAAAAGAAATTAAACCATTTCTATCTTATCAAATATATTAAATTAAAATACAAAATTAAATTACAAAAGAAATAAAATTAAACTCAAATTTTATTATATAAAAAATTTAAATTAAAAGAAATTAAACCATTTCTATCTTATCAAAGATATTAAAATTAAAATAAAAAATTAAAATACAAAAGAAATAAAATTAAACTCAATTTTTATTAAATAAAAAAATTAAATTACAAAAAAAGAAATTAAACCATTTCTATCTTATCAAAGATATTAAAATAAAAATAAAAAATAAATTACAAAAGAAATAAAATTAAACTCAAATTTTATTATATAAAAAATTTAAATTAAAAGAAATTAAACCATTTCTATCTTATCAAAGATATTAAAATTAAAATAAAAATTAAATTACAAAAGAAATAAAATTAAAATCAAATTTTATTATATAAAAAATTTAAATTAAAAGAAATTAAACCATTTCTATCTTATCAAAGATATTAAAATTAAAATAAAAATTAAATTACAAAAGAAATAAAATTAAACTCAAATTTTATTATATAAAAAATTAAATTAAAAAAATTAAACCATTTCTATCTTATCAAAGATATTAAAATTAAAATAAAAATTAAATTACAAAAGAAATAAAATTAAACTCAAATTTTATTACATATAAAAAATTAAATTACAAAAAAATTAAACCATTTCTATCTTATCAAATATATTAAAATTAAAATAAAAAATTAAATTACAAAAGAAATAAAATTAAACTCAAATTTTATTACATATAAAAAATTAAATTACAAAAAAAATTAAACCATTTCTATCTTATCAAAGATATTAAAATTAAATTAAAAATTTAAATTACAGAAATTAAAAAATTAAACTCAAATTTTATTAAATATATTAAAACTAAATTACAAAAAATAAAATAACAAAACTAAATTAGGGTTTAGGGTCGTCTGGGGTGGGAACCAAGTGCCACATGGGGGCGATCGTGATTCTGTACCGGATTCCTCCTTCTTCTAGCTTTCTTGCGGGGTCGTGGAACCTTAGGTGGGAATCGGGTTCCTCCGGCGGTGGGCTGGTTCAGGTGTTGCGATGATGACCCACCTTGATAAAATAATGACCGGAGGTGTTTGCATAAACCACGGCGGGGTGATCGCATCCGTGCACGGTGAAGGAGCTCGGTAGAAAGAATCGCTCCCGACGGCGCCTCCTCTAATCCCACACCGACGTCGGCCTCACGATCGGTGGCTAACGGAGTTGTCAGGAACGGACTCGAACCCGGCCATGCATTCCAACCTGGAGTGGGACTAGGAAAAGGAAACATATATGGGTTAGGAAGATACATATAAGGGGTAGGGTATGCACCTGGCATAAACTGTGGATGCTGTGATGTCGGTGTTGTCAGTTGAACTGATGGGCCCGGTGATTGTGTAGGCGCTGTTGATGGGCCCGGTGACTGTGTAGGCGCTATTGCTGGGCCCGTCTCATCACCCTTTCTCCTTGAATGTAAAGGGGCCCGACGTTCCCTTCGCTCGCGAATTTACCGTCGCCTCTCTTCATCCGACAACAGATACGGCTTGCCATGGATTCTAAACCATGGCATGTACTCCGGCACGCACGCTAACTCAGGAACTATGATCGGTTCCCGGTTAGGTAAAAAGTCATACCGGTTCTCCCACGTCTCGATATGTTCTGACCAAAATCTTGGCCAATCCGTGTGCTGCTGCCGTAAGTCCACATTGTGCTCATCATCGAGCACCTCAGGAGGCACGGGAATCGATTGTCGGCATCCAAATTGCCGCAGAACCCGATCTGACTAGTGCATCTCCACGGTCGCGTAGGTGATTAGCGGGACCTTAACGTGCCAACTGTTCGGATTTTGGAGAAACTCCTCCGAATTCTTGCTCAATTTCGGATCCTCGTCTGGTGTCCATTGAAACTATATTAACATTACCAAAATATTAGTTATATACATAAATACTAAATTATAATAACGAAATTCGACACTTACTTGTGATTCCGACCGTTGTTCCAATATGAGTCGTATATCCTCAAGCGATTTAGGTATTCCAACATGACTCGTCGGATGGTTCCACCTAATTAAATAAACTTTTAGCATGCAATTATACTATAAATCTACGACATAATTGTAAAATATAATATTAAATTTACCTCGTTATCAGTGAGAATGAATATGGCTGGTCGAGTCGAGGACGTAAAAATAGAAATCGAAACCATGCCCATGACTGCAGTAGTGATAGGCAACCTCCGATTTTTGCTTTACTCGGCAGCGTCGCCCTGCACATCCCCAGTACAACCTCGATAGCACGCGGACCCCAACTCAATTCACCGTTGCTCTCAAATCAACAAGTTTGAGAACCATCTCGTGGACGAGGTTTCTAGAGAGGTCCGGCATCGATAGCCTCCAATTATCTCAAGCATGTATGCCCGCATATCTTGTATTCTTTCTTCTTCTATCGAACCTTCATTCGGTGCGGAATGCATCTCATAACCAAGCCATATCGATCCGACCTCCTTGCATTTTATCCGGAATGGCACCCAGAGCTCGTAGCATACTGGCCATCCAATCAAGAGATGTTACGGACCGGATGACTCTGAATTCGCCCACCAGTAATCCCAATCAGAATCGCACATCTTCTAAGGTGATGGTACACTCTCGCATGGCGGATGGAAAGTGTGCGTCTCGGTCTTCACCTCTCTATCAACGCTCGATCAAAGCGGGTCCAACTTGAACCCCTACTATCGTGGTCACGTGCAAAAACTTGCTTCCGCAGTAATTCTCAATCAATGGCGATGGGGACCGGGCATGTTGTGAATATAACATTGCAACACCCGATCTACAGATGTTTTAAAAATTATAAAATTCAAAATTAATTAAAATTAGATAATTAAAAAATTTAATAATATTGAAAATTAACATTCAAACTTACCATTTTCATTTGCTCGACAAGAATGTGCTTGTTGTCTAGGTGACGTAATTCCCGACCATTGTACTCAGATAAAGAATTTTAAAATTTCCAAAAATAGATATATTAAAAAATTATAAAGGGCTTTTTCAGAAATAGTAATGACTATTTTGAAATTTGAGCATAAATTTCAAGGACTTTGAGAGAAACTTGAGAGAAAATTGAGAGCAAATTGAGAGAAAATTGAGAGAAAAATGAGAAAGGATTGAAGTGTGAAAAAAATGAAGGGTTGGGGGGTATTTATAGTTTTTTTTTTACCGTTGGGGGGACCGTTGGGGGGCCAATGGTCAAAAAAATTTGATTGTTAGATTGCTTAAAAGCGCGTCCCTGGGGCGCTTTAAACCACCTCAAGAAAAGTGCGCCCTCGTGGGAGCGTTTTCTTGAGGTGGCTTAAAGCTCCCCTGGGACGCTTTTAGCCGCTTTCAAAAAACGCTAGCTAACGTGGACGCGATTTTTAGGAAAATTGCCCTTTTCGGTTAATATTTTTGAAACCTGTCTCTTTCGATAATTTTTTATTTTTTTTGGTATTTTTGGGATATTTGCCCAAAGATTAAATATATTATTATATCGAGATATTCAAATTTTAATAAAATTTTTTAGTTGATACCCAGTTTACCCTAAATTAAACAATTTTTCTCTTTTTCGTTTTGATAACCCGGAGCTTCCATTTTCATTAGCTCAGGTTGTAGCGAGTTTTCTACCTTTGCTTCGCAATGGACGACATCCCACCCTATCCCCCAATTGATCCAACCACCTTCGACCTCATCGTCATAGGCACCGGCCTTCCCGAATCCATCATAGCCGCCGCCGCCTCTACCGCCTCTAAATCCGTCCTTCACCTGGATCCCAATCCCTTCTATGGTTCCCACTTCTCCTCTCTCCCTCTTGCCGATCTCCCCTCCTTTCTCTCCTCCCACTCGACCTCACCATCACCACCACGCTCACCTTCTTCCGACGACCCTAACGAATTTTCTCTCTTGGAATTTGCTACTCGTCCTCTCTATTCCTCTATGGATATCTCCACTTTTTCTCCTAACCTCCTTGATCAACACTCTAGAAAGTTCAACCTCGATGTGGCTGGACCTAGGGTTTTCTTTTGCGCCGACAAATCTATTGAATTGCTACTAAGAACTGGAACCAACCAGTACATGGAGTTCAAGAGTGTTGACGCCACTTTCGTTGGGGACAACAAGGGCAACCTCTGGAGTGTGCCGGATTCCAGAGCTGCCATATTCAAAGACAAGAGCCTGGGACTCGTGGAGAAGAACAAGTTAATGAGGTTCTTCAAGCTGGTGCAGGGACACTTGGCTGGCGAACAAGACGTCAAGATTTCCGAAGAAGATTTGCAGAGTCCATTTGTTGACTTCTTGAATAAAATGGGATTGCCGCCCAAAATTAAATCGTCTGTTAGTCACTACTTTTTTCGTTTTTTTATGTTGTTTTAATTTTCCCATCTCTAGTTACCTCCTCATTGATTCAGTCATAGGCGTGATTCTCAACCGCTTTTGATTTTTTTTTCTTGTCTTTACAGGTTTATATTGTATGCTATAGCAATGGCGGATTATGATCAAGAAGATACCGGAGTTTGTAGAGATTTGCTCAAGACAAAAGATGGGATCGATCAGTTGGCTTTGTATAATGCATCTATTGGCAGGTTAACTTTTATTGTTTCTGTTTATTTTTCAAGTCAAGCCTTCAACTAAAGTTAAAAAATTTTCAACATCATGTTGAAATTTGAATAGAAACTTATTATATCAAATTGTGGTCTATATTTATGTTCAATGAAATTATTTATTGTCTTTAGGTTTCAAAATGCATCTGGGGCTTTCTTATATCCTATCTATGGGCAAGGAGAACTATCACAAGCTTTTTGCCGTCGTGCTGCTGTCAAAGGTTGCCTTTATGTAAGTTCTGACGAGGAGAGAATTATTTTCTTTGATAATTTTAAATGCAGTTATTGATGCATTTCCTACCGTTGTAGTTTTTATATATATCATTACATGTTAACCTGATTTTGTGTTTACATCTATTTGGCCTGATATATTTTTTACCAACTGCTTTTATGTAAAATGAGTGGATTCAGTTGCTTGATATATAAATGCTAAGTTGTCTACTATTTCTGCTAACGATTTCCTTAAATTGATGTTTTTCTGTGGATAAACTCCAGAAGAAAGTAACAGTGGTTTTTTAGCTAAAAAGGTATAGGAATTGCCCTGAGTTACCTATCATTTCAGAGTACCTACTGGCAACTACAGTTCATTCAAATATCCTCCTATGTCCTAATTGGATAGACATAAAAAGAGTTTATCTGATATAGTTCTCCTCAATCATATTCACCTCCTCTATGAGTTGGTTGACGGCATTTGACATCTTTGAGATACCCAACACCAAACAGCAATAGAGTAGTTCCTGGCATTAACTGTGTGACCAACAACCTGACTTTACATGAGATTATTATGTTTTAGCATAAAATTATGTTAATCCATTTGAATAAACATGACACAGGTATTGCGTATGCCGGTTACTGCATTGCTTGTAGACAAGGTATGGAAGCATAAGCCAGACTAAATTATGCTAGATATTTAATATTCTAATCAGACTGTTAATTACGTTAAGGTAAAAGAACGTCATGTTTTTCCCTTGAAAACTTCTCAGGATACCGGGTGTTATAAAGGTGTTAGATTAGCTTCAGGTCAGGATATATTCAGCCAGAAACTGATCCTTGATCCAACCTTTAAGGTAACATTACCATTAGGATCATCCCCGCCACTTCCACTTAAAGAAAAGCTTCCCTTTTTCAGTCTGAAGGATGATAAAGGAAAGATAGCAAGGGGAATATGCATCACAAAGACTTCTTTGAAGCCTGATATATCGAACTTTTTGGTTGTATATCCTCCAAGATGTAAGATCGGTTTCTTTTGCTTTTGTTGAAGATAAGAAACAAAGAAAAACTAGTAACTTTTTTTTTTTTTTTTTGCTTCCTCCTAGCATTGTTTCCTGAACAGGTTACTTCAATCAGACTTCTCCAAATAGCTAGCAATTTGGCTGTTTGTCTGCCAGGCATGTAAGTTCCATTTAGTTTCTGAAGAGGATTGGTTTTATCTTCTCTGTGTTTGTTTTTACGTTGATGAATTTTATCAACTGTTATCTTTTCACTTCCTTGTTGAGCTGCTTTTCCTGTGGTTACCTTTGAATTCTGTGAGAAACTGTTTACCTAGCATTTAGTTGTATTGTCTTTCAGACATTAAAAGCTCAATTTTGTGGTTTTATTGATAATTAAGTGAATAGAGAAACTTCACCATTATAATTATTTTTATTGGTTGATGTTTTCTGTTCTTATGCATAATACATAGGATGGAGTAATTTGAGTCTATTTGCTTAAGTCATGAATGTAAGTATTTCTCCCTGTTCTATTCAGGTTTGTGTTATATATCTCAGCATTATGTAATGATGATGATCAAGGAAAGAAGTTAATTCATGCAGTCATGAACACGCTTCTTACAGTTCCTCTAGATTCTGAAAGTAATGCTGCAGTTCGAAGTGAGACTGCAGACATTGGTAGTGCAGTTCAAGATGAGACTTCAGAAAGTAGTTCTGGAGGTCCAAGTGATTCTGGAGAAGAAAAACCTACTCTACTTTGGAGTGCGTTGTATAGTCAGGAGCTAACTTTGGTATGTTTCTTATGATCGCTTTTCTTATGTGTATCTCCTTAGTTACTAATATTTTGGTATTGTGACTTTGGGCCTCTGTTTTTGATACGATCCCGCCTCGGTGTTGAGCCGAGTCGTATTAGTTGCCCAATCGTAAAATCAAGTAAGAACAGGTTGTTTGCAAAAATAGGTTTTAAAATAAGGATGATAGGTCGAAACAAAGTGGTTGGGAAATGGTTAAGGTAGCAAAGGAAATGGATTCGGCTAAGGCTAAGGTTGAACCAACACAATAGGCTATGTTGACCCGAGACCTATGGTAGCACTTAGGGGAATAAGGTGATGGAAATATTAAGGATAAATCAAAGAACCTTGACCTGCTATCTATGAAAGATAGGAACCACAGGTATAGGTGAACGCCACACTTAACAAAGTGATAAGTTCGAAGAAAGACGGGATTGATGCCACAAGAGTTGTCTCGATAAGTCAATTCAGTCTAAAGAGAACAATTAGAGTTTGAACACTCACAAAGTAATATGATATTCATCAAATGATCAGAAGTCCTTGCAAAATGAAATTAGCTAAATATTTATAGCCATTACATGAGATAGCCGAATAGGCATTTTAGTGAGCTGAATGGACAGCAATTAACAGCTTAAGGAAGCTGAAATTTCCTTGTAGTTTCCTAGAACGTCCTTGGAAGCTTCCTAGCTGATGGAATTAAGTGTTGAGCTGATTAATCACTTGAGGTTTGGCCAAGAGGGAAGAACAAGCTTAATTGTGCTGCATTGATTAGCTGAACAGCCTTGAGTAGTTTAATAGCTTCTTGAGTTCTTCAATGGCCAATAGGTGTGAAAGGCCGAAATGAACAGACCCTTAGGTGTGAATGCACTAAACCGAATGGCCATTCCATGTGAAAAGGATATCCAGCCATGTGAAAACTTTCAAGCTGCTTTGAAGAGCTGGACGGTCAGCTTGGAAGAAGAAAGCATCAGCTCTTTTGGCCCTTGGTGTCCACGAAGAAGTGCTGGCCATATCAATCATCAGCTGTCCATGTTCATGCCGCCCCATACATGTACCTAAAACAAATTTAATTAAGCAATTAAATTAGCTTAAGACATCATAAAGCCGGCTGCAGCTAGGACAAATTTAATCAATTAAATTCGGCTGGACATTTTAAATAGCAACATGAAATAAATTTGTTCTAGACTTACCACATTAAAAATAGCTAATAATTATGTATGAACTAAGAAACATTTAAACGTAATTAAAATGTCCAGAATTTGACACATATTATTTGAGCTGAATCTAACTATATTAACTAACTTAATTAAATAGCTAAGTTTATTCCAGCAGCTTAAAATGCATAAAATAAAATGAAATAAAATCAAGCTCAATGAGCTAGGATCAAGTCGATTTGAGCTCCATTGAGCTGGATCGAGCTAAGTCAGCTTGCAAGAGGTTGCAAACTACACTTGGTGAGCTGGTCCAAGAATGATCAATGAGTCTGGCAACCTCTTCTCCCCAAGCTCGATCTATGTAGCTCGTTATAGCTACTTGGAACTTCTTAGTTCGGGATCGAGTGATGGGACCCAAAGGAAGCTCAATGGGGTCGGCAGCTAACTCCCCGGCTAAGCTTGCATCAGTTTTGTTGTGCTTCTTCTTCTTCATTTTTTTTAAAGAATAATCATGTTACCTTTTCCAGAAATCTTTTAACACTTGGGACATGGTTTTAGAGGGATGATACGATCTGCCTAACAGTTGTTAAGACTTGGAGTTTTGTTAATGTGCTGTGTTGATTGTAGTGCCCTTTTCAACAGAAATATAATTTGTTTTCAGGGTCAAGTTGATTTTATCTGTTCAACTCCCATGCCAGATGGTAAACTGAACTACAATGATCTCATAGATACGACTTTTAAGGTACTCAGTTTGCTAATGTTCATGAAATTTAAAATTATATTCTATATGAGTGTGCTATGTTTATAATTCTTCTGGCACAATCTCTACACATACAATTATCCTGTTGGGGTTGCTTTATTTGATCTTTTTATGTGCGATCTTTGTTCTTTGGGATGAAATTTCAGATTCACTCGTGCTACATTTGGTTACTAGTGTAATAACAAGAGTAAAAAGCATATTTAACACATATGTTCTAAAATAGTTGGACATAAAATAAAGTAGAATTAGTACAAATTTAAACATGCAATTAGAAAGATGAGTAAAAAATCTTGTAAAAAAAAAGTCCTCTTCAATGTAAGTGAAAAGTTTTTCTTCTCTTTGCTATAAACAAGTAAAGTTACCAATTGTGATTAGTTTATAGCTAACCAATGACTAAAACATGTGAAAAAAATAATACTCCAACCAAATGTAGCATCGAAGTTAAATGAAACGTTAACTGTACTGAATTGCAGATGTTTTAACATTTCTTATTGCTGATTGGAATGTATTACTGGTTGTGGAATATGATAGATATTTCAGGAGATTTACCCTGAGGAAGAATTCTTTCCGGAGACATCCTTAGAGAATCCTGAGGGTGATGGTGATGCTTCTCCGGAGACATAAAGATTTACTGAATGGAATATAATCTCTACCTAATGGAGCATCTAACAATCCAGATCCTTTTCCAAGACTGTGGTTAAATGATTGGAGGATGCCGTTATCAAATGATGTATTTGAAGTGGAGAAGAAAAAAGGAAAGGGATTTGAGAGGACATTGTCGTTTACGGATTTTGACTTGGTTTCCCATGTATAAACTTGTGTTGTATCCATCTTTTGCTAGTTGTATTTTGGTCGGATTTTTTGCTACTTTTACAGGTCTGATGTACCAGTAAAAAAACAATTTCCCCCGCGAAGTATGAAAAAGAGTAGCAGGGGCAGTTATGAGGTTATTTAAGTATTTAACACATTCGCATCCTGTGGAATTACCGTAAATGAAATGGTTGGCACTTCCAATATTAGCATTTCGAAGAGATGATGGTCTCCGGTTCTCTCGAATCCTTGAAAATACATAAATACAGTAACATAGTGATGCGTCTTATTACACTCTCGACGTGAATGATTGCTATATTATTTTGTGTTCTTATTCAGTAGATACATTACTAGTTCACTACTTGCAAATGCAT
This sequence comes from Gossypium rotundifolium, assembly GCA_025506655.1. Lineage (NCBI taxonomy): Eukaryota > Viridiplantae > Streptophyta > Magnoliopsida > Malvales > Malvaceae > Gossypium > Gossypium rotundifolium. Next base: position 121,724,492 of record CP106728.1, read on the forward strand.
CACATTTTGGGACTCCCTTTCTCATCAATAACTTGGTCTCACACTGAGGCGAGAAGCCAGTTTCTGACCCAAAGATTTGTCAGCCTGTAGCCACACAAAGATGATTATCATTATTATTATGAAGGCGAAAGATAATTAGCATGTTGTGGGTGTTTGTATAAAATAACAAAAAGATCAGAGGACGAGAGTCCCACCTGCGATCAGTATGAGATCCCAGTGCTGCGGATCTCATATGTGACCCTTGGATCAGACAAGGCCTCAATCCAGCGTTTAACAAAGCGTTCTTGCCTGAGACACAACCAAAATGGCATTATATTTTATATGTCAATTAATGTATAAAGAAATGAAGCAATTTCACATTTCCTATCCAAATAAAAAAGACCTGTCTGGTGCAAAGGATCTGTATCTTTCCCCAGGCTGCTTAAAGTTGTTCTTCTCAATAATGCACTGTGACAATACAATAGTTGAGAAACCATGAACTGATTATTATCAACATCACCCACACACACAAGAACCAAACCTTGTCTCTCTTGCCGCTACAAATGGCAGTAGGGATAGGGTACTTCTCAGCATGGCGCGCTGGATCAAACACCCAAAGAGAAAAAAAAAACATCAAAGGCCACAATGCATCAATTAGATGATAGTCCATCATGGACTTAGCATGTCATATCTACCTCCTCATCTCTGTGCATGAAATTCATAAAACCTTCATGGTGATTATTGTGATGAACACATTTAGGAGCATTTGCTGGAAGCTGCAGATAATTGGGTCCTAGGCGGTGCCTCTGAGTGTCGGAATAGGAGAAGATCCTTGTTTGGAGCAACTTATCATCCGAGTAATATATACCGGGGACAATGATGGAAGGGCAGAAGGCTAACTGCTCGTTCTCAGCAAAGAAGTTATCCATGTTTTTGCTTAGAACTATTCGACCCACCGGCTGCAATGGCAAGATGTCTTCCGGCCAGGTCTTAGTTACATTAAGCGGGTCGAAATCAAACCTATCCTCGTCAGCAGGATCCATCACCTGAATGAAGAGCTTCCACTCAGGATAGTTCCCTCCTGCAATGGAGTCATAGAGGCATGGCTGTGATTAGCTCCACCAACTGTTATGGCCTCATCCTCCAACAGGTTTTTAATCCCACAAGTAGGTTTCCAATGGAACTTAACATAATGTGCCTTCCCAGCCTTGTTGATTAGTGTATGGGTATGAACCCCAGAGCCATCCATGTGCCTGTAATCCTGGGGAATACCTATATCATCAAACAGGAAGGTGAACATATGCAAGCTTTCCGGATGGTGCGAGAAGGAGTCCAGAATTCTCCAGTTTTCCTGAATATGGGACTTCGGGTTCGGTTTAAGGGCATGCACCATATCAGGGAACTTCATTCCATCACGGATGAAAAACACTGGGAAATTGTTCCCCACTAGATCAAAATTACCCTGGTTCAAGAAGAACAAGCATGGATAAAAAGAACTAACAATGTTAATATGCTGCTGTGAGGTTCAATATTACCTCTCGAGTGTAGAATTTCACGGCGAAACCTCGAGGGTCTCGCAGAGTTTCGGGACTGCCATGTTCATGGATAACAGTGGAAAATCTAACAATGAGTGGTGTCTGGACTCCAGGACCACGAAGGAAATCAGCACATGTGAGATGAGATATGTCATGAGTGACCTCAAAGAACCCTTTTGCACTTGCTCCTCTAGCATGAACTACACGTTCTGGAATGCGTTCTCTATCAAAATTAGCAAGCTTTTCCAGCAAATGGTAATCTTCCGGAAGAATTGGACCTGCCAAAAAAGTGTTGCTTAGTCTCTGGTTTAGCATCTCCAGGTTTTGTGAAAAATGCTACAATGAACAAACATGATATAGGCGCACACCAAGTATCATATTAATTACCTCTTGCTCCGACAGTGAGCGATGAGTTATTGTTCCAAACTGGTGCACCAGAATTGGTGGTCCAGAATGGGGAATTAAAGGCACTTGAAGGACGATGCTGCATCAAAAAATAGCTCTTATAAGAAGATAAATAATGATTCTAGAAGATAAACTAGCGGACTTTGTTCATAACTTGATACACAATACAACCTCAAAAAGACATCCAATCTTACCTCCAAGGCAGGTCGATCTGGTACGAGTAATGAAAACTAGAACACAATTCATTATTATATAAAACGTAATTCAATGGGACAAAATATGATTTATTGGAACCTAAAACATAGTTTTGGAACTTGGAATAGCTGGGAAAATATAGAAAAATAAAGAGAGGAAGCAACTTAAAATTTTACCAGCAAACTAGCATATTTTATTCAATATCAAGTTTTCTGAATTTTGTTCTAAAGTTTCAAACACTGAGATACTTAAATATTCCTAGCAAAATTAGAAGACATGGAAACAAAGGATAATCCACCAAAAAGGAAGTGGAGTAACAACAACAATAGCAAGCTTAACAAATAGATAAAGTTAGTAGTTTGTACCTTGTAAGGATCCATGACGATCCATGACGAGAGAAATAGGAGATAGAGTGAATTTGTTTGTGTTGTGATTTATATACCCGTTTTGGCTGCCTTAAAATTTAAATTAATTAACAAAAGTGAAAATGCAATAAAAAGAAAATAATATATAAAGTTTGAAGGCCATAGGTGAGATGAGCTTATCCTGTTTTCGTGGTTTTAGGGATAACCAATACAAATGCAAATGCAACAAAATGACGATTAAAAAGAAAAACCAATGGCAACAAAATGAAGTCGGAGTAATTTCAATTATATATTTCTTTCAAGTATTCCCAATTCAAGCACAGCCACAGCCATTAGACATATATAAGATGATGAGACAATTATTGCATCCTGAGTTAGGAAGTTATCATCTCATATCTTCGACAAAATTAGGTAATTATGTCGTTTCTTTAATTAGGTTTATAAGCTATTTTTTTAAATTTAGGGAAGTGGGTTATTTTTAGAGAAAGAAATCGAAAGCGCGTCCAGTTGGATGCGCTTTCTGTTTCTCTCTCCTAAAGTTAAGGTTTTTAATGTTTTTAGATTCAAGGTTTTAATACTTTTAGATTTAAGGTTTTCGAGTTTAAAGTTTTTTAAAAAGGGTTTGGGGTTTTTGACTAAAACCGGAGAATTTCAAAGGTAGTTTTGAGGAGTTGGGGATGTGATAACGTGTCTCATAACACATATATTTCATTTGTCGTGGCAGGATAGGACCATTACCTCAGAAACCCATTTTGGGGAAATATGGTTTCAAGGTGATTGTGCTAGATAAGATTAGGGGTCGAAGTCCAAGTGGAAGTCCCAGTCGGTGGCCGTGATGCGATCACGGGTTCAAGTACAACCGGGGGCCAGTTGACGGTCGTTACATGGTCAGAAGTTTAAGCTTTTTGGGTACCCCACAAATGATGCCTTATATATACCATACATAAGATTGAGACTATAATCATAAGGAAAAATGGAGGGATTTCCGGTGTAAAAGATGTAATTTTTTTTCTCTATTTCCATGTAGTTCATATCTTCAACCTTTCATTCTTATCCGAAGGTTGACACTGTGGTGGACACAAGAGGACTCTCAGGGGGCGAGTAGATGTTTCGATGAAAATAGAGGTCAAACTCGGGTTGGCGCGGTAGCGGTTGTAGTTATTAATAAGTTGTTTAATAACGAAAACTGTTGTCAGCCCGAAAAGAGCATCACCGTTACTCCACTGAAATAGTCACTCCTTGCCTGAGAGTCTTGCGTCCACAACGGTGCCGACCTTTGGATAAGAAGGAAGGTTAAAGGTATCGGTTGCTTAGAAATGGAGAAAAAACTTATGTCGATTATAGTGAGAAGACCCATAATTTTCCCTTCTGATTATGCCTTCAAACTTCCGTATGTTATTTATAAGGCAACATTTTTGGGTATCCAAAAAGTTTGAGCTCGTGGCTACATAACTACAGTCAACTGGCTTCCCTATTATACCTCGATCTATGACTGTATGACGACCATCATTTGAGACCTCCACGTATACTATCACTCATGACTGTACAAAGCAAAATCACCCTAGAACTCGACTTCCCCAAGATAGACTTCGGAGGTAATGGTTCCATCTCAGCATGATATATGAAATGTGTGCAGCTTGGAGCAATGTCGCATCATCGATGACTCAATAATACCTCGAACATCAACCAAAAATTAGTAGCGACATAAATTTTTAACATCGAGAAGTGTTTTATAGATGAAAGATGAAGAGGCTATGGGAGAAGATTTTTGAAGAATGATGAAGCATGAAGTGGAAGAGCCCTTTTTATAGATGTAGGAGAAGGGTTGGATCGCGACGTAGAAATTTCTCGCGGTCGAAAACGCGCTACATGACTAGCGTCTTCAAGGAATATATTCAAAACATGCTTAAAATCAGTTGAAAAATTAGACGGGCATGTACTTTTAAAGAAAAAAGGTTAGAGAAAACACACCCAACTGGGCGAGCTTTCTCTAACTTTTTTTCTATTGAAAATTAGAAGCAGTTGCCCCAGAGAACATTTTTGTATAATTGATACATGTTTTGAGGCGCCAAATACTATTGGAAGCACTATTTTGATGAAATTGTATAACTTCATGAACGCGCTTTCGAATAATACTTTGCATTTCATTATCATTGTTCGACGAATGCATGTATTCATAAACGAATATTGATGCATGTATTCCCTCTCTCATTGGATTATTTTCCTATCAATGACAAGTACTTTAAATAACTTAGACATGCAAAAAATTAATATAAAAAATTGAATTGTTAAGTCTCGAAACTTGTGTGTACTTCTTTAGACAATCCTCTAATTTTTTTTTGTATTAATCCAATTCGTGATCGATATTGAAATGAGTCGACGAGTGAAATTCATTATTTACTACGACAATCAAATATGTAATATAGAGGTCGGGGTGGTACTTGTAGGAGCACAGTCCGTGGAATTGACGTTCAATCATTCCATTCAATTGTGTGAGATACAAACAAGAATTAGGAGAAAAGTCGGAGGATCAACCCAGGGAAGAATTTCAAGGTTGCAATGTAGATATCTTGCTTTCGTTGACCACTATAGGTATGACCTATTTGATGTGAATGACGAGCTCCAGCTCGAGATGGTCATATCATCGCATGTCTCAACCAAAAATACTATAATTGAGTTATACGTTGAGTTTGCTGAAGTTGATGGATCTATCCTATCTTGGCCACCATTGCGGTGGATGTTGGAACTGAAGTTGAAGCAGAAAGTCCCATTACACGGTTGTGCGTTGGGTTCACTAGCTTGTTACAAAGCTCCTACTACGATATCCCCGAAACACCTATGGGTAGACACTTGTCGGTCTCCTGCATGAATCTAAACTTCAGGAGCTAGTACTAGTTGGGGTAGAGCATAACCCTAATCTTGACATTCGGCCTCGACATTCAATCAGTGCGTTTGATTTTAAATTCGGTGTAGGCTCGCTATCATAGGCCGAAAGCACTTATACTGGGGGTTCATCGACGTACACCGGACACCAAACTGGTGTAGATTTTGGCGGGCACATGGGTTACAGAAGAACCAACGAATTACTTCTTTCCACAAGAACCGACGAGGGTACATCAAACCCCTTGTTAGAAGGGGACAATGAAGGCGCAGATGAGGAAGAATATGCAGCCAAGGAAGAAGATGTAGATAAGGAAAAAGATGCGACCAATGAAGAAGATACATGTGAGGAACAAGGGATAACGAATGCATTTGACGGGGAGGAGTCAGACCCGTAGCCAATCCAGCAGTGCAGACCTGATGGTTTGGAGGTAGCATTATTTTCCAAGTCGAAGCTGGTTCCAACGGAGCCAGGGCCTTGGAAGTTTGACGATAATGACTCGGACAATGCTCCGGATCCAGATCCGTGATACATGGCATATGAACCTCCGCCTGCATAACCAACATTGACCTATTGGCCGAGGGTGTTTTCGTATTACAATCCGGTTACGTAATACTGCTTAGTATTAGTTAAACATTAGCCAACCAATGAGCTAATATTTGCTTCTATTTTTCTTTACATGCAAAAATCATGTGAGGACATCATACAAAGGATATTAATGTAATTTATGAATAATTTTAATAACCAATTTGTTTGAAAAAATTACAAATGTACAAATGAATGTACTATACTTAGGGCACCATAAACAATAATCCTGACATATCTCGCTCATGGTCGCAACATCACCCCTGCATTTTGAAAAACTTTACGTTTTAGTCCTTCAATTAACATCGGTGTTTTATAAGAACTTTCATAAGCTCGTTTATAACCTGTAATTAATTTAATAATGCATTTATTAAATTTTGAAACCTTATAACTTGTATAACTTGTTTATTAGATGTGCAAATGAAATTGTAGTTACTCCGACAATAAATATAACATCTCACATTTCAAATTCAGTGATCAAGTCAGGTGTGTAGGTATTATAAGAAATGTGAATGCATAAAGTAATGATATTTAGGTAAAAAGATCTCATGTAAATGTTATAAGAAATTCAGGTATAAACGAAAATAATGTTTAGATAAAAAATCACACATAAATGTTATAATAAATGAAGATATAAACGATAAAAGTTATCTGATTATTGATTCAACTCAATGAATTCAATAACAAATAAGATGTGTGATAGAGTAACCGCGTTGAAATTTGAAGGCACAAAGTAAAGATATTTAGGCAAAAAAGGATCACATGTTAGTGTTATAATAAATGAAGGTACAAAATAGTCAAAAAAAAAAAAATGAAGGTACAAACGATAAAAGTTTCAGATTATTTATTGGACGTAATGAATTCAATAAATATTAAGAGGTGCGATGGAATAACACGCTGAGCTATGAATAAAAAAAGTAAGGATATTCAAATAAAAAGATTGCATGTAAGTATTATACATATATAAACAACAAAAGTGATTTGATTATTGATAGAATTCAAGGAATTTAATAAAAATTTAGACACGAAATGAAGTAATCAAGCTAAAATGTGAACGTACATAGTAATGATATTTAGATTAAAAAGTTATTACATTTAAGTATTAAGGTATTAACAACAAATATATTTTATTGTTGATTCAACTTAATGACTTTAATAAAAAATAAGACGTAAGTACAATGATGAAGTAACTGTGTTGAAGTGTTGTCACCCAAAACTAAATAAATGAAACAAGGATTGAAAGAAAAAAACAATCTATTTCATCCTGGATTAACTGAAATCCAAATGAAACCTATATATATATATATTATTAATGACTCTATTTCAGTCAAATTTGAGAAATAATATTCTAGTTAAACCCTATTTCTTTGTTCCAATCAAACTATGATTAGTCTAGATTATTTTATTATTATTTGAAATATAAATTTAGCCTATAAATAGGCTCTTTTACAACATTAGAAAATATACCCATTAGAGATTAGAACTCATAACACATTTAGATACTTTTGTGTTTATGTTTTGAGGGTTCTTTATTTTCGGGGTTTAATTTTTTATCTTCATCTTTTGTACTCTTCGTTCTTTTTTTATTATAGTAAAATTATATTTGCTCGTGGTTTTTTATCCTCTTTGGAGGAGTTTTTTCACGTTAAATTTGTGTGTTCAATTTCTTAATTTCTTCTACTATTTTTACTTGTTCGTTGTTTAATCGGGTCGATCCCCAACAAGTGGTATCAGAGCTAGTTTAATTTTTATAGATTAGATTATTTAGAGATGACAGTAACAAGGTTTAAAATTGAGAAGTTCGATGGTGAGATACATTTTAATTTGTGGCAAGTTCAGATGATGGCAATTCTAGTTCAAACCGCTTGAAAAAAGTTGTTACTGAGAAAAAGTATGAGAATCTAAATCAAACAGAATGGGAAGAGCTTGATGAAAATGCCTTGTCTGCAATCCAGTTGTGCCTCACAAATACGGTATTGAAGGAGGAATTGATGGACCTCATCCGCTGTAATAGTTCGGTTTAAACCCTAGTCAAAATAGTAGTTTTAGGACCACAAATTCAAGTCATAAAAATATTTTAATATTATTTTCCGTGCCTATGATATATGATTAAGCATGTGTGAAAGTTTCGTGATTTAATTTGGTCATTTATATGCTTAATTTGATAAAAGGGCTAAATCGCAGAAAATGTATATAACACCTCTAACCCTAGACCGTCGCCAGAATAGGGTTAAGAGGCGTTACCAAACATTAGGAACATTTCACCACCATTTCACGACACCAATTCATTCTTCAATCAATATATATCAATTAATAACATATGGTCCCTTATTGAGGTCTACGAGACCTTAATCACATGTTTGAAAGGGGCCGGGACTAAACCTAACACTTACAAAAATTTTCAGAAATTTAAAACTTTTTCAAAGCTGCTGAGGTCACACGCCTATGTGACCAGGCCGCGTGCCTCCCATAGCTACCAGACACACCCATGTGTCCTGGCCGTGCCAAAACAGAGCATGCATACTAACTTATCCACACGGCTACCAGACACGCCCGTGTGTTATGGCTGTGTGAAAATATGCTAGCTACTGACTTGGTCACACGGCCACCAGGCACGCCCGTGTGCCACGATCGTGTAACCTACCCAAGCACATTTCGAAGTGGTCCTTGAGAAACACGGTGGAGATACACGCCCGTGTCCCTCGACTATGTATGCAAAATAGGCCATTTGCAAGGCCAAAATGCCACCCACACTTGGGTCAACCCTACAATCAATATACCAATTCATTTCATGTACTATTGACAACCAAAAACATGTCAAATGATCAACATATCATCTTATTCAATCTCATTTCTAGTCATGTCAACTTATAAACCAACTTTCACAACTAAACACATGCATTACCAAGCATGATTCATCTACAATATCACTAGATTACAATAGCATCAATCCATCACTAAGCTTACCATTTATAAGACATTTTCATTGCCATCAAAACATACCAAAACATACTTCACATACCAAATCCACATATGCATAATTCCAACATTTATCTAGCCACATCACATGACTATTTACACATCTCAAATGTATTTCAAAACAACTAGCCTATACATGCCATATTCAAATATATACATATTTAAAAGTACCAAAATAGATTGCCAATAGTGTGATAGAGATGCTGATGATCCCCGGATCCAAGCTAGCTTTGCTGACACTGTAAACAGAGAAACAAATCACACAGTAAACTTTCAAAAGCTTAGTAAGTTCGTAACATAATACATTATACCAAAACAAACCATCACATAGATTAATTCACAATCATGTATAACATACCATCCAAAGCTAATATGTTCAGTTAACCTTCCATAAACTTATTTATAGTTTCAACAACTACATAGGTTCTGAACGTACCTTAGCCAACACTTAGTTGTCGATCACTTATGCTACTCAATACTCAATATTTCATTTCGATCCACTTCCGTCACTTCTTCGGTTCAATCGCACACTTAGTGCCCAAATCATTAGCCGAAGCTTAATTAACATCACACACTTAGTGCATCTATGTCAAATCGATCTTAAATCGGTATAGTACACACAGTGCCAACCACAAAGCTGAAGCTTATGTTATTTCACACACATAGTGCTAATCATCTCGATCACATTTCTGAATACGCACACTTAATGCCCATATAACTCGAGCCCTCACATAGCATTCACAATTCAATAATATCATACCATTCATTTCATAACATTAAACATATTTAAATACACGTATTATGTCCAAACTTACCTCGAATGTCAAAATATCGAAACGGTCGATTAATCGAGTACTTTGTCTTTGCCTCGATCTCGATCCGAACTTCTCCTCTCTTGGTCTATACACATTCAAATTCAACTCATTCAATCATCAATTTATTAAATTCAGTCCAAACACATATATTTAGGGCATTTTACATAATAGCCATCACATTTTCACATTTCGACACTTTAGTCCTTATTTCATAAAATCATCAAATTCACATAATTTCTTTTCATATAAGCCTAGCCGAATTTTCCTTGTGTTCATACAAACCCACATATTTCATCTATTTCACAATTTAATCCACCAATTTACACTTTTCTCAATTTAGCCCAAAATACTCAATTTCACCAAAAATTCAAATACAAACTATGTTAGCCCAACATAAAGCTTTCATATTTCACCAACTAACATCACAAAGCTCACATGTTCATCAATGGCATATCTCAAAATCACCATCAAATTCTAAAATTAAAGCATGGGTTGGCTAGAGCACAAAGCAACGATCACGAAAACGTAGAAATTATAAAAAAACCAAAGCCAAAACATACCTTAATTGAGCCTAGCAAGTGCCGAAATTTAAAAAGCTTTAAAACTCTTTTATTTCTTCAATATTTGGTGGAGAGATGAATAGAAAATGGCCATTTAATGTTTTTTTTGTTATAAAATAACTTAATTATCAATTACCAATTTTGCCCTTACTAAAATGTTTATGAAAATCATTTAAACTATGGACATATTTGTCCATCAACCACCCCACTACTAAATAATGGAATAATTGCCTCATAAGATCTTTTCATTTAAAAGCCATAACACATAGATACTCAATAATCAGCACACAACTTTCATATTTTATGCGATTAAGTCCTTTTTGCTAATTAAGCACTCAATCAATAAAATTTTCACACAGAAATTTCACACAGACTTAATCACATACTAAAACACCAAAAAGAATATTAAAATATTATTCCAGCCTCAGATTTATGGTCTCGAAACCACTGTTCCGAATAAGGTCTAAACCGGGCTGTTGCAATGTAAAAGTGGCTTGCTATTTGTTAAAGGGCTATATTGATACGGCTTTATGAATATGAGGTCCTTATGTTGTAATTAAACGATTAACATGGTTGATTGACATTAATGACCATCCATTATGCATTATTAATAGTTTATATTAAAGGTTAAATAAGTAAATTAGTTAATAAGTTAAGTTATAATAAAAAAAACATAAAAGATGGCTATTATCATCTTTATCTTTGGCTGAATATCATAGAAAAAGAAAAGAAAGAAAACAAAGTTAGGTTTCGGCTAGCTCCAAGCAAGAATTAAGGTATGTTTGACTTCGATTTTTGATAATTTTTATGTTTTTGAAATTGTTGCTAAGTTATCTTCAAGACCCATGCTTGAATTTTTGAAATTGATGATGATTTTGAGTTTTTCCATTGATGATAGTTTGTGATTTTTGATGTTTGATGATGAATTATGAAAGATATGTGTTAGATTAACAAGTTTTGTCTTTGGAGCTGTGATGATTTTGAGTAATTTGGACTAAATTGAGAAAATAATACTTTAAAGGACTAAATTGTGAAATAAATGAAATATATGGACTTAGATGGGCATGAGTAAAATTAGGCTAAGCATGGGTGTATTGAGATTTTGTGTATTTTGTAATTTTGTGTATTTTGTGATTTTGTGAAATAAGGACTAAAATATCAAAATGTGAAAATATGAGGGCTAATTTGTAAATTACCCTAAATATGTGTTTTTGGATTGAATTGAATGAGTTGATGAATAAATGGTTAAATTTGAATACGTATAGATCAAGAACCAAAGAAAACAGACTTAGATCGCGAGAAATCAAAAGTTATTGAATAGTCGTTTATCTCCGTTCTTCCCGTACGAGGTAAGTCAATATACAAATAAATGTATTTGAATTGAATTATTTGTGCATATATGAAATTTGGATTGCTATGAATATCAATTGAGATGGAATGTATGTGAACAGACACAATGCAATAGGTAGGATTCCAAAGAAGAGGAGGTGGGCCACTAGGACCGCTTAAGTACCAAGCTCTCCCTTGATCCAATCCTAGACATGCATATGTCCGTTGCCACACTCTAACCCAGCGACTTGTTCATGGACATGTTTAATTATTAAATTAAGTCTTATGCGGTTTAAGAGATGTTCAGAACTAGGCCTAAAGTCCATTAAACCCTAGCATACATGTCTATGCTCCCATAAAGCCCATCAAGCCCATTTTACATTCACCAAGCCCCTTATGCCCAAATCACATTCTTATGGCCCATTAGGCCCTAATCTCATTCATATGGCCTATTAGGCCCAAAACAATTCCAGATCATGTAACATGCATGTCTAGCTCAATTCATATAACCAAATCAATCCATTTCATCAAACTTAACCTCAGGGCCCACCGGGCCCATTTAGCCACTTTCGACTTTTTGACTTTTTGGCATTGCCGATATCATGTGTGTGTAGTGTTTGTACACACCTGGTTATTACGACGTGCTATACTATCCTTGGTCTTGAACTTACAACCAACCAATCTTCAATCAATCACTAAATCAAAACATTTACCAAAAGCCGAAACCTTACCGTAACCTTATCGTGTGCCACTGGGTTCTAATAGCCCTTTCTTAGCTACTAATCAGGAGTATCCCCTAGATCTGCACTCACACATACACCATCACAATTCGAACGACTCATAATCCACACAATTCACCCCTATAGATCATACACATTCGGCCATTCACTTAAACCATAATTGAGTCGAGTGCACTTACCTCTTTGCTAACTATCCTTACCACGCTTGCGATCCTTGAATTCTACCCTTGTTAATACAAGGTTAACGATAAGGAGAGGTTAGATAGCCCTTCAACTATTAATAAAATGCACTAAATAAGGTGACAGAACACTTATCGAAACCCTCATTTGGTCCTGCGGCCTAGATAATTATTGGACAAGATTCGGCTTTTAACATTGACTGAGAGTAGATACCAATCGATTTGTGATGGAGAAAAACAATAAGGAATAGGCACCAAAAAGGGATTTCGGCAAGAAAAGATGATGGTAATTTCGATAATGAAAAATTTGGATATAGGTGAAAAATGAAATTTCGGCAAAGGAATGATGGTTTCTTTTTTTTCGGTAAATGGAAGAATTCAGCTGAGGGGGAGAAAAAGAAAAGTAATGGAACTTTTCCAAAAGAATTCGACACCCTCTTTTATAGCTAAAAGCCGAAACTCCCTTCCCCCTAGAGTCCCATTCGGCACCAACATATCCACACCTCAATCCCCTATCTTTTCTCTCTTATCTTTACCTTAATTTTCTCTCTTGAACACTCTCTTCCAGAGTCCATTCCAACACCACTACTAACCATCTAGAAGGCAAAAATAAAACCTCTAATTTACCACTCTCAAGCCTCGAACCTTGGACCTCTTCACCTGCTAATGACGCCACCTCCTTGCTTCCTAAGTGGCGTCACTTTGCTGCTACACCACAAGCTCCTCTTGTGTCTAACCTTTTGCATTTATTTAAAAGGCCTAATAACTGAAGTCACTGTTCCCTAGGGCTAAAACCAATTTTTTTCCTATACCCTTACTTGATCCTAGGACATCTCCAAATTCCTTAACCATTAAAGCAAACATGCGATTTGTCATTTTCTTGCTCACATAAAAATTTTAGGAGACCCAAAGCCCAATAGGCCCAATACTCTTAGGCCCAAATGTGGGGCGTTACAACCCAAGTGTGGGTGGCAATTTGACCTTGAAAATGGCCTATATTTTCCCACATGGTTGAGCACACGGGCGTGTGGCTCAACCTTGTCCCTCGTGGTTGCATTATAAAGGTAAGTCAGGCTCGACCATGGGCTGGACACACGGGCGTGTGACTGGCCATGTGGTACAAGTCATGCTCGACCACGGGTGAGGCACACGGGCGCATTCATGGCCGTGTGGACAAGTCAATATGTATGCCCTGTTTTGGCATGGCTTAGACACACAGAGTGTCTGAGGCCGTGGGAGGCACACGGCCTACCCACATGGGTGTGTGACCTCTGTAACTTAGAAAAGTTTTTAAATTTTAGAGAATTTTTGTATGTGTTCGGTTTAGTCCCGACCCTATTCTTAAAGCATGTTTAAGGTCTCGTAGACCTATTTAAGGGACACTTTGATGTGAATTGATAAATTATGTCATGAAATGTCTGTAAAAGTTTTCGATCAGTCTGGTAACACTTTTAACCCTATACTAGAGATGGTTATGGGTTAAGGGTGTTACATCCGCCTTGTGGAAAATGTTAGAAACTCTTTAAGCAACTAAGTCTCTAGTTAACCGATTAGTGTTGAAACAACCTATATTTACGTTTCGCATGAACAAAAGTGAGCTTCTTAGATATCACATCTGTCAATTCATTACTCTTTTAAATAATTTAAAGAATGTTGAGGTTCAGATTGACGATGAAGATTAGGCTATGCTATTATTGTGCTCTTTACCCCTTTCATTGAAACACCCCAAACCCGACCCACGAGTCTTGACCGGATCTGGTATGTTCTTTGAGTAAAATGGTTCAAAACGTGTTTATTACTTTGGAAAAACTTGGGTGATTTTAAAGAGAACATGATTTGGGTTGGGTTCAAATTGAAAATGGTGTTATTCTCGAAGACTAGGTCTTATTAAAACTTTATCGTTGCATTTCAAAACTATAAGTTAAAGGAAAAGTCAAGTTTTTAGAGTTTAACATTTAATTGAAAATCATTTGTGTTTAGGTGTCAAAACATTTAACATTTATTTTTAAGAAAAGTTACTTAAACTTTAAATTGATAAATATCGTATCATACTAAAATAATTAAAATGCATGCATAAACAGTTTCATACTAGTGGCCTTATTACATCAAAGAAAACCCGAAATAAATCCAAAATACTTAAAAATAAATAGAAAGTCCTAAAATAAAATAAATTTTGAGCTGAGCATGGCCACCACTAAGTTCCTGCCGACCCGGTCCATCATTGAGCGTCACCTGAAAAATATCCCACAACGGGGTGAGTCAAATGGACTCAGTGTATAACTACCAACACAAAGTTCCAACGATTTAGGCATATCAGTTCATACATATATATAGCTATTATAGATAATCCGAACCCAAACCTAGATAACCATCTGCTACACATCACCCGTACCAACCATCTCACCGTGGGGACTACTAAGTCGACCCTCCATCCGCTACACATCATCGAAGGCGATCATTTGTGAGACGATCGCACATCGCCTTATAAATTCGTGGCATAGCCACCAGATAATTATATGTGACATAAGTCACCACATTCGATTATGTGACATGAGTCACGGATGTTGTGGTAAAACCACCGGATCACTTCCCTTTTCATATTCACCCATATGCCCCATGTCATACAAATCATGCAAGTAACATACTATATGTCTTATTCCATATTCATATCAATATTCACATATGTGCCATATTCCAAATGTTCACAACATTTGTTAACATAATGTTAAGGTTACGTGCACAGTACTACTGTACCATTATATGGTACCTTTAGCCACTTTTTCCAGATTTTCATTAACATATACAGAATATTAGTACCATAAATCTATTGAGAAATAGTGTAGGGCTACACACCTGGTTTACTTAACGAGTTCACTGAAATCCCAAAAATCTCGATCTAACGCTCTAGATCTTTAGTTCCTTGCTGCCGATTTGATTACTAATCAAATCCCGAAACTTCGTAGTGTTCCCCCCTGGCAATCGGCTAACACTAGATCACCTAACTGGTTAGTTTCGGCTTTTGAACAATTAAGAAACATATCTAAATCACTAATCATGACCTTGGCCGAATATCATATTTACTTACCTTGTGAATCTTAAATCCCGAAAAGTGCTACTTGGTTGTGGTATCTGTCGAAATCACTATGGGCATATGTTAGATCCAATTCTAACATTTATTCACAATAAAATGGCTTTCGGCCTAAGATCTTATTTACTTACCTTAGATTAGAAATCCCGAAAACCTCCTCCCTTGTAGTCGACAATAGCAGAATCCCAAAACCCTCCTTCAGAGTTTCGGCCAAAATACATTAATAGGATTAGTACCTTGATTTTTGATAGTTAGGGGAAGAAAAAGAATAGTAATTTGACCTAGAAGAGATTCCTTACCAACTTAATCAAATGTCCTTTCTTGAAATAGAGAGGTTCAGCTCCTGCTTAAATGATCAAATCGGCTCTTAAAAGGTAGAGGAGCATTCGGCTATGGCCACCAAGTAGAGGATTCGGCTTTAACAAGGAACACAAAAGGAAGGGCATGAATCTTTAGGGGTTACGACAATGGTGGAATAGGGAGAAGAAGATTTCGGCTAGACTAAAAGAAAAAGAAGAGAAAGGTGATGGTTTTGGAGAGAAAAAGAAAATGAAAGAGAGGCTACAATGCCTTTATGAAATTCGGCTATCCCCCTTACTAACCTTGGCCGAAAATCACCTTAAGAGAGTCCCTAGGCCACCAACACTCTCCCTTATCAGCTCTCTTATTTTCTCTTTATCACCTTATTCAAATTAATTGAAATACATCAACAATTATCCTTTACTTTAGCCAAAATTTTAAAAAGAAAAACAAGACTTATCCTCATCTTCCAAAGTCTCAATTGCCTTCCATTCTTGCTCCCCATTCTTAAAAATAAAAACCCCCTTTTTACTTCCCTTGTGGCTCGAACCCCAACCCTTCTCCATTGCTTGTGGCGTCACCTATCAAGCCTTAAGTGGCACCTGGTAGCCACTTTACCAAGCTGATTTTTGTGTCATATTTCCCCTACTAATTTTCTTAAGGCCTATCAAGCTCAGCTCCCTCTTTAAACTTAAAATCAAATAATTTCTAAGGCATTCTCCTACATTTTACTGTTCCCAAAATTCATAAAACACATTCATAATATACACAGGCATACTAGCACATGTAATTAAGCAAAAATGCACAAGCCCAAAATCCCGGATATTACAGTTCTACCCCCTTAAAATAATTTCGACCTCGAAATTACCTGGCTAAAATAAGTGAAGGTATTACTGTCGCATCGCTTCTTCCAGCTCCCACGAAGCTTCTTCTGATCCATGATTACGCCATAACACTTTGACTAGAGGAACTGATTTCCTCCGTAACACTTTCACATCTCGTTCCAAAATCTGAATTGGCTCTTCCTCATAGGACAAATCTGGTCTTAGCTCCACCTCCTCAACCGGAACTACATGAGATGGGTCCGATCGATAACGACGTAGTATAGAAACATGGAATACATCGTGCATCTGTTTCAACTCGGAGGCGACTCTAATCGGTATGCCATCGGTCCAACTCGCCTCATCACCCGATAAGGTCCTATAAACCTTGGACTTAACTTCCCTTTGCGACCAAATCTCATCACCTTCTTCCAAGGCGAGACTTTAAGAAACACTTGATCTCCCACAGCAAATTCTGTTTCCTTCCGTTTGAGATCTGCATACGACTTTTTCCTATCAGATGCCTCCTTTAACCTTGTCCAAATTAACTTAACCTTTTCTTCAGACTCGGCCACAATCTCTGGACCCAAAACTTGACGTTCCCCCAATTCCGTCCAACACGTAGGAGTGCGACACCTCCGTCCATACAGTGCTTTATACGGTGCCATCTAAATACTGGCCTGATAGCTGTTGTTGTAAGCAAATTCCGCTAAAGGCAAATATTCTTCCCAACTTCCTCTGAAGTCTATCACACAGCCCCTCAACATATCCTCTAACACTTGGATCACTCGTTTAGACTGCCCGTCTGACTGTGGATGAAAGGCCGTATTAAAGTCTAATCTGGTGCCTAAAGCCTGATGTAGTGCTTTCCAAAATCGAGATGTAAACCTTGGATCCCTATCTGAAATGATTGACACCGGCACTTCGTGCAACCTCACAATTCTACCATATATAACTTCGCCAACTTCTGCAAAGAATAGTCAACCCGCACTGGAATGAAATGCGCGGACTTTGTCAATCGATCCACTATTACCCATACCGAGTCCTTCTTAGTAGGCGTAAGGGGAAGCCCACTAACGAAGTCCATGGTGATTCTCTCCCACTTCCACTGCGGAATCTTTATCGGTTGAAGCAATCCAGATGGAACTTGGTGTTCAGCCTTAACTTGCTGACACGTTAAGCACTTCCCCACAAATTCGATAACTTCCCGCTTAAGACCAAGCCACCAAAACTGTTCCCTCAAATCTCTATACAACTTGCTACCTCCAGGATGCATATCATAAGGGATACTATGCGATTCCTGAAGTATTCTCTGCCTTAACTCCTCATTTTTTGGCATACAGATCTTCCCCTTGAAACACAATACTCCCTCGTCATTAATGCCATAATCTTCTAACTCCCCATTCTGCACTTGCCGTAGCTTAGCACTTAAATCATCATCAAACTGTCCCTCTTTCACCTCATTCAACCATGTCGACTTGACTTGCAACTCCGCTAACAAACTTCCATCGTCGTACAAGCTAAGATGCGCAAACATCGCCCTCAGATCCGACACTACTTTCTGACTTAAGGCATCTGCTACTACATTTGCCTTGCCCGGGTGATACTCTATGGAACAATCGTAGTCCTTCAATAATTCCACCCACCTTCGCTGTCTCAGGTTCAACTCCTTCTGAGTCAGCAGATACTTAAGGCTCTTGTGGTCGGTGTAGATCACTGACTTTTCTCCATAAAGATAATGCCTCCATGCCTTAAGAGTAAAGACCACTGCCGCCAACTCCAAATCATGCGTCGGGTAGTTAACCTTATGTGGCCTTAGTTGTCGAGATGCATAAGCGACTACCTTTTCGACTTGCATCAAAACACATCCTAATCCTGTGTGAGAAGCGTCATAGTACACCACAAAATCCTTTCCTGCCTCAGGCTGAATCAAAACTGGAGCTTCCGTCAAAACCCTCTTAAGCTTTTCAAAGCTCTCCTGTTGCTTATCTGACCATACGAAAGGTACTTCCTTTCTCAACAACTTTATCAAAGGTGCGGCTATCGATGAGAACCCTTCTACAAACCTTCTGTAGTAGCCTGCCAATCCCAAGAAACTACGAACCTCAGCTACAGACTTAGGTGGTTTCCAATCTAGCACTGCCTCAATCTTCCTAGGATCCACCCTTATTCCTTCCGCGGACACCACATGCCCTAAGAATGCAACTTCCTTTAGCCAAAATTCACACTTGTTGAATTTGGCATAGAGCTTCTTCTCCCTTAACACTTGCAACACTATCTAGATATGCTCATCATGTTCCTTCTCAGACTTGGAATACACTAGGATATCGTCGATGAACACAACGATGAACCTATCCAAGTAAGGTTGAAAAACCTGATTCATCATATCCATGAACGTGGCTAGGGCATTCGTCAATCCAAACGGCATTACTAAGAACTTATAATGCCCGTATCTTGTTCGGAAACCTGTCTTATGGATATCTACCTCCTTCACCTTAAGCTGATGATATCCAGACCTTAGATCTATCTTTGAGAATACAGCCTCCCCCTTAAGCTGATCGAACAAGTCATCTATCCTTGGCAAAGGGTACTTGTTCTTGATGGTTAGCTTATTCAATTGAGGATAATCTATGCACATGCGCATAGTTCCGTCCTTCTTCTTCACAACCAAGACCGGTGCTCCCCATGGAGACACACTGGGTCAAATAAACCCATGATCAAGCAACTCTTGGATTTGAGCCTTGAGCTCAACCAACTCCTTCGGTGCCATTCTGTACGGGGCAATTGACACAGGAGCTGTTCCTGGCGGCAAATCAATTTTGAACTCCACCTCCCTGTCCGGGGGTATTCCAGGTAATTCCTCCGGAAAGACATCCACAAATTCTCTTACGGTTCTAACTCCACTAACTCCCCCTTCTTTTGCATCCAATGCACTAACAAAGGCCAAAAATGCCTTGCACCCTTTCCGAACCATCTTATCAGCCTTTAATGCCGAAACTACGTTAGACAAGTAGTTTCTTCTTTCTCCTCCGGGGTCCTTAATTCCATGCGCTTAGCTGCACAATCCAATATAGCTCGATGTTCCACTAGCCAATCCATACCAAGTATGAGATCAAATTCTCCGAAGGGTAGTTCCATCAGGTCGGCAAGAAATACCATTCCCTGAATCTCTAGAGGTACACTCCGAAATATCTTATTCACCACTACAGTTTGACCTAATGGGCTTACTACAGTCATCTCCCTATCAGACAGTTCAGAGGCTATACCTAGTGTTTCAACTACTCTACATGCAACATAAGAGTGGGTCAAGCCAACATCAATTAAAGCAAAATAAGGTTTGCCAGCTATAAGGAACGTACCAGTTATGACGTCCGGTGTGTCTCCGTCCTCCCTCCGGTGAACTGCATATACCGACACTTGCTGTCTTGCCTCTCAGATATTAACACCTCTGCGGTGTTCCTCGTCCTCTTCGGCACCATTACCTCTACCAACGGACCACGGCCCGTGAGGCTCATCCACCTCTTCTAGCTGATTATAGCCACGACACGATGGTCGACTCCCGTCCATCTTTATCTTAATCATGTGATCCTTAGACCCGCACTTAAAGCATCCTCCGTTTTCTTCCAACACTCTCTAGGTGCAATTTCCCACACTGAGCACAAGTGCGATCATCGCCTCCTGTCCCAAATGCGACCTCGCGGCCCATCAACTCTAGGCCTCTTTTGCACATTTCCAGATGACTCTGCTGATCCAAAGCCTCTCTTCTGCCTATTCCGATCAGTGTTCTGCCTCACAGAGTCCTTAATTCCTTCGGCTACCTTAGCCTTCTCTACCAACACAGTAAATTCTTGCTCTTACTGTGGGGCTATCAATAACCTCAGATCATCCCTCAGTCCGTCCTCAAACTGGACACATCGCTCATGCTCCGTAGCCACGATCCCTCGAGCATGCCGGCTCAACCTTAAGAATTCTACCTCGTACTCTGTTACGGACTTGTTCCCTTGAACTAGCCCCAGAAATGCCTTTCTCTGCGCATCAATATAATTAGTACCAACATCCATTTTCTGGTATGCTGCCTTAACATACTCCCAAATGAGTTCCTCAGCCGTAGCACCATCCCGAACTATGAGCCACCATGGATATGACTCATCGCGAAGTAGCGACACCATGCCTTTTAGTTTTTCCTCAGCAGTCAGATTCAGCTCATCCATAATTCGCTCGGTCGCCTCCAACCAATACTCAGCAGTACTGGGTGCCACACCAGATACACCACGAAACACCTCAGCTCCATTGGCTCGGAGTCGCTCGGGTACAAATTTCTGAGCTCCCATACATCCACCTATTTTGGCCACCATCTCAAGAACTCGCAGCACCGCCTGCGATACAGCATCATCCCCCGTCTGATCTTGCTGCTCAACACCAACTGCTGGTGGTGGGGGTGGTGGTGGTACCTCATTTTCGGACCCTTGATCCGATCTAGTGGGTTCTGATACGGTCATCCTGCCCCTACCACGTCCTCGCACATTTCGACCACGTCCTCTAGAACTCATTTCTACGATCGCGCTTTAATCTGATTTAAGAAATTTTATGCATTAGTATTTTGTTCCACTGATTATTCGCGAGCAATTTTATGAAAAGGAGCTTAGTAGTGGTTCTTTCAATCATTTCAAAGTTTTCGTTTCAAGTTTTCCACCCTAATTCAGAGAAGTACATTCATTCAGTAGTATCTACCACACACATTCACTATTCAAACATTTTTGTCTGTTTCTATCCTAGGGGTATTTTCGTAATTTATCTTACAAGGGTATTTTAGTAATAAATCAGGGTCAATTCAAAAATCCAAAAAGGCATTCTAAAATTTTTTAAAAAAAACTCATGGGTATATATATATATATTTTTTGAAAGATAAATTTTCCAAATCAAAGGTATTGCGAAAATTTTGGAAATCGGGGTTATTTTGGTAATTTCGTAAGCCATGGGTAATTTAGTAAATTTTCCAAATTAGGGTATCTTGGTATTTCATGAAATAGGGGTTTTTGGTATTTTATAAAGTAAGAGAATCTTAGTAAAAATTGAGGGTAGTATGGTAATTTTATAAACCAAGGGTATTTTAGTAATTTTACAACCAGGGGTATTTGGGTAATTTTGGTAAATCAAGAATATTTCAGAAAAATTTTCAGAATAGCTTTTACAAATCAAAGGGGTAATTTGATGATTTTAAAAACTAGGGTTTTTATAAAAATATGGCTAGTCCCTTTCGAGTTTTAATTATTGAGTTTAGCCTGTGAATGAGTCCTCTTGGTTAGGGTGAACCGTCACTACGCACCAGGTAGGATTCGAGCGAAGAGGAGGTGAGTCACGAGGACTGCTTAAATACCAGGCTCTCTCTGAATCCAATCCTAGACATGCGCACAATGGTTGCCACACCCTAACTCGGCGACTTAGTCACAGGTTTGTTTAATTAGGCCTTAAAGTTTTATGTAATTCTGCGTTGGGGTAAGCTAATCCTAGGGTTCAATAACTTAATATACTATTCTACGTTCCCGTTTTACCCATATACATATCATACAATAAATGACACAATAGTTAGGGGTACTTACCTGGTGGACTTCGGGTCGGAGACTTAGGTGCCATGCCAGAAAACTTGCTCATTTCACAAAAATTTTCACAAAATTCATTTGGGCTTAATTTTGAAAACGTTATGGGCTTTAAAACCCAAGGCCGAGAGTTTAAAACTGGGCTCTGATACCAAGCTGAAACACCCCAAACTCGGCCCATGAGTCTTGACCGGATCTGGTATGTTCCTTGAGTAAAACAGTTCAAAATGTGTTTATTACTTTGGAAAAACTTGGGTGATTTTAAAGAGAACATGATTTGGGTTGAGTTCAAATTGAAAATGGTGTTGTTCTCGAAGACTAGGTCTTATTAAAACTTTATCGTTGCATTTCAAAACTATAAGTTAAAGGAAAAGCCGAGTTTTTAGAGTTTACCATTTAATTGAAAATCATTTGTGTTTAGGTGTCAAAACATTTAACATTTATTTTTAAGAAAAGTTACTTAAACTTTAAATTGATAAAAATCGTATCATACTAAAATAATTAAAATGCATGCATAAGCAGTTTCATACTAGTGGCCTTATTACATCAAAGAAAACCCGAAATAAATCCAAAATACTTAAAAATAAATAGAAAGTCCTAAAATAAAATAAATTCTGAGCTGAGCATGGCCACCACTAAGTTCCTACCGACCCGGTCCATCACTGAGCGTCACCTAAAAAATATCCCACAACGGGGTGAGTCAAACGGACTCAGTGTATAACCACCAACACAAAGTCCCAACAATTTAGGCATATCAATTCATACATATATATAGCAATTATAGATAATGATGCAATCCCGAACCCAAACCTAGATAACCATCCGCTACACATCACCCGTACCAACCATCACACCGTGGGGACTACTAAGTCGACCCTCCATCCGCTACACATCATCGAAGGCGATCCATCAGAGCGGTGGCACATCGCCTTATAAATTCGTGGCATAGCCACCAGATAATTATATGTGACATAAGTCACCACATTCAGATTATGTGACATGAGTCACCAGATGTTGTGGTAAAAACCACCAGATCACTTCCCCTTTTCATATTCACCCATATGCCCCATGTCATACAAATCATGCAAGTAACATGCTATATGTCTTATTCCATATTCATATCAATATTCGCATATGTGCCATATTCCAAATGTTCACAACATTTGTTAACATAATGTTAAGGTTACGTGCACAGTACTACTGTACCATTATATGGTACCTTTAGCCACTTTTTCCGATTGTCATTAACATATCTGAAATATTAGTACCATAAATCTATTGAGAAATAGTGTAGGGCTACACACCTGGTTTACTTAACGAGTTCACTGAAATCCCAAAAATCCCGATCTAACACTCTAGATCTTTAGTTCCTTGCTGCCGATTTGGTTACTAATCAAATCCCAAAACTTCGTAGTGTTCCCCCTGGCAATCGGCTAACACTAGATCACCTAACTGGTTAGTTTCAGCTTTTGAACAATTAAGAAACATATCTGAATCACTAATCATGACCTTGGCCGAATATCATATTTACTTACCTTGTGAATCTTAAATCCCGAAAAGTGCTACTTGGTTGTGGTATCTGTCGAAATCACTATGGGCATATGTTAGATCCAATTCTAACATTTATTCACAATAAAATGGCCTTCGGCCTAAGATCTTATTTGCTTACCTTAGATTAGAAATCCCGAAAACCTCCTCCCTTGTAGTCGACAATAGCAGAATCCCGAAACCCTCCTTCAGAGTTTCGGCCAAAATACATTAATAGGATTAGTACCTTGATTTTCGATAGTTAGGGGAAGAAAAAGAATAGTAATTCAACCTAGAAGAGATTCCTTACCAACTTAATCAAATGTCCTTTCTTGAAATAGAGAGGTTCACTCACCTTAAATGATCAAATCGGCTCCTAAAAGGTAGAGGAACATTCGGCTATGGCCACCAAGTAGAGGATTCAGCTTCAACAAGGAGCACAAAAGGAAGGGCATGAATCTTTAGGGGTTACGACAATGGTGGAATAGGGAGAAGAAGATTTCGGCTAGAATTAAAGAAAAAGAAGAGAAAGGTGATGGTTTTAGAGAGAAAAAGAAAACGAAAGAGAGGCTACAATGCCTTATGAAATTCGACTATCCCCTTACTAACCTTGGTGAAAATCACCTTAAGAGAGTCCTTAGGCAGCCAACACTCTCCCTTATCAGCTCCTTATTTTTCTCTTTATCACCTTATTCAAATTAATTGAAATACATCAACAATTATCCTTTACTTTAGTCAAAATTTTAAAAAGAAAAACAAGACTTATCCTCATCTTCCAAAGTCCCAATTGCCATCCATTACTGCTCCCCATTGCCGAAAAATAAAAACCCCCTTTTTACTTCCCTTGTGGCTCGAACCCAAGCCCTTCTCCATTGCTTGTGGCGCCACCTACCAAGCCTTAAGTGGCGCCTGGCAGCCACTTTACCAAGCTGATTTTTGTGTCATATTTCCCTACTAATTTTCTTAAGGCCTATCAAGCTCAGCTCCCTCTTTAAACTTAAAATCAAATAATTTCTTAGGCATTCTCCTACATTCTACTGTTCCCGAAATTCATAAAACACATTCATAATATACACAGGCATACTAGCACATGCAATTAAGCAAAAATGCACAAGCCCAAAATCCCGGATATTACATTCATATAAGTATTTTAGGGAGACCGTAATTTATGGTAGAGACAAGCTCTCGTTCGAGGATATGAAGGGTCATTTGTTGAGTAGAGACAAACTCGACAATGAGTTTGGTTTGAATAGCAAGGTAGATAGGCAAGCTTCCGTTTTGGTAACATCAAAGAAATGAGACAAAAGGTGTTGCTATTGTAAAAAGTTAGGTTACATCAAAGCAGATTGTTATAAACTACAAAATAAAAGAGCTACTGAGAGTAACGAGGAAGATGTAGCTGGTGCTAATTTGGCCGATGAAAGCGGTGATGATTTCTTGTTAGTGTCAACAAGCGATAACTCCAAGCTTACATCTGAGTGGATCCTAGATTCAGGATGTGCTTTCCACATGTGTCCCAATAGAGAATTGTTCTCCACATACAATTTAGTTGAAGGTGAAGTTGTGTGCATGAGAAACGATTCATCCAGTAAGGTAATTGGCATTGGCACTGTTAAAATTAGAATGCACGATGGGACGATTAGGACACTCTCAGATGTTAAGTATGTACTTGATTTACGAAAGAATCTCATCTCCTTGAGTATTTTAAACTTGAAAGGATGCAGAATCAACATCGAGTCGAGCGGTATTAAAGTATCTCGTGGGGCTCTCATTTTGTTAAAAGGTAAAAGAACCGACAGTCTTTATATTTTGGAAGGTTCTATAGTGACTTGTGAAATCGGATGTCCCTCGTCCATTATGGAGTCGATGTCAACTCGTTTGGAGCGGAGGCAACTTGTTCATAGGAGGGAAAAATGTATGACCGTTTCGCTGAAGAGAGGTTCCCTTTTGGATGCAAGTTTTGAAAAGTTAGGGCACTGTGTTCGTGAAAATTAGACCTGAGTTAGTTTTGATTTGGCAGTGTACAAGTCGAAGGCTAGAAGTCTTTTAGTTTCTAAGCACAGATTTGACTCAGTTAATTCCCTGCATAGTTCAAGATAGGCCCATGGCAAGCTTTGACAAAGATGGCGTTGTGGAAATATGAGTCAAGGTGGAGATTGTTAAGTATGACTTTTATTTCAGTCAAATTTGAAAAATAATCTTCTAGTTAAACTTTGTTTATTTGTTTCAATCAAACTCTTATTAGTCTAGATTTTTTATTATTATTTGACCTTTGAATTTAGGCTATAAATAGACTCTTTTACAACCTTCAAAAATACACCCATGAGAAATTAGAATTCATAACACATTTAGAGAATTTTGTGTTTATGTTTTAAGGGTTTTTATTTTCGGGGTTTAGTTTTTTATCTTTATCTTTTGTACTCTTCGTTCTTTTGTCATTATAGTAAAATTATTTTTGCCCGTGATTTTTTATCCTCTTTGGAGCTTTTTTTCACGTTAAATTTGTGTGTTCAATTTCTTAATTTCTTCAACTATTTTTACTTGTTTATTGTTTAATCGGATCAATCCCCAACATATATATACTTAAATCTAGGCATTAAAAGTCAGGCTAGCCAAACAACACATTCAACTTGCTACAAACACATACCAATTCTAATAAATAATCAGAGCACTCAATATCTACCCAGTACTTTAACAAAACTGGAAAGCCAATTTGATTTTTTGTAGTATATAAACACACATATAAGCAACTCCTTGCAAGAAAGATATATTTCGCATTCATGCATTAGCAAAGGACCAAAATGAAAAAACGATGTTGCAAGATTATTAATGTTGTCTGGAAGAAAAAGAAAATTAACATTGGATGACACGAAATTCAGACTCTAAACTTTGATTTTGCATCATATAGCGAATTGACGAAATTCCAGACACTTATTGAAATTAAAAAGAAAAGAAAAGAACTAGCAGCGATCACATTTGTTTTGCAACACCACGAAAAGTCATGCATTTAATTTTTGTCGTCCTCATCAGCAGCAGCAGCAGCACCATCATCATCGTCATAATCATCATCATCATCCTGCTCTGGGGGTGGAGGTTCATTTAGATCCAATAAAAAACTGGTTTTGGGCTGATTGAGATCAATATCCAAGCCCCTCCTCCCTCGTCCTTGTCCTCGCCCTTTACCTCTCCCTCTCCCTTTCCCCGACGAAGAAGCCTCCTCACCTGCAACAAGAACACTCATGTTCGAGTCTTCACTCATCTTTTGCATGGTTTCAAGAGCCAAGTTCAACAGAGTGGGAGCTAGTTGCTCCCTCGGGTTAGTTTCGTCATCATTATTATTTTCAGGAGAGCCCTCAGTTGGCGTAAATGTTGGCGGAGGCAATGCCCCTGGGGTTTCCCTTTGATGGGATTTCAGATGCCCGAACACCGCCTTCCAGGACGTGAAATTTTTACTACATACGTAACATGTAGGTTCACCTCTTGGAATTTCCATTTCCCTTTTCTTCCTTGCATTTGATCCACTGCCACTGCCAGACCCAATCTGAATAGCAACATCAGTAGTGCTTGCTCTTTTTCTAGAGGAAGAACCCTGGCCCTTCGGATCATCTATCCCGGTCTCATCAGCGTCATCAATGCTCATATTTTGCCCATCAACAGATTCAACACCACCACCCACATTATCTCCTTCATCATTTTTCTCAGTGGTGTTGCTCTCGTTCTCACATATCATCTGCTTAGAGGAGGGTTTGTCTTTGGGTGATTCAGTAGGAGTGGTCATGTTTAATTGATTGTGTTGAGATATCACAATGCCTGGATGCTGCTTGTGTTATATACTAGTTTTGAATTTAGCAGCGGTTAGTTCCCGTTAACCCCACTTGTAAATCAAAAAGTTGCATCTTTCCATGTATGGATATATATCGCTCAACGTACGGTGAGGATGGCATATCATATTCCATCTTAGAAGGTCACATTTGTTAAAAGAGCATTTTTGGTATGTTTTCTTTTAGATGTAAATCACATTACGTGATTTCCATATTTGGAAAAACGGTATTATAAAAATCCAGGCATGCACTTAGCTAATATTTAGAATAATCTTCCTCAACTTGCCTTGTAAATAAGCACAGCCTCCGTGTATACTAAATAGTTGAAGATGCAATAATTAATTGGCTTAGGTTGGTGCCAAATACGGCAAATTTCATACGTGTATAACTTACCAATTAAGAGTAAGCTTGGCCAAAACACCAATGTATATTTTTAATGAAAAACAGACATAATTTGGGATTAAGGGAAGTGTATCGAATGGTAGTGTTATTAAATTAAATTATAAGTTTTTAAAGATGAATATTAGTGGTATATTAATCTTGATTTTGCCGGTGATAGTTTATATTTTTAATAAAGAAGTCGTAATTTGAGATTAAGGGAAGTGGTTCAAATGATAATACTTATTAGGTAGTCATAATGAATCAAGTTAAACTATAAGTTCTCAAACACAAACATTTGCAGCACATTGATATTGAATTTGTCAGGGATGGTTTATATTTTTAATAAAAAGAGGTAATAATTTGAGATTAAGGGAAGTCCAACAGCTATATTTATTAGCTAGTTGCATGAATCGATGGAGTTAAGTTATAATTTCTCAAAGACGCATATTAGCAGCACATTAATCTTGATTTTGGCGGCGATGGTTTATATTTTTAACAAAAGAGGTAATAATTTCATATTAAGGGGAAGCTCAATTGCATTATTTATTAAGTGGTTGTAAGAATCGATCGATTTAAGCTATAAATTCTCAAAGACGACTATTTGCAGCACATTAGTCTTGATTTTCTCAGCCATGGTTTATATTTTTTATAAAAGAGGTAATAATTTGAGATTAAGAGGAAGTCCAACTACTATATTTATTAGCTACTTGCATGAATCGATCGAGTTAAGCTGTACATTCTCAAAGATGCATATTAGCAGCACATTAATCTTGATTTTGACCGCGATGGTTTATATTTTTAATAAAAGAGGGAATACTTTGAGATTAAGGGGAAGTCCAATTGAGATATTTATTAGCTAGCTACATGTATCAGTCAAGTTATAGGTTCTCAAAGACTCATATTAGCAACAATATTGATTTTGTTGGTGATGGTTTATTTTTTTAATAAAAGAGGTAATAATTTGAGATTAAGGGAAAGTCCAACTGCTATATTTATTAGCTAGATGCATGAGTCGACCGAGTTAAGCTATAAGTTCTCAAAGATGTATATTAGCAGCAGATTAATCTTGATTTTTGTCGTTGATGGTTTATATTTTTAATAAAAGAGGTAATAAATTGAGATTAAGGGGAAGTCCAACTGCTATATTTATTAGCTAGATGCATGAATCGATCGAGTTAAGCTATAGTTTCTCAAAGACGCATATTAGTAGTACATTAATCTTGATTTTATGGGTGATGGTTTATATTTTTAATAAAAGAGGTAATACTTTGAGATTAAGGGGAAGTCCAACTACTATATTTACTAACTAGTTGCATGTTTCGATCGAGTTAAGCTATAAGTTCTCAAAGATGCAAATTAGCAGCAGATTAATCTTGATTTTGTTGGCGATGGTTTATTTTTTTAATAAAAGAGGTAATAATTTGAGATTAGAGGGAAGTTCAACTGCTATATTTTTTTAGCTAATTGCATGAATCGATCAAGTTAAGCTATAAGTTCTCAAAGATGCATATTAGCAACACATTAATCTTGATTTTGTGGGTGATGGTTTATATTTTTAATAAAAGAGGTAATAATTTGAGATTAAAGAGAAGTCCAACTGCTATATTTATTAGCTAGTTGCATGAATCGATCGAGTTAAGCTATAAGTTCTCAAAGACGCATATTAGTAGTACATTAATCTTGAATTTGTGTGTAACACCCCCTAACCTGTATCTGTCTCCAGACTAGAGTTACGAGGCATTTTCGACTCAACCTAATCCAGAATATGCATAATATACCTATATCGTACTTCTTTAGTACACGCTTGAATTCAAATAAACCTCACATGCATATCTATAAAAAAATCGTACCACGACTTGAACATGATTACAAATAAAATTATGCCATTAACAAAAGGACCCGAATTTAAGCATCCTGATCAAACATAACCAAACTCAATATGCTTTAAACCACGTTAAAATTTCATTGATCTACCTTGTGTCAACTATCAATCTCATCACCTGAGCCAAATTAAAACAAGTCATATCATTAAAATTTCCATTCATAAATTTATAGAACATTCATACTAAAGCAAACCCATACTAAGACCAAAATACACAAACATACTCATCACTTTAAGCCATTTTCGCATGGCCATATTTACACATAATCATTATTCAAAATCAAATTAGAATTTAATCAACCTATACATGCCATAGTTTTAAAAGAGAAACATATTATAAAATACCAAAATAGGTGATAGTATGATGAACTTCCGAGATGATCCCCAAGTGCAGCCAAGCTCCAAAAAAGCAAGAAATCTACAAATTCAAAACAACCGAGAATAAAGTAAGCTTCCCGAGCTTAGTAAGATTTAAGCAATTCACACTCATATATATATATATATATACACATATGCTTGTTTGAAAATTTCGAAACCTAGTTTATTGATAACATCCATACCGAATATCCCAAACAATTTAAAAGTTGAATTCATACCCACATCACATGCTTATACTAACTTCCATATACCATCATCACATAATAATTAACTAACACACATGTCATATACTTACCAAATCCTTTACTTACATTTCAAGCTACCAAAAATCTCAAGTTAATAGGTATAATACATACCTCAAGTTTACTTACCTCTCCTAACATTAACCGTTCGTGCATGACCTGTGATAATATACTCGTACATTTCTGTATACTAAATATTCTAGTAACGTATCGCTCACATAGAGCCGTTACTTAACATTTCTCGTAACGTATCGCTCACATAGAGCCATTATTCAACATTTCTCGTAACGTATCGCTCACATAGAGCCGTTACTCAACATTTCTCATAACGTATCACTCACATAGAGTCGTTACTAACTTATCCGCACACACAGTGCTAGTTATAAAATTTTCTCCTCTTACACATAACATATATAAATATTCACATATTATAAATATGATCATACCTAAATATGCATATTCAAACCAAATCTTTCTTCCTATAATTTACCATTATATTCGCCACACTCAATTAAACACATAATTGTATATTCAATCACCACCATTATCTATTTCATATAAGTCAAACATGCATTCGGCCAATACAATTATTTAATCATATACTCTATCACATTGGTAAAATTTATCTACCTTTATACATATTTCAACCATCTAAAGTATTTCTATATATATAAATACATGTTCATGGTTCTAGCACATTCGACAACCACATTTAAAGTCACCATATCACAATTGGCATCATCAAGAATATATATATATACATTCACCCATATCCAAATACCCCATTTCCATATATAAATATATATATCTATCCCTTACCACAATTTCATATATTTGACCAACTCAATTGTTCAATGGTTATACATATGTACATGTATTTACTAATCCACATCCGGCTATCACCTATAATAATTCCTATGCCTTATTCGGCAATTGAAAATAAAATTATTTATGTCACTCAAACATGTACATTGTAATATAGAGATAACTCAAATTAATCCAATTGCTTAAAACTTACCTCAAAAGTCGATGAATTCGAGTTTCTCGGTTATTCGTTTAACTTAACTTTTCCTCAATCCAACTCCTTTTTTTCTTGATCTAGACAATGCCAAGTAAAGCTTATTCAAAAATCATTTTTATTCAATTTAATCCAAAACTCATAATTATATAATTTTACTATTTTACCCCTATAATTTACAAAATTTTCAATTAAGTCCCAAACACAAAACTCACAAAGTATTCAAAATTTGAATTCAATCCTTAATGGCCGAATATTACTCACCCCTATACGAATCTATACAACCCAATTATTATGCATTTTAGACCCTTCACTAATTATTTTTCATAATTTGAGCCATCATACCCTATTTCATTTACAATTTCCTAATCAAAACATGTTAATCTCAACTATATATAAACTAATTTTCCATCAAGCAAAACAAATCAAGAACATTCAACAATGGCCAAATTCATAGCATGCTCCAATTTCAAAAATTTCAACATGGGTTCAACAATGCTCAAGACAATGAACTCAAAAATGTAAGAATTTTCAAAAATCATGTTCAAATGCTAACCTTAGGATGACATGCAAGGGCCGAACAATGAAAACTTAAGCTCCTCTTCTCCTTTCTAGCTTTCGGCAATGAAGAACCAAGATAAAAGATGAACATTCCACTAGTTGTTTTATGTTTCTTTATTTTAATCAAATTATAATACTAATAACATACCACTAACTAAAACAACTGAATTTAATATATGAGTCAATCATCATGCCGTCCACTACTATAAGAAATGGGCTATTTGACATGCAAGTCCATTCATGCAAGAAAAAATTCAATTAAATCATCCCACTTAATAAAGGCTACTTTTACTACTTTAACTATTTAATCCTTTCACTTAAAATAATCACCCAAACACACCAATTAGTAGATAATATTTTAACACATGCTTGAGCACATAACATAGTCGTCAAATTAATCATAAAAATATTTTTCTAATTCGGATTCATGGTCTCGAAACTACCATTCCGATTAGAGTTGTAATTGGGCTGTTACATTGTGGGTGATGGTTTATATTTTTAATAAAAGAGGTAATACTTTGAGATTAAAGGGAAGTCCAACTGATATATTTATTAGCTAGCTACATGTATCAGTCGAGTTAAGCTATAGGTTCTCAAAGATGCATATTAGCAACACCTTAATCTTGATTTTGTCGGTGATGGTTTATATTTTTAATAAAAGAGGTAATAATTTGATATTAAGGGGAAGTCCAATTGTTATATTTATTAGCCAGTTGCATGAATCGATCGAGTTAAGCTATAACAAAAAGACACATATTAGCAACACGTTAATCTTGATTTTCTCGTTGATGGTATATTTTTTTAATAAAAGAGGTAATAATTTGAGATTAAGGGGAAGTCCAACTATTATATTTATTGGCTAGTTACATGAATCGATCGAGTTAAGTTATAAGTTCTCAAAGGAGCATATTAGCAGCACATTAATCTTGATTTTTTTCGTTGATGGTTTATATTTTTAATAAAAGAGGTAATAAATTGATATTAAGGGGAAGTCCAACTGCTATATTTATTAGCTAGATGCATGAATTGATCGAGTTAAGCTATAGTTTCTCAAAGACTCATATTAGTAGTACATTAATCTTGATTTTATGGGTGATGGTTTATAATTTTAATAAAAGAGGTAATAACTTGAGATTAAGGGGAAGTCCAACTGCTATATTTATTAGCTAGTTGCATGAATCGATCGAGTTAAGCTATATGTTCTCAAAGTTGCATATTAACAGCACATTAATCTTGATTTTGTCGTCAATGGTTTATATTTTTAATAAAAGAGGTAATAATTTGAGATTAAGGGGAAGTCCAATTGCTATGTTTATTAACTAGTTGTATGAATCGATCGAATTGAGCTATAAGTTCTTAAATATGCATATTAGTAGTACATTAGTCTTGATTTTGTGGGTGATGGTTTATATTTTTAATAAAAGAGGTAATACTTTGAGATTAAGGGGAAGTCCAACTGCTATTTTTATTAGCTAGTTGCATGTATCGATCGAGTTGAGCTATAAGTTCTCAAAGATACATATTAGTAGCAAATTAATCTTGATTTTGTCAGTGATGGTTTATATTTTTAATAAAAGAGGTAATAATTAGAGATTAAGGGGAAGTCCAACTGCTATATTTATTAGCTAGTTGCATGAATCAATTGAGTTAAGCTATAAGTTTTCAAAGATGCATGTTAGAAGCACATTAATCTTGATTTTGTTGGCGATAGTTTATATTTTTAATAAAAGAGGAAATAATTTGAGATTAAGGGGAAGATCAATTGCAATATTTATTAGCTATTTGCATGAATCGATTAAATTAAGCTATAAGTTCTCAAAGATGCATATTAGCAGCACATTAATATTAATTTTGTTGGCGATGGTTTACATTTAAAATAAAAGTGGTAATAATTTGAGATTAAGGGAAGTCCAACTGCTATATTTATTAGTTAGTTGCTCGAATCGATCAAGTTAAGCTATAAGTTCTCAAAGACACATATTAGAAGCACGTTAATATTGATTTTGTGGGTGATGGTTTTTATTTTTAATAAAAGAGGTAATAATTTCAGAATAAGGGGAAGTTCAATTGCATTATTTATTAAGCAACTGAGAATCGATCAATTTAAGCTATAAGTTCTAGAAGATGAATATTAACGGCACATTAATCTTGATTTTGTTGACGATGGTTTATATTTTTAATAAAAGATGAAATAATATGAGATGGATGGGAAGTTCAATTGCAATATTTATTAGCTAGTTGCATGAATCAATGGAGTTAAGCTAAAAATTCTCAAAGACGAATATTAGTAGTACATTAATCTTGATTTTGTGGGTGATGGTTTATATTTTTAATAAAAAGAGGTAATACTTTGAGATTAAGGGGAAGTCCAATTGCTATATTTATTAGCTAGTTGCATGTATTGATCGAGTTAAGCTATAAGTTCTCAAAGATGCATATTAGCAGCACATTAATCTTGATTTTGTTGGCGATGGTTTATTTTTTTAATGAAAGGGTAATAAATTAAGATTTAGGGGAAGTCCAACTGCTATATTTATTAGCTAGTTGCATGAATCATCGGGTTAAGCTATAAGTTCTCAAAAATTCATCTTAGCAGTGTAACAACCTGCCCGACGTAGATTATACCGATATGTTGTTGGCGTATAATTGTGTAAGATAGATTAGTAGTAGGGTGAATTATCAGTTAGAGTGTTGGGATGGCATGTTGCATGAATTTATCAGGATGCCCTTGTGAGGGGTTCTTGCTGGAGTTCGCCATTTGGGAACTCTAGGGATTGACAGACTCTTTTATGACACGATCCACCAACCCGGATGTTCTGGGTGAACTTGCTAGTTCGCGGAGTGGTAGAATTGTTTTAGTGGAAACGATAGGTCAGTGAGCATCGTTAGAGTTCGGTTTAGACCTATTTGGAATTAAACTAGAGTACTATAGATGACATGTAACAGTCCGAATTTGACCCTAATCGAAATAGTGGTTTCGGGACTACAAATCTGAGTCCGTATAATAATTTAATATTATTTTCTATGTCGTTGATATGTGGCTAAGCATGTGTTAAATTTTCATAAGCTAATTCGCTTGTTTGTGTGTTTAATTTTGACAAAAGGATTAAATTGTATAAAATTTAAAAATGGCTTTCCAATTGATTAAGTGGTTTAATGGATGTGGCTTTTAAAAGAGGAGGCCTTAATAGGCAATTATGCCAACATTAGAGATAGTGGACGGTTATGGTCAATAATGACCTTGAAATTTTATTTTATAATTTTATTATATAAGGTTAATAAGGTAAATGAATTTATTTATATATTATAATATGTAATAATAAACCAAAATAGGCCATTATCATTTTTTTACACTCTCTTGGCCGAATGTAAGAAAAGAAAAAAAAGGGATGGAGAAAGCTTAAGGTTCGGCACCTATTTAGCTAAATCAAAGGTTAGTTTTTGATCGATTTTTGATAATTTCTACGTTTTTATAATTGTTGCTTCGAGAGCTTTAAAACCCATGTCTCAATTTCATGAATTGATGATGTTTGTGTAAAATGCCATTGATGCTATGTTGAGTTTTGTGATGTTTTATGGTATTAGATGTTAGATATGTAATGGATGATCAAACTTTGTTCTTGAATTTTTGATGAATTTAGCTAAATAGGGCTAATTTGTAAAAATACATTTTTGAAGGGTTAAATGGCAAAACAAATGAAATGTATGGACTTATATGGTTATGTGGAAGATTCGGCCTAGCTATATTGTTGGGAGATTTTGCATATTTTGTGTTTTGTGCAAATAGGTCTAAATTGTAAAAATGTGAAACATTAAAGGCAAAATGGTAAATTGTCCATTTAGGTTATTTTGGACTAAATTGAAATGAAATGTGTTTGAATGAGCTTAATTTGAATGTGTTTAGATCAAGAACAAAGAAAATCGGACTTGGATCGGGGAAAAGCGAAAGTTAACTAATAGTCGGTCTTCATCGTCCGTCGATAGTCGAGGTAAGTCTTTAAGCAATTTATTACCGTTAATATCAGTTATAGCCTTGAGTACATGTTAAAATTGAATTTATAGATTGGAAATTTGTCCAAAGCCGAATGTGATATAGTGTTTAAGCAATGAAATGTGGTTAAACTTAATTGTGTTCATTATGTGAAAGTGATATGAATTATGTGTGATTATGTGATATTGGTAATATGTGATCTGAATGAGATGACTCAATAATATGAATATTCGGGCTTCGAGCCTAGCAGGCCTTGTGCCAGTGAAGTTTATCAAGCTTATTGCATAGCAGGCTAAATGCCGGTGGTTCAATATCAGACTTCGGTCTAGCAGGCCTTGTGCCGGTGAAGTTTATCAGGCTTATTGCCTAGCAGGCTAAATGCCGGTGATTCAATTTAAGACCTCGGTCTAGCAGGCTTAGTGCCGATGAGTAATTCAGGCTTACGCCTAGCAGGTTTTTAAACCGGTGATGAAATTTCAAGTTTCAAGACATAAACTTTTCTAGCTATGTAATCATCGAGGAAGTAAGTTGATATTACAAGTTATATATGTATGATAGGCCATACAGGTAAGTGCCTACGAGTTATTAAATTGATCTTCTATATTTGATCAATAGGGTAAATATATAATTATGTTAAGTTGTCAGACGCAAATGATACTAATTGATCCTGTATATTCGGCCTTATGCTTATGTTTATGTGACCATATTGGGATTACTTTGATGCTATGTATACGAAAATATGAAATTTCAAATGGATATGCATGTGAATATATTTTCTTTTATGTGAAATTACTAAGTGTAAAGTACATACTTAATTGAATATACATATATATGTGATTCTATTGAATTATGTGTATCGAAAATATGAGTAGTTGGAAAAGAGTTACTAATTTATATTTGAACTATATGATGAGATTATAAATTGAAGTTTAAAGGTAAAATAGTGATGATGGTTGAGCTAAATGAGCATTAGCATTCGGCATTAGTAGACCAAATAAGTATTAAGTTTTAGATTTTATGATATTATGTATGTTATTGAAAATGATTGAATGATCACTTGATTTAATACATTTGCTTAAGACTTACTAAGCTAGTAAGCTTACTCTGTGTGTTCATTGTTCAGTTTTATAGATTTAGATCAAGCTACGAGCTCAGGGGATAGTCAATGAAGTCATCCACACTATCAACCTATTTTGGTACCTTTAAAGTTTAGAATTCGAACTTAAGGCATGTATAGGCTAGCTTAATGCTTGAATACCATTTTGATGATGTATTTAAGCCATGCGAAAATGGCTTGATTACGATGTTAATGGTTGTGTGTATTTGGTCATGATTTAAATATATATCAAAAGTATGTCTTAAGATATATATATGCTTGTGGTGTTTGGTTATGTGATTCGGTAATGAATAAAAAAAATGTTTATGAATATTTTGGGTTGATCATTGGAGATTTAGTTTGAGGAATGAATATATGGTTAATGGATCGATTGTACATATGTATTTTGGATTAGTTATAGAGCATACGTGTTTGGTATGTTATTTAATGATCTTTGTGTCCATAAATATTTAATGTGGCTATGGTAAAATGAGGGCAAGTTAGAAATTATTTCAATTGTATGTGGTTATATGGAGATACTTACTATGTGTGGAAATATATATATATATATATATATATGTATGTATGCCTATATTATCGTGTGGATTACTTAATCTATATTAGTATACATAACTTGTGAATTGGTATAGTTACAAAACTTGTTAATAAAATTTGATAATATTGATTTGATAATTATGGCTTTTGTTTTTAGGAATTATGCGCATATTATAATAGCATTATGAGTATGTTCGGTTATGCTATAATTTTCTAATGTCCCATATGCGAATGGATATTTAGCAGAGTAATATGGGTCTATTTGTTTTAATATGCACATGTGCAGAAGTTATGAAATGATATGTTGATATTCGACTAATGAAATAGATGTATTGACATGTAATTGATATATGAAGTGAATGATATATGCTTGGGGATATATGAAAGCTTGATCCTAAACTTGTATATATTATGAGTAATGATGTAATTGAATTACGAAGCATGATTTGTAATGCAAGTCTTGGTTAGCATGAAATAAGAGTATGAGTTATGCATGAGCCATAATTAGTAAGAAATTTTGAATTTGTTTAATATTAAAAATCGAATATGCATATTTGGTTTAATAAATAAATGAAATGTGGCTGTGGATGAGTTGAAATGTTAAAAAGTTATAATTTGGTGTATGAAAAGTGATAAATGACTGTGCTGAATTGTGTCTAGTTCGGTAACGACTCATAACCTTAATCCGTAATGGATACGGGTTGAGGGTGTTACATTTTATTGGTATCAGAGCTTACGGTTTAGTCAATTCTAGGACTACCGTAGCACGTGTGGGTCTAGCTATACATGCCTTAAATTATAATGCGATAGTGTGATGACTTCTGACATCTGAATTGTGTTTTTATTTTGTAAATGGATCCCAATAGAGCCGTAGATGATGATGTCGATAGCGTAGCGCCTAATCCCGCGCATGGGACGGCGCCGATAGAATCTCGACCTATCTGAGTAGTCATGAGGGGGAGGCTAAGCAAGCCTTCTACCAGTAGATGAACGAAAGGTTTACTCAATATATCTGGACTAATCCAATTGTGCAACAACCTCTACCCCCGAATGATCCATCTTCGATACATATGATACCCCGGTGTTAGATTCGATGAGATTTAGCAGGCCTCCTGTAGATAAAATCAGGAAACAACGGGCAGAAGAGCTTAAAGTTAATGATGATAATGATGTGGAACGAGTTGAGCTGTGAATTGATAATACTATCCGTGTGTTCGGTGAGCTATCATGTACTCCAGATGAATGCTTAAAATGTGCTATATCATTATTGCAGGACACCGCATATCACTAGTGGAAAACACTAGTACCGGTGGACCCAAAAGAGAAAGTGAGTTGGGAATTCTTCCAGATTGAGTTTCATAAGAAATCTATCGGTTAGAGATTCATTGATCAAAATCGTAAAGAATTTCCAGAATTAAAACAAGGTCGAATGACTGTTCCTAAGTATGAACTAGAGTTCGTGAGACTGAGTCAGTATGTTTGAGAATGTGTATCCTCCGAAGCTATAATGTGCAAAAAAAAAAAATTCAAAGATGTCCTTAATAAAAATATTCGTTGCTAGTTGGGATTTTAGAAATAAAAGAGTTCGTTATACTCGTTGACCGAGCTTGCAAGCTGAGGCATCCGGGAAGTTGTAGATTTAACGACAAAGCTTGCTTCAGATGTGGATCGCTTGATCATTTTATCAGAGATCATCCTGAATTAGTTGAGCCAGAGACTGTTTAGAATTCGAGATCTAATAATGCACTTATGAGAGGTAGATTTTCAAAGAATGTAAGAAACGTCATTGATAGTCAAAGAACTATGAGAGACAGTGTTGTCAGAAACGAATCTAGAGTGCCTGTCAGAGTGTATGTTATCTGAGTTTGAGAGGAAGCTTCATCACTTGATGTAATAACTGGTACTTTTACTCTCTATGGTACTTCTGTGATTGCTTTAATAGAACCTAGTTCTACGCATTCATACATGTGCATGAACTTAGTATTCAGTAAGACTTTGCCTGTAGAGGCTACTGAGTTTACCATAAAAGTATTGAACTCCTTAGGTGAAAGTGTCCTAGTTGACTAAATATGCAAGAATTGTCCTTTAATGTTTTGAGATATTCGTTTCCCTGCTGATTTGATGCTCTTGCCATTTGATGAATTCTATATTATTCGGTATGGATTGGTTATTTGTGCATGATGCAATTGCAAATTTCAAAAGAAAGATGATAGATTTGAGATGTCCGAATAATGAGATTGTAAGGATTGAGTCGGATGATTTGAATAGATTGCCTGCTGTAATATCAGTATTGAAAGCTAATAATTATGTGAAAAAGGGTTGTGAAGCAAATTTTTCTTATGTGATTGATTCAAGAATATCTGAGAAAAAAGTTGAATCAGTGCCTATTGTTTGTGAGTTTTCTGATGTATTTCCTGAAGAGTTACCGAGTTTGCCTCTGATTCGTGAAGTTGAAATTGTTATCGATTTGTTGTGGTAATTATAGATGACATCTTGATTTATTCACGTGATGAAAAGGAGCATACTGAACATTTGAGAATTTTGTTACAAACTTTAAGAGAAAAACAATTATACGCAAAATTTAGCAAATGTAAATTCTGGTTGTATGAAGTTAGTTTTCTGGGACATATTGTGTCAGCTTTTGGAATTCGAGTAGATCCGAGTAAGATTTATGCTATTTTGAGTTGGAAACCTCAGAAAAATGTGTCTGCAGTTCGTAGTCTTCTAGGCTTAGTTAGTTATTACCGCAGGATTATAAAAGGATTTTCAGCGATAGTTACTCCTTTAACTAGACTGCTTTAGAAAAATGTTAGATTTGAATGGTCGGATAAATGTTAGAAAAGTTTCAATCAGTTGAAAACTCTATTAACAGAAGCTTCAGCGTTAATACAACCAGAATCGGGTAAAGCAAACGTTGTTGCTGATGCGTTAAGTAGAAAGTCATTGTTTGCATTACCTGCTTTGAATGCTCAGTTAGACTTGTTTGCTGATAGTTCTGAAATAAAGGAATTGAGAGCAAACCGATATTTTTACAATAGATATGTGAAGCTCAAAAGTCTGCTAATGAATTATTAGTGAAATGAGCTTAGTGTGAAATGAATTTTGAATCTAAATTTCAAATTGTGGATGATTGTTTGAAATATCGGAATCATATTTGTGTTCTGAGAAATCTAGGGTTGATTCAATTGATTTGAATGAAGCACATAATAGTCATTTAACTGTTCATCTGGGAAGTACTAAAATGTACCATTATTTGTAGCAACACTACTGGTGGTCTGGTATGAAACGAGACATTTCTGACTTTGTTTTGAAATGTTTTGTTGTCAGCAAGTGAAAACTGAACATCAAGTTCCGTCTGAATTGCTACATCTGATTCTGATTCCTGGGTAGAAATGGGATAGAGTGACAATGGACTTTATTTCTGGTTTGCCCTTGACTCCTAGAAATTTAATATGTGATTTGGGTCGTAGTTGATCGATTAACTGAATTAGCCCATTTTGTTCTGGTAAGATCCTATTTATCACTAGAGAGATTGGACGAGTTTTATATTACTGAGGTTGCGAGATTTCACGGGGTGCCACTATTTATTGTGTCAGATAGAGATCCGAGATTTGCATCACGATTCTAGAAGAAATTGTAAGAAGCTTTGGGCACAGAATTACATTTCAGTACAATCTTTCATTCTCAAACAGAAGGCAAATCTAAACGAACTATTCAGATTCTTAAAGATATGTTAAGGTGCTGTGTACTAAAGTTTTATGGTTCATGGGAACAGTATCTGCCATTGATTGAATTTGCATATAATAGTAGTTTTCAGACGAGTATCAAATGGCACCATATGAAGCATTGTACAGACGTAAAAGTAGTACACCTCTGTATTAGACTGAATTCTGTGAGAATAAGTTACACGGGGTTGATTTGATAAATGATACAAAACAGAAAGTGAAATTGATCCGAAATTGTTTGAAAGCAGCATCTGATCATCAGAAGTCCTATGCAGACTTGAAACGAAAAGAGAT
This sequence comes from Gossypium rotundifolium, assembly GCA_025506655.1. Taxonomy (NCBI): domain Eukaryota; kingdom Viridiplantae; phylum Streptophyta; class Magnoliopsida; order Malvales; family Malvaceae; genus Gossypium; species Gossypium rotundifolium. The sequence continues at coordinate 121,766,316 of CP106728.1, forward strand.
AGAATTTAAGATCGACGACAAAGTATTTCATGTTTCAATGTCCGGTAGATATCGATCCGATCCGTCACATGTGGTTTTGCATCTGAAATAGAAATTCGATTTGATATGACATATGAAGAAGAGCCGATCCGTATCTTAGCCCGTGAAGTGAAAGAATTGAGAATATAGAAAATTTTTGTTAGTAAAAGTATTATGGAATCGACAAAGAATAGAACAGGCAACATGAGAGCTTGAAGATTCAATAAGACAACAATATCTGAGTCTGTTCAGCGGTAAGATTTTCGGGGACGAAAATCCCTAAGGGGGGAGAGTTGTAATAGTCCAAATTTAACCCTAATCGAACAGTGGTTTCGAGACCACATATCTGAGTCCGTATAATAATTTAATATTATTTTTTATGTCGTTGATATGTGGCTAAGCATGTGTTAAATTTCCATAAGCTAATTCGCTTGTTTGTGTGTTTAATTTTGACAAAAGGATTATATTGTATAAAATTTAAAAATGGCTTTCCATTTGATTAAGTGGTTTAATGGATGTGGCTTTTAAAAGAGGAGGCCTTAATAGGAAATTATGCCAACATTAGAGATAGTGGACGGTTATGGTCAATAATGACCTTGAAAATTTTGTTTTATAATTTTATTATATAAGGTTAATAAGGTAAATGAATTTATATGTATATTATAATATGTAATAATAAACCAAAATAGGCCATTATCATTTTTTTACACTCTCTTGGCCGAATGTAAGAAACGAAAAAAAGGGATGGAGAAAGCTTAAGGTTCGGCACCTATTTAGCTAAATCAAAGGTTAGTTTTTGATTGGTTTTTGATAATTTCTACGTTTTTGTAATCGTTGCTTCGAGAGCTTTAAAACCCATGTCTCAATTTCATGAATTGATGATGTTTGTGTAAAATGCCATTGATGCTATGTTGAGTTTTGTGATGTTTTATGGTATTAGATGTTAGATATGTAATGGATGAACAAACTTTGTTCTTGAATTTTTGATGAATTTAGCTAATAGGGCTAATTTGTAAAAATAAATTTTTGAGGGGTTAAATGGAAAAACAAATGAAATGTATGGACTTATATGGTTATGTGGAAGATTCGGCCTAGCTATATTGTTGGGAGATTTTGCATATTTTGTGTTTTGTGCAAATAGGACTAAATTGTAAAAATGTGAAACATTAAGGGCAAAATGGTAAATTATCCATTTAGGTTATTTTGGACTAAATTGAAATGAAATGTGTTTAGATCAAGAACAAAGAAAATCGAACTTGGATCGGGGAAAAGCAAAAGTTAACTAATAGTCGGTCTTCGTCGTCCGTCGATAGTCGAGGTAAGTCTTTAAGCAATTTATTATCGTTAATATCGGTTATAGCCTTGAGTACATGTTAAAATTGAATTTATAGATTGGAAATTTGGCCAAAGCCGAATGTGATATAGTGTTTAAGAATGAAATGTGGTTAAACTTAATTGTATTCATTATGTGAAAGTGATATGAATTATGTGTGATATATGTGATATTGGTAATATGTGATCTGAATGAGATGACTCAATAATATGAATATTCAGGCTTCGAGCCTAGCAGGCCTTGTGCCGGTGAAGTTTATCAGGCTTATTGCCTAGCAGGCTAAATGTCGGTGATTCAATATCAGACTTCGGTCTAGCAGGCCTTGTGCCGGTGAAGTTTATCAGGCTTATTGCCTAGCAGGCTAAATGCCGGTGATTCAATTTCAGACCTCAGTTTAGCAGGCTTAGTGCCGGTGAATAATTCAGGCTTACGCCTAGCAGGTTTTTAAACCGGTGATGAAATTTCAAGTTTCAAGACATAAACTTTTCTAGCTATATAATCATCGAGGAAGTAAGTTGATATTACAAGTTATATATGTATGATCGGCCATACAGGTAAGTGCCTACGAGTTATTAAATTGATCTTCTATATTTGATCAATAGGGTAAATATATAATTGTGTTAAGTTTTCGGACGCGAATGATACTAATTGATCCTGTATATTCGGCCTTATGCTTATGTTTATGTGACCATATTGGGATTACTTTGATGCCATGTATACGAAAATATGAAATGTCAAATGGATATGTATGTGAATATATTTTCTTTTATGTGAAATTACTAAGTGTAAAGTACATACTTAATTGTATATACATATATATGTGATCCTATTAAATTATGTGTATCGAAAATATCAGAGTTGGAAAAGAGTTATTAATTTATATTTGAACTATATGATGAGATTATAAATTGAAGTTTAAAGGTAAAATAGTGATGATGGTTGAGCTAAATATGCACTAGCATTCGGCATTAGTAGACCAAATAAGTATTAAGTTTTAGATTTTATGATATTATGTATGTTATTAAAATTGATTGAATGATCACTTGATTTAATACATTTGCTTAAGACTTACTAAGCTAGTAAGTTTACTCTGTGTGTTCATTGTTTGGTTTTATAGATTTAGATCAAGCTACGAGCTCAGGGGATCGTCAACGAAGTCATCCACACTATCAACCTATTTTGGTACATTTAAAGTTTAGAATTCGAACTTAAGGCATGCATAGGCTAGCTTAATGCTTGAATAACATTTTGATGATGTATTTAACCCATGCGAAAACGGCTTGATTACGATGTTAATGGTTGTGTGTATTTGGTCATGATTTAAGTTTATATCGAAAGTATGTCTTAAGATATATATATATATATATATATATATGCTTGTGGTGTTTGGTTATATGATTCGGTAATGAATAATAAAAATGTTTATGAATATTTTGGGTTGATCATTGGAGATTTAGTTTGAGGAATGAATATATGGTTAATGGATCGGTTGTACTTATGTATTTTGGATTAGTTATAGAGCATACATGTTTGGTATGTTATTTAATGACCTTTGTGTCCATAAATATTTAATGTGGCTATGGTAAAATGAGCGCAAGTTAGAAATTATTTCAATTGTATGTGGTTATATGGAGATACTTACTTATGTGTGTAAATATATATATATATATATGCCTATATTGTCGTGTGGATTACTTAATCTATATTAGTATACATAACTTGTGAATTGGTATAGTCACAAAACTTGTTAATAAAATTTGATAATATTGATTTGATAATTATGGCTTTTGTTTTTAGGAATTATGCGCATATTATAATAGCATTATGAGTATGTTCGATTATGCTATAATTTTCTAAAGTCCCATATGCGAATGGATATTTAGCAGAGTAATATGGGTCTATTTGTTTTAATATGCACATGTGCAGAAGTTATGAAATGATATGTTGATATTCGACTAATGAAATAGATGTATTGACATGTAATTGATATATGAAGTGAATGATATATGCTTGGGTTTGATATATGAAAGCTTGATCCAAAACTTGTATATATTATGAGTAATGATGTAATTGAATTACGAAGCATGATTTGTAATGCAAGTCTTGGTTAGCATGAAATAAGAGTATGAGTTATGAATGAGCCATAATTAGTAAGAAATTTTGAATTTGTTTAATATTGAATGCGTATTTGGTTTAATAAATAAATGAAATGTGGCTGTGTATGAGTTGAAATGTTAAAAAGTTATAATTTGGTGTATGAAAAGTGATAAATGACTGTGCTGGATTGTGTCTAGTTCGGTAACGCCTCATAACCTTAATCCGGCAACGGATACGGGTTAAGGGTGTTACATGACAACTTAATTTGTTTAGGTAATCAAATGACATGTTTAGTTGGTTGCTTTAGTGCACAAGCAATGTTTTACCATTCTGATTAGTGGTAGTAGTTGCGTTTGGTAAAATATTATTTCAAACCTTATTAGGCAAGCTTAGTCTCTAAATCAAAGGACGACAGTGGAATTTTTTACCTTCCCACTAAGCTTATTTCCATTGTCTGTGCTATAAAAAGGGTGAGTATAGTTAGCATGTTTCGCTTTTGCTTTCTTTCTGTGTTCTCTCCTACATCCTTAAAAAATTTCTTTTCAAGTTATCTTCTATAGAAAGATGAGGAAGGTTTCTAGGAGTTTGTCAAACGTCATTGATAAGTACCAGCTGATTAGTAATTTTTGGAAAACCTTAGGTTAATGTCGAAGGAATTTACGTTTTTGCATTAGTACATGCATAATCAATTTATAGTAGATAAATGGCCTGATAATTACGATTGTTTCTTATTTAGCTCAAGAAGCTATAGAAGGTCCGAGTGATGAAGGTAAATGACCAATATAGTAAATTCTATCCTAAAGGTTATGGTGAGTTCCTTTTTGCTTCCTTTGGATTTTAAAACTTTATGATATGGAGTTGTGTAAGGTAAGTTGTCTCTATTGAATAAATGTCGATGTGTTGTGTATTAATGAGTCAGTGTTGTGTGTGTACATGGCCACGGTCACGGTTAATACCCACATTGTGTATGAGCCTAGTACCAACTACTTGCGATATGTGAAAATGTGGAAAGAAGCTTTATTTGTGATGTATCTGGTAGGGCAGCTTTATTACAAACTGGACTGGCAGATTACGGGCCGATCTTGCGGGAGAACACGTGTTCAGTTTGACAAGGAATATGAATAATGATATGATTATGACTGATATGTGATTCTAAGTTCTGAAGAATGGGTATGAGGTTGGCACAAGATTGGGTCACAGGTAAACTTACATGATTAAGAGAAGTGGGCATGAATTAATGGTATGTGTCCACGGAGATTTTTGCGTGATATAATTGTGATGTGCGCGCCAATGAACTGCACTGGTAGATTTGGCATAATGTTATCGTAGGGTGGAGTCTAGAAAAATGTCTTTATCTTTGAGTTGATCAGGGATAACCTGATAAATATGTTGTGTCTTTTGGGAACTCACTAAGTTCAAATAAACTTACTCTATTTTCTTTCTCAGAAGATTGATTAATAGAAGAAGAAATTAGTAGAAGGGGGCTACGCAGAACTGCTGTAACACCCCTAACCCGTATTCGTCTCCTGAACAGGGTTACGGAGCATTACTAAAACTTTCAAAACATTTATAAATAATTCATGTAAATTACTATTCATTAATCGATATTATTGATATCGTCCCTTAAATGGACCCTCGAGGCCCATTACAAGCATTAGAATTAAGTCGAGACTTAATCGGAAACTCTAAGAATTTTTTGCAAAATTACAAAAATTATCCAAGTTGCAGGTCTCACACGCCTGTGTGGTCCGAGGGACATGCCCGTGCTACAGGCCGTGTTCGACCCCGTGTAACTCTCTGACTTGTGAACATGGCCATGCCACACACCCATGTGCTAGGCCGTGTGGTTAATTAAATTCTTTTGAAATTAGGTGCAGGTTTCACACGACCTATACACATGCCCGTGTAACACACACGGATTAGACACACGCCCGTGTCTCTGCTCATGTACTCAATTTTGAACATTTTTTTCTCAAAAATTTAGGTGCAGGGGACAGATGGCCTAGCCACATGCTCGTGTACCAGGCTGTGTGTCATACACGGTCAAGACGCACACTCGTGTGTCTGCCCGTGTGGACAAAATAAAACCATTTCTAGCTCTCACCCAAAATCACACCATTGACTTGCACTTAAAACTTACATCCAAGTACCAACCAATTCAAGCATTTAAATTAAGCAATATCCATCATTCAACATGGCATACATGTTTATATTCTTACTTTAATTTAATCTAGGCATTAGCATCTTTACCACTTTCACTTAAATCACATGTATGATTAACATAATAATCTACTTCATAATACCAAAATAGACCATTACTAGCCATTCCAATGGCTAGGATACAAAACATCATTATCAAGCCAATTAAGTACAAGTTAACCTATACATGCCATTATACCAAAATGATTTGCTATAAATATACCCAAAATAAGCTAGTGGATAGTGTGATGATGCTCCAATGATCTCCAACCTTCGCGAGCTTTCGAGCACTATAAAACAGGGAAAATAAAACAGAGTAAGCATTACATGCTTAGTAAGTTCATATAATGGAAAACTAAACTTACCCATCCTGTTTATTAAATGTAAGCATACAATAACATGTTTTCCATCAACTTGGCAAAATTGCCTAAATACAAACATTCAATCAAACATGTTAGTCACAAAATTTTCATATACATCAAGTAAACATAGATAAGCTCATCATGCCATATTCTTTCAATAAATTATCATTCCATCTCATAATTCTCTCATCTTGCCAAGAGTTTTGTCCGTTGAGCCGTTGAAGTTTCGATGGATGCTCAAGTAGTACACTCGAGGTGTACGATTTAATAACCCATCAATTCTTTTTCAAGAGTACCCATTAGGGCACTTAATCAAGGAGCACACTCTCGAGCACATATCATATAACAGGATTACCTGTCCAGGCTAAATCCTTTATTTAACGTATGCTCAGAAGAGCTCAATTAGAATTACCAGTCTAGGCTAAATCCTAATTGTAACGTATACTCGAGAGGTATTATATCAGGATTACCCATTTGGACTAAATCCTTTCTATAATGAGGTCAAGAGGATTACTCGTCTAAGCTAAATCCGTCAGTAACAAATGCAGGACCTCATGCATTTCGGGAAAGCACATATGTTCATCGAATTCAATATTCAAACGGAACTTAACCCTTTTTCAACCATTTCAAGCATGTATTCATTCTTATATCGTAACATCCAAACAATTCACATAAATAATATTCACATTTCATACAACACAACATTTAATTTAACATAATTACATGCTCGATTAAGTTACACGAACTTACCTCGACACTTGTTCGCGTATAAAATCTACTAATCCGAAACCTTTTCTTTTCCTCGGTCTAACCTCGAATTTGTGTTGTCTGGATCTACATAAATAACTTTAATCATCAATTTCACACATTTCATATTCATTTGGACTCAATTTACGTCCTAGGCAAAATTACCATTTTGCCTCTAACTTTTCCATAAATTCCAATTTTGTCCTTAGGCTCCGAAAATAAAAATTTATGCAATTTACTCCCTATTCCAAGACTAACCAAAATTTAAATATAGAATTTACAGCACATATTTTCTATAAATTTTAGGATTTTTCATCAATTTTCACAACTTTACATTTTAGTCCCTAAATCATGTTTTCATTAAAAATCACTTTGTAAAAGTTGTTTATCTATCAACAACCTTTCTTTTTCTACCATAAATTTATAATTTTTAGCATATTCATCCATGACCCATTTTCCATACTTTGATAACTTTTCAAATTGATCCCCCAAATAGATAGATTAAGCTATCCCGGTTTCAAAAATATCAAAATTACTAAAAAACGGGACAAGAAAACTAACCCAATTAAGCCATGAAAGTTTTGTCTCTCTCTCCTAGGGTTTCCATGTATTTTAGGTTGAAGATGACATAAAAATAAGATGATATCTTTTATCATCTTTTAATTAATTTAATTATTTTAATTTCTAATTTAGTCCTTACTCTTTTCCTAAATTTCCATGGATAAGTCACCAAAATATCTACATACTTTTCTTTAATGGTCTAATTACCATATAAGGACCTGTAGCTTTGAATTCCATAGCTATTTAATCCTTATAGCTACTAGAATTCAACTTTTGTATTTTATGCGATTTAGTCCTTCTCGTAATTAAGCACATAATCAGTAAAATTTTCTTATCAGAATTTTCACATGACATTTCTAACATATTATGGACTATGTAATTAAATAAAAATAAATTTTATTTTCGGATCGGATTTGTAGTCCCGAAACCACTGTTTCGATTTCACTAAAAATGGGCTGTTACAATTGTGTCTACAAGTAGGCCACTTGACTATTTTGTATCATGCATGGTTGTTCAACGAAAGGCGTATACCTACGTTTTGTGTTTAACTTCTGCCTTTACTTCGCAAATGTATTGTTTTGTCTTATAAAGTGTAAGTGTCCCTGATTATAATTGTGATCGCCAAACTTCCTTGATTTGCAGTTTCCAAAACTATATTTTCCTAAGTGTATTTGCCTTTGATGGTGGATTTTGATTAATAGGATTTGAATCCAATACCTCAAAATCTTCTTTCTCGTTATATCATTTCAATCAAAGTTATATTTGATTTTCATATCAAATACATGCACATTATGGGATTTGGATCCAATACCTCAAAATCTTCTTTCTCGCTATACCATTTCAATCAAAGTTATATTTGATTTTCATATCAATTATTTTATAGATTTGTTACAAAAAAAAAAAAAAAAAATTCACGCACAACAACTATTTAGTATGTTAAAATGATCCTACGAGATTGCCTAAGTTATTTTTATATCAATTTTTTTTATAGATTTGGTATATAATTTTTTTGGCCCACAATAGCTATTTAGTCAGTGGCAGAGCCAAGGGGTTGACAGGGGCCCCATCCCTCCCTAAAATGAAAATTTTTCTATTTAGGCCATTTATAATTTATAAAATTTTAAATTAGTAATGGTAAAATTACACTTTGGTCTCCCCAAAAATGATAAAATTTTGATTTAATCCTTTAAAAAGTATAAATATATAGACTATTAAAATGGTGAAATTGCAATTTTACTATCGTAAGAATATACAATTTAATTCCTCCCCAAAAAAAATTTTGGCTCCGCCACTTGACCGCTGCTAGATGTGCGAATGTTTGACTACAAAATACTATACCAAAGATATATGAAATCAAAGTAGTGGTGTCCACAGGTATATGAGTCAAATCATAATATAGTAAAGTGTTATAGCGGAACGCAGGGAAATATTTCAAGAATCGTACCCAAGAGAGGATGGATTAAATCTATGGAAAATCTCTTTACAAGAATAAGTCTAAATAGTAATAGTTGAATTCTATATTACAATAAATCATAAAAGAGATGAATATTAGGAATTAAATAGCAAAAATAAATAAACAATAAAACAAATAAATGACTAAATAGATTAAATCAATAAGGAAGATTAACTCGTTTCAAGGGTTGTAATTAACTTCGGATTAGGGTTTTAGGGTGGATTGGCTATTAACTAACCAATTATTACCTCCAACTTCTAACTGATTAATTAATTGGTTGATACTCGCTTATCTCTCGACCTCACTTTCTCAACCAAGATAAATTACGATTTACTTGACAAAACTTATCTCTCGATTTCGTTTAATCTTTGATTACCTTCTAGGGTTGTCAAGCCTAGGATTTAAGAATGCTTAATCTATACCAACTGATCCTATCGGGAAACCCTTAATCCTCTGTTAATCATGTTCCCATCCACTTGTTAATCTCCCTTAAGGGATTTAGTCACTCATGATATTTATAATCTCAATCTCATTTGAAATATACATGTAAATAAACACATTTAAATCTGAAGAGAAAAGAGATGATGAAATAATCTTGTGGATGTTAATTGAAGCACGGAGTAATAAATCTCTCGATTGGGATAAAAAGAATTGTCGCTTGTGAAGGAAAATAACAACTACATTTGACTTCAAGTCACCATTGTATTTAGTATATTAAAATGATCCTACAAGACTATCTAAGTTATTCTTTGAATATTGATTGTGGATTTGAGTAGTTAATTTTATTTTAAGCATGTTTGTGCGATTCTTTTCATTTCTATCACTAATTGTTTAATTTTAAATCATGCACTAAATTATTTTCAATAAAATATAATTAATGGATTTTCCCATAATTTTTATGGGAATTAAAACTATATTTTAATTGTATTTTTACTATTTTTAAAGAATAATTCTATTTTAGTGGAGTGAGATAAATAGGACAAACATTTGTAGTAGTCGCTCTATACCCATTGTTTAAAAAAAGGAAAATTTTGTAAACATTGAGAACTAAATTTATCTTTTTATATTTAGGACCAAATTAATAAAAAGTTTAAACATTAAAGGGCTAATTTTGTTACTAGCCCACATCAGCTAGAGTAACTAAAATATTTAATTTTAAAAGTTTAGTGACTAAATAATAAATATTAATAGTTAAGTGACCAAAATAGAACAAAAGGAATAGTTAGGTGACCATTTTTAGAGTTTACCCTTTCTATAAGAAGTCTTTTTAAGTTAATTTAGTAGGCATAAGCCCAATCCAGGGAGGGCTTTGACAAAGTTATTAATAGCAGAGGAATAGCTTATGAGCAGAGTCCATGGGGCCTCAGCCCAAAGACGTTCCTCAAATCTATTAAGTACGAACAATTATGGGCTGCTGACCGCGAAAGCACAAGCTGAGAACCCTTCTTTGTCCTTAATCGGGTTCTTCAACAATCAAACAGCCGGCTGGGCAGCAGGGAGCAGACCTGCAAACAAGCCACAAAGCATTATCATAACATGACCTAAGTCAGATATTCATGGCGATTTCTGTGAGAGCCAAAAGTTTCCTCTCTTCTTCTCTTAGATCCTTGCCTCGCTCTCAGGTCTCTACATGCTTTTATTTTTCTTTTTGTTTCTTTGTCTTTGTGGCAATTCGTCGAATATCTTTCCCACAAAAACCAAGTCTTACTTGCTGTTTGTTTTTGGCTTAGAGGTGCAACCACACACTTGGTGAAAGAGGTTTGCATGCTGAATTGTATTCTGGAATGGCTCCAGCCCCTAATCCCGCTCTTCGTCCAAGTATCACTCTTTATCTAATTTAACCTTCTGTTCCGCATTTCTTTTTTCAATCATTTTCTTGGAAGTGAACCCTCGATTCTTGTTAAAAATAATGTAGTTGACACGTCAAAATGGAAGAAGATTCAAGCGAGCGAGGTCGGGATATCTCTTTCTATGATTTCGTATCCATCCTGGATTGTATTGAAAATTCTACATAAAGGAGGTAATCATCTTTTACATTACCCTTTTTTTTGTTAACAAATTTACCTATTTCTAAATTGCTTCCTATTTCCAAAGCCTCGTTAGTATAGGTTCTCTAAGCTAAAAAATGCCTGTGAATCTTTCAACTAAGTTTGTTTTGCTCCTCTAGTTTACTCATTCAATTTTGTACCGAAAGCAACGCTACTTTATTTTTCCCTGTAGTTATATTTTTCTTTACATATTTCAGGTTTTGAGGCCTATTTAGTTGGGGGCTGTGTTAGAGATTTACTACTAAATAGAACACCTAAAGATTTTGATGTGATTACCACTGCAAATCTTAAACAGGTTTGGTCACAGTGTTCTCAATATTCTCTCATTCCATTTTCTTTAGTTAGAATTAAGAGGAAATTTTTTTCTATTGCCTTTGTAATATCTTGCTACAGATAAGAAAGAAATTTCATCGAGCTGAGATTATTGGAAAGAGATTTCCAATATGCAGGGTGCATATGAAAGGTTCCATAATTGAGGTCATTTTCTTGGTTTATTACTATGGGTAACTTTTTATGTAATTTCTTCTGGATTAGAATTGCCTCAGTAGTGAGAAATTTCTTAATATGCAGTATTTATTTTGTATGTTTGAATAGGTATCAAGTTTTGAGACAGTTGCAAGACATGACGCAGACAAAGAAAAAGCTTTATCCTCTTTAATACCAAAGATATGTGATGAAAAAGACTTGATCCGCTGGAGAAATAGCAGGAATCGGGACTTCACCATTAATAGGTATTAGTTCTCATATATGTTTATTTTTTATGTTTATTCCATGGAACGAGCTACTATAGCCTATGTATTAGCTTGTCAAAATTCCACTCTCCCATCTCCATGATAGCCTTGATTTTGATGCCATGTAATTCATAATGATATTGTTTGAATTTTGGGTGTAGCTTATTTTTTGACCCTTTTACGTGTAATATTTATGATTACAATGGTGGAATGTCAGACCTGAAGTCATTAAAGGTGATTCTCCACCTCTGCTGATGGCAATTTTATGTGTTTTCATAACCTCAACTAATATTTACCCTCTGACTCTTCTGTTTGGTGCATTGACTCAGCTACGGACGTTAATCCCTGCTCATGTGTCATTTCAAGAGGACTGTGGTAGGTTATTTTAGCTTTCTTGAGTGCAATCTCGTATAAGATATTTGGATGGAATGACTGCTGGCATTATGAGACATTAATGGAAAATTTCTGCCATTTTTCTTACTCAGCAAGAATTCTCGGGGCTTAAGAATTGCAGCTCGTCTAAGCTTGTCATTTTCAAAGGATACTGAGAGGGCAATGTACGATCTTTCAGCCTCCATTGAGGGATTAGATAAGGTAGTTCAGAAATATCAGTTGAGAACTTTCCTGCTGCCTAGATAGTCTCTCTTCTGTTACTTGCTCTTGCCATGTCTCTCTCTCCATCTGTGACTTGAGTCTTTTCTTGCCTCCTTTCTTGTACCATCCTCATTTTCTCTTGGTAAACCTCAGCTAGGCACAAAGAACCAATCATACTGTGGCTAATTTACAACCTTTTGCCTTTGGTTACTTTTCTATTTTGGTGTAAAATTAAGGTGATGTTATCAATATTTACCTGATATTTGGCATAATAATGTCCTTCATTTATCCAGTTCAGGTTAATGCTGGAAGTGAACTACATGCTGTCATATGGAGCTGCTGTGCAATCCATCTGCTTGCTGCAGAGATTTAACCTACTGAATATTTTACTTCCATTTCAGGTTCACTCATTTTAGCTTATGTTGTAAATAATTTATGAATTTAGTCATTACAGAGGGTAGCTGAGACTTATTTTGCTTTGCAGGCAGCGTACATTAGTCAACACAGAGCTACCAAGAATTCCATGATGCTGATGGTGCGCTTGTTTCATATTCTGTATTTCTAACGTTGTTGGTGAAGAAGTAATATTTGTAGCATGAAGGGATTTATGAAAATTTTGTTGGCTATGCAATTCAAGTTAATTTTATTAAGACTGTTTACTTACTTCAGGACAACATAATTACTCAATGTTAAAAGTATTTGGAATTCAAAGGGGTTTAGAGATATTAATTCACTCTCTTGATAATCAGTGTATACTGATAGGTGTCTTGAAAGTTAAAGGTTTATCTCATAGAAAGATCAATCTGAATGCTTATGATAACAATTTTGTAGTTGTTTATTATCTGCAAAATATAATAGCTATGAATATGATGCTTAGCTGGTTTGGGGTGCTTAGTATGAAAATTTGATGTAGTTTTGACATAATTTTGTGAAAATTTTCAAAATAAATTTCCAGTCAAATGACATTTCAAAGAAGTGAGGTGCTTTCCACTGGCTTGTATTCCTATTAATGTTAATAAGGTCTTTAACGCACAAAAATTTAGGCTTGATGTTTTGACCTCCTGAATCTGTCTTTTGTCTTTTTCTTCAGAAATTGTTCTTCAATTTGGATAAGTTGGTTTCTTGTGATCATCCTGCCGATAGCAGTCTATGGTGAGTACTTGTCTCTCTCTTTGTTTTTCTTCTCAAGCATAGAATGTCATAAGACTTAAGCTTTATTGTTATCATTATCAAGAAAAACCTGGCTATTGTAAAGAGCAGTTAGACTTTCCTTTTAGTTTACTAGAAAGTTTGGCAATCTCTTTTTAAACCTCTCTGCAGATTGGGCTGACAATATTATTGCTGAGAAGAATGAGCATATATGTCTGGAAATTATTTTGCACTGCGTATGATGGTTCATATTAAGAGGAATTATCATAATATATAAATTCAAGTACCTGGTTGATGGTATCAAGTGGATTTACATCTTATTATGTATTTCAGTATCTGTGATATGCCTACTGATCATTTTTTTTCCTGCATAGAACAGGGTTGGATTGTTGATGTTTCATCTGGCATTGGTAAACAACCCTCAAGACGCTCTTGTTATCTGGACCTTTGCTTCTGTTCTATATCATGGAAATTGGAAGGAAGGTGTTGAATTTGCAAGAGAATATACTAAACTGGAAGTTAAATTTGTTCCTGAAATCTCAGAATTTTCAGAAACTAAATCAGATGAAGACCTTGCCAAAGAAGTTGCTCAGTTTGCATCTCTGGTGCAAGATTCTGTAGGGGTCTTAACAGAGACTAGCAATCTATTTGAATCAATGTTCAGATATCCATTTTCTCCTTGCTCTGGTTTGGTAAGTGCCTGTGACATCTACTCCATTTGAATTTTTAGCGTTTCTTATCAGAGAGAGGTGTCTATATTTTCCATACTGTCGGTAAATTAACCTGGCATCAGAAGTGCCCCTATGTCTTACCTTGATTTGCTTGAGAATGGACTGTTTTGGTTTCTTACTAAAAATATTGGCATTGTTCTGGTACATGAACGTATTTGTGTATGTATCTTTTGTTAGTAAATAGGTGTTATCTTTTTTTCAGGTATTTGTACCAAAGATCACTGCAAAGAATACTGCTAAATTATTTGACCTGATGGTAGAAGATATTAGATCTTTCATAAATGGAAGAGCGAGAATGAGCCCTGAGATAAATTTCCACTTGCTTGGGATAGGGGATCCATGTGAGACAAGATTTGTGCTTGGCAAAATTATTTTAGAAACAATGAAGGCTGGTCCCCGTGGAGATGCAACAGAGATAGGCAATGATGAGAAAGACCTCCAACCAAAGGCAACTGAGGAAATTTTGTCCAATAATGAAATTCCAGCGAAGAATGTTAAAAAACATGCCCCATTATCATTTATTCCTGACGGCAACAGAGGGATGTTGAAGAAGCAAAAATTGGTTGACGATAATACTCCTACAAAGAACCAGGAAATGGTTACTAAAGATGAGCTCAACGACTTGGCTGAGAAGCACCAGGAGTTTGTGAAGGCATGCAAATTATCTGAAAATAAGACAAACTCGATGCAAGGGAAAATATCAGAGGAGGAAGAGAAAAGCAAGAAGGATAAGGAAAAGAAATCTAAGAAGCATACGAAGGTAGTAGAGAAGTCGAAACATCATATTGCACTACATACAGTAAGCAAGAAGCAGCAAAGGGTAGTTAGGGAATTAAATTTGAGGGAGGAGGATGAGATGGATAATTTGGAAAAAGTGTTGGGGAAGGAGGAGGTGAAGGAAAGCACAGAAGAACATAAAGGAAGAGCAGGAAAGGAGAGAAGCGGTGTAAGTTCACTTTCTAGTCTCTTCAGGTGACACATTCTCTTTTCCAACAGCACAAGTCGAGTACCAAAGTTGTGATAAAAGTGATAGATAGAGGAGAGGTTGGTAATTGGATATGGTGGGATTACAAATTTGTTAACAAAAATTTAACAGTTTAGTGGTTAATGTGCTTTATATCAATTAAACATTAGCGTGTTTTGTGTTGTTAACTTTCTTACCATTCTGATGATGAATATTACTCGACCCAATTCCAAACTGTTCTTGGGTTCATTCAGTCGCGGTGAATAATAAATGGGTTGTGTTAGAATTAGAATATTTCACTGCTAGTACCTCATTATTTTTATGACCATATATGTGTTAATTGAATTTTGTACGGGAATTTCTTATTTTTAGGGTCAAGATCTCATATTATTACTATGATTTATGATTTGGGTCGTCTTTTTTAAGTCTGTTCTAATTTTCATTTCATTTCGTCTGTGAAAAGAATTCCTTTTTCTTTTGTAATTCCCACTTAGTTTGGGTCTGGCATGAACCAGGTGCGTGCACTTTTGCAAGCTGACCCTACCCTAGCATCGCAATGCATGTATTGTTGCCCAAGTCCCTTTAAAATTACACTAATTCAAAATTTGCAGCAGTCGCTCACGACACTATATGAAGAAAAGAAGCTCCATTCCTTTTATGTTATTAGAATTAGTAATTTTACTATTTCAATGACACTTTCCCATTTCTGTTTATTATGTGTTTAACAAAATACGACAAAAAAAAAAAAAAAAAAGGGGAATAAAAATAATACTACAACAACTCCCAAAGAGGCCAAGACAAATCTGAACTCTTAAGAAAATTCTAAACCGACGACGTTGTGTTTGTCGACTTCTCACCAACCCTCAGAAAGTGAGAAAGCAAGTAGGCAACAGCCGCAGAGGCACCTGTCCATCTCCTTTGCAGCCCCTTGGAAATGATGGAGCCAATCGAAAAATATCAAACACTTCCATTATAAAAGACTCCCTTTTCCTTTTACTTCTTCCCACCAAACAAACTCCCCTCCCTCAAACCCTACATTTTACTACGCTCTCTGAAATCTTAGTTACATCCATGGCAGCAACATCGCTAAATGCCCCTAACGCTCCTCTCCTTCAAAAGACCCATCAAACTCATGTCTTTCTCAAACCCATCTCCACCATTCCTTGTCAAACCTCTACCAAGCGCTTCTCCATCTCTTGTTCCGCAACTACCCAAGATCGCCTCTCCGTCCAATCCCAATCTCAAGATCGGGTCTTTAACTTCGCCGCCGGTCCCGCCACCTTACCCGAGAACGTCCTCCTCAAAGCCCAATCCGAGCTTTACAATTGGCACGGATCTGGCATGAGTGTTATGGAAATGAGCCACCGTGGTAAGGATTTCCGTTCTATTATCGAAAAAGATGAGGCCGATCTCCGTTCCCTTCTCAACATCCCTGAAAACTACGCCGTTTTGTTCCTCCAAGGTGGAGCCACCACCCAGTTCGCTGCTGTCCCTTTGAATCTGTGTGCCCCAGGTGACTCCGTTGATTATCTTGTTACTGGATCTTGGGGAGACAAGGCTTTCAAAGAAGCTAAGAAATACTGCAACCCCAAAGTCATTTGGAGTGGGAAATCGGATAACTACGTCAGGGTTCCCTCGTTCGATGGTTTAGAACTGAACCCGAATGCCAAGTATTTGCATATATGCGCCAATGAGACCATTTACGGGGTTGAGTTCAAGGACTACCCAGTTCCCCGCAATCCAAATGGGGTTCTTGTTGCTGATATGTCTTCCAATTTTTGTTCCAAACCTGTTGATGTAACCAAGTTTGGGTTGATTTATGCTGGTGCGCAGAAGAATGTGGGGCCATCCGGGGTTTGCATCGTAATCGTGAGGAAGGATCTTCTAGGAAATGCACAAGAGATTACCCCTGTGATGCTTGATTACAAGATCCACGCCGACAACAACTCTTTGTACAACACACCTCCATGTTATGGGATTTATATGTGCGGGCTGGTGTTTGAAGACCTTTTGAAGCAGGGAGGACTGGAAGAGGTTGAGAAGAAGAACCAAAAGAAAGCTGGTATATTGTACAATGCCATCGATGAAAGCAAAGGATTCTACAGGTGCCCTGTTGAGAAATCTGTAAGGTCGCTGATGAATGTTCCATTCACATTGGAGAAGTCAGAGTTGGAGGCTGAGTTTTTAAAGGAAGCCGAGAAGGAGAAGATGGTGCAGCTCAAGGGACATAGGTCGGTGGGAGGCATGCGAGCTTCCATTTATAATGCTATGCCTTTGGCTGGAGTTGAGAAGTTGGTTGCTTTCATGAAGGATTTCCAGGCAAAGCATGCTTGATTCATGTCTCTTCCTATATAAAGTGCGGTTGTTCTCTTCTGTTTGTGTTCACTCTTTTATGTTTTTGCTATGGTTTTATGTCGGGTAGGTTTTAAGTACTATTGGTGATAAATTGCCTGCTATCTGAAAGTTCCAATCAGGGGAAGTTAAGCAAGATTTTTGTAATAGACATGATTTGCTAGTTTCATTTCCTGTTCTGATTCTTAAGTGCACAATATTAATTAATTCTAATAAAGGTCGCTTGAATTTTGGTGTTTATTGTTTTCTATTACTAATTGCACCCACATTGCTTGAATTCAAGTTTACATGTAAAACTGTCAATTTCACTGTTGCAGTAGGTTGCATTCTCCTCGACTAAAACTGAGAAATAGTCTGGACCTTAACACAAAGAATCAAGAAGAAACTCTTGCTTAGGGCATTAGATGCAAATAGGAGCAACCCCAGAGGAAAACTTGGGGAGATCCAACAACCGTCAACAGTAACTAATGCTTGGATTACATCTGCAGAAAGTGGTGTCGATAAAGAGAGGGATGGATCTTGGGAGAACATCGGTCCAAGGTGCAGTAGGCTTGTTGCACTTAAGAATCTGTGGCTGCGGATATAAAGGTTCAATGATGCCACTAAGTATGAGATCCTTCAGTAAGTTACTAAGTTACGAGTACGAGTAAACACTTGCATTCTTTCATCTTAATAAAGGGCACTGAAATAAAAGGATTTTGCTGTATGCTATATATATATATATATATATATTATATTAGCAGATTATCATGGTATTTGTCTAATATCATGGGATATATTCTGTAGTATATTAACAAATTATAAGCCAAAAATTCAAGCATTAAACAGTGGATAGAAATAACCTCTTTAGGACTAACCTGAAGGGTATGCATCATAGTTGAAGGGCATAAAGCAGATAACTCAATCAACTCATGCTTGTGTGACTCTGAAAGTTTGTACTTGTTTCAAGGAGCTTTAGTATAACTGTTTAACTTCACTAAGCATGGCCCCAAGGTAAACCCTTTCCTGATTAAATATGTTGCATTATTTTTTTTGATATAAATTAAACATTGATAGCATGAAGAAAAATATGTTTGTAGTTTATAATGTTGGTTGGCAACAATATTAAATTATTTAGAAAGTCAAGTTTTAGATATCAAATTATAACCATTGGTGATTAATTGTGTTGTAAGGACAACTTTTATATGTAAAGTTGTGTTATAATGACAAAAATTTTTTTGGTATAGAAGAAAAAAAACTAGCCAATTTACACCTCATTTGCCTTGACAAGGCATCGTCGTCTCTCATCAGCCTGCAGTAGCCCCATAGCCCGTGTTGGTGGTGATTGGTGCAGTTGCATTCCCTTTCCCTTACCTCTGGCTGGTGCTGCCATACAATTGGCTACCATATTCCCTTCTCTGTATACATACTGAACTCTCATCTCCCAACTCCGTTCAAGTAGCACCCTTAATGCTCGGACCACCTCATGATGCACATCCTGACCAGTACCATTAAGCAACTGCACAACGGCAGCATTATCCACTTCCAACACTCTTAGGAATACCAAGATCCCATGCAAGCAACAAGCCATCAAATGCACCCCACAGTTCTGCCTCTATCATTTAACATGCTCCAAATCCCTTGGAAAAGCCACTATCCATCGTCCTTGACTGTCTTGGATAACACCTCTCGCTGTTGCAACATTAGTCTCGCTACATACCAAGCCATCAGTGGCGGTCCCTTCCACCTATTGCAGTTCGAACAATCTTTTAGCTACTACCTAAACCTACATGCGCAACATCAAACATGCAAAAAAAAAAAAAAAAAAAAAAAATTGTAAACAACACAAGAATAATAGATAAGAGATAAATCTGAGAGTAGAGGGATTTCTATTGCATTTTATTATTCTTCTACACATCACTAGTATACTCTCTCTCTCTCTCTATATATATTAGACTACTCATTTTCTAATATGTAAATAGGAAAAAGCAGTTACAAGGAGATTAAATGTGAAATATTATTATAATAATTATCCACTTAATAGCATTCATAACACGCTTCGTTGTATGTCCATTGTATAAAAGATGTTTCATTAAAAACTTTACTGGGAAAAACTTTGTAGGATAAAAACTTAGTGAAGAAAAAAGAGTACACATAGCTATAATACGTATAACATGTTGCTTCATTAAAAATCTTACTAGGAAATCCCAATGAGATAAAATCTCAGTTAAGGGAAAAAAAGTACAATATGTATTTACTCCATCTCATGAAAACATCACATAATATCTTATATTCAACGTATTCAATCTTGAATACTAGCTTTTCAAATGACCATTTGAATATATTTGCTAACCATTTATATCATCATTCTTTTGAAAGTTATGAATGAACAATTTCTAAAATTTTTATATGTTTCTAGCATTTTAAATTCTTCAAGGATTTTAATATAAATTTTACTATATAGTGATTCATATAACAGTTGTAACAACAACTATTAAACATATGTTAAATCTTTGCTAGTTTAATAATATACCTAAAGGTTATTGTATTTACCACAAAAGAATATTAAAACTTTTTATGATCAATGATAGGATTTAGCGAAAAAAATCATATTTTTATTGTTTTTGCAAATCTATTTCATTTATACCCTTACTAGCTTTATACAATTAAGTATTTGGACTACTGGTTCAAAAACTCCACGAATTTAATTGTACTTGAGTTGCGTCTTTTTATTTTGACCAGTCTATTCAATATCTATATTTCTTAATAGATTTATTCAAGATCCTTCTTTTATTTCATTATTTCAATAATATTTCAGACAAAATCATTGTCGACCACTTTTATTAAAGATTCCATATTTTCTCGAATTGATAAACTTATCGAGATCTCTTTATTTTTACTATTTTAATCTTCAGTTTCAGGTACTTGAATGTCTTATAGAGGTTTAGTTTTTAGTTATGTCTTGAGTCTATTTTGGAGCGCTCACCTCCACTATATGACCATCTAGATTTATTATTATTATTATTACGAGAATTTTCATATTTGGAATCGATCAATATATAATGCTTTAGGCATGTATTACTTTCATTTGTTCTAACTGATTTATCCTACCAGGACTGTAACACCCCTTACCCGGGTTCTCTGCTGGAATCGGGCATGAGGCATTACCGGATTTGACTTACTTGATCATTCCACTTTAGGCTATAAAAATGTTCTCCAATTTAAAACTTTCCATTCACCATCATAACATCCCTATCATGGGTCAATGAGACCCTTTACACCCGCTCGGGATGTTGCGGGACTAAACCGGAACTTTACGAACACTTAGAAAAATTTCACCTAAACAGGGGTCACACGCCCGTGTTGGTCTACGGACACGCTCGTTTTGTAACACCCCTTACTTGTAATCCATGCCGGAACAGGGCCCGAGGCATTACCGGATTAAAACCATATGATCGCCACTTAGGCTCATCGATTACTCTCTTAAGTCACCTCTACAACCTCAATCTCGACTTACGAGACCTCACTCATACACGCAAGACTCTCGAGACCCATCGAAAACTTCTACCATTTTTATAAATTTTTCACCTAAACAGGGACTACACGT
Organism: Gossypium rotundifolium; assembly: GCA_025506655.1. Lineage (NCBI taxonomy): Eukaryota > Viridiplantae > Streptophyta > Magnoliopsida > Malvales > Malvaceae > Gossypium > Gossypium rotundifolium. Next base: position 121,787,241 of record CP106728.1, read on the forward strand.
CCGTGTAAGGTGAGACACGCCCGTGTAAGGTCACACACGCCCATGCCCTCAATCCTTGCATGAAATCCCACTCATTCTGCCAATGCCCCACGACTAGGGCATACGCCCGTGCTCACCATCCGTGGTGAACACAGACTACACCACACGGCCTGAAGTCTAGACACACGCCCGTGTGACTAGCTTGTGGCCTATACTGCTCAAATCTGTCAAAGAGACACGGCTAAGGCACACGCCCGTGGGATGGCCGTGTGTCACACATGGCCTAAACACATGCCCGTGTGTCTATCCGCATGGACAAGAACAAAGCTAAGTGCTAAGCTCTTCTCACCCTTCAAGTTCTTATAACATATACTCAAACAACACATCAATAATCAATTCAAATTCAAACACAATCACACATGGATAACTACACCTTTTCATATAATAAAGCAGCCAACAACTATGGCATTATACAAAATAGATTATCCATCTATAGGCTAACACATCTTAGCCATTACAACAAATTCACTAACTTGTCCAACCCCTATACATGCCATATATACTACATTTAGTCTAATGTACCGGAGTGAGCTGACAGTATGGGCGATCTTCCGATTAATCCACATATCTCGATTCAACCCTCTTTCTCTATAAGACAAGGGAAAAGAAAAGGAGTAAGCCTTGAGCTTAGTAAGTTTACACATAAACAATTTAAGCATTCTAGGATAAACTAAACAATAATTTCACATCCACAATTATGCTTACTCTTTCTATCCCTTACCACATTTCCAACTCATCATGAGTCACATACTCATAATCATTAACATGCACCCCTGCACTCGATACCACATTTACTCGAAAATACAACACATCATTTTATCACACTAATACGTCCACACAGCTAAATTACTCGGTGGTTTCGCACTCAGCCCACCACAATCAGATAATAAGGTAGTATCGTACATAGCCTACCAATAGGTACTTATAGTGGTTTCGCACATAGCCCACTAAATAATATACCTAACTATGGTATTGCACACAACCCATAGTTGTTAAGTATTAAGGTGGTATCTCACTTAGCCCACCATCAAATATTATCGCTACACATTCACATATCTACTTACTCATTCATTCATTCATGATATCTACCACATTCATTCCACTTGAACCACATAGGTTCTCAATCATTCTCATTCATGCTACACACTAGCTAGCATTAAGAACGTATAAGTCTAACGCATTGATTACGCATAAACTTACCTCGGTACTCAAAAAGTATAAAGATGTGCAATTTAGTCTACCACTTTGCTCTTGCCTCGGTTTCGATCCGGGCTTCGTCTTTCTTGATCTATAATGATAAATTAACTCATTCAATACACATATTGACTAAATTGACCATTATCTCATACTTTAGCAAACTTGCCATTTTACCTCTAAACTTTCTCATATTTATACATTTAGCCCAAGGCTCGTAAAGTAATTTTCATTCAACTTTCTAGCCTTTCATGCATAGCCGAATAATTTACTCAACTAAAGCAATCATCAATTCTCACTAAATCCCACATGTATGACCAATCTCAAGACTTTCACTAACTAGTCCTTATATGCATTTTTCATGGAATTCTCTTAGCAAAAGATGTTTCTACTACATCAAGCTTTCATATTCTTCTATAAAACATCAAAATACATGCATGTCATACATAAGTACATTTTTGAACATCCATCTTAGCTCAACATATAGCTAAAAATAGCTTACTCATGCTACTAGGACTTCAAAAATACGAAGAATATAAAAAACGGAGCTAGAATACACTTACTAGCTAGCTTGAAAAGTTGAAGAGCCCTAACAATGGCTTCTCTTAAATTTTTGGCAGCCTTGGGGAAGAAGATGAATGAAAATTCTATCATCTTTTTCCCATTTTAATCATTTAATTAACAAATGACCAAAATGCCCTTTTATCCAACTTTCAAATTTTAACCTATTCATGCTCAATTTTGTCCAAAAATTAGAATTTGGGAAATTACTATTTAAGGGCCTCCAATTGATATTCTAAAGCTATTTCATACAAATAACTTCTAGAATACCATATTTTGTAACTTTTGCAATTTAGTCCTTTTGGAAAATTTAATCACAATTTGACAAAATTGCTTCATGAAACTTTCACACTAACATGCAAACATGGCATAGACCTCAAAAACTCATACATATACCTCGAATTTATGATCTCGCACCACTATTCTGACTAGGCCCTAAATCGAGATGTTACAACTCTCCCTCCCTTTAGAGATTTTTGCCCTAAAAATCTTACCAGTAAAGAGGTTTGGATGTTCTCTCTCATAGCTTCTTCCGTTTCCCACGTAGCCTCTTCCACACCGTGTTTTTGCCACAACACTTTCACAAGGGCTATGTTCTTATTCCTAAACTTTTTCACTTCTCGAGCCATAATCTTAATCGACTCCTCTTCATAAGACATAATCAGTCTTATCTCAATTTTCGCTGAAGGAATCACATGCGAAGGATCGGAGCGATATCGTCGTAACATCGACACATGGAACACATTATGAATCTTTTCTAATTCTACCAGCAAGGCCAAACGGTAAGCTACTGGTCCAATTCATCGGTAATTTCATACGGTCCTATGAATCTTGGACTCAATTTCCCTTTCCGTCCAAATCTCACGATCTTCTTCCATGGAGATACTTTCAAAAACACTTTGTCACCCACATTAAACTCAATTTCTTTTTTTTTCAAATCTGTATACGACTTCTATCGGTTTGAAGTAGCTTTCAAACCATTACGAATCACTTTTACTTTCTCTTCAGTTTCTTTCTCTAGGTCGACCCCAAGGATTCGCTTCTCACTAAGCTTGGTCCAATACAAAGGAGTCCGACACTTACGACCATACAAGGCTTCATACAGAGCCATCCATTTACTCGATTAATAACTATTTTTGTAAGCAAATTCAACCAAAGGTAGATATTTCTCCCAACTACCTTCGAATTCCAACACACAGCATCAGAGCATATCTTCAAGAACTTGAATCTCTCTTTCTGACTGACCATCAGTTTGTGGATGGAACGCAGTACTGAAATTTAACCTCGTACCCATGGTTTCTTGCAACTTCTTCCAAAACCTCGAAGTAAACCTCGGGTCTCTATCCGATATTATAGACATAGGCACACAATGCAATCTCACTATCTTTGCAACATACAATTCAACTAACTTATCCAGTGAATAATCAACACGTACTGGAATAAAGTGAGTCGACTTCATCAACCTATCCACAACAACCCACACAACATCTTATTTTTCAGAGTAATCGGTAACCCCGTCACAAAATCCATGGTAACTCGATCCCATTTCCATTCGAAAATCCATCACTGGCTGAAGCAATCCCGAAGGCACTTGATGCTCAGCTTTCACATGTTGACAAATCAGACATTTTGCCACAAACTCTGAAATGTCTCTTTTCATACCCCGCCACCAATAAAACTTTCTCAAATCGTTGTACATTTTTGTACTGCCCGGGTGTACTGACAAATAACCACTATGCGCCTCATGCAAAACTTTTCGGATTAACTCTTCATCTCTTGGTACACAAATTCTATCATGGAACATCAAACAATCATCTAGACCCACTCAAAATTAGAATCACTTCCCGATCCACACTTAGCTCTGTTAGCTTGCATCTCACTGTCATTTCTCTGAGCCTTACTTATCTGTTAAACAAATAGTGGCTTAGCTCTCAACTCTGCTAAAATAGCACCATCATCAGACAATGCTAAGCTCGTGTTCATAACTCTTAGAGCACACAAGAATTTCCTATTCAGAGCATCCGCAACCACATTAGCTTTTCTTGGATGATAATCAATGACTACCTCATAGTCTTTCAACAATTCAAACCACCACCTCTGTCGCAAATTTAGATCCTTCTGATCCATCAAATACTTTAAAATCTTGTGATCCGTAAAGATTCGACACTTTTTCCCATACAAGTAATGTCGCCAAATCTTTAACGCGAAAACAACCGCAGCCAACTCCAAATCGTGAGTCAGATAATTCTTCTCGTACGGTTTTAACTGACTTGAGGCGTAAGCAACTACCTTACCCTATTGTATCAACACGCATCTGAGACCATTAAACGACGCATCACTATAAACTACGAACTCCTTTCCCAATTCTGGTTGAACCAAAATCGGTGCCTCAGTCAACAATGTTTTCAACCTCTTGAAACTTTGTTGACATATCTCAGACCAATCAAACTTTACATCTTTATGTAACAGTTTCGTCATCAGGGTAGCAATTATAGAAAATCTCTTTACGAAACGTCTGTAATATCTCGCTAAACCCAGAAAGCTTCTAACTTCTGATACGTTCCTCGGCTGTTTCCAATCCATAATAGCCGATATCTTACTTGGATCAACTCGGATACCATCACCTGACACAATGTGTCCTAGGAATCCAACCTCTCGGAGCCAAAACTCACTCTTGCTAAACTTAGCTTACAATTGCTTATCTCTTAAAGTTTGTAAGACAATTCTCAAATGTTCTTTATGATCGTTCTCATCCCAAGAATAGATTAATATGTCGTCAATGAAGACAACCACAAACTTGTCCACATACGGTCTGAAGACACGGTTCATCAGATCCATAAAGATCGCAGGTGCATTCGTTAAACCAAACGACATGACCAGAAACTCGTAATGGCCATACCTTGATCGAAATGTAGTTTTCAACACATCCTACTCCTTCACTCTCAACTTGTAATAGCCAGACCTCAAATCTATCTTGGAGAACACTGAAGCTCCCTTCAGTTGATCAAAAATATCATCAATCCTTGGTAAAGGATACTTATTCTTCACCGTCACTTTGTTAAGTTGTCTGTAGTCTATGCACAATCTCATCGACCCATCTTTCTTTTTCACAAATAATACCAGAGCACCCACGGTGAGTAGCTCGATCTCACAAAACTTTATCCGTCAACTCTTGCAACTGAACCTTTAGTTCTTTCAACTCTACAAGTTCCATCCTATACGGAGCAATTGAAATAGGTGCCGTTCTCGAAATTAGCTCAATCCCAAACTCGACCTCTCTCACAGGAGGTAATCTGGATAACTCCTCTGGGAATACATCCGGATACTCACATACCACTGGCACTGATTCAATCTTAACCTCAGACTCTTGAGTAATCAATACAAATGCGAGATAGGACTCACATCCCTTTCTCAAGCATTTCTCAGCCATTAAGGAAGAAATCATCACTGGTAGACTATCCGATCCACCTAATTCAACCTGAACAACATCTCCACCCTCACATTTCAGCTCGATAAACTTACTACCACAGTTCACTCAGACACTATGTGTAGTTAACCAATCCATGCCAAGAATTAAATCAAACTAATCAAACAGCAACAACATCAGGTTTCTAGGAAAACAGTGACTCTTAGCCATCAAAGGACAGTTCTTACACACCTTGTCCACTAACACATGCTTACCTAACAGGTTTGACACCTTAACCACAATGTCCGTAGACTCAACGGTCATACTCAAACTAGATGCCAATCTCATGCAAATATAGGAATGGGTAGACCCTGGGTCAATTAAAGCAATAACAAAGGTGTCATAGAGAAAAAGTACCTATTATCACATCTGGGGAGGATGCCTCTTCGCGAGCACGAATGACATATGTCCTAGTAGGTGCCCGACCCTCCGGTCTCATAGCAGAATCTAGTGACGCACCTCTACCACTAGTCCCCCTCCCGGGTTCTTTGGTGGTCTACCCCTCAAAGGTACATTGCTAGGTCTTATCTCTTGCTTCTCTTCCTTGTCATCCATCTCAGGACAATTTTGGATAAAATGGTCGGGGGAACCATACTTATAACAGTTTCGACTGTTACCCCAACACTCTCCAATGTGATATCTACCACAACTTGGACACTCCGATTTGTTCTTCGGATATCTCACACTTTCCATCGAGGTGGCTTGGACTCTTGAACTCGAACGAGTGCTGCCTTGATCTCGAGGTGAATATCCAACTGATGTAGTGGTCCGAGGATTTGCCTCCTTAGATCTTTTCGATTGAGCTTGGTAAGATTTTCCCATCGGCCATTTTCTTACATCTCGGGCCTCATTCACCGCTCTCTTCTTTTCCTTACTCAATTTTTCGGCCTTATTTTCCCTATCAACCAACACTACGAATTCTTTCAACTCCAAAATACCAACCAGGAGTTTGATATCCTTATTCACCCATCTTCAAACCTTTTACATAAAACGGCCTCCGTCAACACACATTCTTGAGCGTATTTGCTAAGCCTAACAAACTCGCGCTCATATTCTGCTACTGACATTCTCCCTTGCTTCAACTCAAGGAATTCCTTCCTTTTTCGATTATATACTTCTTCCGGAACACTTCCAGAAAAAAGTCCCACGTCACCCGTTCTCTCGGGACTACCGACGTCAACGTCTTCCACCAATGGTATGTCGAATCTCTTAGCAAAGATACGGCACACTTCAAGTTCTCTTCAGGTGTACATGAGAGTTTATCGAACACTCTCATCGAGTTCTCCAACCAAAACTCTGCCCTCTCAGGGTCATCATCTACCTTAGCTCTAAACTCATCAGCCTCGTGTTTCCTAATATTATCCACCGGGGGCTTCGTCACTCTCACTACTTCTATACCTTGAGGAGCCACTGGAACTGGCTGAGGCATAGGAGGAGGTGGAGGAGGTTGAGCATTAGGGTTTACTTGAACGTACTCTGAGTACCAATTACTCATCATCTGGAGAAAGGCTTCCCGAGCCTCGTCTCTTTGACCTCCAGTCTCGGGTTCAATCTGTACCGGCAGATCCCTTACGCGGGAGCCGGTGCATTACTAGCTGCATTATCAGATGCCGATTGATCGGGATCCATACTCTATATAAAAATAAGTTCAAAAATCATCAGAAGCCACCACATTATCATTATATACTTATGGCATGTATAGCTAGACTCTTACACCCGCTACGGTAGTCCTAGAACTGACTAAACCATAGCTCTGATACAACTAAATATAACACCCCTTACTCGTAATACATGCGAAATCGGGCCCAAGGTATTACCAGATTAAAACTATATGATCGCCACTTAGACTCATCGATTACTCTCTTAAGTCACATCTACAACCTCAATCTCGACTTACGAGGCCTCACTCTTACATGCAAGACTCTCGAGACCCTATCGAAAACTTCTGTGATTTTTATAAATTTTCCACCTAAACAGGGACTACACACCCGTGTAAGGTGAGACACGCCCGTGTAAGGTCACACACGCCCCTGCCCTCAATCCGTGCATGAAATTCCAAGCATTCTGCTAATACCCTACGGCTAGGGTACATGCCCGTGCTTTCCACCTGTGGTGAACATTGACTACATCACATGGCCTAAAGTATAGACACACGCCCGTGTGACTAGCCTGTGGCTTATACTGCTCAAATCATCAAAGAAACACAACCAATGCACATGCCCGTAGGATGGCCATGTGTCACACATGGCCTAAACACATGCCCATGTGTTTATCCACATATACTCAAACAACACATCAATAATCAATTCAAATTCAAACACAATCACACATGGATAACTACACTTTTTCATATAATAAAGCAGCCAACAACTGTGGCATTATACAAAATAGATTATCCATCTATAGGCAAACACATCTTAGCCATTACAACAAATTCACTAACTTGTCCAACCTCTGTACATGCCATATATAAAACATTTAGTCTAATGTACCAGGATGAGCTGATAGTGTGGGCGATCTTCCGATTAATCCACGTATCTCGATTCAACCCTCTTTCTCTATAAGATAAGGGAAAAGAAAAAGAGTAAGCCTTGAGCTTAGTAAGTTTACACATAAACAATTTAAGCATTCTAGTATAAGCTAAACAATAATTTCACATCCGCAATTATGCTTATTCTTTCTATCCCTTACCACATTTCCAACTCATCATGAGTCACATACTCATAATCATTAACATTGTAATATCCCGGGTTAAGGGGCTATTTCAATTTGGCATTGTTTGCATGTTTAATTGCTTGCTATGATGTTGTTTTGGTGTTTTCGGGATTTAGTTGTAGGCTAGGTGTGAGCCTGGGTAGGTGGTAAAATTCTTGTTCTTGGGCTTTAGGGGATGAAGCGAAGGTGTTGGGGTTTATATTTAAATTAAGTGAAATTATAGCACAAATGAGGAGCTAGCTAAGTGGCAAGGCATGCGCCACTTAGACCTTGGGTGTGGCGTCATCTACAAGGGGAGGTCTTGAGTTCAAGTCATGAATCCCACCCCTTTGCAACCATTTTGGACGGCATGGAGGAGGAGGTTGTGGGCAACTTGAACTCTATCATGGACTTGGTCAACATATTCAAAAGAGGGTGGAGAGTGGAAGTAGGAGGAAGACTTGGTCTTGGAATTTGAAATGGTGGTTTGAGAGTAAATGGGGATTTGGCGGTTTTGGTGAGAGTTTGGGGAGAGGAGTGTGTGGCCGGTTGGTAATTGGGGTGTGCGAATTTGCCTTAGGCATAGGTGCATTTTTCTCTGGTCACAATTGTTTTTGTTTTGGAAGCTAAATTGTTGTTAGTAAAAGCTAGTAAAAGAGCTCTCTTCTTGCAATAGCCTAAGTCGAAAGGAACCTCCCATTTTGCTCTTTGAAACCAAACACAAAGCGCTTTAATTGCCAACCTTGCACTCTTCTTTTCGTTTTCTTCTTTTATCTTTTGTGTCAACCAAAACCCCTATAGTAGCCGAAACTTCTTTTGTTCTTTTGTTTCTTCCATTTTCTTCTTGAACCGAAAACCCAAAGCTTGGGTGTTGCTTAATTTACTTGTTGCTCTCATCCTTTTCTTTTGTTTTTCTTTGAAGCAATGCCTCTCCCACTCTCTGTTCTTTTTCAACTTTGTTAAACCGAAACCTCAAGCACCCATATTGCGAAATTCTACCTTGTGTCTTCCTTCTTCTTTTCATTATGCAAAGTCAACTAGTGATCATTCCTTCTCACTTTCTTTCTTTTTGCTTTCACAACCCTTGTGCCGATTTTCCCATTTGATCCATACCATTTCATTTAAACTGAAACCAGCCTTTGTTTTCATCATCTTTGAGCCGAACCTAGCATTTTTCTTTCTCTTTTTCTTGCAAGATAGTAGCCAAACTTGTTCTTCTTCTAAGCACATTTTATTCATTTCTTTCCTTTCAAAACCAAGGTGACCCTCCATTCATCTTTCTTTACTTTCGTTTTCCAAAACTCATTGGCCGAACCTTTCTTGGTGTAGACCGAATATTAGGTGTTGTTGGGTGATTGTGTTCAATCGGTCTTGTAAAGAGTAAGTACTAGGCCGAATGGCCATTTCCTTTCTCTAGTATTTTACCGATTTTTGGTGTGATAAGGGTGACTTTGGTATCGGTTAAAAGGTATTAACTTCTTGTAAGTAATTGTTTTCAGATAGGTCCCTTGGATTCAAAATCAAGCAAGGCGAGGCTTCTTACTCGTTAGGCAATCGGTAAGTGAGGGTGAAATGATTACCGTGGTTGATTTGTTTAGTTTCGATTATGAATATGGTTTCAAGGATTAACCACTTTCTTTCTAGGAGAAAGCCGATTCTTTGAAAGAACCATTTGTTGGATTCGGTTTGGTAGGAAACCAAATCCAGTTTAAGGTAAGGGTAAACCGTGTACCCTTTGATTTATTTGGTTATGGCGAATGATATGTGTGCTAACCCTTTGGTTGGGTGATTTTAGGATCAAGTTGTCAAGGTGGTCGAGGGTCTTAGACCGGTTCTTAGTATTAAAACCTCCGCTAATTCAGGTGTGTAAACTAACACACTTCTGTTTAGTAATATAATTGATAACCTGTGTGATGATTAATGAAACAGTGATGATTGATGTGATACCCTAATGGGTATGATTCTGGACTCGGGTAAGTCAGTATTATTATTATGAGTTTACTGATGATTTATGTGATACCATGGCTGTGGCTATATATGACATGGGATATGAGGTTAGACATAATAGCATGATATGCATGATTATATGATATGCATGATTACATGAGTGTGGCATGTTGATGGGTGATACGAGTGGAGGGAGCAGTGATATTTTGTGCTGACGAGCACCAGTGCTTTGGTAGCACACTTTGTGACTTTGGGTCACCAGAGGTTTGGCACCTCATTGCGACTTGTCCCTGTGGTTTAACCACCGTGGGTTGGCCTCACATGAGATATGGGATCGTCTGCTAGTGATTTGGTATCACACGATGGGTTGGCCCCATCATCAGATTTGTGACTTCGGTCACCAGTGCTTTGGTAGCACAATTGTGTCTTTGGGACACCAGTGGTTTGGTACCACATTGACGGATATTGTGTCTTTGGGACACCAGTGTTTTGGTAACACATTGTGACTATATGTCACCAGTGGTTTGGCACCACCAGTGGTTTGGTACCACACGGGGTAGAAAAGGTGATATGGATGGTTAGGATCGGGTTGCATTAATTATGTTGCTTTGTATGATGTGTGTTAGCATGTTGTTTTTGGGAGCGGGGTTTACACACTGAGTCACTCGACTCACCCTCTCCTTTGACATTTCAGGTGACTCGTAGACGCGGACATGGGCCGGATGGACTTGGGGTGCACATGCCATGCTTTAATAAAGGACTATTGAATTTGGGTACTTTAGCTTATTTACTTTATTTGGGTTTTATATTGGATTTGTAAAAGGCCTTTAATTTATGTTTTGGTGATGTTTATGTTTTAATTAGATTTTTAATATGCCTTAACAAAACAAGTTGGTATGAATTTTACTAAAACTTGGAAAGATAATGATTTCAAAATGATAACGCAATAAGTTTTTAAACCATACCACCGGGTATCACACTACGTCTTTATAGTAAGCAAATTCAAGTGATTTTCAAATCAAACTTGTATTACTCCTAAGTCTAATAAGGTTTTAAGTAACACTAAGAAACTATTAAGGTTTAAATGGTTTAAACTCATTTAGCCACACAGTCTGGTTAAGATTTCAAAAATCTCCGGGTTTCACATACTCCATCTGACTTCAAACAAGTCTACTCAAATTGTCTTCAAAATACACTGTGTTTCACTCGGCTTTTAGCGAAAAATTTAACCTCTCACAAACATGTTTCCCCCGTAACATACCAGATTCGGACGTGGTGTCTTGTCCGGGTTTGGGGTGTTACAAACATGTACCCCTACACTCAATACCACATTTACTCGAAAATACAACACATCATTTTATCACACTAATACTTCCACAGAGATAAATTACTCGATGGTTTCACACTCAGCCTACCACAATCAGATAATAAGGTAGTATCGCATATAGCTTACCAATAGGTACTTATAGTGGTTTCGCACATAGCCCACTAAATAATATACTTAACTATGGTATCGCACACAACCCATAGTTGATAAGTATTAAGGTGGTATCACACTTAGCCCACCATCAAATATTATCGCTACACATTCACATATCTACTTACTCATTCATTCATTCATTCATGATATCTACCACATTCATTCCACTTGAACCACATAGGTTCTCAATCATTCTTATTCATGCTACACACTAGCTAGCATTAAGAACGTATAAGTATAATGCATTGATTACGCATAAACTTACCTCGGTACTCAAAAAGTATAAAGATGTGTAATTTAGTCCACCACCTTGCTCTTGCCTCAGTTTTGATCCGGGCTTCGTCTTTCTTGATCTATAATGATAAATCAACTCATTCAATACACATATTGACTAAATTGACCATTATCTCATATTTTAGCAAAATTACCATTTTGCCTCTAAACTTTCTCATATTTACACATTTGGTCCAAGGCTCGTAAAGTGATTTTCATTTAACTTTCTAGCCTTTCATGCATAGCCGAATCATTTACTCAACTAAAGCAATCATCAATTCTCACTAAATCCCACATGTATGACTAATCTCAAGACTTTCACAAACTAGCCCCTACATGCATTTTCATGGAACTCTCTTAGCAAAAGATGTTTCTACTACATCAAGCTGTCATATTCTTCCATAAAACATCAAAATACATGCATCTCATACATGGGTACATTTTTGAACATCCATCTTAGCTCAACATATAGCTAAAAATAGCTTACTCATGCTACTAGGACTTCAAAAATATGAAGAATATCAAAAACGGAGCTAGAATACACTTACTAGCTAGCTTGAAAAGTTGAAGAGCCCTAACAATGGCTTCTCTCAAATTTTTGGCAGCCTTTGGGAAGAAGATGAATGAAAAATCTATCATCTTTTTCCCATTTTAATCATTTAATTGACAAATGACCAAAATACCCTTTTGTCCAACTTTTAAATTTTAACCCATTCATGCCTAATTTTGTCCAAAAATTAGAATTTGGGAAATCACTATTTAAGGACCTCAAATTGATATTCTAAAGCTATTTCATACAAATAACTTCTAGAATACCATATTTTGTAACTTTTGCAATTTAGTCCTTTTGGACAATTCAATCTCAATTTGACAAAATTGCTTTATGAAACTTTCATACTAACATGCCAACATGGTATACACCTCAAAAACTAATACATATACCTCAGATTTATGATCTCGCACCACTATTTTGACTAGGCCCTAAATCGAGATGTTACACATGTGCCCTTAAGACATGCCCGTGTCTTCCATCCGTGGTCAACACTGACTAATTTTGTACGGCCTAGACACTTCCGTGGCCCTGGCCCATGTGCCAAACCTTGGCATTCTGACTCATTCACACGGTCGATACACACGTCCATGTTCGATGCCCGTGGTCGTCTATGATTAATCCATACGGTTGGTCGCATGCCCGTGTGGCGATTCAAATCCCAAATCCTAAGTGCAGGCTTCACATGGCCTGGGCATACGCCCATGGACTGACCGTGTGTCACACACGACCTAGACACACGCCTGTGTGCCTACCCATATGGACAAGAACGAGGTTATTTGCCAAGTTCTTTGCACCCCTCTAGTGCACATCACATGAATCCCATTCAACATATCAATAAACAACTCGTAATTTGCAACATGAACTTTCATGAATAACTTCATATTTTCGTAAATGACAAAGTAAGCCATCAACCATGGCAATATACAAAATAGTTATCTTAATAAGGGGCCAACACACTCTTTGACAGAATAAGAAAATAATCTAACTAATTTAGCCCTTATACATGCCATATAAAAAATCACTAAGTCTAGATATACCGAGGTGAGCTGATAGTGTGGGCGATCTTCTACTTATCAGCGTATGCCGGCTCGGCTCTTAAACTCTATAAAATAAGGGAAAAAGAAAAGGGGAGTAAGCTTTAAGCTTAGTAAGTTTACATGTAAACTATTAGCATTATAGTATGTGCTAAACAATAAATAACATTACATACTAAACAAGAAGCATTCCATATTCATAATCATGCTTACTCTTTTCTTCCATATCCTCATCCAAACCATATCACAAGCTTAATGTACACATTTATTAGCATGACTCCCTGCACTTAGTTCCACAATGTCACATAATACAACACATCTCAATCTTTCAACCAACTACTTATAATCGAATTACTCGATGGTTCCGCACTTAGCCCACCATCAGTCTTTATTAGGGTGGTATTGCACATAGCCCGCCAAAAAGGTTAGTTACGATGGTATCGCACATAGCCCACCAATTAGTAAATAGATGATGGTATCGCACATAGCCCATCGTAATTAAGTATTAAGGTGGTATCGCACTTAGGCCATCATCAAATATTGATATATCACATTTACATATCCATTCCATCATTCATACTAGAGTTATTCAATAACTACCACATTCTACCCGCTTGAATCATACATGTTCTCAATTGTTCCATGCACTAGTTAGCAACAACAATGTATATATATATAATGCATCGTTTACACATAAACTTACCTCGGTGAAAAATGTTTCGATTTGCGGTTTAATCCGTAACCTTGCCTTTTCTACGGTCAAGATTAATCCCACGCTCTTCTTGATCTATAACAATAGAATTCACTCATTTAGATCATTCTATGATCATAATGCATCAAAATCTACACTTAGGCAAAAATGATCATTTTGCCCTTGTACTATGGCAAAATTACAATTTTGCCCCTTGGCTCGTAAATCATTTTTCAACTCACTTTCTCATTAAACAAGACTAGCTGAACATTTATTTCTCTTAAAACTACTCACAAATCCAACTATTTCATGTATTTATGACCCAAATTCAATTTTTTCATTTAAGTCTTAATTTGGTGTTTTCATGCTAACACCTTTCACAAAAGTTGTTTCTAATCTCCTTAACATTCATTTTCTTCCATAAAAAACTCGCTAACAACATAAATATTCTCATTGCAAGTCCATAGACTTTCAATCATATCACAAATTAGTCCCCTTATTAGCTAGCTTAAGCTTTGGGGACTCTAAAAACACAAAAATCACCAATTAAAACCACCTAAATCGCTTACTTGAATGAGAATTGAGTGGCTGAAATTTTGAACCTCAAAGGCCTCTATTTTCTCTTAAATTTTCGGTGGAAAGAGATGAGTGAATAGTAAAAGATGATAACATCTTTATTCATATTATTTTATTTATTTTTATCACCTAATATCCATCAAATTTTGACTAACATTAAAATCTTGTCTCCCTAGCTCCTATATGGTTGGCCATCACTAGATAAATAGACTAATTCCACTTTAAAGACCTCCAAATTGTATTTTACAGCTATTAGGTACCTTTACCATATAAAATAGAACTTTCGCACTTAATGTGATTTAATCTTTTTTCACAATTAAGTATGCTATCACTCAAATTAATGCACCAAAATTTTCACATAGCCTTATAATTATGCTACAACACGAAAAATAACATTAAAATAATTTTCTCCAACCTTGATTTAGTGATCCCGAAACCATTGTTCTGAGTAGCCCCTAAATCGGGCTGTTACAAGGACTTTGATTCAAATTTAAAACATTAGTTGGTATATAACACTTGGTTATTTTCATCAAGTTAGTAAATATATCTGGCAGTTAACTTGTAATAAAGTGAGTTATCCTTTTATTTTTTGGAAATTTTGGTTCAAAATTACTCTCTATGAGGATCTAGACAATGATAACTCATTATAAGCAATGATTTTATCCAGCTATTAATTCTCTCACCTAATGTTGTGAAAATTATTAAATCAAAATACTAACCACAATATCATATCATAATTGAATTTTCAATTCGTTCAGGACATATAATAATACAACGAGACTCATAATTAATATACATTCACGACTTGCTTTAAATACTTATTTTGTGCATTGTGATAGAGCAGCTTGAACATATACTACATAATTACAATTTCTAAAATAGATAGTATTTTTATCCTCACTAAAAGTCAATTATAATGGGGAGTATTTATATTAACTTATTGGCATGATGCGTAAAAGTGTCTATTAATGTAAAATATTATATCCTTATGCATATATGCAAAAAGTTTCATTCTCAAAAGATATTGTCACATCCCAAAAATTGGGTTAGTAGAAATTGAGTTAGTGAAATCAAGAGTGGTCACGTTTTGATTTTTAAGTTAAGATGTGAAAATTTTGCAAAGTGATTAATTTGTTTCAATGGTTAAGAGTGTTGCTTGTGTGTGTAAGGTTCTGGGTTCAAATCTCTTCCTTTGAAAATTTTGCTACTTTTGTCCCTATCTTTAACTCTAAACATCTAACTTAAATTTAATTCCTACGCAAGTATTGACAACAATGAGTCTATTGGTTCAATGGTAAGGCTTCACCTTACCCTTTGGTTCTGTGTTTGAATCCCAGTGTGTGCACAATGAAATTATTTTTATTATTTTTGGTAATGCCGCCCATGTGGAGGAAGTTGAGTGGAATTGAAGGGGAAAAAAAATCTGATAAGGAGTGTGGGGAAGTGGATAGTTGTTTTTAATTAATTAATTAATTCTTTTTTTAAATTCCTAAAAATTTCCCTAAAATTCTCCTCATTCTACCGTCCACTTCTCTTCCCACTTCTCACGTCAGTTTTTTCTTCTTTCCTTTCTTGTTTTCTTCTATTGTTTAAAGCTCAATTTTGTGGCATGCACATAGGTGTTATTATAGGTGTTTACCTTGGTTGTATAGTTTGGTTTGCACTTGGATAATGTTTGAATTATGGTATATGTTGATGTGGAATGGTTTGAAAGTATAAAAGTATAGACTAAGTTTGAATAAGTGATTTTGGTATGTTTTGGTGTTTATTGAGGCTTATCGGTTAGCCATTTAAAAAATGCCAAATTGTGAAAATGTTGGATTAGATTATTTGAAATTGTGATTTATGATGTGTTGATAATGCTTGTCTTGATCATCCATAAAATATGTGTACAATCTTGAATGGTATGAGTGTTCATTTAAAGTGGAAAGGGTCTCAATCTTTATGGTTTACTTGTTCATGAAGTATTTGTAAGACATGTGTGTAAATAAGGTTAATGGTGGTGGTATGGTAAACTATATAATGGATATACAAGAGGTTTAATTGAATGTTTTGTATATGGATAAATAAGGTATAGAGACTAATGTTGACATCTTGTGAATGGTTAACAAAATTGAATGGTTCAAACCTTATAACTCAATGTAAGTGTGTAAGAAATTTGAAGTGACAATTCTTTGTATGCCTTGGTAAATGGGTAGTTGCATAAATGGATAGAGTAGAGATGAATGTGTATGAAAGATGAGCATGATTTCCATGGATTGAAATGTATAAATGAGATTGTGTGTTAGGAAGCTATTGAATCATATAGTATACTAATAGTGTATGTTGATGTATAAATTGTTGGATGGATGAAATATAATATTCTTGGTATGTTTTCTTAAATTTATGTAGGATATAGGTGTGTTTAGCTACCTATTAAAGGCTTTGATTTAAGCATGAAAAGAATTTTTAAACTTATGATTTTAGCCATCCGGGTAAAAGTATTGATACCAAGGACCAAGGTATCGATACTTTACCAAATTAAAAATGTTTCAAAAATGGTAAAATGCCAAAACTGTATCAATATCGATTATAAAATCGATACTTACCAGAAAAGTATTGATATTTATTACTTTGGTATCGATACCTAGTTCCAAAGTTTTAAAATTTTTTAGATTGGTCCTTAATCATGCTCAAATCTATTAAGCTATGATTGTATGCTCGATTTAGTCTCTTATTTATTAATAACTTCTATTATGCATGAATTTGGATTAATTTGATGATTTTAATTGAATTCAATGTTATAATTTGTGTGTGAATATTTTAGTGTTTGTTGTAACATTCCATAACTTGGGTCCGACAATCGGGCCGAGTGAGGAGTGTTACAATTGAAATTAAACATGAGAGCATCTGTTAACCTAGAGTTAAGGACGAAGACAACCTAACTCTATAAATAGGCTCTTAAATCACTTCTTTAAGGATAGCTTTTACGTTCTATGCTTTTCTTTGTAAATTTAGTCTTTAGTTTTACCTTTCTTTTAAGCTTTAGGGTTATTTTAGTTCTTTTCTACTTCGTTTTCGTCAAAGAACGTGAGTTGTAATCATGATCAAACTATTGTGGATTCTACTCTTCAATCAATATAATTCAGAATTCTCTTAAACCTTTCTCTTGATTTATTATTCATGTTTATCTTTCCTATCAAGATTATTTTGTTCATGAGATCTACAAGCAATTAATCCTTTTATGGCAGATTAGTGAGTGGAGGTGTGATTAATTAATTACTATGTAGGGTTTTCTTAGCGGATCAACTATCTAGAAAAGGAAGAACTTAAACCATAGGCTTGACGACCTTAGGAAGTCCTTTAGGTTGGAATTAACCCAAATTTGGTATGCCTTATCCGTGAACAACTTAGCCCCGAATCGGTCTGGATTGTAAGGTTCAGAGATAAGTTTTTATTTATGACTTGTTAGTTTAGTGGAAGATCAAGAGATCTTGCTAGGGTAGTGACTAGTTGATTGAGTAGAAGCCCAAAATGGAAATTAGTTATGGTCACCAAAGCGAGCTAATCACCCATACTTAGATTTGGTTAAGTTAGAATTTATATATCTGAAGTTCACTTTCTGTTTGTTATTTTTATTTCAGTATTTATAAAAACCCCAAAATATTTCCTTTTATGTTTTATCATACAATAATTTATTTAAACTACTAATTACTTCTATTTGTGTTTAGGTTAACAAAAATTTAGTACTCGCCTCCGTTGGGTACGATCCTCGGAGTACTTACCTACTTTGTTGTAAATATATTACAACCTAGCCCGTGTACTTGCGAACACAGCGTCGATTCCTTATATTTTAGTTATAGTATTCACACTCTGGATGTTGGTACTATAATATCCTGAATTAATGGTCCTATGCGTTTAATGTGTGTGGTTGTGCTTGTTATGCTTGATAGAATATTTTCGGGGTCCAGAATGGGCTCGAAGTTGGGCCGAGGCCTTAGTTAAATTTTCTGTTTGGACACTCTAGTGGAAAGTAAGTTAGGACAGGGCTTAAAAGACATTACCTGTGAATTAAGACACAAAAATGGGCTTGTGGCCCAGTGGTCAGTGGTGATATGCAGGGACTAGGAGTGGCATGTCAAGCTGTTAAGGAGGTCCAAGGTTAGAGTCGCATAAAGCCCAATTCTTTTTAATTAAATTCAACTAATTTTTAGCATTTAAGTGGATAGAGTGGGACGGCAATAAGGCTTGGAAATAGGAGGATTTATTTGAGTGGATAATGTAGATAATATGGCAGATAAAAGGAGGAAGAGGTAGTGTTATCTAGGATTCTTTTGGAGGTGTGATCAGATAAAGATAAGGGAGGAAATTTAGGATTTATCTGCTGGTCACAATGGTGGCTGAAATTCCAACACTGAGGGGGAGGAGAAATCGGTTATGATATGATCAAGGGGTGCCGAAATTTCCCTTGATTAATAGCTTAGTTTTAGTTTTAAAAAGGGGCATTTTCGATTATAGGTAGTAGGTGCCGAAATTTTTGCTTAAGTAGGGGGATATCTCTTCAATTCTGGCATTTGACCCTATTCTCTTTTTTCTTTCCTCTCATCCCCACTTCTATGCTAAAGCCGAAAATTTCATTGTTCTCTTCTCTCATCTTTTCCTCCAAAAGCCGAAACTATAACTCTTATCATCTCCATTCTTTTCTTATAACCGAATAATCATTGTTCTTTCCTTTATTCTCCCTTTTGCCGATTTCTTCATAGCCGAATCTTCATATATCCTGTTACACTTTCTTTCTTTTGATCTTCTCAGAAGCCGAAATCTGTCAGGAGAAGCCGACCTTGTTGGTAATTACCGATTACTTTTGATCTTTTCTCTTTCGATTTTGGAGGCCATGGCCGATTGGCTAATGGGTTGTAAGGCCATCATTAATTCGATATTCTATTCACTGATCTTGTGTCCTATTTGGGCGGTATTTCAGGATTTAAAGGAGATCTAACCGCCTAGGTTCCTAGGACAAAAATCGGTAACTTCCCAATCCTATTGTCTTCTTTTAGGATTTCAAGGTAAGGATTTCAATTCTCCATAAGTTGATCCATCGGTTTCCTTTCTTTATTGTGCCTTAACCTAATACCTTATTAAGCAATCATTATAGTATCCTCTGACTAAGGTCATTCATGGACTCGAATGTCAGCAAATCGAAGGCAGGGGTTGGATCTATAGTCCCAGCCCCAAAGTTTAAGAAACGCGCGGTGTCAGCAGTAGAGGATTGGCCGCCAGATTGTGGACGACTTCAGAATAAAACCGTAGAAAATTAGCAGTCGTATCGACTTCTGATAGTGTCGACATAGAAAGTCTTGTCTATCGAGTCGGTGTGTGTAGATCTCTATCACACTAGTTAATTTGTATTATATGTATGTTATGGGCTAAAAGCCGAAAAATGAGGCTATATGAACAGTCGTATTAACCTAGAAAGAGTAGGTAAGGGATTCCAGGTACGTAATCATAGAAACTTCTCTATGTGTATCGAAGTATGTGAAAGTCTGTGATCTGTTTAGATAGTATAATGTTCTAATTCTTGCATGTATGTATGCATGGGATGGGATTGATATGATGAAGGGGAAGAAGGTCGCATGGCGATCGGTGGCTTTGCCATATAGGTCACATAGTGATCGGTCTTTATGACAGGCAGCACAGCTATTGGAATACTACAATGTATTATTAAGGTCGCATGGTGATCGGTGGCTTTTCCACATAGGTCACATAGTGATCGGCCTTTATGATAGACAGCACAGCTGTTGATATGATGTGTAGTGGATGGAGGGTAGATTGTAGAAATCCCGCGGTGTGATGGTTGGTACGGGGGTGTGTAGAGGATGGACTCTTAGGTTTGGGATGGGCCATGTTGCATGTAAATATATATTCTATTGCCATTGTGTATGGGCCTAGGGCCCATAATGTGTTTGTGGGCCTCAAGGCTTTTATGTGTTTTCGGGATTTGCACACTGAGTCTTGGTGACTCACCCTTTCATTTCTCCCAACTTTTCAGATGAGCAGTAGATCGTGGACATGGGAGCCGAGTGGACTCGAGGGGCCATCAAGTCTTTTATCTTCATAGACTATTTTCGACTTTTCTTTAAGTTTCAATTTTGGGATTATTTTTGTAATAAGGCCTCCATAACTTAGGTTATCAAACTATATTTTTTTTGATGTTACATCTTATAAACTTATGTTTTCAAAGTCTTAATTATAATGTGAAAGGAAAATGGGTTTTTCCCAGCATGTTCAACGAAAATGTTAAAGTTTCTTAAAAAATGTCACAATTAATAATTAATCAGTTAAAATAAACTGAGATTTTTAAAACCCTTCAAAGCAAAGTTTTCAACATTCAACTCGTAGCATACCAGATCCGATCATGACGTATGGGCCGAGTTTGAGGTGTTATATTTTTGGTATCAGAGTGCAGTTCAAAACTTGGGTTGTGAAATGGGTCCAGTATTGATTTGTAAAAGTGATGTAAGTTTGAGAAAAGTTCGGTTGAAATATGGCTTTCGAGTCTACCGGTGTGACACTCTAAACCCGTCCCATACGTCATGACCGGATCTGGTATACTACGGGTTGAACGTTGTAAACTTTGCCCTGAAGGGTTTTGGAAAAACTTAGTTTGTTATAGCCGAACAATCAATTAAATGTGAGGTTTTGAAAATAACTTTAATGTTTGCGTTGATTGCGTTTGGAAAGCCCATTTCTCACTTCATTTTATATTTGAGACTTTGAAGAAGAACATAAGTTGTAAAAACCAACATAACAAAAAAAAAAAAATCAAAACCTAAGTTATGGAGGCCTTATTACAAAAGTATTCCCAAAAGTTAAACTTAAATGAAAAATAAAACCAAAAGTAGTCTATGTAGATAATAGTCTTAATGGCCCATCGAGTCTGCCTCGGCTCCCATGTCCACGCACTACTGCTAATCTAAAAAATGGGAAAAATAAAAGGGTGAGTCACAAAGACTCAGTGTGCAAATCTCAAAATCACATAAAAGCCTTGGGCCCACAAACACATTATGGGCCTTGGCCCATTCACAATGGTAACAAAATATTTCATGCAACATGGCCCATCCCAAACCTAAGAGTCCATCCTCTACAGACCCCCGTACCAACCATCACACCATGGGGATTTCTACAATCAACCCTCCATCCGCTACACACCATAACGATCACTATGTGACCTATGTGGCAAAGCCAATGATCGCTTATGCGAACCTTAGAAAATACATTGTAGTATTTCGACAGCTATGCTACCTGTCATAAAGATCGATCACTATGTGACCTATGTGGGAAAGCCACCGATCGCCTCGCGACCTGCTCCCCTTCCATAAACCAATCAATCAATCTCATCCCATGCATACAGACATGCAAGAATCAAAACATCAAGGTATTTAAACAGATCTCAGACTTTCACATACATCGATACTCATAGAGAAGTTTCTATGATTACGTACCTGGCATCCCTTGCCTACCCTTTTTGGGTATTACGACTGTTCATACAACCTATCTTTCCAGCTTTTAGCCCATATCATACACATATATTACAACAATACTTATGTGTTAAGGATCTACACACCTGATTACGGTTATGACGACACCCTCAATGTCGACACTATCAGAAGCCGATATGACTGCTATCTACCTAAGATGCTGTTCAGAAGCCGGTGCACAACCCAGCGGCCAATCACGAATAGTGGACACTACTCGTTTCTTAAACTTAGGGATTGGGTTGTTAAACAAAGTAGGGTTGTTAAACCATATCATATGATTTAAGATCTGAAATATGACAGCGAATCTAATAGGAATCTAAAGAAAACCTCTTACCTTGAAATCCCGAAATAGATAGGATACTTAGAGATTAACGGTTTCTGGCTTTTGAGATCTGGATGATTCGATCTACTCCGATTTCCTGAAGTGCCGCCCAAAGGAACATGAGATTAGTGGAAAAGTCAAACTAAAGATGGCTTATCAACCAACTAGCCATTCGGCTATGGTCTCAAAAAAAACTGAAAGAGAAGGGAAAAAGAACAGAAGAATCGGCACTCACCTTAACACAGAGAATTCGGCAACTCCTAGGAAATTCAGCTTTTGAGAAGAAATCAACAGAAGAGAATAAGAGGTATTCAGCTATGGAGATGAGAAGAAAGTTTAAAGTTTCGGCTTTTGAATGAGAGTGAAGATGGAAGAATAGGCTTAGAGATTTCAGCTTTATGGAGAAATCGGCACAAAAGGGAAAGAATGGAAAAAGAAAGTGAAGTGAGAGGTTTCGGCTTTTGAAGAAATCAAAAGAAAGAAATTGCAGATACTGACTGAGAGTTTTGACATAGAGAATGAGGAAAAGAATAGGGTTCAAATGCTGGAATTGAAGTGATACCACCCCTATTTATAGAGAATTTTTGGCACACTTATCAAAACCCAAAAGTGCCCTTCCTGATAACTGACAATTAATCAAATAATAGGGAAATTTCGGCACCCCTCTGTCATGAAGAAATCGATTTCTTTCCCCCTCTAGGAGATGGAATTTCAGCCAACATTGCACTCATTAGATAACTCCTATCTTTTCTTCTTTATCTTAATCTATTCATACCTTTAGAAGAGGCTTAAATAACACCACCTCTCCCTACTATTATCAGCACAATATCCACATTATCCAAATAGATAAATCTTCCCTATTTTAAAGCATCCTAGCTACCCCCACTCCCCTCTCAAACAATTAAAAATAAGTGGGTAATGCAACTCAAACCTTGGATCCCCTTACTGCTTTTCACGCCACTATCCACTGGGCCACTAGCCCATTTTTGTGTTTTAATTCGCGGATAATATCTTTTAAGCCCGGACCTATCTAGCTTTCCACTAAAGTGCCCAAACTAAAATTTGATTAAGGCCTCAGCCCAAACCTGAGCCCAATCTGAACCCCTTAAACACTCTAATTATCATATTGAACGTAACACACATCAAATGCAAAGGCCCATTAATTTAGGATGTTATAGTTCTACCCCCTTAAAGAAATTTCATCCTCAAGATTACCTGATCCGAATAGATGCGGGTATTGTTGTCGCATCGCTTCCTCTGGTTCCCATGTAGCCTCCTCGAGCCGTGATTTCGCCATAGAACCTTAACCAACGAAACTTTCTTCCTTCGTAATACTTTGACATCACAATCCAAGATTTCCACTGGTTCCTCTTCAAAAGATAGGTCAGGTCTTACTTCGATTTCCTCTACTGACACCACATGGGACGGATCCGAATGATATCGTCTCAGCATAGAGACATGAAACACATTGTGAATCTGGCTTAGCTCAAGAGGTAGCTCTAGCTGATACGCTACTGGTCCAACTCGTTTCAACACCTGATAAGGTCCAATGAATCTGGGACTTAACTTACCTTTCGGTCCAAACCTTAACACTTTCTTCCATGGCGACACTTTCAAGAACACCTTGTCACCCACTGCAAACTCTATGTCCTTGCTCTTCAAATTAGCATAGGACTTCTGTCTATCCGATACTTCCTTTAGTCAATCCCGAATTAATTCAACCTTTTCCTCCATCTCGATAACCAACTCCAGACCCAAAATTTGACGTTCCCCTAATTCTGTCCAATAGGTAGGAGTACGACACTTCCGCCCGTACAATGCTTCATAGGGCACCATCTGAATACTAGACCGGTAGCTGTTGTTGTACACAAACTCTGCCAATGGTAAAAACTCTTCTCAACTACCTCTGAAATCAATGACACAACCCCTTAACATGTCCTCCAAGATCTGAATCACCCGCTCAAACTGTCCATCGGTCTGAGGATGAAATGCTGTACTGAAATCCAACTTCGTACCCAACGCTTGATGTAATGCCTTCTAAAACCTTGACGTAAACCTAGGATCTCGATCTGAGATAATTGACATAGGTGCTCCATGCAACCTTACAATCTCCGCTATATATAGCTTAGCCAACTTTTGTAAAGAGCAATCGACCTGAACCGGTACAAAATGAGTAGACTTCGTCAACCGATCAACGATCACCCAAACTAAATCTTTCCTAGTAGGCGTGAGAGGTAGCCCACTAACAAAGTCCATTTGATCCTTTCCCACTTCCATTGGGGAATCTTTATCGGCTTTGATAACCTTGATGGTAACTGATGCTCCGCCTTTACCTGCTGATAGGTTAAACACTTCCCTACTAATTCAGTCACCTCTCGTTTTAAGCCTGGCCACCAAAACTATTCTCGTAAATTTTGATACATCTTACTCCCTCTAGGGTGCATAGCGTATGGACTACCATGCGCTTCTTGTAGAATCCTATGCCTCAACTCAGGATCTTTCGGCATGCACACTCTCCCTTGGAAACATAATAGCCCTTTCTCATTCATACTAAATTTCGTTGATTCATCACTTGCTCCTACCGGAAACTTCTCCTTTAGCAACTCATCAGTCTACTGCTTCTCCTTAACTTGACTGACCTAAAAGGGTTTCACTTGAAGTTCCACCAATAGACTCCCATCATTGTATAAGCTAAGGTGAGCAAACATTGCCCTTAAGTCAGTGATCACCTTACGGCTTAAGGCATCTGCCACTACATTAGCCTTACTCGGATGATACTTGATCGAGCAATCATAATCTTTTAACAACTCGATCCACCTTCTCTGCCTTAGATTCAACTCCTTCTGGATCAAAAGGTACTTTAAACTCTTATGATCCTGCAAATGACAGATTTCTCCCCGTACAAGTAATGCCTCTAAATCTTCAAGGCAAATACTACCGCCGCCAATTCCAAATCATGGGTGGGATAATTTGCTTCGTGTGGTCTTAATTATCGAGATGCATATGCAACAACCTTTCCATCCTGCATCAACACACATCCTAATCCCATATGTGAAGCATCACAGTAGATTACGAACTCCTTCCCAGCCTTCGACTGAATCAATACCGGAGCCTCCGTCAAAATCCTTTTTAACTTTTCAAAACTATCTTGCTGCTTATCAGACCACACAAACAGAACTCCTTTCTGTAACAACTTAGTCAACGGTGCTGCGATCAGAGAAAATCCTTCAACAAATCTTCTGTAGTATCCCACCAGACCAAGGAAACTCTGAATCTCTGCCACCGACTTAGGCAGCTTCCAATCCAACACCGCTTTAATTTTTTGAGGGTCAACTCTAATCCCCTCTGCCGACACCACGTGACCTAAAAAAGTAACTTTCTTTAGCCAGAATTCGCACTTGCTAAATTTGGCATAAAGCTCTTCTCCCTCAGAACTTGCAGAACCACTCGCAAATGTGAGTCATTCTCCTCCTCTGACCTTGAGTAAACCAAGATGTCATCAATAAAAACCACGACAAGCTGATCCAAGTAGGGTTGGAACACACGGTTCATCATATCCATAAATGCTGCTGGTGCGTTGGTCAACCCAAATAGGATCACCAGGAACTCGTAATGACCATAGCGAGTCCTGAAAGTCGTCTTATGAATATCTACCTCCTTGACCTTAAGCTGATGGTACCCTGGCCTTAGATCTACCTTTGAAAAGATTGAGGCCCCTTCAACTGATCGAACAAGTCATCGATCCTCGGCAACGGGAATTTGTTGTTGAGGGTTAACTTATTCAGCTGACGATAGTCAATGCACATGCTTATTGAACCATCCTTCTTCTTAACAAATAACACCGAGCTCCCTAAGGCGACACACTTGGTCGAATAAACCCTCTATCCAACCACTCCTAGATTTGCGCTTTCAATTCCACCAACTTCTTCGGTGCCATTCTATATGGAGCAATAGATACCGACGCTATTCTCGAAAAAGATCGATTCCAAACTCCACTTCTCGATCTGGAGGTAATCCCGGAAGCTCCTCTGGGAAAACATCAAGAAATTCCTTCACCGTCCTAACGTCCCCAATAGTTAGGTCATTGGCTTCCAGAGCCCGTACAAACATTAAAACTGCCTTGCATCCTTTTCTAACCATTCTTTCCACTCTTAGGGCAATCACCACGTTTGACAGAAAGTTCCCCCTTTCTCCTATCACCAACACTTCACCTCCCTCAGGGGTTCTTAACACCATACGCTTGGCTGCACAATCTAAATTGGCCTGATACCTCACCAGCTAGTCCATGACTAAAATCAAGTCGAATTCCCCGAACGATAACTCCGTTATATCCGTCAGGAAAACTATTCCCTAAAATTCTAAGGGTACCTCCAGATAGAGTTTATCTACTACCATAGATTGTCCTAATGGGCTAATTACTATCATCACCCTAGGGGTAATTTCTGAATCCAAACTTAAAGTACTAGACACACTACTAGCAACATATGAGTGTGTCGATTCAATATCAATTAATGCAGTATAAGGCAATCCAAAAATTAAAAATGTACCGATTATAACATCCAGTGCATTAGCCTCCTCTCGACGTCTGGCAGCATAGACCAACCCCGGCTACCTCGCCTCAGTGTTTCCTACCCGTCGGCCTGGCGCTCCACGACCTGGACCGAAACCATTACCACCTCTGACCGGACCACGACCTCTCTGTGGCTGCTGACCTCCTCTACCCAACTGAACATTGCCCTATCCTGTGGGTCCCACCTCATCCCGTGGTTGAGGACAGCCTCTTATCTGATGGTCCAAAGATCCACACCTAAAGGACTTCTAACTGCCTGCCCAACACTCACCTGCATGGAATTTGTCACATCAGGCGCACCTCCGTGTTTGGTTAGCAGCAGGTCTTTCAGTCCGTCTCGGTCCATCCGACCTTGGTCATTTCTGAGTATGCATGGCTGTCCCTGATGATCTAAAGTTTCTCTTACCTCCGCCCCTATCACTATCCCGGTTCAGCTTTTCCGTCTGTTTCACCTCCTCAGCTATCTTAGCCTTTTCCACAAGCACCGTAAATTCCCGCTCTCGTTGCGGAGCTATCAACACCCGTAGATCATCCTTCAGGCCGTCCTCAAAATGAACACATCGCTCATGTTCCGTGGCCACTATCCCTCGAGCATAACAGCTAAGGCGTAAGAATTTTGCTTCATACGCCGCTACCAACCTACTCCCCTGAACCAGGTTCAGGAATGCTCTACGCTACGCATCCACATAGCTCGTCCCAATGTACTTACTTTTGAATACCGCTCTGAAGTGATCCCAAGTGATATGGTCAGATACGGTACCTTCTTTAACCGTAAGCCACCATTGATACGCTTCGTCCCGAAAAAGAGACACCACTCCTTTCAGCTTCTCTTCTTCCGTGAAGTCAAGATCATCCATTATACTTTCCACTGCTTCCAACCAGTACTCAGCTATACTAGGAGCTACACCAGAGATTCCTTTAAACACCTCAGCCCCATTGGCTCTAAGTCGCTCTGGTACAGACTTCCAGGCTCCTGTGCCCATGCCTGCTCCAGCAACCCTCTCTAAAACCCTTAACATTGCCTGAGATACCGCATCATCTCCAGCCGTCTGATCTTGAAATTTTTCCTCCACAGCTGGTGGCACTGGTACCTCATTCCCTGACTCGTGACCAGACCCTACGGGTTCTGATACAACAATCCTGCCTCTACTTTGGCCACGCACACCACGTCCTCTAGTGCTCATTCTACCGTTCACGATTTATCTGATTAAAAATTTTATGAATTAATAATTCTTTCTTCCACTGATTAATAACGGACAGTCTTATGGGAAGTAGTTTAACAGTAGTTCTTTCGAATTCAAATTCTATCTACAAAGTTCAGTTCTCAAGTCTATATTTCCTAGTTCTAGAGTTCACATCCAATCAACATCAAACAGAGCACCACATACATGCATCAAACACACAAGTAAACATCCATGAACTTACTTTCATCACCTAGGGGTATTTTCGTCATTTCACTACCCAGGGGTATTTTCGTAATTTTATCCTACAGGGGTATTTTCATAATTTTCCAAAATACGGTATCTTGGCAATTTTACAAAATAAGGTTATTTTGGTAATTTTATAATCCGGGGTATTCAATAATTTTGTCAACCGGGGTATTTCGGTAATTTTGCAAATCAAGGGTATTTTGGGGAAATTTTTACAAATCAAGGGAATTTTGGGAATTTTACAAAACTAGGGATAATTTTACAAAGATAAGGTGGCTGGTCGCTTTCGAGTTTTAGTTATCAGTTTTGGCCCGTCAACAAGCCCTCTCGGTTAGAGTGAACAACCACTATGTACCAGGTAGGATTCCAGAAAAGAGGAGGTGAGTCACTAGGACTGCTTAAATACCAAGCTCTTCCTGGATCCAATCCTAGACATGCGTATGCCTGTTACCACACCCTAACCCTGTAACTTGTGCACAAACATGTTTAATTAGAACTTAAGTCTTATGGAATTTGAAGAATTGTTTGTACTAAACCTAAAGTCCATCAATTCTAACATACTAGCCTACGTCCTTATAAGGCCCAACAATACAAACCACATCAAGAGTTAGAATACTTACCTGTATGGATCGGGTGCCGGTAGACTCGAAGGCTATATCTCAACTGCATTTTTCTCAAACTTATATCGTCATTTTACAAACCACTACTGGACCCATTTCATAGCCCGAGTTTTGAACTGGGCTCTGATACCAAAAATGTGACACCTCAAACTCGGCCCATACGTCATGACTGGATCTGGTATGCTACGGGTTGAATGTTGTAAACTTTGCCCTGAAGGGTTTTAGAAAAACTTAGTTTGTTATAGCCGAACAATCAATTAAATGTGAGGTTTTGAAAATAACTTTAATGTTTGCGTTGATTGGGTTTGGAAAGCCCATTTTTCACTTCATTTTATATTTGAGACTTTGAAGAAGAACATAAGTTGTAAAAACCAGCATAACAAAAAAATAATAAAATCTAAACCTAAGTTATGGAGGCCTTATTACAAAAGTATTCCCAAAAGTTAAACTTAAATGAAAAATAAAACCAAAAATAGTCTATGTAGATAATAGTCTTAATGGCCCCTCGAGTCCGCCTCGGCTCCCATGTCCACGCACTACTGCTCATCTGAAAAGTTTGAAAAATAAAAGGGTGAGTCACAAAGACTCAATGTGAAAATCTTGAAATCACATAAAAGCCTTGGGCCCACAAACACATTATGGGCCTTGGCCCATTCACAATGGTAACAAAATATTTCATGCAACATGGCCCATCCCAAACCTAAGAGTCCATCCTCTACACACCCTCGTACCAACCATCACACCGTGGGGATTTCTACAATCGACCCTCCATCCGCTACACACCATAACGATCACTATGTGACCTATGTGGCAAATCCACTGATCGCTTATGCAAACCTCAGAAAATACATTGTAGTATTTCGACAGCTATGTTGCCTGTCATAAAGACCGATCATTATGTGACCTATATGGCAAGCCACCGATCGCCTCGCGACCTGCTCCCCTTCCATAAACAAGTCAATCAATCCTATCCCATGCATACACACATGCAAGAATCAAAACATCAAGCCATTTAAATAGATCTCAGACTTTCACATACATCAATACTCATAGAGAAGTTTCTATGATTAAGTACCTGGCATCCCTTACCTACCCTTTTTGGGTATTACGACTGTTCATACATCCTCTCTTTTCGGCTTTTAGCCCATATCATACACATATATTACAATAATACTTATGTGTTAAGGATCTACACACCTGATTACGGTTATGACGACACCCTCAATGTCGACACTATTAGAAGCCGATACGAAGATGCTATTCAGAAGTCGGTGCACAACTCGACGGCCAATCTCAAACAGCGGACACTGCTCATTTCTTAACTTAGGGATTGGGTTTACGTTTCTAGCTTTTGAGATCTGGATGATTCGATCTACTCTGATTTCCCGAAGTGCTGCCCAAAGGAACATGAGATTAGTGGAAAAGTCAAACTAAAGATGGTTTATCAACCAACTAGCCATTCGGATATGGTCTCAAAAAAAATCGAAAGAGAAGGGAAAAAGAATAGAAGAATCGGCACTCACCTTAACACAGAGAATTCAACAACTCCTAGGAAATTTGGCTTTTGAGAAGAAATCAACAGAAGATAATAAGAGGTATTCACTATGGAGATGAGAAGAAAGTTCAAAGTTTTGGCTTTTGAATGAGAGTGAAGATGAGAGAATAGGCTTAGAGATTTCGACTTTATGGAGAAATCGGCACAAAAGGGAAAGAATGGAAAAAGAAAGTGAAGTGAGAGGTTTCAGCTTTTGAAGAAATCAAAAGAAAGAAATTGCAGAGACTGACTGAGAGTTTCAACACAGAGAATGAGGAAAAGAATAGGGTTCAAATGCGAAATTGAAGTGATACCACCCCTATTTATAGAGAATTTTTGACACACTTATCAAAACCCGAAAGTGCCCTTCCTGATAACTGACAATTAATCAAATAATAGGGGAAATTTTGGCACCCCTCTGTCATGAAGAAACCGATTTCTTTCCCCCTCTAGGAGATGGAATTTCGACCAACACTGCACTCATTAGATAACTCTTATCTTTTCTTCTTTATCCTATTCTATTCATACCTTTAGAAGAGGCCTAAATAACATCGCCTCTCCCTACTATTATCAGCACAATATCCACATTATCCAAACAGATAAATCTTCCCTATTTTAAAGCATCCTAGCCACCCCTACTCTCTTCTCCTTTGATGCCAAAAACAATTAAAAATAAGTGGGTAATGTGACTCGAACCTTGGATCCCCTTACTACTTTTCAAGCCACTGTCCACTGGGCCACTAGCCCATTTTTGTGTTTAAATTCGCGGATAATATCTTTTAAGCCCGGACCTATCTAGCTTTCCACTAAAGTGCCCAAATCAAAAATTTGATTAAGGCCTCAGCCCAAACTTGAGCCCAATCTGAACCCCTTAAACACTCTAATTATCATATTGAATGTAACATACATCAAATGCAAAGGCCCATTAATTCAGGATGTTACAACCGGCACCCGATCCACGTGGGTAAGTATTCTAAACTCATTATGTGATATGCATGTTGGGCTTGATGGGCTCTATAGAGACGTAGGCTAATATGCTAGAGTTCATGGACTTTAGGTTTAGTATAAAGAATTCTTCAAATCTCATAAGACTTAATTTCTAATTAAACATGTCTGTGAACAAGTCACAGGGTTAGGGTGTGGTAACAGGCATACGCATGTCTAGGATTGCATCCAGGGAGAGCTTGGTATTTAAGCGGCCCTAGCGGCTCACCTCTTCTTCACTGGAATCCTACCTGGTGCGTAGTGACTATTCACCGTAGCCACGGGGACTTGTTGACGGGCCAAAATTTATAACTAAAACCCGAAAGGGACCAGCCACCCTATTTCGCAAAATTACTAAAATAACCTAGTTATGTAAAATTTTTGAAATACCCTTGATTAGTGAAAATTTCCGAAAATACCATTGGTTTACAAAATTACCGAAATATCCTCAAATTACAAAATTACCAAAATACCTCTATTTTGTAAAATCACCAAGATACCCTATTTTGGAAAATTACGAGAATACCCCGGGGTAGTGAAATGACAAAAATACCTTTATGTGATGAATGTGAGTTCATGGATGCTACTTGTATGTTGATGTGTGATGGTTGAATGTATGTGGATTCTAGAGCTAGGAAATACAGACCTGAGAACTGAACCTTGCAGATAGAGTTCAAATTCGAAAGAACTACTATTAAAACTACTCTCCATAAGATTGTTCGTTATTAATTAGTGGAAGAAATTAATAATTCATAAAATTCCTAAATAGATAAAGAAGAATCGATAGAATGAGCACTAGAGGATGTGGTGTGTGTGGCTGAGGTGGAGGCAGGATTGCTGTGTCAGAATCGGTAGGGTCTGGTCACGAGTCGGGGAATGAGGTACCAGTGCCACCAGCTATGGAGGTGAAATTTCAAGATCAGACAGCCAGAGATGATGCGGTATCTCAGGCAATGTTGAAGGTTTTAGAGAGGGTTGCTGGGGCAGCATGGGCACAGGAGCCCAAAAATCTGTGTCGGAGCGACTTAGAGCTAATGGGGTAGAAGTGTTTAGGGGAATTTTTGGGATAGCCCCGAGTACAGCTGAGTATTGGTTGGAGGCGGTCAAATGCATAATGGATGATCTAGATTTCACGGAAGAAGAGAAGCTGAAGGAGTAGTGTCCCTTCTCCGGGACGAAGCTTATCAATGGTGGCTTACGGTTAAGGATGGTATAGTGACTGACCGTATCACCTGAGATTACTTCAGAACGGTGTTCCAGAGTAAGTACATTGGTGAACGAGTTATGTGGATGCACAACATAGAGCATTTCTGAATCTAGTTCAGGGAAGTAGGTCGGTGGCGGCTTATGAAGTGGAATTCTTACGCTTGAGCCGTTATGCTCGAGGGAATAGTTTTTCGGACAGATCTGATAAAATTACTATTCGAGGAGTTTGACTTAATATTAGGCATGGACTGGCTGGTGAAGTATCAAGCTAATTTAGATTGTGCAGCCAAGCATATGGTGTTGAAAACCCCCAAGGGTGGTGAAGTGTTGGTGATAGGAGAAAGGGGAAACTGTCTGTCGAATGTAGTGACTGCCCTAAGAGCAAAAAGGATGGTGAGAAAAGGATGCGAGGTAGTTTTAATGTTTGTTCGGGCTCTGAAAGCCAAAGACCTAACTATTGGGGACGTTAAGACGGTGAAAGAGTTTTTGATATTTTCCCAGAAGAGCTTCCGGACTACCCCAAATCGTAAAGTGGAATTTGGTATCGATCTTTTTCGAAACAGCACCAGTATCTATTACTCCATATAGGATGGCGCCAAAGGAGTTGGTGGAATTGAAAGCGCAGATTTAGGAGTTGTTGGATAGAGGGTTTATTTGACCAAGTGTGTCACCGTGGGGAGTGCCGGTGTTATTTGTGAAGAAGAAAGATGGATCAATACGTATGTGCATTGAGTTTTGTCAGTTGAATAAGCTAACAATCAAGAACAAATGCCCGTTGCTGAGGATCGATGACTTGTTCGATCAGTTGAAGGGAGCCTCAGTCTTTTTAAAGATATATCTGAGGTCAGGATACCACCAGCTTAAGGTTAATGAGACAGATATTCATAAGACGGCTTTTAGGACTCACTATGGTCATTATGAGTTTATGGTAATGCCATTCGGATTAACCAATGCACCAGCAGCATTTATGGACATGATGAACCGAATATTCCAACCCTACTTGGATCGATTTGTCGTGGTATTCATAGATGATATCCTGGTTTATTCAAGATCAGAAGAGGAACATGACTCACACCTTCGAGTGGTTTTGCAGATCTTGAGGGAGAAGCAGCTGTATGCCAAATTCAGTAAGTGTGAATTTTGGCTAAGGGAAATTACATTTTTAGGCCATGTTGTGTCGATAGAGGAGATTAGGGTTGACCCTCAAAAAATTGAAGCGGTATTGGATTGGAGGCCGCCTAAGTTCGAGGCAAAAATTCAGAGTTTTCTTGGACTAGCCGGGTACTATCGAAGGTTTGTTGAAGGATTTTCTTCAATAGCGACACCATTGACTAAGTTATTATGGAAATGAGTTCCGTTTGTTTGGTCCAATAAGCAGCAAGCGAGTTTTGAAAAGTTAAAAAGGATTTTGACGTAGGCTCCAGTATTGATTCAGTCGGAGGCTAGAAAGGAATCGTAATGTACTATGATGTGTCACACACGGGACAAGGATGCGTGTTGATGCAAGATGGAAAGGTTATTGCGTATGCATCTCTACAGTTAAGACCGCACGAAGTAAATTATCCCACCCATGATTTGGAGTTGGCGGCGGTGGTTTTTGCTTTAAAGATTTGGAGACATTATCTATACGGGGAGAAATCTATTATTTACACCGATCACAAGAGCCTAAAATACCTTTTGACCTAGAAGGAGTTGAATCTAAGGCAGAAGAGGTGGATCGAGTTGTTAAAGGATTATGATTGCTCGATCGAGTACCATCCGTAAAGCTAATGTGGTGGTAGATGCTTTAGGTCGTAGAGTAATCTCTGACTTGAGAGCAATGTTTGCTCACCTTATTTTATATAATGATGGGAGCTTATTGGCTGAACTTCAAGTGAGACCCTCTTGGGTCAGTCAGGTTTAAGAGAAGCAGCAGACCGATGAGTTGCTAAAGGAGAAGTTTCATGTAGGATCAAGTGATGGATCAACGGACTTCAGTATGAATGAGGAAGGACTGTTGTGTTTTCAAGGGAGAGTTTGTATCCCAAAAGATCCGGAATTGAGGCATAGGATTTTGCAAGAAGCGCATGGAAGTTCATACGCTATGCACCCCGGAGGAAGTAAGATGTATTAGGATTTACGGGATCAATTTTGGCGGTCGGGCTTAAAGCGAGAGGTAACTGAAATAGTGAGTAAGTGTTTGACCTGTCAGCAGGTAAAGACGAGCATCAGTTACCATCAGGGTTATTGCAGCCAGTGAAGATTCCACGATGGAAGTGGGAAAGGATCACAATGGACTTTGTTAGTGGGCTACCCTCACGCCTACTAAGAAAGATTCAGTCTGGGTGATTGTTGATCGCTTGATAAAATCTGCTCATTTCATACCAGTACGGGTCGATTACTCTCTGCAGAAGCTGGCTAGGTTATATATAGCGGAGGTAGTGATGTTGCATGGGGTACCGGTATCAATCATATCGGACAGGAACCCGAGGTTCACGTTGCGATTCTGGAAGGCTTTGCATGAAGCGATGGGTACGAAGTTGGATTTCAGTACAGCGTTTCATCCTCAAGATAGATGGATAGTCTGAGCGGGTAATTTAGATCTTGGAGGACATGTTGAGGGGATGTGTCATTGATTTTGGAGGTAGTTGGGAAGAGTTTTTACCATTGGCGGAGTTTGCTTACAACAACAGCTACTAGTCTAGTATTCAGATGGTGCCCTATGAAGCATTGTACAGGCGTAAGTGTCGATACTCTACTTGTTGGACTAATTAGGGGACGCCGATTTTGGGTCCGGAGTTGGTTACCGAGATAGAGGAGAAGGTTGAGTTAGTTTGAGCTAGACTAAAGGAAGCGTCGAACCGACAGAAGTCCTATATAGACTTGAAGCGTAAGGACATAGAGTTTACAGTGGGTGACAATGTGTTCTTAAAGGTGTCACTATGGAAGAAAATGCTGAGGTTTGGACGGAAGGGTAAATTAAGTCCTAGATTTATCAGACCTTATCGGGTATTGAAATGAGTGGGGCTGGAAACCTATCGGCTAGAGCTACCTTCTGAGCTAAGCCAGATTCATAATGTATTCCACATTTCTATGTTAAGACGTTACCGCTTGAATCAATCCCATGTGGTGTCTGTGGAAGAAATCGAGGTGAGACCTGACCTATCCTTTGAAGAAGAACCGGTAGAAAACCTGGATCATGATGTCAAGGTATTGCGAAGGAAAACGGTTCCGTTAGTTAAGGTTCTATGGCGGAATCACGGTTCTGAGGAGGTTACTTGGGAACCAGAGGAAGCGATACGGCGGCAATACCCGCATCTATTCTGATCAGGTAATTTCAAGGCCGAAATTTCTTTAAGGGTAGAAGCGTAACATTCTCAATTAATGGGCCTATCGCTTAATGTGTGGTTGTGCTTGTTATGCTTGATAGAATGTTTTAGGGGTCCAGAATGGGCTCGAAGTTGCACCGAGGCCTTAGTTGAATTTTCTGTTTGGACACTCTAGTGGAAAGTAAGTTAGGACAGGGCTTAAAAGACATTACCTATGAATTAAGACACAAAAATGGGCTTGTAGCCCAGTGGTTAGTGGTGATATGCAGGGACTAGGAGTGGCGTGTCAAGCTGTTAAGGAGGTCCAAGGTTCGAGTCGCATAAACCCTAATTCTTTTTAATTAAATTCAGCTAATTTTTGGCATTTTAGTGGATAGAGTGGGATGACAATAAGGCTTGGAAATAGGAGGATTTATTTGAGTGGATAATGCAGATATTATGGTAGATAAAGGGAGGAAGAGGTAGTGTTATCTAGGATTCTTTTGGAGGTGTGATCAGATAAAGATAAGGGAAGAAATTTAGTATTTATCTGCTGGTCACAATGGTTACCGAAATTCCAACACTAAGGGGGAGGAGAAATCGGTAAGGGGTGCCAAAATTTCCCTTCATTAATAGTTTAGTTTTAGTTTTAAAAAGGGGCATTTTCGGTTTTAGGCAGTGGGTGCCAAAATTTTTGCTTAAGTAGGGGGATATCTCTTCAATTGTGGCATTTGACCCTATTCTCTTTTTTCTTTCCTCTCATCCCCACTTCTATGCAAAAGCCAAAAATTTCATTGTTCTCTTCTCTCATCTTTTCCTCCAAAAGCCGAAACTCATAACTCTTCTCATCTCCATTCTTTTCCTATAATCGAATGATCATTGTTCTTTCCTTTATTCTCCCTTTTGCCGATTTCTTCATAGCCGAATCTTCATAGATCCTGTTACACAATCTTTCTTTTGATCTTCTCAAAAGCCAAAATCTGTTAGGAGAAGCCGAACCTGTTGGTAAGTGTCGATTTCTTTTGATCTTTTCTCTTTTGGTTTTGGGGGCCATGGTTGATTAGCTAATGGGTTGTAAGGCCATCATTAATTCTATATTCTATTCACTGATCTTGTGTCTTGTTTGGGCAACATTCTGGGATTTAAAGGTGATCTAACCGCCTAGGTTCCTAGGACAAAAATTGGCAATTTCCCAATCCTATTGTCTTCTTTCGGGATTTCAAGGTAAGGATTTCAATTCTCCCTAAGTTGATCCATCTGTTTCCTTTCTTTATTGTGCCTTAACCTAATGCCTCGTTAAGCAATCATTATAGTATCCTCGACTAAGGTCATTCATGGACTCGAATGTCGACAAATCGAAGGAAGGGTTGATCTATAGTCCCAAATTTCAAAGTTTAAGAAACGCTACCGTGTCGATTAGTACGAGATTGGCCGCGAGTTGTGGACCGCTTTAGAACAAAACCGTAGAAAGTTAGTAGTCGATCGAATTACGATAGTGTCGACATAGAAATCTTCGTCTCATTGGTAATCAAGTGTGTAGATCTCTATCACACTAGCTAATCAGATTATATGTATGTTATGGGCTATGACGAGAAAATGAGGTTGTATGAATAATGTATTTACCCAAAAGGGTAGGCAAGGGATGCAGTATGTAATCATAGAAACTTCTATGTGTATCAAAGTATGTGAAAGTCCGTGATCTGCTTAGATAGTATAATGTTCTGATTCTTGCATGTATGTATGCATGGGATGGGATTGATATGATGAAGGGGAAGAAGGTTGCATGGCGATCGGTGGCTTTGCCACATAGGTCACATAGTGATCGGTCTTTATGACAGGCAGCGCAGCTGTCGAAATACTACAATGTATTATTAAGGTCGCATGGTGATTGGTGGCTTTGCCACATAGGTCACATAGTGATCGGTCTTTATGACAGACAACACAGCTGTCGATATGGTGTGTAGTGGATGGAGGGTTGATTATAGAAATCCCCACGGTGTGATGGTTGGTACGGGGGTGTGTAGAGGATGGACTCTTAGGTTTGGGATGGGCTTGCATGTAAATATATAATCTGTTGCCATTGTGTATGGGCCCAGGGCCCATAATATGTTTGTGGGCCTCAAGGCTTTTATGTGTTTTCGGAATTTGCACATCGAGTCTTGGTGACTCACCCTTTCATTTCTCCCAACTTTTGGATGAGCGAGAGATTGTGGACATGGGGCCCGGCGAACTCGAGGGGCCATCAAGTCTTTTATCTTCATAGACTATTTTTGGTTTTTCTTTAAGTTTTAAATTTAGGATTATTTTTGTAATAAGGCCTCCATAACTTAGGTTATCGAACTATATTTTTTTGATGTTACATCTTATAAATTTATGTTTTCAAAGTCTTAATTATAAAATGAAAGGAAAATGGGTTTTTCCCATCATGTTCAACGCAAATGTTAAAGTTTCTTAAAAAATGTCACAATTAATGATTAATCGATTAAAATAAACTGAGATTTTCAAAATCCTTCAAAGCAAAGTTTTCAACATTCAACCCGTAGCATACCAGATCTGGTCATGACGTATAGGCCGAGTTTGGGGTGTTACAGGTACGTTTGGAGGCAGCCAAGTATCACCCTGATAAGGCTAGTGTGGTTGCTGATGCACTAAGCATGAAGCCTATAAGTAAGCTGCGAGCTCTGTTCACGCAACTAAATGTGACAAGTGATGGGGGATTGCTCACGGAGCTAAAAGTGACAACAACTTTGTCACTAAAAATCAAGGAGAAGCAAGCCTCAGATGAAGATTGGTGAAAATGGATTGCCAAGTGGAACAAGGAGTGCAAGGGGACTTTGTACTAAATGATAAAGGGGTACTTTGTCTTCATGGAAGGCTTTGCTTGCCAAATGATAAGGAGTTGCAACAAGTTGTCTTTAGTGAAGCCTACAATAGTCCTTATGCATTGCACCAAGAAAGTAACAGGATGTACCGTGACTGTAACAACCCATTTTTCTGTGGTGATGGAATAATGGGTTCGGGACCTTAAATTTCCATCGTGTCAGCTCTTAAATATTATTTATAGAATATTTACAAAGTCATTAAGGTAGTATTAAAGTTTGGTTAAGAAATTTTAATGTTTAGTTAGCTAATTAAAGAAAAAGGACTAAATTGAAAAAGACATAAAATAATTATTGCATTTGGGTGATGTAGTAGTTTAACTTATATGAGGAAGGACTTATATGGTAACTAGACCATCACTATATATGTAATGGACGGTAATGGGTAGTAATTAGCTTAAATGAAGTTTTTATTAAGGGACAAAAAGGTAAATTAATAAATGTAACTTAAGAAAAACGATAAAAATAATACTATCATCTTCCTTAGTACATGGTTTCACCAAAATTAAGAGAAAACACCATTGTTGAAAAGCTTTGAGTTCAGCTAACACAATTTCTTTGCATGTAGCTTGTTTTAATTATGTTTCTTGTAATATTTATGTTTTTGAGATCGTTGCAACTAGGTCTAGCTAGCCCGTACCTTCGTTTTTAAATCTGTTAAAAATTTTAGAAGTTGCCATTGATAAATCTTGAATGTTCATGATGATAATTATGTGTTTAAAGCTTTGATTGTGATATTTAGTTGTTTTGTGAAGTAATTCTTATTAGATTTTGATTTAAGGATTAAATTGTTCAAATGTAAAAATTTCAAGGTTTAATAATGAACTTGATGTATAATAGGGACTGTTAAAGAGCCTAGAATATTTGGTTGTAACTTGGTTCTTAGAAAATGGTCAAATTTGATGAATATCGGGTTAGAGGACTAAATTGTAAAAGTTATAATTATAATGCCCCAAAACTTTAATTTTTGATTTCGTGTATTGTGACACACAATGTCTATCTGCTTCAGTGGTTATATGTTCTAAGTGTGTATGAGAGGTCCCAAGTTCAAGCCTTACTTGGGAAAATTTTGGTATTTTTTATAAATAAAGCCTTAACCTTGTGCAAAGGGCTTAAGTTTAATTGTTGGTAAGTTTATATCAGAATGGGCCTGCTGGTCTAGTGGTTAAGTGGAGTGTTGGAGGTCCTATGTTCAATTCTCTGTGATGGCGTGGCGACAGTATTTTTGCTCTAATTTCCACTAAGAGTTGTGTTGGGGCAAAATTCTGAGTAGTTGTGTTTTAGTGGGTTAATAGGGAGTGATTTTAGGAGATAATTGGGGAGAGGTTATCAGAAAAATAATTTGATTATCTTTTTTTTTGCCAAAAAGAAGTAGAGTTTCAATTTTTTCTCCAATTCCCCAAACTTTTTTGACGTTTTCTTCTTCTTCTTTTTTTCCCTCCTCTGTCGATTCTTTCCCCTAGTTGCTACCGAAATTTCCATTACTTTTCCCCTTCTTTTTTTCTTTTTTTTTCCAATTGATTTGGTTGTTCATCGTTACTTGTGCGTGTTTGGTAAGTAACGATTTTGTCTACTATTAATCGTTCTTGGTTAATCTCTAAAAGGGGGATTCCTTTTTGGTGTTTAGGAGTTAATCAAAGGGCTAGTGGTTCTGAATCGATACTGTGATTGTGTGAAGTTGTGGTTACTCAAGCGAGGTAAGGGTTTTTCTAGGTTTTCCAAAATTGCTTGATTAAAAATGAATTAAGTGATTAATCTGGAGATATGTTGGTCGATTTTTAGGTTTTAGAGGCTTTAGAGTGCTTACACATCAGAAACAATATTAGGTGTGTACCCGAAACGTAGAAAATGGGATTTGGTGAAAAGTCAAAATTGCTTGCTATCGAGAAAGAAGAGAAATAAGAGAAAATGATGCAAAAAATTGTAGAGAAAGGAAATAACGGTGTTATAAACTTGAAAATCAACATTTTGCACTAAAATAATTTTGGACAACAGCAGTAGTCTAACTTTGAAAAATCATAAAAAATAGTGGGAATTGAGTTAGAGGTTGAATAAAATATGAAATTAAAGTTTATTGAGTCTAGTTTTTTTATGGAAGAAACAATGTAAGCAATGGAATTTTAAATCATGAGATATAATAAATTTTGTGAGACAAGGTCAGAATGATTTCTTGTTCCCCTGTTTTGACTGAGGAAAATCATCAAAAATTGTAAAAAAATAATTAGGGGGCTTAAATTTATATGTTTAAATCCTTAATGAGTCTATTTTCAATATAAACAAACGAAAACATCATCTAAATTCTGTACTAAGAGATAAATAATTTTTAGTAAGAAAAGGATGAAGTTGTCAAACAGCAGAATAGGGATAACTTTAAAGATTTTACTATACTTATTTGATAAACTATAAATTCTGAAAAATTTATTTGAGTCTAGTTTCAAAAACATCAAGCGGATCTTAATTTGGAATTCTATAGCTCAAGATATAAATAATTTAGAGATAATGACTCAAGTAGACAGCTTTGAATGAACATATAAGTAAATAGTGAAAACATATATGACTATTGAGCTAGCATGGG
The DNA here is from genome assembly GCA_025506655.1 of Gossypium rotundifolium. Classification (NCBI taxonomy): domain Eukaryota; kingdom Viridiplantae; phylum Streptophyta; class Magnoliopsida; order Malvales; family Malvaceae; genus Gossypium; species Gossypium rotundifolium. The sequence goes on from CP106728.1 coordinate 121,828,673, forward strand.
TTACTTTAAAAATGGATCACACGGCCAAGGCCAATTTGGGCCAAGGGGCCACACGGGCAGATCACATGGGCATGTGGGCCCATTTTTACCAAATTTTTTTAAGGTTGCACATTGTCGCCCAAATCGATTGTGAACCTACTGTAGGGTCGGTAAGCACTACTTAAACCCCTAAATGTGTGAAATTGACTGAATGATATCTGTACTGGGCATGTTAATATCTGGACTGAATATATGTACTGAAATTGCATAATAGCATGTCATCCATTGTGTGTTGCATTGCATTGGGTTAGGGGTTGTTATTTGGAGGAAGTGTACTGAAAGGCTTTAAGCAGATTTACTGGCAGCTCAGCTGCAAACTACTATATTGTGCCGCATTCGGTACTACTTGGAGTGTAGGGATGGGTGGGTTGATTATATCCCCACATGGAGTGTAGGGTTGGACGAAGATGGTGTGTAGAGGCTGGTTGGGTAGGATTTTGTTACTAGATAATCATATCGCTCTCGACATCGTGATGGGCTAAGGCCCTTGCATTGTTGACATCAGATCGAAATGGGCTAAGGCCCAAAATGTCACTGATACTGAAAAGGGCTTAGGCCTAAGACTGTTCAACTCTGCACTGTGAATACTGATTGTTTGTTTGTTTCTGCAGGATTACAAACTGAGTTTACATAAACTCACCCTTTTTGTTTAATGTGCACAGGTAATCTTCAGACTTAGACGGATTGGTGCGACGGAGGACTCAACGGTGACCACAGTAATTTTTGGACTTCATGGTTTTTAATTTATGATTTATGATTTGATTATTATTGATTATTTGGGTTGTAATTTAAGGACCCTCTAGGAATTTTGTTTTAAATTTTGGTATTTATTTATTTATTTTACTTTATGGATTTATACCTGCTGGTCATAGGAAATTCAATTTTCAAAAAGTTAAGGTAATTTCTAAACACATGATCACCTAAACTGTTTTATTAAAGCTTCCGCAACGAGAGATGTTTCAAAACAAATATTTTCAATGAATAAAGACGACTTCCTAAGTTCTAACAAAGGTTTATTAAAGATAATAACATGAAATGTTTTCATTGTAACAACGAGGTTTCAAAAACATTATCGTGTGCCATTGCTAGATACGACCATAACCTCTAGGCCGAGTTTGGGGTGTTACAGTAAAAGTTTAGGGAAAAGTTGTAATTAATGAAAAGTTAAGGGTCATATGCATTGAATGGAATGTGAAATATGTATGAAATTAATGTATCGTATTTAATTATGATATAGATCAAAATTTGGATCAAAAAGACAATAACCGAGCAAAAGGAAAATGTAACAACCCGTTTTCAATGAAATCTGAGCAGTGGTTCAGGACCACAAATTCGAAGTCAAAAAATTTATTTTATTATTATTTTATAGTCTACAACATGATAGTGTCACCGTATAAAAATTTCATTAAGAAATTTTACCGTTTATTTGCTTAATTTGATAAAAACGACTAAATTGCGTAAAGTGCAAAAGTCAAGTTCTAATAGCTAAAGGTATTAAATAAATATATAAATTTAAAGTGGAGGTCCTTATATGGTAATTAAACCATTTGTATGTTAGTGGATGATAATGGTTTGGCAATATTGAAATTTGGATGAATTATTAAGGTTAATTTTGGAAATTAGAAATTAAAGGGTAATTAAATAAAACAAAATTTTCATCATCATCCATTATCATTTTTTAATCGAATGTTAAAGAACAAAAACCCATTGTTGAAGCTTCATTCTAAAGCTTATCTAGCTCAATTAGTTATGCATTTTTGTCCCCTTTTTTTAAAATTATTTTTATGTTTCTAGGATCGTTGTATCTTAATCTAGCTAGTCCGGGATTAATTTGTGAAATTGTTAAACTGTTAGGGTTTTACCGTTGATGACCATGCTTGATTTTTGAAGTTTGATGATAGAAAATGAATGGTTGTTGTTAGATAAACAACTTTTGTAAAGGAATTTTTAGTAAAATTGTCAAATATGGACTAAATTAAAAAATAGGAAATATTATATGGTGAAATTGTGAAATAGTTGAAGTATAGTACATGCTAAGGACCTATTTGACATTCGACCATAGTGGGTTGTGATGAATTGTGTAAATTTCCATTTTATTGAACTAGGGACTAAATTGCAAAGAACTAAATAAATAGGGGCAAAATGGTAGTTTTTCCAAAAATATTGTTTGGACTAATTTGAAAGAAAAATATATTAAATTGAGTCAAATTTATATGTATAGATCCAATCAGACCTCGTACGAGGTTAGTGTAACACCCCAAACCCGGTCAAAACCCTACAACCGAATCTGGTGTGCCACGGGAAAGAAAATGTTTTGAAAACTGATTTGTCGACTTGGTTAAAGAGAGTTCTGTTATAACATTTTGAAGAAAACGTCGTTGGATCTTGTGATGTCTAAAACATGTTGAAACTTGTTCTAGAAAAACTTGGTTGCCTTATTATTACTCCGTATTTAATACTTAGTCAAGGTACACTTTAGAAAACAAGTATTTGTTTAGAGTTTTGAAAACACCCAATTTCGTAGTTTTACCCAAGATATTTATGGAAACTTTAAGAAACAACTAAATAAAATGTCCCAAAATAATACTTAAACGGCCTTATTACGTAAGTAAAACCCAAATTAAAGAAAATAACTAAGTCCATATAGAAAACATTAAAATAAATTGAATGTCGAGCATGGCCACCTCGAGTCCACCGGCTCCAAATCCACGATCTAAGGTTTATCCAGAAATACAAAGGAAGGGTGAGTCACCTAGACTCAGTGTAAACCCCATCCCAAAAGACGTTATGCTCTTACACAATTTCATATACAAATATGTATGTCATGCAACCCATCAACCTAGATATCCATCCATATCTCCCAAATATACCCCTTGTGGTACCAAACCACTGGTGGTGCCAAACCACTGGTGACCGAAGTCACAAAAAAAAAAACCTATGTGGTACCAAACCATTGGTGGTGCCAAACCACTGAGACATAGTCACAATATTATAATATGTGAGGCCAACCCACCGTGTGATACCAAATCACTGGTGACAGTCTGATAGATCATACTCCCCCTCCTCTCATTACCCATAACATATATTCATGCGAACAATATCAGTATGATCATGCTTAACATACATAATAATGTATACAGAATATCATGCTCTCATAGATCACAATCAACACAAGAAACATAACAACTTACCCGGCATCCTCACATGTTCCCACAAGGGTACTTTGGCAACCATTGCCGTCATTCTGGCTTTTAACAACACATAACATTTAGCATATTAAGTAAAGAAAGTGTGTAAGAGTTACACACCTGGCTCTCGTACTAGTGCTTTTACTGCTTCTACGCTACTGTCACTAGAGACTATGATTATCGGCCTATGATTTACTTCCGATGTCGACCCGCACCCGGATGGCCAATCTCTTACTCCCTAACTAATCATTTCTTGTATTTTGGCGTTGGGTGTACAGATCCAACCCCTCCTATCACTTGACTATTATTAGTGTCCAAAATAACTCCTTGGTCACTAAACCATTTAAACGATGAGATCCAATTAACTAAATAATTATAACACTTAAAATGAACCCTTACGTAATTTTTCAATCCCGAAAGTCTTTAAGAAAGCTTCACCACCCTACCTATATTCGACCAACACCCATATATTAAACCAACCCCTTAATCGCAACCCATTAAACACCTTATGATATTCGGCCAAAAGAATAAAGAACAAGAAAGGCCATTCGACCGAACCTACACCAACCCACCTTCGGCTTTTCCACAACTCGACACTTCAGACTACTGCAAGAAGAGATTCGGCTTCTGACTAGGAAGTAAATCATCAATCAACAAATTAGGGGGTGATTCGGTTTAGGAATAATATGAGAGAGATATCGTAGTAACAACTACAAGAAACTTACCAACCAGAGAGGAGTATTCGGCTTATGGTGCACCTTTGGGAAAACCCACCTTGCATATTTGGCTAAGAGAAAAGAAAGTATGAATAGGGGGATTCGGCTTTTAGAAGGTTTTTGGGGAGAAGAAGAATGAAGGAAAGAAGATAATATTAGAGAGTTGCGACAAAGAACACTTCAAAAGAGAATGGGAATTTTGGCTTGAGAGAAAAGATGAGAAAGAAAAGGACTAATGAAAGAAAGAAAAAATGATAATTTTGGCTAATAATTTCGGCACACACTCACACACTCATAGAGTTGGAGTTTCAGCCAACTCTCCCCCTCCTGATAGTTTTTATCCATCCTGATAACTTAACCATTATCTTACCTTTAAAAGAGGCCACCTTAAAACCAACTCTTCCATCTTAATTATCAACATTTTATCACCAAAATAAAAGAATTAAAACTCCTAATTTTTTTTTGCTCATGTGCCGTCCTCCCCCTTCCCCTAGGAGTACCGAATTTTGACCCACCAATTTGGCCCCAAGCAGCCACACTAGGCCGAAACTCCTCCCCCTTGTGACGCCACCTATATGCCCACTTATAGCACCTCCAAACGTTGGGCCACAAGCCCAGCTTGCTACTAAACATACTTACTTAACTTAATTTATAAACTAACACTATTTATAATCAATTTAACCCAGGTTTAAGCCCCAATCCTGAGCCCAATACACACCTCAAGGCCTTAACCTACTAATTTAGCCATGCAACATACCAAATGCACAGACCCCCAAAATCAGGATATTATAATTCTACCCCCTTAAAATAAATTTCGACCTCGAAATTTACCTGGTCAAAAGAGTTGAGGGTATTGCTATCGTATGATATCCTCCGGTTCCCATGTCGCTTCCTCTGGCCCATGGTTCCGCCATAATAGCTTCACTAAAGGGGATAATTTCCTACGCAAAACCTTAACATCCCGATCTAGGATCTACACTGGTTCCTCCTCGAAAGATAAGTCTGGAGTTACCTCAATCTCCTCCACTGGTACATCATGTGACGGATCTGAGCGAGAGCGTCTAAGCATGGACACATGAAACACATCATGGATTTGACTCAACTCTGGTGGCAACTCGAGCTGATAAGCCACTGGTCCCACTCGCTTCAACACTCGATAAGGCCCGATAAATCTAGGGCTTAACTTGCCTTTCCTACCAAACCTCAGAATCTTCTTCCACAGCGACACCTTTAAGAAAACCCTGTCACCTTCTGCAAACTCTATATCCTTCCGTTTAAGATCGACATAAGACTTCTGCCTATCCGAAGCTTCTTTCAAACGAGCTCGAATCACCTTCACCTTATCTTCTATTTCAGCAACCAACTCTGGACCCAACATCTGCCACTCCCCCAATTCCGTCCAACACGTAGGGATACGACACTTCCGACCATACAACGCTTCATATGGTGCCATCTGAATACTCGTCTGATAACTATTGTTGTATGCGAACTCCGCCAACGGTAAGAATTCTTCCCAACTGCCTTTAAAATCTAAGACACAACCCCTTAGCATGTCTTCCAAAACTTGAATCACCCTCTCCGATTGTCCATTTGATTGGGGATGGAATGCCGTACTAAAATCCAACCTTGTGCCCAATGCCTGGTGCAAAGCCTTCCAGAACCTTGACGTAAATCTAGGGTCTCTGTCTGAAATAATCGACACTGGCACCCTATGCAACCTTACAATCTCCGCTATATATAGTCTCGCTAGCTTCTGAAGAGAAAAATCCATACGTACAGGTATGAAATGAGCAGACTTCGTTAGACGGTCCACAATCACCCAAATTGAATCCTTTTTAGTGGGTGTGAGGGGTAGCCCACTAATAAAATCCATCGTGATCCTTTGCCACTTCTACTGTGAATCTTTATTGGTTGCAACAACCCCGACGATAGCTGATGCTCAGCCTTAACTTGCTGACATGTCAGACACTTACCCACAAATTCTGTTACCTCACGCTTAAGGCCCGACCACCAAAACTGCTCCTGTAAATCCTGGTACATCTTACTGCCTCCCGAATGCATAGCATATGGACTGCTGTGTGCCTCCTGTAAAATCTTCTGCCTTAACTCCACATCTTTAGGCATACACATTTTCCCCTAAAAACCTAACTCTCCATTGCTGCTCAGACTATACCCCTCCAATCCACCATTCTGTACTTGCAAACGTCATGCGTTCAAAACTTCATCTACCAACTGTTTCTCCTTAACCTGTTCTACCCACGTTATCTTCACTTGCAATTTCGCTAATAGACTTCCGTCATCATACAGACTAAGGTGGGCAAACATGGCTCTTAAATCTGCCACCACCTTACGGCTCAAGGCATCCGCTACCACATTAGCTTTTCCCAAGTGGTACTCAATCGAGCAGTCATAGTCCTTCAACAACTCGATCCACCTCCTCTGCCTTAAATTTAGCTCATTCTGTGTAAGAAGGTACTTCAAACTCTTGTGATCGATGTACACTATAGACTTCTCTCCATACAAATAATCTCTCCAAATTTTTAGGGTAAAAACCACTGCAGCCAATTCCAGATCATGCGTCGGGTAGTTCACGTCGTGAGGTCTCAACTGTCGAGAAGCGTATGCTACTACTTTCCCTTCTTGCATCAGTACACATCCTAATCCTGTATGCGATGCATCATAATAAACTACAAACTCTTTCCCTACTTCAGGTTGAATAACATAGGAGCTTCCATCAAAATCCTTTTTAACCTCTCAAAATTCTCTTGTTGCTCGTCTGACCATACAAACGAAACCCTTTTCCTTAACAACTTAGTTAATGGCGTTGCAATTAAGGAAAATCCTTCCACAAACCTTCTGTAATATCCTGCTAAACCCAGGAAACTCCAAATCTCTACCACAGACTTTGGTGGCTTCCAATCCAATACAACCTCAATCTTCCAAGGGTCCACCCTAATCCCCTCAGCTGACACCACATGACCCAAGAAGGTAACTTCTTTCAACCAGAACTCACAGTTACTAAACTTTGAGTATAAATGCTTTTCCCTTAAAATCTGCAACACCACCAGCAAATACGCGTCGTGCTCCTCTTTCGATTTCGAGTATACCAGATATCATCTATAAATACTATGACGAACTAATCCAAATACTAACAAACACCGATTCATCATATCCATAAATCTTTCATTGGTGTGTTCACAACCCGAACGGCATTACCAAAATTTATAGTGCCCAGACGAGTACTGAATGCCGTCTTATGGATATCTGCCTCCTTCACCTTAAGTTGGTGATATCCCGACCTCAAATCTATCTTGGAGAAGACCGATGCTCCCTTAAGCTGATCGAACAAGTTGTCTATCCTCGGAAACGAATACTTATTCTTAATTGTCAATTTATTCAACTATTAGTAGTCTATGCACATTCGCATGGACCCGTCCTTCTTCTTAACAAAGAGTATAGGCGCTCCCCAGGGTGATACACTTGGCCAGATGAAACCCCTATCCAACAACTCCTGAATCTGTGCTTTTAACTCCACCAACTCCTTTGGCGCCATCCTATACGGGGCAATAGACACTGGTGCTGTTCCTGGTAGAAGATCTATACCAAACTCCACTTCACAATTCGGGGGCAAACCCAAAAGCTCTTCCGAAAAACATCGATAAACTCCTTCACCGTTCGGACACTTCCTATAACCGATTCCTTACCTTCCAAAGCACTAACATAGACCACAAACGCCTCACATCCTTTCCTTACCATCTTTTCCGCCTTCAGCGCGGACACCACATTAGATAGGTAATTCCTTTTCTCCCCTATCATCACCACCTCTTCACCCTCGACCGATTTTAGCACCAAGCGCTTAGCTGCACAGTCCAGTTCTGCCTGGTGCTTAACCAACCAATCCATTCCTAAGATTAAATCGAACTCCCCGAAGGGTAGTTCCATCAAATCAGCTTGAAACACTACCCCTTGCAGTTCTAGGGGTACATCCCTATACAGTTTATCTACTACCACAGAGTGTCCTAGAGGGCTAACTACCGTTATTTCCCTAGCAGCAGTCTCACAAACAAAGTTTAAGGTTTCCACTATACTATTAGCAACATAAGAGTGCGTCGAGCCAACATCAATCAAAGTAGCATAAGGTAACCCAGAAATTAAAAACGTATTGATTATTACGTTCGGTGCGCCGCCCTCCTCTCAATGCTTCACTGTATAGACCAACTCTGACTGTCTTGCATTAGCACCTCCTCGCCAGTGTTCCACGACCTCGACCGTTACCATTACCACCCCTAGCTGCGCCTCGGCCCCTCTATGGTTGTTGGCCATCTCTCCTGAACTAAGCACGTCCTTGACCCTCAGTCTGCGTCCTAGCTAATTTCTATGGACAATCCCTTATCCGATGCTCCATTGACCCACACTCAAAGCACCCTCTACTTGAAACACCCTAAACCCGGCCACAAGCCCCGACCAGATCTGACATGTTCCTTAAGAAAACTTAGCTTTATCTCAGTTCATCTTCTTATAAAATATGACATTTTTTAATAAAAATAGGTTTGCATCTTTATCAAGTTGAAAACCAAGATACCGTTCATTAAAACACTTACTTCATATCTCAAAAATTAAAAGATTTGCCTGATTCTAGATCTCATTAGGTTGAAAACATAAGTTGAGTAGGTGATAAAACATTTGAAGTTTCTTTAAGAAAAATATTTAATTACTTGTTTATTGTTTATCGTATGGAAATAAAATTTAACACGCAAAATTAAGCAGTTAAGTAATAGCCTTATTGCATCTTAGAAAAAAAAAACCAAAATAAATCCCGAAAGAAAACATACTAAAGAAAAATGAAAAGAGTGCCATTATTCGAAAACCCAAAATTTTTGCTGAGCATGGCCACCACATAGTCCCTGCCGACCCGGTCCATCGCACTATGTATCACCTGCAAAATGTTAGCCCACGAAGGGTGAGTCAACAGACTCAACGTGTAACAGCCAACCACCAAGACCCAATCGATTATAGCCTTACCAAGACCCAATCGATTATAGCCTTACTTACAACGTTTTGGGCAAAGCCCATCCGAAATCATATTTGGCCATAGGCCCATGTCATAACATATTAAACCACATGTATATAAAACAATGATGCAACCCGAACCCACCTAGATATCCAACCTCTACACACTACCCGTACCTGCCAATCACACCGTGGGGATTACTAAATCGACCCTCTATCCTCTACACACCATCGAAGGCAGTCACTGCAGTCAACTGCACATCGCCCTTAATACGTGGCACAGCTACCTGATAATGTGACAAGGTCACCGGATAGATAATATTGTGACATAAGTCACTGAATAATGTGGTAAAACCACCAAAACACTTCCCCTTTTCATTATAACCCTCGTGCCCATGCAACATACATAGTATCATAGGTATCATGCTATATGCTTATCCCAAGCCCATACCGAAAACACACACATACTTTCATATCATTGATGGTAACCACTTTTTAACAGAGTGTTAGGGGTAGCGTACCTGAATACATCGTACCATTGAGTGGTACCCATAACCATATTTATTCATAGCCTTATCAACACATATTTAACAATATTATTACTAATCGAGAATTTAGGGTGGGGTTACACACCTGATAACACTGAGAACCACGCTTTCGATACCAACACTTTCGCTTGCAGGGATCACAGCGATTTGCTTATCCTTTTTCGATGCTGGCCCACAACCCGGTGGCCAATCACATACCACAGAAACCAAATGTTTCTTGAATCTAGGGGTAGGAAGTACCCCTTTCTCTCATCCACTGGTATTTGCATCCATCAAATGCCACTTAATCAGAACCCGTTAATCGACACATAAAAATCTAAACTAATCACATCTGTAACTTAATTGGATATCCTTATCGAAATAGATCTGAATCTCGGAGACTCCCCTTTTATCTCTGTCAAACTTTTCCTAAAACACCACAGTTAGAATCAGCTAACACTAGAAAATATGGCCTTTGGCTGAATGGTACTATTCCCCTTACCTTAACCGATTAAATCCCGAGAGCTCTTCACATATTCAGCCAAATACATAAGAACTAAGTTAGGCATCTAACTTTCGGCAACCAAAACGAGAAAGAGGAGAAATTGAAACAGAAGAAACCCTTACCAACTATTAGATCCGATGGAATAGAGGCTAACAGATTTGGCCAATAGTGAAAGTGTTTGAGAGATGGGAGAAGAATGCGAAAAAGTAAGTGAAGAGATACCTTGAGAGATTTGGCCAACACTCAAGGAAACAGAAAAGGGTTATTCGGCTTCTAGCAAATGAAAATAAAAGAAAGGATGAAGGTTTATGGGTGTTTCAGCTATGGTCTCATCGAATAGGAAAGGTTCTTTTGGCTTTTGAGGATGGAGGAATCAGTGCAAAGAAGAAGAAAAGAGGTTGAAGGCTTGTATGGTTTCGGTTCTAATGGGAATGAGAGGGTAGGTTTAGGGTTTTAGAGAGTGAATGAAGAAAAGAAAATAAGATGAGGAGAAGATGCACAATTGGTTCTTTCACTTTCGGTTGAGAGACAAAAGAGAAGAAAGAAAGGGAAAAACTTGAATATGCCAAATGAATTTCGGCACCCACTCTCCCCTACATGACCGAAACTACCATCCCAAGGCCACTCCATTCAGCTAACTCTTCTTCTTTCATCCAAATCCCCTCTTTTCCTCCTACTTAGCCGAATATTTGAGCTGTTTGACCCAATCTACACTTCATCCATGAAGTGTCCACGGCAACTCCAACTCTTCCCTCTCCTTGATGCAAAATAAATGCCAAAATGCTTCCCTTGCTGCTCGAACCTAGGTCCCTTCTCACTCCCTGATGCGTTACTGCTCTGTGCTCCAAGTGGCGCCTCCCTTGCCACTTTACCAATCAGATTCTTGTGTCATAAACCACACACACCTTTTCTTAAGGCCTAGCTCCCTAGCTCTTCCCCCTATCAGTTTAAAGTCAAACATTTTTCTAAGGCTCCTGCCTACACCCCAAGGTTTCCAAAGCCCCCAAACACATACAAACAGCACACAAGCACACTACCACATACATTGAAGTTAAAACGCATAACCCCTAAATCTTGGATATTACAGTTCTACCCCCTTAAAATAATTTCAGCCTCGAAATTACCTGGCTAAAATAGGTGAGGGTATTGCTGTCGCATTGCTTCCTCCGGCTCCCATGAAGCTTCTTTCGATCCATGGTTTCACCATAACACCTTGACTAGAGGAACTAATTTCCTCTGTAACACCTTCATGTCCCGTTCCAAGATCTAAATCGGTTCTTCTTCGTAAGATAAATCTGGTCTCAACTCCACTTCCTCAACTGGCACTACATGAGATGGGTCGAATCGGTATCGCCGTAGCATCGAGATGTGAAACACATCATGCATCCGCTTTAATTCCAAAGGCAATTCCAACTGGTACTCCACTGGTCCAACCCGCTTCAAAATCCGATAAGGTCCTATAAACCTGGGACTTAGCTTTCCCTTGTGACCAAATCTCATCACCTTCTTCCATGGAGAAACTTTCAGAAACACCTGATCCCCCACTGCAAACTCTATCTCTTTGCACTTGAGATCTGTATATGACTTTTGTCTATCAGACACCTCCTTCAATCGTGCCCGAATCACTCTAACCTTTTTTTCGATTCTGCCACAATCTCTGAACCCAAAACCTGATGTTCCCCTAATTCTGTCCAACATGTAGGAGTGCGACACTTCCGTCCATACAGTGCTTCATACGGTGCCATCCGAATACTTACTTGATAGCTATTATTGTATGCAAACTCCGCTAAAGGCAAGAACTCCTCCCAGCTTCCTCTGAAATCTATCACGCAACCCCTCAACATATCCTCTAGCACTTGAATTACTCGTTCAGACTGGCCATCCGTCTGCGGATGAAATGCCGTACTGAAGTCTAACCTGGTGCCTAGTGCCTGATGCAATGCTCTCCAAAACCAAGACGTAAACCTTGGATCCCTATCCGAGATAATCGACACCGGCACCCCGTGCAGCCTCACAATTTCTGCCACATACAATTTTGCCAACCTTTGCAGTGAATAGTCAACCCGCACTGGTATGAAATGCGCAGACTTTGTCAACCGGTCCACTACCACCCATACCAAATCTTTCTTAGTAGGCGTAAGGGGAAGCCCATTAACGAAGTCTATAGTGATTTTCTCCCACTTCCACTGCGGAATCTTTATTGGTTGAAGCAATTCGAAGGTACTTGGTGTTTAGCCTTAACTCACGACACGTTAAGCACTTCCCCACAAATTTCAGAACTTCTCGTTTGCATCGGGCCACCAAAGCTCGATCCGTAGATCCTCAGATAACTTACTTCCTCCGGGATGCATAGCATAAGGGCTACTATGCGATTCTGAAGAATTCTCTGCCTTAACTCCTCATCCTTTGGCATATGGACCTTGGCAGAAAATCATAGCACTCCATCATTGCTTACACCATAGTCTTCCAACTCCCCATTTTGCACTTGCAGCAGCTTTAGCACTTAGTTCACCATCTACCAACTGTTTTCTCCTTTACCTGACTTAGCCATGTCGGCTTCACCTGTAACTCTGCTAGCAAATTTCCATCATCATAAAGACTCAGGTGTGTAAACATCGCCCTCAGATCTGACACTATTTTCTACTTATGGCATCTGCCACCACATTCGCCTTGCCCGGGTGATACTCTATTGAACAGTCGTAGTCTTTCAACAACTCCACCCACCTTCGCTGTCTCAAATTCAGCTCCTTCTGAGTCAACAAATATTTTAGACTCTTGTGGTCCGTGTAGATCACCAACCTTTCTCCATACAAATAGTGCCTCCACACTTTTAGAGCAAATACTACCACCGCCAACTCCAGATCATGCGTCGGATAGTTAACCTCATGTGGCCTCAATTGTCGAGATGTATAAGCGACCACCTTTCCATCTTGCATTGGAACACACCCCAATCCTGTGTGGGAAGCATCACAATACACCACAAAGTCTTTCCCTGCTTTCGACTGAATCAAAACTGGAGCCTCTATCAATACTCTCTTAAGCTTTACAAAACTCTCCTGCTGCTTATCCACCCACACGAAAGGTACCTCCTTTCTCAACAACTTCGTCAGATGTGCTGCTATTGACGAGAACCCTTCAACAAACTCCTGTAGTAGCCTGCTAACCCCAAGAAACTACGAACCTCTACCACAGACTTAGGTGGTTTCCAATCTAATACTGCCTCAATCTTCTGAGGATCCACCTTTATCCCTTCTGCAGACACCACATGACCCAAAAACGCAACTTCCTTCAACCAAAATTCGTACTTGCTAAACTTGGCATATAACTTCTTCTCCCTTAAAACATGCAATACTACCCGGAGATGCGCATCATGCTCTTCCTCAGACTTGGAATATACCAGAATGTCATCTATAAACACAACGATAAACTGATCTAAGTAGGGTTAGAAAACCCGGTTCATCATATCCATGAACACAGTTGGGGCGTTCGTCAATCTGAACGGTATTACTAAGAACTCATAATGTCCGTATCTAGTTCGGAAAGCTGTCTTATGGATATCTGCTTCCTTCACCTTAAGTTGATGATATCCCGACCTTAGATCTATTTTTGAAAATATCGCAGCCCCTTTAAACTGATCGAACAAGTCGTCTATCCTCGATAATGGGTACTTGTTTTTGATCGTCAGCTTATTCAACTGCCGGTAATCTATGCACATGCACATAGTCCCGTCCTTCTTTTTCACGAATAGGACCGGTGCTCCCCATGGAGACACACTGGGTCGGGTAAACCCACGATCGAGTAACTCTTGGATCTAGACCTTGAGCTCTACCAACTCCTTTGGCGCCATCCTATAAGGAGCAATTGACCAAAGAACAGCACAGCGCAAAATCAATTTCAACTCCACCTCCCCAATAAGGGGTAACCCAGGCAGCTCCTCCGGAAAGACATCCATGAATTCTCTTACTGTTCTAACTCCACCAACCCCCTCTTCATTTGCATCCAAAGCACTTACGAAGGGCAGAAATGCCTTGCACCCTTTCCAAACCATCTTATCAGCCTTCAACGTGGAGACTATGTTAGACAAATAGTTCCTTCTTTCTCCCATCATAATTATCTCCTCATCCTCCGGAGTCCTCAACTCCATTCGCTTAGCTGCGCAATCCAATTTAGGCCGATGTTCCACTAGCCAATCCATGCCTAGAATGAGATCAAATTCCCCAAAAGGTAGTTCCATCAAGTCGGCAGGAAATACCACTCCCTGAATCTCTAGAGGCACACTCCGAAATATCCTATTCACCACTATCGTTTGACCTAATGGGCTCACTACAGTTAACTTCCTAATAGACAATTCAGATACTACACCTAGTGTTTCAGCTACTCTACATGCAACATATGAGTGGGTCGAGCCAACATCAATTAAAGCAAAGAAAGGCTTATCAGCAATAAGAAACGTACCGGTTATGATGTCCGGTGCGTCACCATCCTTCCTCTGACGAACTGTATACACCAGACCCGACTGTCTTGCCTTCGTGTTACCAACACCTCTGCCCGGTGTCCCCCGACCTCTTCCAGAACCATTACCTCTGCCAACCAGACCACGAGCCTGCGGTGGCTCTGCATCCACCTCTTCGGTCCGATTAAAACCACGACTTCTTGGCCGACTCTTATGCATCTCCAATGGGCGCTTCCTAATCACATGGTCTTTGGACCCACACTTAAAACATCCCTGTCTTCTTCCAACACTCCCCTGGGTGCATCTTTCCACATTGAGTACACTAACGATACTGACTTCCCACAGTAACCTGTCGATCTCGTGACCAATCAACTCTAGGTCTTTTCTGGAGACTTTCGGATGACCCTGATGATCCAAAACCTCTCTTTTGTCTATTCCTATCTGAATTCTGTCTCACAGATTCCTTGACCCCTTTGGCTACCTTAGCCTTCTCTACCAGCACGGCAAACTCCCGCTCCTACTGTGGAGTAATCAACAATCTCAAATCACCCTCAGTCCGTCCTCAAACCTGACACACCGTTTATTCTTCAGTAACTACGATACCTCGAGCATACCACTCAACCTTAAGAATTACGCCTCGACTCCGCTACTGGACTTACTCCCTGAACCCGACCTTCGAACGCCTTCCTCTGCAAGATCAATATAACTAGACCCAATATACTTCTTCGATCGACACGCCTTGAAATACTCCCAAGTGAGATCATCCACGCAAGACTATCCCAAACCGTGAGCCACCACTGGTATGACTCATCCCGGAGAAGCGACACCACCCCTTTCAATTTCTCCTCAGCAGTCAGATCCAAATCGTCCATGATTCACTCCGTCGCCTCTAACCAATACTCAGTCGTATTGGGCGCCACACCAGATACACCTCGGAATACCTCTGCTCTCTTGGCTCGGAGTCGCTCAGATACAGATTTTTGAGCTCCCATACCTCCACCTGCTCTAGCCACCCTCTCAAGAACTTGTAGCATCGCCTGTGATACTGCATCATCCCCCGTCTGATCCTGATACTCAACACCAGCAGCTAGTGGTGGTGGCATCTCATTCTCGGACCCTTGACCAGACCTAACTGGTTCCGATACGGTCATTTTGCCTCTACCATGCCCACGCACATTATGACCACGTCCCCTAGAACTCATGTCTATGATCGCGATTTAATCTGATTTAAGAAATTTTATGCATTAACTTCTGTTCCACTAATTACCCATGAACAAGTTTTATGTAAAGAAGTTTAGTAGTAGTTCTTTCGATCATCACAAAGTTTTTATTCTAATCTCCTACCTTAACTCAGAGAATCACATTCATTCATCAATACTATCCACTACACACGGTCACCACTTTGAACATTTTTGTCCGTTCCCAACCCAGGGGTATTTTTGTAATTTGTCCTATAGGGGTATTTTGGTAATTTTCCAAATTAGGGTATCTTGAAATTTTGCAAAATAGGGGTTTTTGGTATTTTTGCAAAATAGGAATATTTTAGTAAAAATTTAGGGTAGTATGGTAATTTTATAAATCGAGGGTATTTTAGTAATTTCCACAAATCGGGGTACTTCAAAATTTTTTTCAGATCTAAGGTAGTTTTTACAAATCAGGGGGTAATTTGGTGATTTTAAAACTAGGGTTTTTATAAAACAAAGCGATGTAGCTAGTCCCTTTCGAGTTTTAATTATTGAATTTAGCTTTGTGAATAAGTCCTCTTGGTTAGGGTGAACCGTCACTACGCACTGTAGGATTCGAGCGAAGAGGAGGTGAGTCACTAGATCGCTTAAATTCCAAGGTCCCAGAATCCAATCCTAGACATGCGCACAACTATTGCCACACCTTAACTCTTGACTTACTCACGAGTGTTTGTTCGATTAGTCTTTAAATTTTATGTGATTTTGTGTTGGAGTAAGCTAATCCTAGAGTTCAATAGCTCCTAATCTACTAATCTACGATCCCGTAATACCCACATACAAATCACACAATAATTAGGTGTACTTACTTGGTGGACTTCGGGTCGGAGACATAGGTGCCATGCTAGAAAACCTGATCATCTTTTAGTAAAACCCACTTAAAAAAAAAACATTTTGGGCCCGAAAGCCCTCAAGGTCGAGTTTTGAACTGGGCTCTGATACCAAATTGAAACACCCCAAACTCGGCCCACAAGCCCCAACCAGATCTAACATGTTCCTTAAGAAAACTTAGCTTTATCTTGGTTCATCTTCTTATAAAATATGACGATTTTTAATAAAAATAGGTTTGTATCTTTATCAAGTTGAAAACCAAGATACCGTTCATTAAAACACTTACTTCATATCTCAAAAATGAAAAGATTTGCCTGATTTTAGATCTTATTAGGTTGAAAACATAAGTTGAGTAGGTGATAAAACATTTGAAGTTTCTTTAAGAAAAATATTTAATTACTTGTTTGTTGTTTATCGTATGGAAATAAAATTTAACACGCAAAATTAAGCAGTTAAGTAATGGCCTTATTACATCTTAGGAAAAAAAACCAAAATAAATCCTGAAAGAAAACATACTAAAGAAAAATGAAAAGTGTGTCATTATTCAAAAACCTGAAATTTTTGCTGAGCATGGCCACCACATAGTCCCTACCGACCCAGTCCATCGCACTATGTATCACTTGTAAAATGTTAGCCCACAAAGGGTGAGTCAATAGACTCAATGTGTAACAGCCAACCACCAAGACCCAATCGATTATAGCCTTACTTACAACGTTTTGGGCAAAGCCCATCCGAAATCATATTTGGCCATAGGCCTATGTCATAACATATTAAACCACATGTATATAAAACAATGATGCAACCCGAACCCACCTAGATTCCAACCTCTACACACCATTCGTACCTGCCAATCACACTGTGGGTATTACTAAATCGACCCTTCATCCTCTACACACCATCGAAGGTAGTCGCTGCAGTCAACTGCACATCACCCTTAATACGTGGCACAGCCACCAGATAATGTGAAAAGGTCACCGGATACATAATATTGTGACATAAGTCACCGAATAATGTGGTAAAACCACCGGAACACTTCCCCTTTTCATTATAACCCTCGTGCCCATGCAACATACATAGTATCACAGGTATCATGCTATATGCTTATCCCAAGCCCATACCGAAAACACACGGATACTTTCATATCATTGATGGTAACCACTATTTAACAGAGTGTTAACGTACCTGAATACACCGTACCATTGAGTGGTACCCTTAACCATATTTATTCATAGCCTTATCAACACATATTTAATAATATTATTACTAATCGAGAATTTAGGGTGGGGTTACACACCTGATAACACTAAGAACCACATTTTTGATACCAACACTTTCGCTTGCAGAGATCACAACGATTTGCTTATCCCTTTCCGATACTGGCCCACAACCTGGTGGCAAATCACGTACCGTAGAAACCAAACGTTTCTTGAATCTAGGGGTAGGAACTACCCCTTTCTCTCCTCCACTGGTATTTGCATCCATCGAATTCCACTTAATCAGGAACTCGGTTAATCGACACATAAAAATCTAAACAAATCACATCTATAACTTAATTGGATATCCTTACTGAAATAGATCTAAATCTCGATACTCCCTTTATCTCTCACTTAACTTTTCCTAAAACACCACAGTTAGAATCGACTAACACTAAAAAATATGGCCTTTGCCTGAATGGCACTATTCCCCTTACCTTGACCGATCAAATCTCGAGAGCTCTTCACATGTTCGACCAAATACACAAGAACTAAGTTAGGCATCTAACTTTCGAAACCAAAAGAGAAAGAGGAGAAATTGAAACATAAGAAACCCTTACCAACTATTAGATCCGATGGAATAGAGTCTGACAAATTCGGCCAATAGTGAAAGTGTTTGAGAGATAGGAGAAGAATGCAAAAAAGTAAGTGAAGAGATACCTTGAGAGATTCGCCAACACTCAAGGAAATGTAAAAGGGTTATTCAAACTCTAGCAAATGAAAATAAAAGAAAGGGGTGAAGGTTTATGGGTGTTTCGGCTATGGTCTCAGTGAATAGGAAAGGTTCTTTCAGCTTTTGAGGATGGAGGAATCGGTGCAAAGAAGAAGAAAAGAGGTTGAAGGCTTGTATGGTTTCGGTTCTAATGGGAATGGAAGGGTAGGTTTCGACTTTTAGAGAGTGAATGAAGAAAAGAAAATAAGATGAGGAGAAGATGTACAATTGGTTCTTTCACTTTCGATTGAGAGACAAAAGAGAAGAAAGAAAGGGAAAAACTTGAATATGCCAAATGAATTTCGGCACCCACTCTCCCCTACATGACCGAAACTACCATCCCAAGACCCCTCCATTCAACCAACTCTTCTTCTCTCATCCAAATCCCCTCTTTTCCTCTACTTAGCCGAATATTCGAGCTGTTTGACCCAATCTACACTTCATCCATGAAGTGTCCACGGTAACTCCAACTCTTCCCTCTCCTTGACGCAAAATAAATGCCAAAATGCTTCCCTTGCTGCTTGAACCTAGGTCCCTTCTCACTCCCTGAGGCGTCACTGCTCTGTGCTCCAAGTGGCATCTCCGTTGCCATTTTACCAATCGGATTCTTGTGTCATAACCCACACATATCTTTTCTTAAGGCTTAGCTCCCTAGCTCTTCCCCCTATCAGCTTAAAGTCAAACATTTTTCTAAGGCTCCTACCTACACCCCAAGGTTTCCAAAGCCCCCAAACACATACAAATAGTACACAAGCACACTACCACATACATTGGAGTTAAAACGCATAACCCCTAAATCCCAAATATTTCACTACTACCAGCCCAACACTCTCCCGAATAAGACTTCCCACATCAAGCACACTGAGGTGGCCACTGAACAGCCGTAGCAGGCTTTGCGGTCGATCCGGTCCACCAAATCTAGTCCTCTTGAGCCCTTTCAACAGACCTTGATGGCCCAAAACTCTTTTTATCCTTACCTCTGTCTCGGTTCTATTTCTCGGTTCACTTTACCTCCTCAACTATTCTGGCCTTTTCCACGAGAACGATAAATTCCCTTTCCCGCTGAGGTGCAATCAACACCCGCAGCTCATCTCTTAACCAATCCTCAAACCTAACATAGGGCTCATGTTCTGTAGCCACCACACCCCGAGCATACCTGCTTAACCTCAAGAATTCTGCCTCGTACTCGGGTATCGACTTACTCCCTTGAACCAAATTCAAGAATGCCCTATGTTGCGCATCAATATAACCAGCCCCCACATACTTCCTCTGGTAGGCCGCCTTAAAGTAGTCCCAGGTGATATCATCGGCCACTGCACCATCCCTGACCGTGAGCCACCACTGATACGACTCATCCTAGAGAAGAGACACTATCCCTTTCAACTTCTCCTCACCGAGAAATCTAAATCATCCATTATACGCTCGTCATTTAACCAAGATTTCGGCGGTGTTGGGAGCTACACCAGAAACTCCCCTAAACACTTCTACTCCGTTAGCCTAGAGTCGCTCAGCCATGGATTTTCGGGCTCCTAAACCCGCGCCTGCCCCGGTAACTCTCTTCAAAACTCCCAGTACTACTTGAGATACTGCATCGTTACCACCAGTTTGCTCTTGAAACTTTGTTTTCGCTGCCGATAGATTCGACATCACGCCCACGACCCATGGCGCACCCTCACCGGCTCGACAAGGTCATCCTACCCCTACCACGGCCACGCGGCGGACGTCCACGACCTCTTGTACTCATTCTTCTCGATCGCGCTTATCTGATTAAGAATTTTATGAATTATTAACTCTGTTCACTGTTTATCCACGAATAATTTTATGAAAGATAGTTTTAAAATTGATTCTTTCGAATTCAAACCTATCTATAGTTTCAGTTTCAGGCTTGTCTCCTAATTCTAAGTATATTCATCATACAAACAACATCTATGAGCCACATTCAACTTGTAGGGGTATTTTCATAATTTTAACCTATAGGGGTATTTTCATAATTTTCCAAAAGAAAGTTTCAGGTGATTTTTCAAAATAAGGGTATTTTGGTAATTTTTGTGAAGTAGGGGTATTTTGGTAATTTTACAAACCAAGGGTACTTTGGTCATTTTTTTCAAATCTAGGGTAGTTATTACAAATCAAGGGGTAATTTGATAATTTTAAAACTAGGTTTTTTTTCAAAACAAGGTGGTTGATCCCTTTTGGGTTTTAACTATAAGGTTTAGCGTGTGAACAAGTCCTCATGGTTAGAGTGAATAGTCACTACGCACCAGGTAGGGTTCGAGCGAAGAGGAGGTGAGTCATTGGGACTGCTTAAATACCAAGCTCTCTTTGAACCCAATCCTAGACATGCGTATGGCTGTTGCCACACCCTAACTCGGTGACTTATTCACAGGTTTGTTTGATTAGACTTAAGTCTTATGTAATTAAAAAGTTATGCAAACTAGCCCTATGGTCCATCAGTACTATCATGCTTGTCTATGTCTAAAACCCACGAAGCCCAACATACAAATTTCATACCAAAGGTTAGGGTACTTCCCTGGGTGGATCGACGCCGGAGACTTAGGTGCCATGCTTTTCGAGATATTCATCATTTAAAAATCATTTTATAGACTCTTAAAACATATTTTGGGCCTTATACCCACATCCGAGCTTTTGAACCTGGCTCTGATACCAAAATGTAACATCCCAAACCAGTCAAAACCCTATGAATGAATCTGGTGTGCCACGGGAAAGAAAACGTTTTAAAACCGATTTGTCAACTTGGTTAAAGAGAGTTCTATTATAACGTTTTGAAGAAAATGTTGTTGGATCTTGTGATGTCTAAAACATGTTGAAACTTGTTCTAGAAAAACTTGGTTGCCTTATTGTTACTCCGTATTTAATACTTAGTCGGTGTACACTTTAGAAAACAAGTATTTGTTTAGAGTTTTGAAAACACCCAATTTAGTAGTTTTACCAAAGATACTTATGGAAACTTTAAGAAACAACTAAATAAAATGTCCCAAAATAATACTTAAACAAATTTTATTACGTAACTAAAACCCAAATTAAAGAAAATAACTAAATCCATATCGAAAACATTAAAATAAATCAAATGCTGGGCATGGCCACCTCGAGTCCACCTCGACTCCAAATCCACGATCTAAGGTTTATCTGTAAAATTAAAGGAAGGGGTGAGTCACCTAGACTCAGTGTGTAAACCCCCATCCCAAAAGACGTTATGCTCTTACACAATTTCATATACAAATATGTATGTCATGCAACCCATCAACCTAGATATCCATCCATATCTCCCAAATCTACCCCTTGTGATACCAAACCACTAGTGACCGAAGTCACAAAAAAAACATATGTGGTACCAAACCACTGGTGGTGCCAAACCACTGAGACATAGTCACACTATTATAATATGTGGGGCCAACCCACCGTGTGATACCAAATCACTGGTGACAGTCTGATAGATCATACTCCCCCTCCTCTCATCACCCATAACATATATTAATGCGAACAATATCAATATGATCATGCTTAACATACATAATTATGTATACAGAATATCATGCTCTCATAGATCACAATCAACACAAGAAACATAACAACTTACCCGGCATCCTCACATGTTCCCACAATGGTACTTTGGCAACCGTTACCGTCATTCCGGCTTTTAACAACACATAACATTTAGCATATTAAGTAAAGAAAGTGTGAAAGAGTTACACACCTGGCTCTCGTACTAGCACATTTACTGCTTCCACGCTACTGTCACTTGAGACTACGATTATCAGCCTACAATTTACTTTCAATGTCAGCCCGTACCCGGATGGCCAATCTCGTACTCCCGGTACTGATCGTTTCTTGTATTTTGGCGTTGGGTTTACAGATCCAACCCCTCCTATCACTTGACTGTTATTAGTGTCCATAATAACTCCTTGGTCACTAAACCATTTAAACGATGAGATCCAATTAACTAAATAATTATAACACTTAAAACGAACCCTGACCTAATTTGTCGAATCCCGAAAGTCTTTAAGAAAGCTTCGCCACCCTACCTATATTCGGGCAACACCTATATATGAAACCAACCCCTTAATTGCAACCCATTAAACACCTTATGATATTCGGCCAAAAGAATAAAGAAAAAGAAAGGCCATTCGACCGAACCTACACCAACCCACCTTCGGCTTTTTTACAACTCGGCACTTCAGACTACTGCAAGAAGAGATTCAGCTTCTGACTAGAAAGTAAATCATCAATCAACAAATTAGAGGGTGATTCGGTTTAGGAATAATATGAGAGAGATGTCGTAGTAACAACTACAAGAAACTTACCAACTAGAGAGGAGTATTTGGCTTATGGTGCACCTTCGGGAAAACCCACCTTACAGATTCAGCTAAGAGAAAAGAAAGTATGAATAAAGGGATTCGGCTTTTAGAAGGTTTTTGGGGAGAAGAAGAATGAAGGAAAGAAGATAATATTAGAGAGTTGCGGCAAAGAACACTTCAAAAGAGAATGGGAATTTTGACTTGAGAGAAAAGATGAGAAAGAAAAGGACTAATGAAAGAAAGAAAAAATGATAATTTTGGCTAATAATTTAGGCACACACTCACAGAGTTGGAGTTTCAGCCAGCTCTCCCCCCTGATAGTTTTTATCCATCCTTATAACTTAACCATTATCTTACCTTTAAAAGAGGCCACCTTAAAACCAACTCTTCCCTCTTAATTATCAGCATTTTATCACCAAAATAAAAGAATTAAAACTCCTAATTTTTTTTTGCTCATGTGCCGTCCTCCCCCTTCCCCTAGGAGTGCTGAATTTTGACCCACCAATTTGGCCCCAAGCGGCCACACTGGGCCCAAACTCCTCCCCTTGTGAAGCCACCTACATGCCCACTTACTATTAAACATACTTACTTAACTTAATTTATAAACTAACACTATTTATAATCAATTTAACCCAGGTTTAAGCCCCAATCCTGAGCCCAATACACACCTCAAGGCCTTAACCTACTAATTTAGCCATGCAACATACCAAATGCACAGACCCTCAAAATCAGGATATTACAGTTAGATCGTGGGAAAGAAAACTCAGATTAATCATCTCCGTATCTATGTATACTCATCGAGGTAAGTTCGTGTAATTAAATTGACTATTTATATATTTTAATTAAATTATATGTGTTTGAATTGTATAATTGCTTTGTATAAATACTGATTGCATATCATGTACGGTGATTACTGAGCCTCGTTTGAACCTTAGGAATTTGTAGGATACAAATGACATGTCATTAGGGTTATCGATTTGTGGTCCTACATGTGTTGTGGACACACCACAGTTCGTATGAGCTTATCGATTTTAGCTTGTGAGAGCTTACCGATTCTCAGCTCGTATGAGCTTACTGAATTTTAGCTCTTGAGGGCATACCAATTCATAGCTCATATGAGCATACATGTACAGGAATTGATGAATTACAGATTAGCACACTATGTGTGAGCTATCCCGAGTATCCAATGATATTCTTATTGGTTCAATGGGTAATGTTCTATTACGAGATGATATGAGTTCGATACAAACTATTACAGGTATATACATCAAATACATGGAAAGGTTATTACATGGTATATAGTTAAATGAAATGGATGATACATGTATATGGAAATTTGATTATTTCTTGAGCTCATCCATGATTTGGTTTATATGTGATTTTACATGGTTAACATGTTGGTGAATATGTGTTAGGCAATTAGTCCGATTGTGTTGGGATATGTATTGTTTACTTACCCAATATGTGCTTAAATGGTAAGTTAAATTCTTTGTTATACGAACTTACTAAGCTTACATGCTTACTATGTGTTATTTTTCGTGTTTTATAGTGAATTAAAAGCTCGCTTTGGTTGGAAGCTTGTCGGATCTATATCACACTATCCATCGGCTCTTTTGGTACTTTCGGTTGGTTTAATTTTGGTTATAATGGCATGTATAGATTATTTTGGCTAATGTTGGCCTACATGTTTTGTTGTTATTTTGACCATCTATTTGGCTTGTGTTTTGGCACTTTGATGATAGTAAGTTTAGTAAATGGTATGTAAATATCTGCTCTCTAATGGTTGATGTTTGGATTGCTATGCTTGAATTATGTAAGATTAAAACTATGAAATGAATGTGCATATTGTATATGTGCTTTGTGATATATTGAAATTGTGGTAAATAGACACTTTTTTGGATATGATTTATATGGTCATTTGATGCTAGTATTAGAATGGTATTTTGATACCAAATAGTTATGTTTTGGTAAGAAATTTACATTGAAAGATTTGGTACAACCATGCATATGTGTTAGTTAATCAATTAGGTAAGTTTGAATACATGGTTGACATGTGTATAAATTGTCATTTGTGGTGCCTAATGGAATTTTGGTTGTATGTGATTATACCATTTGTATAAGGCTAGAAAATGGATGGTTTTGGTACCTTATTATGGTTGTCTTATATGCACAATTTTGGGTGTAGGTCCATATCAAATTGGGTGCGAAATATGGCTTGTAAAATGACCTATTTTTGTACACATGGGCAGAGACACGGGCATGTGTCTTAGCCGTGTGTGACACAAAGCCAGGTGACATGGTCGTGTGTCCCCTGTAGTTTTTAAAAGGGTTGCAAGTCAGGCTGTTACACGGCCTAGTACACAGCTTGGCACAAGGGCGTGTGAGGTTACTTTGAAGGGTACACAGCCTAGCACATGAGTGTATGGCTTGGCCGTGTGGCCCAAGTCAGTGAGTTATACGGGCATGAACACGGGCTGGGACACGACCGTGTGTCCCTATTTTGAATGCCCACATGGCCTAAGGCAGGCGTGTGATCCCTGTAGCTTTGAAAATTTTCAATGTTTTCTAAAAATTCCCTGAGTTTCCAATTTAGTCCTGACTTGTTTTTAATGCGTATTTAGGGCCTCGAGGGCTTGTATATGGGACAGTATGTATAATTTTGATTGGTTTTATTATGAATATTAATATGTTATAAAATGATTGAAATTTCTGTCTGTTTGGTTTGTAAACTTTGGTAATGCTCCGTAACCCTGTTCTGGCCACGGATATAGGTTAGGGTCTTACATTTATTGGTATCAAAGCTACAGTTTAGTCAATTCTCAGACTGAACGTAGCGTGTACGAGTCTAGCTATACATGCCATTATATAACTTGTGATACTGTGATATCTTCTGACTGTTTTAAACATGTTTTCATATAGCAATGACATCCAATCGAGCTGATTCCGATGAAGTAGAGAGTAATGATCAAGCCTCCATTCATGGAGTAGCTTTGAATGGTATGAGGCCTATATCTGAGGGCCGGGGAGAAGAAGCTAAGGAAGCCTTATTCTAAATGATGAATGAATTATTATCCGAGTTTGTATGGATGAACCCGGCTGCTCAACAACCTCTACCCTGTCCTATTCTTCAACCAATTTCTGTTATTCCTCAAGGATGGAACCAATATGAGTTAGTAAGCCATCTATTGATGAGATTCGTAAGTATGGGGTTAAAGGATTCTGAGCTACAGTCGAGGATGATCTTGAAAGAGCTGAATTCGGGTTAGAGAATACGATCAGGGTTTTTGATGAGCTATCCTATACACTGGCAGAATGTTTCAAATGTATAAAATCGTTACTAAAAGATTCAACGTATCAGTGGTGGAACACGCTGACTTCAGTTGTACTGAGAGAACAGATCACTTAGAAATTCTTCCAAATCGAGTTCCGAAAGAATTATACTAGTTAGAGGTTTTTGGATAAAAAATGTAAAGAATTTATAGAGCTTAAACAAAGCCGTATGGCTGTATCAGAATATGAGTGTGAATTTTTTAGATTGAGCAAATATGCTCTGGAGTGTATTCCGATCGAGACAGCTATGTGTAAAAGATTCGAAGAAGGGTTAAACGAGGACATTAAGCGTCTAGTTAGAATTCTTGAACTGAAAGAGTTCGTTGTACTGGTTGACCGAACATATAAGGACGAAGAACTGAGTAAAGAGAAAAGATGTGCTAATTTTGAAGCTAAAGACTTAAGAAAGAGATCGATTGTAAAGTCCTATGAGTCATGTAATATCCGGGAATTAGGGCTTGTGCATTTTTGCTCAATTGCATGTGCTTGTATGACTGTGTATATTATGAATGTGCTTTATGAATTTTTGAGAACCCTAGGATGTAGAGGAATGCCTTAAGAAATTATGAGATTTTAAGTTTAAAAGGGGAAGCTAGGCTAAGGAGACCTTAAGGAAATTTGCGTGGGATTTGTGACACAAGAAGTCAAGCAGAAAAGTGGCAAGGGATGCCACCTAGGGTGCTGTGAAGTTTACGTCAAAGGGAGCTTCAGGAGGGAAGAGGTTTGAGCTGCAGAGGTTGCACTATGGGTATTGTTTTTGCGTCAAGAGAGGGAAGGTGTTGGACGGCAAATGGGACTTTAAAGGGATGAGGATGAGGCTTGGTCTTTATTTTGAATTTTGGCTAAGAAGAGAAGGATAATGGTTGACTCATTCAAACTTTTTGAATGAGTGTTGAAGAGAGAAAAGAGGAGCAAAATAAGGGATATGATAAGAGGAGGAGCTAGTGGCCGAATATAGGACTCTAGGGGTGTCTGTGTGCCGAATTTGATAAGGACAAAGGGGAGTGATCATCTTTTGATATTTCTTTTTCTTCTTAATTCCCTTAGTGCCGAAAATTGGTTTCTTTCATCTCATTCTCTCTTTGTGCTGAAAAACCATAAGAATTCAACTTGTTTTCTCTTCAATTGACCTAAGCTGAAAGTTGAGAGTCATTTGTGCATCTTCTTCTTTTTTTTTTACAACTTATTTCTCCCTCACTCACTTCCTTAGAAAAAAAAGAAAAATCGAAACCCACCCTCTCATTTGCAACTAAGCCGAAACCTCTCTACTATTGATCACCATTGCCGAATCTTTCAGCCTCTCATCCTCTCTTCTATTTTGCAAATCTTTGAGGCCGAATCTTCTAGAGTGGTGCCGTTGACTACTTTCTTGTAGTTTCTTCGAGCAGGCGTTAGTGGTAAGCAACATAGTGGTAAGTGATCTCCTCATTAAGCAATCGGTTTTGGGTTCTTTTCATTTGGTATGCTGAACAGGTGATTAGGGCCTTGGTTTAGGGATGACCGAATATGCTTAGTGCCATAATGAGTGTTTCTTTTGTGTAGCCAACGTTAAGGAGCATCAAAAGAGTTTCTTGGATTTGAGTCTTCAAGGTAAGTGATAGGTAGTATTCGGCCAAATGCCATTCTCATAGATTTATGCTTAAAACTGATTCTAACACTTGACAAGTAGGGATTTCGACAACTTCAAAGCAAGTAACCACTTTCGATATTTAAAATTGCAAGGTAAGTACACATAATATTCGGCCAAGGCCTATTTAGTGACTTATATCTATTTCGTATTTATTCAAAAAGTCGAAACTAACCAATTCCAGTGAACTAGTGTTGGCCGGTTTCAATAAAGAAGTATCACGAAATTTTGGGATTTGATTAGTAATCAAATCGGCAGCAAGGTAAGATTTCGGTTACGTTAATCCTTTGGGATTTGATTATTTAGCCGAATGGCTTTTTACTGAAGTACTTAGGTTGGCCGAATGTAGGAACTAAGGATCTAAAGCATTAGATCGGGTTTTCGAGATTTCAGTGAAAGCATTAAGTAAACCAGGTGTGCACCCCACACTAACTTTTAATAGATTTACGACATTAATTTAATATATGTGTTTATAATGATGTGAAATGTGGCCAAAGGTACCATGCAATGGTACAAAGTACTCAGGTACGTAACCTTTACATTATGTTAATAAATTATAGGAATATTTGGAATATGGCACATATGTGAATACTGATAAGAATGTGAAATAAGGCATAAGGCATGATGTTGCATGATTTGTATGACATGGGACATATGGGAAATTATTTTAAAGGGAAAGTGATCTGGTGGTTTATACCACAATATCTGAATGTGGTGACTCATGTCACAAAATCCGAATGTGGTGACTTATGTCACAAATAATTATCTGGTGGCTATGCCACAATATATATAAGGGCAATGAGCATGTCGTCTGCAGCGACTGCCTTTGATGATGTGTAGCGGATGGAGGGTCGACTTAGTAGTCCCCACGGTGTGATGGTTGGTACAGGTGATGTGTAGCGGATGGTTATCTAGGTTTGGGTTCGGGTTTGCATCATTGATTATATGTGTTTCATATGTGTGATTTGACATGCCTAAATTGATTGAGAGTTTGTGTTTGGTGGTTACATATTGAGTCTGTTTGACTCACCCGTTCTGAGATCTTTTTCAGGTGACACTCAGTAATGGACTGGGTCGGTAGGAGCTTTATGGTGGCCATGCTCATTCGAAAATTATTTTGTTTTGGACTTTCAATACTTAAGTATTTTGGACGATTTGAGATTTATTTTGATGTAATAAGGCTATAAGTATTAAGCGATTATGCATGCATTTTAATTATTATTAGTATGGTGCGATTTGATTTTTATCAATTTTAAAGTTCAAGTAATTTTCTTAAGAACAAAGATTAAATGTTTTGACACCTAATCAACACAAATCAACTGTTCTTTAAAAATTTTGGCAAAACTTCAAATAAGTTTCGAAAGATTTTTTCCTAGAAGCATGCCATATCCGGTCAGGGCTTGTGGGTCGGGTTTAGGGTGTTTCAGTTTGGTATCAGAGCCCGATTCAAAACTCAGCCTTGAGGGCTTTTGTAATATCCCGGACTATGGCTTATGCATTATTACTAAATAATATGAAATAGCATGCCTTGTGTGATTAAGAATGTGTTGTATGAATTTTGTGAACTTTAGAAAATAGGGGAGTGCCTTAGAAATTATTAGATTCTAATTCAAAAAGAGGAAGCTAAGTAGGGTGGCCTTAAGAGAAATAATAGGGAAAACTTGACATGAATTTGGGCTTGGTAAAGTGGCTACAAGGCGCCACTTAAAGCCTCTGTAAGTGACGCCACATGTAGGTGCAAATGGGCCTAGGTTCGAGTCACAAGGAAAGCAAATAAAAGATTTTATTTTTCAGCAATAAGGAGTAGAGGTGGACAGATTGGGAGGCCGAGGAGGAGCTTTAGATGTGATTAAACTCTTTGTGATAATTATTTTTTAAGAATAGATAAAAGATAAAGGAGGAAAAGCAAATGGGATATAGTGGCCGCCCAGGACTCCTTGGTTGGTAAAATCGATCATGAAAGGGAGGCATAAGTCTTTGAATTTTAATTGGAACAAAAGACATTCATCTTTTCTCTCTTTTAGTGCTTGCCAATTTCTTATCACCTTTCCTTCCTTCTCTCAAATTCTTTCTTTCTTCTCCACTCTAGTCGAATCATACTTGAGCCCTCATATCATTCATCTCATCTTTTTCCCATTATCACTACTATTAACCAAGAGAAACTTAAGTGAACAACATCTAGCCATTGCCGATTCTTCCTAAGCCTCATATCCCTCTCTTTTCATCCTTGTTGAAGCCGAATACACAAGTGACTCATAGTCGACTATCCTCTAAGCCTCAAAGCCGAATCTCTGTGGTGTCAGGCTTAGGTGCTGTCGATTCCTGTAATAAGGGTAAGGGTCAACTATCAATTCTTTTCTTTCTTTTCTTATGACAAAAGATGGAATCTAATCCCATTAGTATTGTTTGGCTGAAACTTTGAAGGGGGAATTCGGGATTTGGTTGTGTCGACTACAAGTAGGAGATCACTCGGGATTCCAAAATCTAAGGTAAGCAAAGTGTGGATTAGGCCGAAGGCCATTTATTCAAATGTTAGGATTGGATCTAACATAGTTTATGTAGGGATTTCGAAAAAGACCAAGGACAAGTGATAATTCGGGATTTAGATCCACAGGGTAAGTGCTTAAGATATTTGGCCAAGGCCTATTTAGTGATTAGATCTATTTCTTACTTCGTTTTAAAAGTCAAAACTAATTAGTTCAGTGATTTAAGGTCTAGCCGATTTCAAGAAGGCAATCTTCGGGATTTCAGATCTAAGGTAAGTGGACATATGTAATCGGCCAAAGCTATATTTGGTGGTTCAAATCTATTTCTTAATTATTTAAAAGCCAAAAACTAACCAAATCAAGTGACTTAGTGTTAGCCAATTGCAATGAAGGAAAGACTACAAATTTCAGGATTTGATTAGTAGTGAAATCAGCAACAAGGTAAGATTTTGGTTTCGATAATCCTTCGGGATTTGATCATATAGCCGAATAGGCTTTTGCTAAACATTAACTGATTGACCAAGTGTAGGAACTTGAGATCTAAATCAGTAGATCAGGTTTTCGGGATTTGGAGTGAACTCGATAAGTATATCAGGTGTGTACCCCCACACTAAGCTTCAATTAATTTATGGCTATGCGTTAATATATGTGTTAATTAAAATATGTGTGAAGTGGCTAAAAGTACCATGCAATGGTACGAATGAAATACTCAGGTACGTTTACCCACTCCTACTATGAGTAGGTTATGATCTATTATGGTACATATGTCAATAGTAGTAAGAATGCGAAATAAGGCATGATATTGCATGATTTGTTTGACATGGGGCATATGGGTGATATGTAAAGGGGAAGTGAATTGGTGGTTTTATACCCCAATATCCGAATGTGGTGACTTATGTCACAATATATGAATGTGGTGGCTTATGTCACAATATATGAATGTGGTGACTTATGTCACAATATATGAATGTGGTGACTTATGTCATGAATATATATCTGGTGGCTATGCCACGAAATTATAAGGGCGATGAGCACGTCGACTGCAGCGACTCCCTTCGATGGTGTGTAGCGGATGGAGGGTTGACTTAGTAGTCCCCACGGTGTGATGGTTGGTACGGGTGATGTGTAGCGGATGGTTATATAGGCTTGGGTTCGGGTTTGCATCATTAATTATATATATGTTACTATGTATGATTTGACATGCCCGAGTTAATTGAGTTACGTGTTGGTTGTACACATTGAGTCTGCTTGACTCACCCTTGTGGGACTATTTTTTCGGTGACACACGAGAATGGACCGGCCTGGCAGGAGCTTAGTGGTGGCCATGCAAAGCTCGAGACTGCTTTTATTTTATTAGCTCTATTCATATTTAAGTTTTGAATTATTTGAGTTTTTATTTGATGTAATAAGGCCAAAGTATTAAATTATTTATGCATGCTTTTAAATTACTTAGGATGTTATGATTATTATTGAATTAAAGTTAAAAGTCAATTTTTCTCAAGTATTAATATTAAATGTTTTGACACCTAATCAACACGGTTTTTTTAAAAAGTTGAGCCCAACCCAAGTCAACTATTTTCAAAAACACACAAGTTTTTAGCAAAATTCAAGTAAGATTCGAATGGTTTTTCCTAGAAGCATGCCAGATCCGGTCAGGGCTTGTGGGTCGGGTTTGGGGTGTTTCATTTTGGTATCAGAGCCTGGTTTAAAACTCGGCCTTGAGGGCTTTTAGGGCCCAAAACATTTTCTGTCTATTGAAAGTGGATTTTTCTAAGAAATGAGCAGGTTATCTAGCATGGCACCTGAGACTCCGGCCAAGTCCACCAGTAAGTACCACATCCATTGTGTGAATTATTGTATGATTTGTAGTGGGGTAGAAATGGAACTTAGATTAGTATGATAAGTACTTGAACTATAGGACTAGTTACCCCAACAATTACATAAAACTTTAATGCACAATTAAACAAACACATGTTTAAGTCACGAAGTTAGGGTGTGGCAACCAGTTGTGCGATGTCTAGGATTGGTTTCAGTGGGAGCTTGGTATTTAAGCAGTCCTAGTGACTCACCTCCTACCCACTTGAATCCTACCTGGTGCGTAGTGATGGTTCACCCTAACCAAGAGGACTCAGCCACAGGCTGAACCCAGTAACTAAAACCCGAAAGGGACTAGCCATTTTTTTATATAAAAAAAACCCTAGTCTTAAAATCACCAAAATTACCCCTTCAAGGTGTAGGAAAACTATTTTGAAAATTTTTTTTCCAAAATGTTCTCGATTTACTAAAATGACCTAAATACCCCTGGTTGGAAAAATTACTAAAATGCCCTTGGTTCATGAAATTCCTATACTACCCACAGTTTTCTTATCAAGATTCTCTTACCTTAAAAATGTCCAAAAACCTTATTTTACAAAATATTAAGACACCCCGATTTGCAAAATGACCAAATTACCCTAATCTATGCAAATGACCAAAATACCCTCGATGGGAAAATTACAAGTACCTCAAATTAGAAATCTTTAAAAATACCTTTATTTTGGAAAGTCACCGGAACCACATTCTGCAAAAAATTATCGAAATGACCCTGGCTTGTAAAATTACAAAAGTACCCCTAGTGTATAAAATTATCATTTCACCCTTGAAATTTTCCCAGCAAGTATTTTAATTTTTGTAAAATATCAACAATCTCTATTTTGCAACATTTTCAAATACCCTAATTTGAAAAATTACCAAAATACCCCTATAGGACAAAATTACGAAAATACCCTTGGGTAGTGGAAAACAACAAACAACGACAACTACAACATTTCTACGTAATGAGCATGAGTTCATGTGTGTGACTAAATGAATGATGTGAGACTGATATGTGTATGAATTGAAAGAACTACTTTCTAGAACTATTAAACATAAAACTGTTCGTGATAAATCGGTGGAACCAAACTAATTCATAAAACTCTTTAATCAGATAAACACAAAGTAGAAGTATGAATTTAAGGGGACATGGTCGCAACGTGCGTGGCCGTGGAAGAGGTGAATGATCGTGTTCGAACCCGTTAGATCGGGTCAAGGATCGAGAATGAAATGCCACCACCACCATCCACGATATGGAATATTAGGATCGACGGGGATGACGCAGTGTCATAGGTGATGCTGCGGGTTTTGGAAAGGGTGGCTGGAGTGGGTGGAGGCATGGGAGCTTGAAAGTTGGTACTTGAGCGACTCTGAGCCAACGGAGCTGAGGTGTTCCGTGGTGTATCAGGTGTGGCACCCAATCTGCCGAGTATTGGTTGGAGGCAATGGAGCGGATTATGGATGAGCTCGATTTAACCGACGAGGAAAAATTTGAAAGGGTTGGTGTCGCTTCTGCGCGATGAGTCATATCAATGGTGGCTCACGGTTTGGGATGGTGCTACTGAGGAACTCACTTGGGAGTATGCTAAGGCGGCATACCGTAAGAAGTATGTTGGCACTCATTATATTGATGTCTGAGAGAAAGGCATTTACGAAATTTGGTTCAAGGAACAAGTCCATAGTCGAGTATCTGTTGAATTCCTAAAGTGAGCCGTTATGCTCGAGGATAGTGTCTCATCGAGCATGGCGGTGTGTCCGGTTCGAGGACGGACTAAGGGATGATCTGAGGTTCTTGATAGCCCATAGCAGAGCGAAAGTTTGCTGTGTTGGTGGAGAAGGCTAAGGTAGCTGAGGGTATTAAGGATTCTGTAAGGCAGAACACCGATTGAAATAGGTAGAAAAGAGGATTTGGATCTTCAAGGCCATCTAGAAATGAGCAAAAGAGGCCTAGAGTTGATGGGCTGCGAGGTCAGCAAGTTACTTCAGGAGGGCAGTATCGTGCTTGTGATCAGTGCGGGAAAAAGCACTTGGGCGAGTGTTGGAAAAAGACGGAAGGATGTTTTAAGTGTGGGTCCAAGGACCACATGATTAAGGATTGCCCGATGAGAACTGAAGGGGGACGACCAGTAAGTCAAGGTTCTAACCAGGCTGGAAGAGGAGGACAGCAGCCACCGCGAGGTTGTGGTTCGGCTGGCAGAGGTAATGGTCTTGGTAGAGGACGACAAACACCGGGCTGAGGTGTTGGTAACATGGAGGCCAGGCAGCTGGGTTTAGTCTATGCGATTCACCGAAAGGAAGACAGAGATGTACCAGACGTCATAACCGGTACGTTCCTTATATCTGGTAAACCTTATGTTGCTTTGATTGATGTGGGCTCGACCCATTCTTATGTTGCATGTAGAGTAATTGAAACTCTAGGGATAGCCTCTGAACTATCTGATAGGGAGATGACTGTAGTAAGCCCATTAGGCCAAACTATAGTGGTGAATAAGATGTTTCGGAAAGTACCTTTGGAACTTCAAGGAGCGGTATTTCTTGTCGACTTAATGGAATTACCCTTGAAATTTGATCTTATACTTGGCATGGATTGGCTCTTTGGAGCATCGGGTGTATGGGATTATACAGATAAGCGAATGGAGTTAAGGACCCCGGAGGATGAGGTGATGGTTATGATAGGAGAAAGAAGGAACTACTTGTCTAACGTAGTTTGACTTTAAAGGTGATAAGATGGTTGAAAAGGTGCAAGGCATTTTGGCCTTCATTAGTGCTTTGGATGTGGAAGAAGGGGAGTTAGTGGAGTTAGAGCCGTAAGGGAGTTTGTGGATGTCTTTCTGGAGGAATTACAAGGAATAACTCCGGACAGGGAGGTGGAGTTTGGAATCAATTTACTCCCGGGTATAGGTCCTGTGTCAATCACCCCATCGAAATGGCACCAAAGGAGTTGGTTGAGCTTAAGGCTCAAATTCAAGAGTTGCTAGACAGTGGGTTCATCCGGCCAGTGTGTCTCATGGGAACACCGGTCTTATTAAGTGAAGAAGAAGGACGAACTATACGCATGTGTATAGATTATCGTTAGTTGGACAAGCTGACCATCAAGAATAAGTACCCTCGCCAGAATAGATGACTTGTTCGATCGACTTAAGGGGCATGATTTCTCGAAGATAGATCCAAGTGCGGATATCATCGACTTAAGGTGAAGGAGGTAGATATCCATAAGATGGCTTTTCGGACAAGGTATGGGCATTCTAAGTTCGTAGTAATACCGTTTGGATTGACGAATGCCCCAGCCGCGTTTATGGACATGATGAACTGGGTTTTCCAACCCTATCTGGACCGGTTTGTTGTATTGTTCATAGACGATATTTTTGGTGTATTCGAAGTCTGAGGAAGAACATGATGAGCATCTCCGGATAGTGTTGCAAGTGTTGAGGGAAAAGAAGCTCACGCCAAATTCAGCAAGTGTGAATTTTGGCTTAAGGAGATTACATTTTAGGAAATGTGGTATCATTAAAGGAATAAGGTGGATCTTGGAAGATTGAGACAGTGTTGGATTGGAAACCCCCTAAATCTATGGCAGAAGTTCAGAGTTTCTTAGGATTAGCAGGCTATTACCGAAGGTTCGTGGAAGGGTTCTCGTCGATAGCCGCGCCTCTGACAAAGTTATTGAGAAAGGAAGTGCCTTTCGTATGGACCGATAAGCAACAGAAAGCTTTGAAAAGCTTAAGAGGGTCTTGATGAAGCTCGATTTGATTGACTGAGGCGGGGAAGGATTTTGTGGTGTATTGTGATGCTTCCCATACAGGATTGGGAGGTGTCCTTATGCAAGACGAGAAAGTGGTCGCTTATGCGTCTCGATAATTAAGGCCACACGAGGTTAACTACCCGACGCATGACTTGGAATTGGCGGCAGTGGTCTTTGCCCTTAAGGTATGGAGGCACTATCTTTATGGAGAAAAGTCTATAATTTACATAGACCACAAAAGCCTTAAGTATCTGCTGACCCAGAAGGAGTTGAATCTGAGACAGCGAAGGTGGGTGGAGCTATTGAAGGACTATGATTGCTCTATAGAGTATCACCCGGGCAAGGCAAATGTGGTAGCAGATGCCCTAAGTTAAAAGGTTGTGTCGAATCTGAGGGCGATGTTCGCACATTTGAGCTTGTATGACGATGGAAGTTTGCTGGCAGAATTGCAAGTTAAACCGACATGGTTGAATGAGGAGAAGGAAAGTCAGTTAATAGATGAGGATCTAAGTGTTAAGTTTTGACAAGTACAGAACGGGGAGTTAGAGGGTTATAGTGTTAATGATGAGGGAGTAATGTGCTTCAAGGGTAAGGTCTGTATGCCGAAGGACAAGGAACTTAGGCAAAGAATTCTTTGGGAATCACATAGTAGCCCTTATGCTATGCATCCCGGAGGTAGTAAAATGTATAGAGATCTAAGAGAACAATTTTGGTGGCTTTGGTCTTAGCGGAGGAGGTTCTTGAATTTGTTGGCAAATGTTTGACGGTCGACAAGTTAAGGCCGAGCACCAAGTTTCGTCGGGGTTGCTTGATGTCTGATTCCATGATGGAAGTGGGAGAGAATTACCATGGACTTCGTTAGTGGGCTTCCCCTTACGCATACTAAGAAGGACTCGGTATGGGTAATAGTAGATCGACTGACAAAGTTCGTGCATTTTATTCTAGTGCGGATTGACTACTCCTTACAAAAGTTAGCAAGGTTGTATGTAGTTGAGATTGTAAGGTTGTATGGAGTGCCAATGTCAATTATCTCGGATCTCAGTTTTGGAAGGCACTACATCAAGCTTTGGGTACTAGATTGGACTTCAATACGGCTTTTCATCCACAGTCAGACGGTCAATCTGAGCGAGTAATACAAGTATTGGAGGATATGCTGAGAGGCTGTGTAATAGACTTCAGAGGAAGTTGGGAAGAATATTTGCCTCTAGCAGAATTTGCTTACAATAACAACTATCGAGCAAGTATCTGAGATGGCACCGTATGAAGCGCTGTATGGTCAGAAGTGTCGCACTCCTACGTGTTGGACGAAATTAGGGGAACATCAAATTTTGGGTCCAAAAATTGTGGCTAAATCTGAGGAGAAGGCTAAGATAATTCGGGCACGGTTAAAGGAGGCAGCTGATGGACAAAAGTCGTACGCAGATCTCAAATGGAAGGAAATAGAATTTGATGTGGGAGATCAAGTGTTCCTTAAAGTTTCGCC
This sequence comes from Gossypium rotundifolium, assembly GCA_025506655.1. Classification (NCBI taxonomy): domain Eukaryota; kingdom Viridiplantae; phylum Streptophyta; class Magnoliopsida; order Malvales; family Malvaceae; genus Gossypium; species Gossypium rotundifolium. The sequence continues at coordinate 121,865,983 of CP106728.1, forward strand.
TTGGAAGAAGGTAATGAGATTTGGTCAAAAAGGGAAGCTAAGTCCAAGGTTCATAGGACCTTATCGGGTATCGAAACGAATCAGACCGGTAGCATACCAGTTGGAGTTACCTCCAGAATTGAAGTAGGTGCACGACGTATTTCATGTTTCCATGCTACGTCGATATCGATGGATCCATCTCATGTAGTTAGGTTGAAGAGGTGGAGCCGAGGCGGATCATCTTATGAAGAAGAGCCGATTCAGATTACGAACGAGATGTGAAGGTGCTTGAGGAAGTCGGTTCCTTTAGTTAAAGTGTTATGGCGAAATCATGGATCGGAGGAAGCTTCGTGGGGCCTAAGAACCAATGCGACAATAATACCCCCACCTATTCTAGCCAGGTAATTTTGAGGTCGAAATTATTTTAAGGGGGTAGAACTGTAATATCTCAGACTATGGCTTATTCATTATTACTAAATAATATGAAATAGCATGCCTTGTGTGATTAAGAATGTGTTGTATGAATTTTGTGAACTATAGAAAATATGGGAGTGCCTTAGAAATTATTAGATTCTAATTCTAAAGAGGAAGCTAAGTAGGGTGGCCTTAAGAGAAATAGTAGGGAAAACATGACATTGGGCTTGATAAAGTGGCTACAAGGCGCCACTTAAAGCCTCTATAAGTGACGCCACAAGTAGGTGCAAATGGGCCTAGGTTCGAGTCACAAGGAAAGCAAATAGAAGATTTTATTTTTCGCAATAAGGAGTAGAGGGGACGGCATTGGGAGGCCGAGGGAGGAGCTTTAGATGTGATTAAACTCTTTGTGATAATTATTTTTTTAAGAATAGATAAAAGATAAAGGAGGAGAAGCAAATGGGATATAGTGGCGGCCAAGGGACTCCTTGGTTGGTAAAATCGATCATGAAAGGGAGGCATAAGTGCTTAAATTTTAATTGGAACAAAAGACATTCATCTTTTCTCTCTTTTAGTGCTTGCGAATTTCTTATCACCTTTCCTTCCTTCTATCAAATTCTTACTTTCTTCTCCACTCTAGCCGAATCATACTTGAGCCCTCATATCATTCATCTCATCTTTTCCCATTATCACTACTATTAACCAAGAGCCGAAACTTAAGTGAACAACATCTAGCCATTGCCGATTCTCCCTAAGCCTCATATCCATCTCTTTTCATCCTTGTTGAAGCCGAATACACAAGTGACTCATAGCCGACTATCCTCTAAGCCTCAAAGCCGAATCTCTGTGGTGTCAGGCTTAGGTGCTGTTGATTCCTGTAATAAGGGTAAGGGTCAACTATCAATTCTTTTCTTTCTTTTCTTATGACGAAAGATGGAATCTAATCCCATTAGTATTGTTTGGGCGAAACTTTGAAGGGGGAATTCGGGATTTGGTTGTGTCGACTACAAGTAGGAGATCACTTGGGATTCAAAATCTAAGGTAAGCAAAGTGAGGATTAGGTCAAGGCCATTTATTCAAATGTTAGGATTGGATCTAACATAGTCTATGTAGGGATTTGACAAAGACCAAGGACAAGTGATAATTAGGATTTAGATCCACAAGGTAAGTGCTTAAGATATTTGGCCAAGGCCTATTTAGTGATTAGATCTATTTCTTACTTCGTTTAAAAAGTCAAAACTAATTAGTTCGGTGATTTAAGGTCTGCCGATTTCAAGAAGGCAATCTTGGGATTCGGATCTAAGGTAAGTGGACATATGTAATCGGCCAAAGCTATATTTGGTGGTTCAAATCTATTTCTTAATTATTTAAAAGCCAAAAACTAACCAAATCAAGTGACTTAGTGTTAGCCGATTGCAAGGAAGGAAAGACTACAATTTTCTGGATTTGATTAGTAGTGAAATCGACAAAAAGGTAAGGTTTTGGTTTGATAATCCTTGAGTTTGATCATATAGCGAATAGGCTTTTGCTAAACATTAAGTGATTGACTAGGAACTTGAGATCTAAATCGATGATCGGGTTTTGGGATTTGGAGTGAACTCGATAAGTATATCGGTGTGTACCCCACACTAAGCTTCAATTAATTTATGGCTATGTTAATATATGTGTTAATTAAAATATGTGTGAAGTGGCTAAAAGTACCATGCAATGGTATGAACGAAACTACTCAGTGCGTTACCCACTCCTACTATGAGTAGGTTATGATCTATTATGGTACATATGTCAATAGTGGTAAGAATCGAAATAAGGCATGATATTGCATGATTTGTTTGACATGGGGCATATGGGTGATATGTAAAGGGAAAGTGAATTGGTGGTTTTATACCCCAATATCCGAATGTGGTGGCTTATGTCACAATATATGAATGTGGTGACTTATGTCACAATATATGAATGTGGTGACTTATGTCACAATATATGATTGTGGTGACTTATGTCACAATATATGAATGTGGTGACTTATGTCACGAATATATATCTGGTGGCTATGCCACGAAATTATAAGGGCGATGAGCACGTCGACTGCAGCGACTACCTTCGATGGTGTGTAGCAGATGGAGGGTTGACTTAGTAGTCCCCACGGTGTGATGGTTGGTATGGGTGATGTGTAGCGGATGGTTATATAGGCTTGGGTTCGGGTTTGCATCATTAGTTATATATATGTTACTATGTATGATTTGACATGCCTGAGTTAATTGAGTTCTGTGTTGGTTGTACACATTGAGTCTGTTTGACTCACCCTTGTGGGACTATTTTTTCAGGTGACACACGGTAATGGACCGGCCTGGCGGGAGCTCGATGGTGGCCATGCAAAGCTCGTAGACTGCTTTTATTTTTATTAGCTCTATTCATATTTAAGTTTTGAATTATTTTGGGTTTTTATTTGATGTAATAAGGTCAAAGTATTAAATTATTTATGCATGCTTTTAAATTACTTAGGATGTTACGATTATTATCGAATTAAAGTTAAAAGTCAATTTTCTCAAGTATTAATATTAAATGTTTTGACACCTAATCAACACGATTTTTTTTTAAAAAGTTGAGCCCAACCCAAGTCAACTGCTTTTCAAAAACACACAAGTTTTTAGCAAAATTCAAGTAAGATTCGAATGGTTTTTCCTAGAAGCATGCGGATCCGTAAGGGCTTGTGGGAGGGTTTGAGGTGTTTCACTTTAGGGCCCAAAATTTTTCTTTCTTTTGAAATTGGATTTTCTAAGAAATAAGCGGGTTTTACGGCATGGCACTGAGTCTCGGCCAAGCCCACGGTAAGTACCCTAACTCCTCTGTGACTTGTATGGGGAAATCATAGGGGCGTAGATTAGTAGATTAGGAGATGTTAGACCCAGGATTAGTCTACTTCAACACCAAGTTACATAAAACTTAAAGTCTAACCAAACAAACACATGTCTAAGTCACTTGGGTTAAAGGTGTGGCAACCAGTTGTGCGCATGTCTAGGATTGGATTCGGTGGGAGCTTGGTATTTAGCGATCCTAGTGACTCACCTCCTCACCGCTCGAATCCTACAGTGCGTGGTGACGGTTCACCCTAACTAAGAGGACTCGACCACAGGCTAAACCGAATAATTAAAACCCAAAAGGGACCGTCACCCTGTTTTGTGAAATTTCAAAGTTAAACCATGATTTTAAAACTCCAAGTGCCCTTGATTTAATGAAGACTAGAATACCCACGGTTTACAATTGACCAAATTACCTAACACTGTACAAATGACCAAAATACCTCGGTGTGAAAGTTCTTGAAGTGCCCTCAAGTTAAAATTTCTAAAATACCCTTGTTTTGAAAAGTCACGGGAACCATATTTTGCGAAAAAAATTTATCGAAATGCCCCTCGTTTAATACCTCACTCATAAAATTACCATTTTACCCTTGAAATTTTCTTACCAAGTATTTCAATTACAAAGATACCAAAAGTCTCTATTTTGCAACATTTTCAAATACCTAATTTGGAAAATTACCAAAATACCCTATAGGATAAAATTACGAAAATACCCACGGGTAGTGGAAAACAACAAACAATGACAACTACAATATTTTTACGTAATGAGCATAAGTTCATGAGTGTGATTGAATGAATGAATTGAGAATGAGTGAAGACTGTATGTGTATGAAATCAAAAGAACTACTCCCTAAAACTGCTGAACATAAGACTATTCGTGATAAATCAGTGAAATAAAACTAATTCATAAAATTCTTTAATCAGATAAATGCGATTCGGAAGCATGAACTCTAGGGTGTGTGGTCATAACGTGCGAGGCCGTGGTAGAGGTCGAATGACCGTGTTTCGAGCAGTTAGGTCCGGACAAGGGTCCAAAAATGAGATGCCACTACCACCAGCCGCTAATGTGGAATATCGGGATCGACGGGGATGATGCACGATATCACGACGATCTTTGCGAGTTTTGGAAAGGGTGGTGGAGCATGCGGAGCATGGGAGCTCGAAAGTCGGTACTGGCGACTTGAGCTAATGGAGCTGAGTTTTTCGTGGAGTATCGGTGTGGCACCAATCTGGTGAGTATTGGTTGGAAGCGACGGAGGGATTATGGACGACTTGGACCTAACTGCCGAGGAGAAATTGGAAGGGATAGTGTCGCTACTTCGTGATGAGTCATACCAATGGTGGCTCACAGTTCGGGAAGGTGCTACCGTAGACGATCTTACTTGGGAATATTTCAAGGTGGCATATCAGAAAAAGTACATTGGAACTAGCTATGTTGATGCGTAGAGGAAGGCGTTTACGGTTTGGTTTAAGAAAATAAGTCTATAGCAAAATAAAGGCGAATTTCTAAAATTTGGCCGTTATGCTCGAGGTATTGTGTCGACGAACATGGCGGTGTGTCGATTTGAGGACGGATGAGGATGATCTAAGATTGTTGATAGCTCCACAATGAGGCGAGAGTTCTTGTGTTGGTGGAGAAGGCTAAGGTAGCGAAGGATTAAGGACTCGGTGAGGCGAATCTGATCCGGAGTAGGCAAAGAGGCTTTGGATCATCGTAGGCGTTCAAGGAATGAGCAAAAGAGGCCTAGAGTTGATGGGCAGAGAGGTCGACAAGTCGCTCTTGGAGGACGATGTCGTACTTGTGCCCGTGTGGAAAGATGCACTTGGGGAGTGTTGGAAAAAGACGGGAGGATGCTTTAAGTGTGGGTCCAAGGACCACATGGTTAAGGATTGTCCTATGAGAATAGAAGGGGTTGACCAGTAAGCCAAGGTCCTAACCAGGCTAGAAGAGGAGGACAATGACCACCATGAGGCCGTGGTTCTACCATGGCGAGAGTAACTGATGCTAGAAGGGACGAAGAACCACAGGCGGAGGTGTTAATATCTGAGGCAAAGCGGTAGGGTTTGGTTTATGCCATAACGTCTCTACTATTGATCACCATTGCCGAATCTTTCAGCCTCTGATCCTCTCTTCTATTTCACAAATCTTTGAGGCCGAATCTTCTAGAGTGGTGCCGTTGACTACTTTTTTGTGGTTTCTTCGACCAGGTGTTAGTGGTAAGCAACATGTGGTAAGTGATCTCCTCGTTAAGTAATCGGTTTTGGGTTCTTTTCATTTGGTGTGCTGAATCAGGTGATTAGGGCCTTGGTTTAGGGATGGCCGAATATGCTTAGGGCCATAATGAGCGTTTCTTTTGTGTGGCCAACTTTAAGGAGCATCAAAGGAGTTTCTTGGATTCGAGTCTTCAAGGTAAGTGATAGGTAGTATTCAGCCAAAGGCCATTCTCATAGATTTATGCTTAAAATCGATTCTAACACTTGACAAGTAGGGATTTCGACAACTTCAAAGCAAGTAACCACTTTTGAGATTTAAAATCGCAAGGTAAGTACACATAATATTCGGCCAAGGCCTATTTAGTGACTTAGATCTATTTCGTATTTATTTGAAAAGCCGAAACTAACCAAGTCCAGTGAACTAGTGTTGGCTGATTTCAAGGAAGAAGTATCATGGAATTTTAGGATTTGATTAGTAATCAAATCGGAAGCAAGGTAAGATTTTGGTTATGTTAATCCTTCAGGATTTGATTATTTAGCCGAATGGCTTTTTACTGAAGTACTTAGGTTGGCCGAATGTAGGAACTAAGGATCTAAAGCATTAGATCTGGTTTTCGGATTCGGTGAAAGCATTAAGTAAACCAGTGTGTACCCACACTAACTTTTAATAGATTCTGACATCAATTTAATATATGTGTTTATAATGATGTGAAATGTGGCCAAAGGTACCATGCAATGGTACAAAGTACTCAGTGCACGTAACCTTAACATTATGTTAATAAATGATAGGAATATTTGGAATATGGCACATATGTGAATCTTGATAAGAATGTGAAATAAGGCATAAGGCATGATGTTGCATGATTTGTATGACATGGGGCATATGGGAAATTATTTTAAAGGGAAGTGATCTAGTGGTTTATACCACAATATCGAATGTGGTGACTCATGTCACAAAATCGAATGTGGTGACTTATGTCACAAATAATTATCTGGTGGCTATGCCACAATATATATAAGGCGATGAGCATATCATCCGCAGCGACTACCTTCGATGATGTGTAGCGGATGGAGGGTCGACTTAGTAGTCCCTACGATTGTGATGGTTGATGCAGTGATGTGTAGCGGATGGTTATCTAGGTTTGGGTTGGGTTTGCATCATTGATTATATGTGTTTCATATGTGTGATTTGACATGCCTAAATTGATTGAGAGTTTGTGTTAGGTGGTTACACATTGAGTCTGTTTGACTCACCCCGTTGTGGGATTTTTTTCAGGTGACACTCAGTAATGGACTGGGTCGGCAGGGGCTTTATGGTGGCCATGCTCAGCTCAGAAATTATTTTGTTTTGGACTTTCAATACTTAAGTATTTTGGACTATTTTGGGATTTGTTTTGATGTAATAAGGCTATAAGTATTAAGCGATTATGCATGCATTTTAATTATTTTTAGTATGATGCGATTTGATTTTATCAATTTTAAAGTTCAAGTAATTTTCTTAAGAACAAAGATTAAATGTTTTGACACCTAATCAACACAAATCAAGCTGTTCTTCAAAAACACACAAAATTTTTGGCAAAACTTCAAATAAGTTTCGAAAGATTTTTCCTAGAAGCATCGAGATCCGATCGGGGCTTGTGGGTCAAGTTTAGGGTGTTTGATTTGGTATCGAGCTCGGTTCAAAACTCGACCTTGAGGGCTTTAGGGCCCAAAACGTTTTCTTTCTTTTGAAATTGGATTTTCTAAGAAATAGCGGGTTTTCTAGTATGGCTTTGAGTCTCGGCCAAGTCCACCAAGTAAGTACCCTAACTCCTCTGTGACTTGTATGGGGAAATTATAGGGGCGTAGATTAGTAGATTAGGAGATATTAAACCCTAGGATTAGTCTACTTCAACAGGAGTTACATAAAACTTAAAGTTTAACCAAACAAACACATGTCTAAGTCCTTTGAGTTAAAGGTGTAGCAACCGTTGTGTGCATGTCTAGGATTGGATTCGGTGGGAGCTTGGTATTTAAGCGATCCTAGTGACTCACCTCCTCACCGCCGAATCCTACAGTGCGTGAGTGACGGTTCACCCAACCAAGGGACTCGACCACAGGCTAAACCCAATAATTAAAACCCGAAAGGGACCGTCACCTGTTTTGTAAAATTTCAAAGTTAAACCATGATTTTAAAACTCCAAGTGCCCTTGATTTAAAGAAGACTAGAATACCCACGGTTTGCAATTAACCAAATTACCCCAACACTGTACAAATGACCAAAATACCTCGGTGTGGAAAGTTACCAAGTGCCCTCAAGTTAAAATTTCTAAAATACCCTTGTTTTGAAAAGTCACCAGGAACCATATTTTGCGAAAAAATTTACAAAATGCCCCGGTTTGAAAAAAATTATGAAATTACCTCAACATAAAATTACCATTTTACCCTTGAAATTTTCTTACCAAGTATTTCAATTTTGTAAAGATACCAAAAGTCTCTATTTTGCAACATTTTCAAATACCCTAATTTGGAAAATTACCAAAATACCCCTATAGGATAAAATTACAAAAATACCCCTAGGTAGTGGAAAACAACAAACAATGACAACTACAATATTTTTCTGTAATGAACGCAAGTTCATGAGTGTGATTGAATGAATGAATTGAGAATGAGTGGAGACTGTATGTGTATGAAATCAAAAGAACTACTCCCTAGAACTGCTGAACATAAGACTCTTCATGATAAATCAATGGAACAAAACTAATTCATAAAATTCTTTAATCAGATAAACGCGATTCGAAAGTATGAACTCTAGGGGACGCGGTCGTAATGTGCGAGGCGTGGTAGAGGCCGAATGATCGTGTCAGAGCCCGTTAGGTCCGAACAAGGGTCCGAAAATGAGATGCCAACACCACCAGCCGTTGATGTGGAATATCAGGATCAGACGGGGGATGATGAAGTATCACGAGCGATCTTTGCGAGTTTTGGAAAGGTGGGTTTGGCAAAGCGAGGCATGGGAGCTCGAAAGTCGATTACTGGCGACTTTGAGCTAATGGAGTTGAGTTTTTTGTGGAGTATCGGTGTGGCACCCAATACTGGTGAGTATTGGTTGGAAGTAACGAGTAGATTATGGACGACTTGGACCTAGCTGAGGAAAAATTGAAAGGATAGTGTCGTTACTTCGTGATGAGTCATACCAATGGTGGCTCACGATTCGAGAAGGTGATGTCGTAGACGATCTTACTTGGGAATATTTCAAGGTGGCATATCAGAAAAAGTACATTGAAACTAGCTATATTGATGCGTAGAGGAAGGCGTTTCTGAGGCTGGTTTAAGGAAATAAGTCTATAGCGAAATCTGAGGCGTAATTCCTAAAATTTGAGCCGTTATGCTCAAGTATTATGTCGACGAGCATGGCGGTGTGTCCGGTTTGAGGACGGATGAGGATGATCTAAGATTGTTGATAGCTCCACAAACGAGAGCGAGAGTTTGTCGTGTTGGTGGAGAAGGCTAAGGTAGCGAAGGGATTAAGGACTCGGTGAGATAGAATCTGAGCCCGGAGTAGGCAAAGAGGCTTTGGATCATCGGGGCCTTCAAGGAATGAGCAAAAGAGGCCTAGAGTTGATGGGTCGCGAGGTCAGCAAGCTGCTACTGGAGGGTAGTATCGTACTTGTGCCCAGTGTGGAAAGATGCACTTGGGGGAGTGTTGGAAAAAGATGGGAGGATGCTTTAAGTGTGGGTCCAAGGACCACATGATTAAGGATTGTCCTATGAGAGCGAAGAAGTCGACCCGATAAGCCATGGTCTAACTAGCTAAAGAGGAGGAGACCACCACCGCGAGGCCGTGGTTTGGCTAGTAGAGGTAACAGTGCTGGAAGGGGACGAGAAACCCTGGTAGAGGTGTTAATAATACTGAGGCAAGGCAGCCAGGTTTGGTTTATGTAGTATGTCGGAGGGAGGACAAAGATGCACTGGACGCCATAACCGGTACACTCCTTATATTTGGCAAGCCTTACTTTGCTTTGATTGATGTTGGCTCTACCCACTCTTATGTTGCATGTAGAGTAGTTGAAACCCTAGGAATAGCCTCTGAACTTTCTAGTAGGGAGATGACTGTAGTAAGCCCATTAGGTCAAACTGTAGTGGTGAATAAGATGTTTCGGAGTGTAGCTTTGGAGCTTCAGGGAGCGGTATTTCCTGCCGACTTAATGGAATTACCCTTCAGGGAATTTGATCTCATACTTGGTATGGACTAGCTAGTGGAACATCGGGCTGTATTGGATTGCGCGGCTAAGCAAATGGAGTTAAGGTCACCAGAGGATAAGGCGGTAATTATGATAGAAGAAAGAAGAAACTACTTGTCTAACGTAGTTTCGACATTAAAGGCTGATAAGATGGTTCAGAAAGGGTGCGAGGCATTTTTGGCCTTTGTTAGTCGTTGGATGCAAAGAAGGGGAATTAGTGGAGTTAGAGCCGTAAGGAGTTTGTGGATGTCTTTCGGAGGAGTTACAGAATACCCCGGATAGGGAAGTGGAATTGAATTGATTTCTTTGTCAGATGCGACTTACGTGTCAATTGCCCGTCTGAATGGCACCCAAGGAGTTGGTTGAGCTCAAGGCTCGGATCCAAGAATTGCTTGATCGTGGGTTTATCCGAGGCCAGTGTGTCTCCATGGGGAGCACCGGTCTTGTTTGTGAAGAAGAAGGATGGAACTATGCGCATGTGCATAGATTATCGTCGATTGAATAAGTGACCATCAAGAACAAGTATCCATTGCTAAGGATAGACGACTTGTTCGATCGACTTAAAGGCGACGTATTCTCAAAGATAGATCTAAGGTCTGGATATCATCAGCTTAAAGTGTTGGAGGCTGACATCCATAAGACAGCTTTCCGAACAAGGTACGGGCATTATGAGTTCTTGGTAATGCCATTCGGATTAACAAATGCCCTAGCCACGTTCATGGACATGATGAACCAGGTTTTCCAACCCTATCTGGACCAGTTCGTTGTTGTGTTCATAGATGATATTTTAGTGTATTCGAAGTCAGAAGAAGAACATGATGATCACCTCCGAGTCGTGTTGCAAGTGTTAAGGGAGAAAAAGCTATATGCCAAGTTCAGCAAATGCGAATTTTGGCTGAAAAAGGTTACATTTTTAGGACATGTAGTATCTGCTGAAGGAATAAGGGTGGATCATCGGAAGATTGAGGCAGTGCTAGATTGGAAGCCACCTAAGTCTATGGCTGAGGTTCGTAGTTTCTTGGGTTTGGCAGGCTACTACAGAAGGTTTGTAGAAGGGTTTTCATCGATAGCCGCACCTTTGACGAAGTTGTTGAGAAAGGAAGTATCTTTCGTATGGACAAATAAGCAACAAGAGAGTTTTGAAAAGCTTAAGAGAGTCTTGACTGAAGCTCCAGTTTTGATTCAGCTTGAGGCAGGGAAGGATTTTGTAGTGTACTGTGATGCTTCCCGTACAGGATTGGGAGGTGTCCTTATGCATGACGGGAAGGTAGTTACTTATGCGTCTTGACAACTAAGGCCACACGAGGTTAACTACCCGACGCATGACTTGGAATTGGCGGCAGTGGTCTTTGCTCTTAAGGTGTGGAGGCACTACTTATATGGAGAGAAGTCCGTAATCTACACAGACCACAAAAGCCTCAAATATCTGCTGACTCAGAAGGAGTTGAACCTGAGACAGCGAAGGTGGGTGGAATTGTTGAAGGACTACGATTGTTCCATAGAGTATCACCCGGGCAAGGCGAATGTAGTGGCAGATGCTCTAAGTCGAAAAGTAGTGTCAGATCTAAGGGCGATGTTTGCGCATCTGAGCTTGTATGACGATGGAAGTCTACTGGCAGAGTTGCAAGTTAAGCCGACGTGGTTGAATGAGGTGAAAGAGAGTCAGTTGGCGGATGATGATCTAAGTACTAAGCTACATCAAGTACAGAGTGGGGAGTTGAAGGATTATGGTGTTAACGGCGATGGAGTATTGTGTTTTAAGGGTAAGGTCTATATGCCAAAGAATGAGGAGTTAAGGTAGAGGATTCTTCAAGAATCGCATGGTAGCCCCTATGCTATGCATCCTGGAGGTAGTAAGCTGTACAGAGACTTAAGGGAACAATTTTGGTGGCCTGGTCTTAAGCGGGAAGTTACGGAATTTGTTGGAAAGTGCTTGAGGTGTTAGCAAGTTAAGATTGAACACCAAGTTCCGTCAGGGTTGCTTCAGCCGATTAAGATTCCATAGTGGAAGTGGTAGAGAATTACCATGGACTTGGTTAGTGGGCTTCCCCTTACGCCTACTAAGAAGGACTCGTTATGGGTGATAGTGGATCGATTGACAAAGTCCGCGCATTTTATTCCAGTGCGGGTTGACTATTCTCTCCAAAAGCTAGCAAAGTTGTATGTGGCGGAGATTGTGAGGCTGCACGGAGTGCCGATGTCGATTATCTCAGATAGGGATCCAAGGTTTATGTCTCGATTTTGGAAAGCACTACATCAAGCTTTAGGCACCAGATTAGACTTCAGAACGGCTTTCCATCCACAATCAGATGGTTAATCTGAACGAGTAATCCAAGTGTTAGAGGATATGCTAAGGGGATGTGTGATAGACTTCAGAGGAAGTTGGGAAGAATATTTGCCTTTAGCTGAGTTTGCATACAACAACAGTTATCAGGCAAGTATTAAAATGGCACTGTCTGAGGCATTGTATGGATGGAAGTGTCACACTCCTACATATTGGACGGAATTGAGAGAACGTCAAATTTTGGGTCCAGAAATTGTGGTAGAATCGAAAAGAAGGTTAAGATAATTTGAGCACGGTTGAAGGAGGCGTCTGACAGGCAAAAGTCGTATGCAGATCTCAAATGGAAGGAAATAGAATTTGATGTGGGAGATCAAGTGTTTCTTAGATTGTCACCTTGGAAGAAGGTGATGAGATTTGGTCGAAAAGAAAAGCTAAGCCCAAGGTTTATAGGACTTTATCGGGTGTTGAAGCGAATTGGACCGGTAGCATACCAGTTGGAATTGCCTTCAGAGTTACAGCAGATGCACGACGTATTCCATGTCTCTATGCTACGTCATTATCGATCGGATCCATCTCATGTAGTACCGTTGAGGAGGTGGAATTAAGGCCGATTGTCTTATGAGGAAGAGCCAATTGATTACGGAGCGAGATGTGAAGATGCTTTGGAGGAAGTTGGTCCCTCTGGTCAAAGTGTTATGGCGTAACCATGGATCGGAGAAAGCTTCTTGGGAGCTGGAAGAAGCAATGCTACAGTAATACCCCCACCTATTCTAGCCAGGTAATTTTGAGGTCGAAATTATTTTAAGGGGGTAGAATTGTAATATCCAGAATTAGGGCTTGTGCATTTTTGCTCAATTGCATGTGCTTGTATGACTGTGTATATTATGAATGTGCTTTATGAATTTTTGAGAACCCTAGGTTGTAGAGGAATGCCTTAAGAAATTATGAGATTTTAAGTTTAAAAGGGGAAGCTAGGCTAAGGAGACCTTAAGAAAATTTGCGTGGCATTTGTGACACAAGAAGTCAAGTAGAAAAGTGGCAAGGGACGCCACCTAGAGTGCTGTGAAGTTTGCGTCAAAGGGAGCTTCAGGAGGGAGGAGGTTCGACCTGCAGAGGTTGCACTATGGGTATTATTTTTGCATCAAGAGAGGGAAGGTGTTGGACGGCAAATAGGACTTTAAAGGGATGAGGATGAGGCTTGGTCTTTATTTTGAATTTCGGCTAAGAAGAGAAGGATAATGGTTGACTCATTCATACTTTTTGAATGAGTGTTGAAGAGAGAAAGAGGAGCAAAATAAGGGATATGATAAGAGGAGGAGCTAGTGGTAGAATATAGGACTCTAGGGGTGTCGTGTGCTTGAATTTGATAAGGACAAAGGGAGTGATCATCTTTTGATATTTCTTTTTCTTCTTAATTCCCTTAGTACCGAAAATTGGTTTCTTTCATCTCATTCTCTCTTTGTGCCGAAAAACCATAAGAATTCAACTTGTTTTCTCTTCAATTGACCAAAGCCAAAACTTGGGAGTCATTTGTGCGTTTTTTTCTATTTTTTTTTACAACTTATTTCTCCTTCACTCACTTCCTTAGAAAAAAAAAAGAAAAATCGAAACCCACACTCTCATTTGCAACTAAGCCGAAACCTCTCTACTATTGATCACCATTTTCGAATCTTTCAGCCTCTCATCCTCACTTCTATTTCGCAAATCTTTGAGGCCAAATCTTCAAGAGTGGTGCCGTTGACTACTTTCTTGTAGTTTTTTCGAGTAGGCGTGTGGTAAGCAACATAGTGGTAAGTGATCTCCTCATTAAGCAATCAATTTTGGGTTCTTTTCATTTGGTGTACTGAATCAGGTGATTAGAGCCTTGGTTTAGGGATGGCCGGATATGCTTAGTGCCATAATGAGTGTTTCTTTTGTGTAGCCAATGTTAAGGAGCATCAAAGGAGTTTCTTGGATTCGAGTCTTCAAGGTAAGTGATAGGTAGTATTCGGCCAAAGGCCATTCTCATAGATTTATGCTTAAAATGATTCTAACACTTGACAAGTAGGGATTTCGACAACTTCAAAGCAAGTAACCACTTTCGGGATTTAAAATCGCAAGGTAAGTACACATAATATTCGGACAAGGCCTATTTAGTGACTTAGATCTATTTCGTATTTATTCGAAAAGTCGAAACTAACCAAGTCCAGTGAACTAGTGTTGGCCGATTTTAAGAAAGAAGTATCACGTAATTTTGGGATTTGATTAGTAATCAAATTGGCAAGCAAGGTAAGATTTCGGTTACGTTAATCCTTCGGGATTTGATTATTTAGCCGAATGGCTTTTTACTGAAGTACTTAGGTTGGCCAAATGTAGGAACTAAGGATCTAAAGCATTAGATCGGGTTTTCAAGATTTCAGTGAAAGCATTAAGTAAACCAGGTGTGTACCCCACACTAACTTTTAATAGATTCTGACATCAATTTAATATATGTGTTTATAATTATGTGAAATGTGGCCAAAAGTACCATGCAATGGTACAAAGTACTCAGTACATAACCTTAACATTATGTTAATAAATGATAGGAATATTTGGAATATGGCACATATGTGAATACTGATAAGAATGTGAAATAAGGCATAAGGCATGATGTTGCATGATTTGTATGACATGGGGCATATGGGAAATTATTTTAAAGGGAAAGTGATCGGTGGTTTATACCACAATATCTTGAATGTGGTGACTCATGTCACAAAATCCGAATGTGGTGACTTATGTCACAAATAATTATCTGGTGGCTATCCCACAATATATATATGGGCGATGAGCATGTCGTCTGCAGTGACTGCCTTTGATGATGTGTAGCGGATGGAGGGTCGACTTAGTAGTCCCCACGGTGTGATGGTTGGTACGGGTGATGTGTAGCGGATGGTTATCTAGGTTTGGGTTCGGGTTTGCATCATTGATTATATGTGTTTCATATGTGTGATTTGACATGCCTAAATTGATTGAGAGTTTGTGTTTGGTGGTTACACATTGAGTCTGTTTGACTCACCCCATTATGGGATCTTTTTCAGGTGACAGTCAGTAATGGACCGGGTCGGCAAGAGCTTTATGGTGGCAATGCTCAGCTCAGAAATTATTTTGTTTTGGACTTTAATACTTAAGTATTTTGGACTATTTCGGGATTTGTTTTGATGTAATAAGGCTATAAGTATTAAACTGATTATGCATGCATTTTAATTATTTTTAGTATGGTACAATTTGATTTTTATCAATTTTAAAGTTCAAGTAATTTTTCTTAAGAACAAAGATTAAATGTTTTGACACCTAATCAACACAAATCAACTATTCTTCAAAAACACACAAAAAAATTTTGGCAAAACTTCAAATAAGTTTCGAAAGATTTTTCCTAGAAGCATGCCATATCTGGTCAGGGCTTATGGGCCGGGTTTGGGGTGTTTCAAGTCAGTATCAAAGAAATCAAAAGAACATCACAACTGTTCTACTACTTCTGTGGGATCTTTTAGTAGAGACAGAGGTACCCGACGTTCGAGTCTTAAACCTTAGGCTACATCTGTAGTGAGTGTGTGTAGTGTCAAAGATGTCAAACCTTAATGTAAGAACTGTAATAGACCACATTATGGTGAGTGTCAAGTAAAGAGTGGAGAGTATCTCAGGTGTGGTTCCTTAAACCACTATCTTAGAGATTGTCTAGATAAATTTGAGAAAGAGAAAGCTTAGACCACTAGGATGATCAATACTGTTGGAGAGGTAAACCACCTCATAATCCCAAAAATGTGAGTGGTAGCTGTGGTGTGACGAAAGACTCTGCTATGAGATTTGAGGCACGAGCACCAACTAGGGCTTATGCTATTCGTGCAAGCGAGGATGCTTCTGCGCCAGATGTTATTACCGGTACTTTCTCTATTTATGATACCGATGTTACTACTTTTATTGATCCAGGATCAACCAATTTATATGTTTGCTCAAATTTAGTGTCTAGTAAGAATTTACCTATTGTGTCCACTGAATTCATGGTTAAAGTGTCAAACCCCCTAGGTTAGTACGTTCTAGTTGATAAAGTCTATAAGAATTTTCATTTGATGACTCGGGGTTACAATTTTTTGGCTGATTTGATGTTATTATCATTTGATGAATTTGATGTGATTCTGGGTATGGATTGGCTAACTCTGCATGATACTATTGTAAATTTTAGATGAAAGCTTATCGTATTAAAATGTCAAAACAGTGAGACGCTTTGTATTGAATTAGATAATCCGAGTGGGTTGCCTATTGTAATATTAGCTATGTCAGCGCAGAAACATGTGAGAAAAGGTTGCAATGCTTACCTTTCTTATGTATTGGATACTAAAGTGTCTGAATCAAATCTTGAATCAGTGCCAGTGGTTTGCGAGTATCCCGATGTGTTTCTAGAGGAATTTCCTGGATTACCGCCGGTCAGAGAAGTTGAGTTTGATATAGAACTTGTACTGGGAACATCACTGATATTGATAGCACCTTACAGAATAGCTCTTACCAAGTTAAAAGAGTTGAAAGCACAGTTGTAAGAGTTGATAGATAGGGGTTTTTCTTGACCTAGTTTTTCACCTTAGGGTTCACCGATTCTATTCGTTAAGAAAAAATGATGGATTGATGAGATTGTGTATTGACTACCATTAGCTCAACAAGGTTACAATCAAGAATAAATATCCATTGCCTCATACTGACGATCTATTCGATCAGTTGAAAGGTGCCACAGTATTCTCAAAGATTGATCTTCGTTCTGACTATTATCAGCTATGAGTGAAAGATTCAGATGTACCAAAAACTACATTTAGAACCAGGTACAGACATTATGAAGTTCTTGTAATGCCGTTTCATTTAAATAATGCACCTGTGATATTTATGGATTTGATGAACAAAATTTTTAGACCGTACCTAGATAGATTTGTTGTGGTATTTATTGATGACATTCTGATCTATTCTTGAGGTGAGTCTGAACATGTTGAACATGTTGAACATTTGAGAATTGTTTTGGAAACTTTGCGAGATAAACAATTGTTTGCTAAATTTAGCAAATGTGAGTTCTGACTCCAAGAAGTCAGTTTTCTGGGACATATAGTGTCGGCTGAAAGCATCAGAGTTGATCTGAGTAAAATTTTAGCAGTTGTTAATTGGAAACCACCGAGAAACGTATCTGAAGTCAGAAGTTTTCTGGGATTAGCTAGTTTTTACCGAATATTTGTTAAAGGATTTTCAATGATAGCTTCATCGATGACGCAATTATTACAGAAAGATGTGAAGTTTGAATAAATGTCAACAAAGTTTCAATCAATTGAAAGCATTGTTGATCGAAGCACCAGTTCTAGTTCAGCCTAAATCGGGTAAAGAATTTGTGATTTTCAGCGAAGCATCTTTAAATGGTTTAGGCTATGTTTTGATGCAGGAAGGCAAAGTAATAGCTTATGCTTCCAGACAATTAAAGGCGTGAAAAGAACTATCCAACACATGACTTAGAGTTGGAAGCTATAGTGTTTGCATTGAAAAGTTGGTGACACCATTTGTTCGGCGAATTTCCGGTCATAAGAGTTTAAAGTATCTAATGTCGCAGTAAGATCTGAACCAGAGATGTAACAGCCTATTTTTAGTCAAATCAAAATAGTGGTTTCGAGACCACAAATCTGAGGTCGAACTATTTATTTTTATTTTTATTTTAATGTCTAGCAACATGATAGTATGATTGGGTGAAAATTTCATTAAGAAATTTTATCGTTTGAATGCTTAATTTGATAAAAAAGACTAAATCGCATAAAGTGTAAAACTTGAGTTCTAATAGCCAAAGGTGTTTAATAGCTATAGAACTTTAAAGTATAGGTCCTTATTTGGTAATTAGATCATTGATATAGTGGGTGGACATTTATGGACATCAAATGGATGTTTTAAATAATTTTATAATAAGGTTAAATAGGTAATTTAGTAATTAAAACTTAAATTAAATAAAACAAAACAAATTTTCTTTCCCATTCATCTTCTTCAACCGGTTTTTAAGGAAAAAATAGCCATTGTAGAAGTTTAACATGTAACACCCCTTACCCGTATTCGACGTCGAAATATGGTACGAGGCATTACCGGACTTAAACACAAACAAACATACATTTTCGAGTCATAAATTTCCATTCAATTTAAAAACTTTTCATATCATCCCTAAAACGAGCCTACGAGGCTCAATACATGCTTTGGAAGTGGTTCGAGACTAAATCGAGAACTTTAAAAATTTTTACAAAACTTAGAAAATTTTTCATGCTATAGGGCTCACACGCCTGTGTGGCCCAAGAGACAATCTCGTGTGACCCGTGGACACGCTCGTGCTATAGGCTGTGTTCAAAATAAGGAGTTCACTGACTTGTGCCACATGGCCGTGCCAGACGCCTGTGTGCTAGGCCATGTGGTCTTTTTAATTTCCATAACTTTTCATAAAATAGGTGCAGACTTCACACGGCCGAGACACACGTCCGTGTCCAAGGCCGTGTAGCACACACACCGAGACACACGTCTTGTGTCCAAGGTCGTGTAACACACAGGGTGAGACACACGCCCGTGTTTCTGCCCGTGTGCTATATTCTGGACATTCTATTTTGCAACAATTAAGGTGTAGGGGACACACGGCTGAAACAAATGCTCGTGGGGCAGACCGTGACACAAGCCCTTGTGTCTACCTGTGTGGACAAAAATAAGGCTATTTACCAAGCCATTTTGCCACCCTTCAATATATACAACTACACAACATAAAATGGCACCAAACCAAGCATATACATACAACCAAATCAGCCACAATCAAGACATCAACACATCATTCACATGCTACCATCTATCATACACAAACATTTCATACTAATCAACTCATATCATGTAAACTCTCACATCCATGAAAGGCATAATCATATAAATTACTTATACCAACATTAGCCAATTTCAATGGCCATTTACAAAATGAACTTTCAACCAATATAAGCCAACATATTTGGCCAAATCAATTATAACACATAACAAAATGACCAAGTCCCCTATACATTCCATAACTCAAAATGTTAGTTCATTGGTACCAAAATAATAGTTGATAGTGTGAGTGGATCTCCAATGATCTCCGAACCCCGATCTAGCTTGGCGACATTATAAGACAAGGGAAAAGAATAGGGAGTAAGCTATATATCTTAGTAAGTTCCTATGCAAATAATAAGCATTATAATCACACATGTATCATACAAATAAACATGATAAACTTGGCATAAATAGTATCAAGAACTTCTATCGTAACTTACTCCTTGATAGCCTTACCGAGGGATTCATCACATATCGAGCTCATTAGTAAATGAGTTTTACGTACGGACCTGTACCAACTTGCAACATAATCATAACCTTTCAAAACTTTGACATATTCGTTGAATTTCCCATTGAACCGCTTGGAATACTAAAGGATACTTGGGAATCTCGTACACACAATACCATACCAATGGCATATCCCAGATATGGTCTTACATGGGATCCGTTATCGATGCCAATAGCCTAGCTATGGTCTTACATGAAGCCTCATATTGATGCCATATCCTAGATATGGTCTTACACGAAATCTCAAATAACCCTAATTTCATGACATTCGTATCCTACCTATTCCTAAGGTTCAACTGGGATTTCTCACTTGTCAAACTTTATCGATTACATCCAAGGAGTCAATCATAATTCATACAATATTAAAGCATTTGAAAACATAAATAAAACAATACATTATTTACATACGAACTTACCTCGGTACAAAAATAGTAGAAATGGACTTAATCGTCAAACACCTTGTATTTCCCCCGATCTAGGTCCGAACCTTGTTTCTCTTGATCTATAATAGAAAATTTAACTCATATATTACCCATATTTCTCAATTTAGTCCAAAAATCACATTATGGAAAATTACATTTTACCCTTAAACTTTGACATTTTTACATTTTGGCCCCTAGGCTCGTAAAATGAAATCTATTTGATTTCTTCTAGACCCAAGCCTAGACGAACCTCTTTCATGGTTATAAAAGCTCACATTATTCATTTAATCACACTTTTACACATATTTTGAAATCTTTTTACAAATAGGTCCTTTTGACATTTTCGTCAAAAATCACCTAGCAAAAGTTGTTTATCACACATCAAACATGAATAACCTACCATTAGCCATAAAAAAACATGTATAACATGGTTCAAACCCTAGAAATCAACCATAACTCAAATTAATGGTAGAAATAGATAGATCGGATGATAACGACTTCAAAAATGTAAAGAGCATTAAAAATGGGGCTAGGATGTACTTACAATCAAGTTTGGAAGTTGAAAAAACCATAGCTATGGTGACCTTCTAATTTTCAGCACATGGAGAATAAGATGGACAATTTTGGCTTTATTTTCCCTTTTTATTCATTTATTTACCAAATGACCAAAATGCACTTAATGCATAACTTTGAAATTTCACCTATTCATGTCCATTTTTGTCCACTAACTTATCCAATGGTGTAATTACCAACTAAGGACCTCTAATTCAAAATCTCATAATAATTGGACACCTTTAACAAGTAGAACTCAACTGTTGCACTTTTTATAATTTAGTCATTTTTACTAAATTGAGTGCCTAAACGTTAAAATTTTTGAACAAAATTTTTAGGAAATCATTTCGTAAAATTGTAGACCATATAAATGTAATAAAAATAAACTTTACTACGTCAAACTTGTGGTCCCGAAACCACTGTTTCGACTAGACCCAAAATCAAGCTGTTACAACTCTCCCCCTTAGGGATTTTTGTCCTCGAAAATCTTACCAAAAAATAGGTTTGTGTACTATTTTCACATAGGTTCCTCAAGTTCCCACGTAGCCTCTTCGACCCCATGTCTTTTCCATAAAACTTTCACTAGGGCTATACTCTTATTTCTCAAGTATTTAACTTCCCGAGCCAAAATCTTGATCGGTTCTTCACCATAAGTCATATTAGGTCAAATCTTGACCTCTGTCAGAGAAATCACATGTGAAGGATCAGAACGATATAGTCACAACATCGACACATGAAACACATTATGAAGTCTTTCCAAGTCTGTCGGTAAAGCTAACCGTATGTCACTGGCCCTATTCTTTCAATAACGTCATACGGCCTGATGAAAAGTGGACTCAATGCTCCTGTAGTGCCACAATTATGGGGCCAAAGAGTTCAGAGCCACAGTTGATGATGATGCTGAATGAGCTAAATTCTGGCTTGAGAATACCGTAAGAGTGTTTGATGAATTATCATGTAGTCTTGATGAATGCTTAAAATGTGTTGTTTCATTGTTGAGAGATACAACATATCATTGGTGGAAAACATTAACATCTGTGGTTCCGAGAGAATGAATCACTTGGGATTTCTTTCAAGCTAAATTTCAGAAGAAATATATCAGTCAACGATTTATAGACCAAAAATGTAAAGAGTTCCTTGATCTAAAATAGGATCGTATGTCTGTTACGAATACGAAAGAGGATTTGTAAGATTGAGCCAGTACGTGTGAGAGTGTGTTTCAACAGAAACTACTATGTGTAAATGATTTTTCGAAGGTTTGAATGAAGACATTAAATTGTTGGTTGGAATTCTTGATCTGAATGAATTTGTAGTATTGGTTAAAAGGGCCTGCAAAGCCGAAATGCTTAGTAAAGAAACGAAGAAAGCGGATTCAAAAGCTAGAGATGAAAGAAAAGGTCGATGAGTAAGTCGTATCAACCTTCGTCAAAGAGATTCAAAGATGCAACCAATCACTCAAATGTTTCATTTGGACACTCGAGTAAAGATCGTGTGAAACAAAATACTAGTCTTAAAATTCAAACTCCAATGGAATCAAGTGTTGGAAGTGTCAGAAGTAATAAACTTGAGTGTAGACAATGTGAGACATTATATCGAAGAATGCTAGGGCAAGTATAATAATAGAGTTTTCTATAAATATGGATCACGAGATCACTTTATTTGGGATTGCCTAGAGATAGCTGAGAAAGATAATGTTTAGAGTGCGAAGTTGAGTAACACGATAGCTAGGGGTAGACCAGCCAGAAACACTAGAAATTTGAGTGGTAGTCAGAGAGGATCATTAGATATAGTCTGTGAGATCGGAGGTGAGAGCACCTGCCATAGCCTACGCTATTTGCCCTCACGAAGAAGCGTCATCTCCGGATGTCATTACTGGTACTTTTACCCTTTTTGATACTGATGTGATTGCATTGATAGATCCAGGATCTACTCATTCATATGTGTGTGAGAACTTAGTATCTAGTAAGACTCTACTTGTTGAGTCTACTGAGTTTGTGATTAGAGTATCGAACCCCTTAGGCAGGTGTGTTCTGGTTGATAGAGTGTGCAAGAATTGCCCGTTGATGTTTCGAGATATTTGTTTTCTGGCTAATCTGATGCTACTACCCTTTGTTGAATTTGATATAATTCTTGGTATGGATTGGCTAACCTTGCATCATGCTATTGTGAATTGTAAACGAAAGAGTATTGATTTGAGAAGTTAGAATGGTGAGATAGTTCAAATTGAATCCAGTAATTTAAATGGGCTATCGGCTATATTATCTTTAATGAAAGCTTTAAATTATGTGAAAAAGGGATGTAAATCTTATCTTGTATATGTGATAGATACAAAAAAGATAAAAAAGAAAGTTGAGTCTATGCCTGTGGTTTGCGAGTTCCCAGATGTGTTTTCTAAAGAACTACCGGGTTTACCTCCGATACGAGAAGTTGAGTTCAGTATTGATTTAATGCCGGAGACAACTTTTATCTCAATAGCTCCGTATATAATGGCACCAACAACATTGAAAGAATTGAAGTCTCAGTTGCAAGAGTTGACAGATAGAGGATTTGCACGACCGAGTTTTTCACCTTAGGGTGCTCTTGTGTTGTTTATGAAAAAGAAAGATGGTTCTATGAGGATGTGTATCGATTACAGTCCAATTAAATAAAGTGACGATAAAGAATAAATTTCTTTTGCCACGTATTGATGATTTGTTTGATCAGTTGAAAGGAGCTACATTATTTTTGAAAATAGATCTAAGATCGGGATATTATCAGTTGAGAGTTAAAGAATCAGATGTGCCAAAAACTACTTTTAGAACGAGGTACGGACATTATGAATTTTTAGTTATGCCTTTCGGACTAACGAATGCTCCTACATTATTTATGGATTTGATGAACGAATATTTAGACCGTATTTGGATTGATTTGTCGTTGTGTTTATTGATGATATTTTGATTTATTCTTCTGATGAGACACATCATGCTGAGCATTTGAGGATCGTGCTACATACTCTACGTGAGAAGCAATTGTATGCAAAGTTTAGTAAACGTGAGTTCTGGTTGCGTGAGGTTAGTTTTTTGGGACATATTGTATCAGCTGCGGGAATCCAAGTTGATCTGAGTAAGATTTTAGCAATTCTGGACTGGAAACCTCTAAGAAATGTGTCTAAATTTCGTAGTTATCTACAACTAGAGGGATATTATAAACTATTTGTGAAAGGTTTCTCCATGATTACAACTCCATTGACGAAATTGTTGCAGAAAGATGTTAAATTTGAGTGGTCAGAAAAGTGTCAGAAGATTTTTGAACAGTTGAACGTATTTTTGACAGAGGCTCCAATGCTAGTTCAACCTGAATCAAGTAAAGAATTCATAGTTTATAGTGATGCATCGTTGAATGGGATAGGCTATGTGTTGATACAAGATGGCAAAGTTATAGCCCGTGCTTTGAGACAATTAAAACTACATGAAAAGAACTACCCGACGCAAGATCTTGAATTAGCAGCTATTGTATTTGCATTGAAGATTTGGCGTCACTATTTATTTGGTGAGAAGTGTCATATTTATAGTGATCAAAAGAGCTTGAAATATTTGATAACTTAGAAAGAATTGAATTTCAGACAGAGGAGATGGTTAGAATTACTAAAAGACTATGAATTAGTAATTGATTATCATCCAGGAAAAGCTAATGTTGTTGCTGACGCTCTAAGCCAAAAGTTTTTATTTGCTTTACGAGCAATGAGTACTC
Source organism: Gossypium rotundifolium (assembly GCA_025506655.1). Lineage (NCBI taxonomy): Eukaryota > Viridiplantae > Streptophyta > Magnoliopsida > Malvales > Malvaceae > Gossypium > Gossypium rotundifolium. Next base: position 121,890,023 of record CP106728.1, read on the forward strand.
AGATAGATCTGTGTGATGATGGTTCAGTTTTAGCTGAGTTGAAAGTAAGGCCAATGTTTATACATCAGAATTTTGAGTTGATTATGATGGTTGTTTAAGATTTCGAGATCAGATTTGTGTTTTGAGAAATTTTGAGTTGATTCATTAATTTTGAACGAGGCTCATAATCGTCATTTTTTCGTTCATCCGGGAAGCACAAAAATGTACAATGATCTAAAAAAGTTTTATTGGTGGCATGGTATGAAATGAGATATCTCAGAGTTTGTTTTGAGATGTTTAGTTTGTCAGCAAGTCAAAGATGAACATCAGGTACCGTCCGGTTTGTTACAACCAATCATGATACCTGAGTGGAAATGAGAGAGAATCACAATAGACTTTTGTTGGGATTACCTTTATCTCCAAGAAAGAAAGATGCAATCTGGGTGATAATTGACAGATTAACTAAATTAGCTCATTTTATTCCGGTGAGAATAGATTATTCGCTTGATAAGTTAGCTGAATTGTATATTTCTGAGATTGTGAGATTGTACAGGGTACCATTACCTATTTTATCTGACAGAGATCCTAGATTTACTTCACGGTTTTAGAAAAAAACTACAAGAGGCTCTAGGTATGAAGCTGTATTTTAGTACTGCGTTTCATCCACAAACGGATGGTCAATTCGAGCGGATCATTCAGATTCTCGAAGATATGTTGAGATGATGTATTCTTGAGTTTGAAAGTACATGGGAAAAATATTTTCCATTGATTGAATTCGCGTACAATAATAGTTTTCAATCTAGCATTAAAATGGCACCATATGAGGCTCTTTACGGTTGAAAATGCAGAACTCCATTCTATTGGACTGAGCTTAATGAGAATAATATTCACGGGGTTGATTTGATAAAAGAGACTGATCAAAAAGTGAAAGTGATTCGTGATAGTTTGAAAGTAGCGTCAAATCGTCCGAAGTCTTATGCAGATTTGAAACAGAAAGATATAGAATTTGAGATTGGTGATAAAGTGTTTTTGAAAGTGTCTCCGTGGAAAAAATATTTCATTTCGCAAAAAGGCAAATTTAGTCTGAGGTTCATCGGGCCGTATGAGATTATCAAACGTATCAGGCCGGTTGCTTATAGATTGTTGTTACCACCTGAGCTAGAAAAGATCCATAATGTGTTTCACGCATCGATGCTCTGACAATATAGATCTGATCCATTGCATGTGATTGCCCATACTGAAGTTGAGATTCAATTAGATTTATTGTATAATAAAGAACCGATTCGAATTTTGGCACGTGAGATGAAAGAGTTGATAAATAAGATAATTTCTTTAGTGAAAGTATTGTGACACAAACACGAAGTTGAAGAGGCTACGTGGGATCCCGAAGATGTTATGAGAGAGAAATATCCGAATCTATTCACTGGTATGATTTTGGGGATGAAAATCCCTAAGGGGGGAGTTGTAACAGCCCGGTTTAGACCCTATTTAGAATAGTGGTTTTGAGACCACAAATCAAAGGTCAAAAAAATATTTTAATATTATTTTTAGTGATTACAATATGTGATTAAGTATGTGTGAAAATTCTGTATGAAAATTTTATTGATTGTGTGCTTAATTTGCAAAAAAGGACTTAATCGAATAAAATGCAAAAGCTGTGTGCTAATTTTTTAAGTGCTTAATTATCATGGCTTATTAAATGAGAAGTCCTTATGTTGTAATTAGACCTTTGATAGAGGAGATGAACATAAATGACCATTAAATAAATGAATATTTAATGTTTAATTAAGGGTAAAATGGTAAAAGGACAATTCAGTTAATATTAAATAGAACAAAGCATAAAATTAGTGGAATTTCATGCTCATCTTGCTGAAATTGCTAAGGAAAAAGAAAGAAAAAGTAGTTTAAGGGTTTTGACACTTGTATAACTCAATCAAGGAATGTTTTGAGCTTGGTTTTAGTGATTTTTATGTTTTTTGTGATCGTTGCTTAGCATTCTATCAAACCCATGTCTTAATTTTAGAATTTGATGATGATTTTGAGAAATGCCATTGATGAATGCTTAAGCTTTGTGTTGATAGTTGGTGAAATATGAAAGTTTAATGTTGGGTTAACATATTTTGTCTTTGAATTTTGATGAATTTGACTATTTTGGGCTAATTTGTGAAAATGAGAAATTGAAGGACTAAAATGTAAAATAAATGAAATATGTGGACTTGTATGAACATGAGGAAAATTTGACCTAAGCATTGTACAATGAAATTGTGTGTATTTTGTGATTTTAGGAAATAAGGACTAAAAGGTCAAAATAAGTAAATGTGAGGGCTATTTTGTAAAATGCCCTAAATATGTGTGTATGGATTAAATTGAATGATTTGGTGATTGAATGAGTTAAATTTGAATATGTATTGATCAAGAAAAAAGAAATTTGAACATAGATCAAGGCAAGAACAAAGTGCTCGATTGATCGACTTGTTTCATAATTTTGACGTCTGAGGTAAGTTCATGTATAATACGAGTTGTTTTTATCGTGTTCAGATATTATTTAAGGAATGAATATTTGTGGATGATGGATTGGTAAAGCTATATGTGAATTGAGTATTGTGGCACTAAGTGTTCAAAATAGAATTGATACAGTGGTGAATGGCACTGTGTGTGCGAAATAAAGAAACCATCGACTATATTGATTGGCACTATGTGTGCGATACCGAGTTAAATTCAGTTTAATGTAAAGGCACTAAGTGTGCGATGATATTAAAGCTTTGGCTAAGAAATTGGCACTAAGTGTTTGAGTAAATCAAATGGTCAAAGAAGATCGAATGAATTGTGATGTTGAGCATTGACTAGTAAGAGCGATAGTTAATTAAGTAATGGCATAGGTATGTTCGGAACCTATGTGGTTGATGATATTGTATATGGATGAATGGGTGATTATGTGAGTAATGAATATGGATGAGAATGTGTATTATTGTGAATTGAACTATGAAATAGTTTATTCTGTATATTGAAATTGAATTGTTAAGTTAAATGTATTATATGTCAAACTTACTAAGCTTTTAAGCTTACTGTGTGAAGTGTTTTCTATTTTACAATGTCTGTAAAGCTAGCTCAGATTTGGGGATCGTCAGCGACTCAATCACACTATCGTCTATCTATTTTGGTACTTTTGGAAGTTGTATATACTTGGTATATGACATGTATAGGCTAGTGATTATGGTATGTTTTGAAGTGTATAAATCTTGCCATGTGATATGGCTTGATAATTTAATGATTTTGGTATATGTTTTGGGTATGTGTAAAGGATGGTTAATATGTGAATATGTGTTCTATGTGAATGATCATTTTGGCATAAGTTAGTAAAATGGAAATAGTATGTTTCATGTTTAGATTTGGAAAGGATTGAATGATGAATGGGTTATATGTTTGGATGTGATATTTTGGGTTGATAAGTTAAGTTGAAGTTGTATAGGGAAATGAATGATGATGTTAACAGTTTAAACTATGCCATGTTTTAGTATGTTTGGATGCCATTTGGGGTATGAAATTATATGGTTTGATGTTTGTAGGTGTGACCCAAAGTGTGGGTGGCAAATTAGCCTTGTAAAAGGCCTATACTTGCCCACACGGTTGAGCATACGGGCGTGTGGCTCGACCGTGTCTCTTAAGTTTTCAAATTGAAACAAGTCAGACTCACACATAGGCTGGATACACGGACGTGTGAGTGGCCGTGTGAAATAAGTCAGTGTCAACCACGGGTGAAGCACACAGGCGTGTCCTTGGCCGTGTGGACAAGTCAGTAAGTATGCCCTGTTTTGCCACGAATTGGACACTCGGGTGTGTCTGAGGCCATGTGAGGCACACGGCCTACCCAGACGGGCGTTTGACCTCTGAACTTTCAAAAATGTTAAGTTTTGGAAAAAATCGTATGTGCTCGGTTTAGTCCCGAACCCTTTTCAATGCATGTTTAGGGTCTCGTAGACGTTATTAAGGGACTTAGTGACATTGTTTGATTATGATTTATTAATGTGTGAACAATGAAGGTTAAATGTCATGAGTTGATCAGAAATGCCTCATAACCCTATTTCGGCGACGGTTACATGTTAGGGGTGTTATACTCAACTTGTCTTTACGGCCAAATATTAGAATCTTCTTCCATGGAGATACTTTCAGAAATACTTTATCACTAGTTTGAAATTCGATCTCTTTTCTTTTCAATCTACGCATGACTTTTGTCGATCTGAAGCTGCTTCCAAGCAATCACGGATTACCTTTACCTTTTCTTCAGTTTCCCTAACCAAGTCAACCCCGTGAATCTATTTCTCACTAAGCTCGATCCAATACAAAGGTGTTCGACACTTGCGGCCATACAATGCCTCATAAGGCGCCATATTTATACTTGATTGAAAACTGTTGTTATAGGCAAATTCGACCAATGGTAGATATTTTTCCCACTACCTTCTAATTCTAGGGCACAACATCGGAGCATATCTTCAAGAATCTGAATTACTCTCTCAGACTGACCATCGGTTTGTGGATGAAAAGCGGTACTAAAGTTCAGCTTCGTATCTAAAGATTTTTGCAACTTCTTCCAAAATATAGACATAAACCTCAGGTCTCTATCCGAAATAATAGAAATAGACACTCCATGCAATCTTACAATTTCAGCAATGTAAAATTCATCTAGCTTGTCAAGTGAGTAATCGATACGTACCAGTATAAAATGAGCCGATTTCATTAATCTATCATGGAACATCAAGCAATCATCCAAACCGATCCAAAAGTCTGAATCATTACCAGATTCACATCGAGCTATTTTAGCTTGTAATTCACTATCACTTTTCTAAGCTTCACAAATCTACTGAAGAAATATCGGTCCAGCTCTCAACTCAGCCAAAATTGAACCATCATTAGACAAAGTCAACCGTGTATTCATCGCTCTCAAAGCAAACAAAGTCTTTCTACTCAACGCATTTGCGACTACATTTGCCTTACCCGGGTGATAGTCAATCACGAGCTCATAATCCTTCAGTAACTCGAGTCATCTCTATTGCCGCAAGTTTAAATCTTTCTAAGTCATCAAGTACTTTAAACTTTTATGATCCAAAATACATAACATTTCTCACCATACAAATGATGCCTCCAAATTTTCAAAGCAAAAACAATGGCGGCTAATTCCAAATCATGTGTCGGATAATTCTTCTCTTACGGTTTCAACTGTCTCAAGGCATAAGCTAAAACTTTGCCCTCTTGCATCAACACACATCCAAATCCATTCAGTGATGTGTCACTATAAATTATGAACTCTTTTCCCAGTTTAAGTTGCACTAAAACCAGTGCCTCAGTCAATAATGTTTTCAACTTCTCAAAGCTTTGCTGACATTTTTCTGACCATTCAAACTTAATCCTTTTGCAACAGCTTAGTCATAAGAGTAGTAATCATCAAAAATCCTTTAATAAATCATCGATAATATCCGACTAAGCCCAAAAAACTTCTAACTTTGGACACATTTGTTGGCGGTTTCCAATCAACATTTGTCAAAATCTTACTTGGATCAACCCAAATACCATCTCCTGAAACGATATGTCCCAAAAATCTGACTTTTCAGAGCCAAAACTCACTTTTACTGAATTTAGCAAAAACTTATTATCTATCAAAATCTGCAATACAGTTCTCAAATGCTCGGCATGTTCGGTCTCGTCTCGAGAATAAATCAGAATGTCATCAATAAACACAACCACAAATTTGTCCAAATACGGTCGAAAAATTCTACTCATCAAGTCCATAAAAATAGTAGGGGCATTAGTTAATCCAAAAGGCATAACAAGAAATTCATAATGCTTGTACCTTGTCCTGAAAGCAGTTTTTGGCACATCCAACTCTTTAACTCTCAACTGATAGTAGCCAGATCTCAAATCAATCTTCGAAAATACTATTGCCCCTTTCAACTAATCAAACAAGTCATCAATTCTTGGTAAATGATACTTGTTATTTATAGTCACCTTGTTGAGATGTCGGTAATCAATACAAAGTCTCATAGATCCATCTTTCTTATTGACAAATAACACCGGTACACCCCATGGTGAAATACTCGGTCTCGCAACACCCTTATCTATAAACTCTTGCAACTAAGCTTTTAATTCTGTCAATTCAGTCGGAGCCATTCTATACAGAGCAATAGATATCGGTAAGGTCCCTAGTACTAAGTCAATACAAACTCAACTTCTATGACTGGTGGCAACTCTGGCAACTCTTCCGGGAACACATTCGGATATTCACAAACTATCGACACTGATTCAATTTTCAACTCAGACACTTTTGTATTCAACACATAAGTAAGATAAGCTTCACAAGCTTTCCTTACACACCTCTGGGCAGACATCAAAGAAATCACAATAGGTAACACACCCGACTCATTTGAATCAACCCGAAGGATTTCACCATTTTCACATTTCAGTTCAATAATCTTTCTTTTATAGTTTACTACGACATCATGCAGTTTCAACCAATCCATACCCAAAATAACATCAAATTCATCAAATGGCAACAACATTAAATCAACCAGAAAACAATGATCTCAAATCATCAAGGGAGAATTATTGCAAACTCTATCAACTAATACATGTTTGCATAAGGGGTTTGACACTCTAACCAATAACTCAGTAAATTCAACTGGCAAGCTCTTACTAGCTACTAATTTCACACAAACATAAGTCGATCCAGGATCAATCAATGCAGTTACATTAGTATTATAGAGAGAAAAAGTACCAGTGATAACATCGGGAGATGTTGCTTCTTCGTGAGCACGGATGGCATAGGCTCTAGCAGGTCCTTGAACTTCGGATCTCACAGTTGTATCTTTCATCACATCTTTACTACTAGCTCCATTTCTGGTATTTCTTGGTGGTCTACCCCTATTAGTAGTATTATCCGGCCTCGCACTTTGAAAATTTTCTTTCTCAGCCATTTTAGGACAATATCGAATAAAATGCTCTTGAGAACCACACTTAAAGCAAGCCCGATCATTCATTCTACACTCGTGGGATGTCTTCTTCCATAATGTTGACATTCGGGTCTATTAGACTTTACATTACCCACACTTTCCATTGAAGTAGCTTGAGATTTAAAACTCAAATGTTGCTTCCCACGATCTCTGTGTGAATACCTCGTTGAAACATTCAACGGAATATGATGTGAGACGTCCCGCTTTGATTCGAGCCACTTCACATAGTTTTCCCAATCGCCGATGAGAAGTAGTTTGAGTTGTCAAAAAAGGATGATTTAGGCTAAGGGTTGCGAAAGCTTATCAAATTGGGTTAAAAATTGGCTAAGTTATGAGGGTAGGTTCGGTTAGGAAAGAAACAAGGAAGATAGATATTTGGATGGGCTCGGTTTAATAAAAATAATAAGGATAGATAACTTGGAATATTGGTGGGGATGAGAAACAAACTTAAATGTCAGAAATGATTCAACACTAAAAAGTGTCACCCCGATTTCTATAGTGTTTAATGTGGAAAGATGGTTATTCGAAGGATAGATGAACGCCACACCGATCAAGGTGATAAGTTTAAAAAACAAGTTCGGAGACACCACAAGCAAGCTTGATAAGTCAATCAAAACTTGTACGAAATAGGAGAGGAGTTTAAACTCACTCAAGAACATAAAGTTCATATAAAGTTTATCAAAAGATCAAAAGTCCTTTTACAATGAAAATAAACAACTATTTATAGAACTATGCATAGCTAGTCAAATAAGCATCTTAAAGGCTAAGAAATCAGAAATGTGGGAGAAGGGTTTTTACTAATGAATCGATATTCAAAATCATTCCATTCTGGATCCCTTTCTCGCTAAAAATTCTATAAACAAATCTTTAATTTGCTGTAGCCAAATTCAGCTGATGGGAACTCATGGGATGGCATTCTAGAAGGGCAAATTCATTTGGAGAATTTGAATGGTGTATGGCAGCAGCTAGGTTTGGCCAATGGCTTTAATGGAGCTCAATTAATGTGCAACTTTTGCTGAAAAATTGCCAGCATTAAAGGAGGACGTGAACAGCCTTGAAGGTGTGAAAAGTCAGCTTTGAAAAGTCATTTGAATGTGAAAGCCTCCATCGAATAGTCACTAGGTGTGAAAGCTTGTGTGGACGGCTTAATGGTGTTATTAGGGAGGTGGACGACCAGCTTGGAAGCTTTAAGTGGCTGTAGCTCCCTTGACTGAATGGTCACTTGGAGAAGCTCAATGACCAGCCTCAATTCATGTACTCGGCCATACATGCATGTGTAGATTTCGTGAATTGAACCAAGCATGAACCTTGCATTTATGTCCTCCACATTCGGCTATACCTACAAAATACAAGAATCAAATCAATTCAAATATATATTCAGCTGAACTTAAATAAAAAAATAAATTCAATTAATTCAAGTCATATTCGGCTGAACGTAACTAAGACATAAATTAGACACTTTAATTAAAAACTAATTAAGCTAAGACAAATTTATTCAAATCATGACACATTAAATTCGGCAGCATCATAAATTTAAAACCTGCACATTAAATTTAATTCTAGAACCTAGTTTAATTTGTCTTAGATTAGGACATAATAAAGGGCTATAGGAATTAGAACAAATTAAATAAGGGCTATTCTACACACATTAAAAACATGCAATAAGCCATGACAAAATTATGAGATGTAGTAAACTAATTAAATTGACATAAAAACTTATTTATTCCAACAAGAAAATTAATGAGCTATAAGCAAGCATAATCGAGCTTAATGAGCTGAATTAAGCTCGTGTGAGCTAATTTAAGCTCGAGTGAGTTGAAACAAGCTGTAATCGGCTTGCACCAAAGTGCAAGGCTTTGCTAAAACGTTGCCCCAAGCATCTCCAACTTCGTCGAGCTGAAATTCGGCCCAAAATTGAGTTGATAGTGATGCACAGCTCCTTGGAATTGTTTAACTCGAGTTCGAGTTATTGGGCCTTTAGGGAGCTTGGGAGGTTCGAAATATGAATCTTGGGTTGCCCCGAGTATGCTCACATCAGAATACATTTCTTTAGATTTCTTTGACTGAGATGGAAATGACTTACTCATCAGTCTTTTCCTCGAATCTCTATCTTCAAGATCAGCTTTCCTCTTCTCTTTATTCAACTCTTCGGCCTTACAAGCCCGTTCAACCAATACCACAAATTCTTTCAACTCTAAGGTCCCAACTAACACACGAATATCCTTATTCAATCCATCCTACAAATCTCTTGCACATAATAGCCTCGGTGGAAATGCACTCTCGAACATATTTACTAAGTCTGACAAATTCTTGATCATACTCTGTAACTATCATACGACCCTATTTGAACTCAAGAAATTATTTACGTTTCTAATCGATGAACCATTGACTAATATATTTCTTTCGAAACTACTCTTGAAAGAATTCCCATGTAACCCTCTTTCTTGGTACCACGGATACTAGTGTATTCCACCAGTGATATACAGAATCTCTAGAAGTGAGATGGCACACTTTAAACACTCATCCAGTATGCAGGACAACTTATCAAATACCGTGATGGGGTTTTCGAGCCAAAACTCGGCTCTCTTGGGATCATCATCCACATTAGTTCTGAAATCTTCAGCCCCGTGCTTCCGGATCTCATCAATGAGGGCTTGTTCATTCTTACAAATTCCATACCTTGTGGAGCTACGGGAATAGATCGAGTAATAGGTGGGGGTGGAGGAGGTTGGGCATTCAGATTTGTTCGAATAAACTCTGAATAGCACTGGTTCATCATGTGGAGGAAGGCTTCCCTAGCCCTTCTCCTTCTCCCTGACTAACCGTGGGAGGTTTACTTTCAGATGGCACTACCCCTTGCGCGGGAGCGGGCGCATTGCTTTCTACTTCCTCGGCTACAACTCGGTTGGGATCCATTTACTATATGAAAACATATTTTAAATTTGTCAGGAGTCATCACACTATCACAGTACATATATGGTATGTATAGCTAGACTCTTACACACGCTACGTTAGTCCAAGAATAAACTAAACTGTAGCTCTGATACCACTAAATGTAACACTCCTTACCCGTATTTGACGCCAGAATAGGGTACGAGGCATTACCAGACTTAAACACAAACAAACATACATTTTCTAGTCCTACATATTTATTCAATTTAAAAACTTTTCATATCATCCCTAAAACGAGCCTATAAGGCTCAATACATACTTTGGAAGTGGTTCAGGACTAAATCGAGAATGTTAGAAATTTTTACAAAACTTAGAAAAGTTTTTATGTTACAGGGCTTACAAGCCTGTGTGGCCCAAGGAACACGCCCGTGTGACCCTTGGACACGCCCATACTACAGGCCGTGTTCAAAATAGGGAGCTCTCTGACTTGTGCCACACGGTCGTGCCACACGCCTATGTGCTAGGCTGTGTGGTCGATTTAATTTCCATAATTTTTCATAAAATAGGTGTAGACTTCACACGGCTGAGACACACATTCGTGTCCAAGGCCGTGTAGTACACACAGCCGAGACACACGCCCGTGTCTCTACCCGTGTGTTATACTTTGGATATTTTGTTATTAAGGTGCAGGGGATACACGACTGAAATACATGCCCGTGGGGTAGACCGTATGGACAAAAATAAGGCTAATTACCAAGCCATTTTGCCACCCTTTAATATACACAACTACATACAATAACATGGCACCAAACCAAGCATATACATACAACCAAATCAGCCACAATCAAGACATCAACGCATCATTCACATGTTACCATCTATCATACAAAAACATTTCATACTAATCAACTCATATAATGTAAACTCTCACATCCATGAAAGGCATAATCATATAAATTACTTATACCAACATTAGCCAATTTCAATGGCCATTTACAAAATGAACTTTCAACCAATATAAGCCAACATATTTGGCCAAATCAATTATGACACATAATAAAATGACCAAGTCCCTTATACATGCCATAACTTAAAATGTTAGTTCATTGGTACCAAAATAATTGTTGATAGTGTGAGTGGATCTCCGACGATCTCTGAACCCCGAGCTAGCTTGGCAACACTATAAGACAAGGGAAAAGAAAGAGGAGTAAGCTATATAGCTTAATGAGTTCCTATGCAAATAATAAGCATTATAATCACACATGTATCATACAAATAAACATGATAAACTTGGCATAAATAGTATCAAGATCTTCTAATCGTAACTTACTCCTTCATAACCTTACCGAAGGATTCATCACATATCGAGCTCATTAGTAAATGAGTTTTACGTATACCTGTACCAACTCAAAACATAATCATAACCTTTCAAAACTTTGACATATTCATTGAATTTCCCATTGAACCACTTGGAATACTAATGGATACTCGGGAATCTCACACACACAATACCATACCAATGTCATATACTAGATATGGTCTCACATGGGATCTCTTATCGATGCTAATAGCCCAGCTATGGTCATACATGATGTAACCACCCTAACCCATAACCATCGCCGATTTAGGGTTAAGAGGCATTATCAGACAATCAAAAACTTTTACGGACAATTCATAATATAATTCAACCAATCAAGTCAAAGAGTCCCTTAATTAGGTCAACGAGACCTTAAACATGCTTTAGAATAAGGCCGGGACTAAACCGTACACATACGAAAATTCTCAAAAATTTAAAAATTTTTCTAAGTTACAGAGTCACACGCCCGTGTGGGCAGGCCGTGTGCCTCCCACGGCCTTAGACACGGCCGTGTGCCTAAGCCGTGTCAAAATAGGGCATACATACTGACTTGTCCACATGGTCGTGGACACGACCGTGTGCCTCACCCGTGGTCAAGCCTGACTTGCACCACACAGCCAGTCACACACCCGTGTGTCCAGCCCATGGTCGAGCCTAACTTGTTTTGAAATATAACCACGAGGGACACGGTCGAGCCACACGTCCGTGTGCTCAACTGTGTGGGCAAATATAGGCTATTTGGATGGCCAAAATGCCACCCACACTTGGGTCATCCCTACAAGCACATACAAGCATATTTCTAAACACATTTGGTAACCAAGAACACAAAATTATCATCATTTCATCCCATTCAATCTCCTTTCTAAGCATACCAACTTATATACCAAATAGCACAACTAATTCACAAATAAACTAAGCATAATTCATCCACAACTTATACTCATTTTGCATCAATAAGCTTACCATTACCTTGACCATTTCATAACCATGAAATCATACCAAAATTAAACATCATATAGCATGACTGTTCATTCAATACACAACCATTTAACTAGCTAAATCACATGACTATACACATATTTCAAACATTATTCAAAGTGACTAGCCTATACATGCCATACTTTAGTATTTACACTTTCAAAAGGGTACCAAAATATGATTGAGTAGTGTGATAATGATCCTCGATGATCCTCGAGCCTTTCGTAGCTTTAACTATCTATAAAACAGAACAAATACACACAAAGTAAGCTTTCAAAAGCTTAGTAAGCCATATACAAAAAAACTTAACATAAAAATGCACATAAGCACATTGATACAATGTCATGAATCTTTCTCATTTGCAAACTCATCATATATCTTTTGGCTCATTTTTTTAGCCATTACTTACCCACATTTCATAGCTCAAAGTATCACTTTACTCAAAGCTCAATCAAGCATGTATCATATATTATCTCATCAAATATATACACATATTCACTTTACTAGCTCATATATACACTTATCTTTCATACACATTCATAGTGTGCCTTTCAAACGTACCTGGATCGTTTATACATTTCTCATAGACATTCATTTCTCGGACTTGCCTGTTGAACCGCTTGGAATCTAATAGGATACTCAGAGTGCTCGAATAGTCGTACAATGCCAGCGTCCCAGACGTGGTCTTAAATGTACTCAGATATAGATGCCACTGTCCCAAATAGGGTCTTACACGAATCAATACGATGCCAATGTCCCAGACATGGTCTTCCACATAAATCTCATATCGATGCCAACGTCCTAGACGTGGTCATACACGATATCACAAATCAATGCCAATGTACCAGGCGTGGTCTTACATGATATTACATATCGAAAATCTATGTCATGACATATGTAATCCTATCTATTCCTAGGTTCATACGGGGCTTCTCGGACACTGATACATTATCAATGCTTTCTCGAATTTCATATATTCATCAATTCATACACATTCATCACAATGTAGTTTCATATGAATATACATAAATCAATACAAATACATTTATTTGTATATAGACTTACCTCGGATTCGGATATACGCAAACGAACTCGGCTACTCAGTTACTTTTGATTTCCCATGATCTAAGTCTATTTTTTTAGTTCTTGATCTATACATATTCAAATTTAACTTATTTATTCACTAATTCATTCAATTCAATCCACAAACACATATTTAGGGCAATTTACAAATTAGCCCTCATATTTTCACATTTTAACATTTTAGTCCCTATTTCACAAAATCACAAAATACACAAAATCTCAATATACCCATGCTTACCCGAATTCTCTATAGGTCCCTAGCAATCCATATTTTTCATTTATTTTAGAATTTAGTCCCTCAAAATATTATTTTCTCAATTAAGTCCAAAATACTCAAATTTATCAAAAATTCAAAGACAAACAATGCTAATCTAACACATATCTTTCATAATTCATCTTCAAACATCATAAAACTCATGTGTTCATCAATGGCACATTTCAAAAATTTCATCAATTCACAAAATTGAAGCATGGGTTTTGAAGTATACAAAGCAACGATTATAAAAACGTAGAAATTATCAAAAACTGATTAAAAACATACCTTGAATCAAATCAAAAGCTAGCCGAAACCTTGCTTATTCTTTTCTTTCTTTTCTTTCAATATTCAGCTAGATGAACACCAAATAGATAACTTATTTTATGTTTTATTTTTATTATACTAACATTATTAATCATTTATAAAATTAGCCTTTTAATTATCATAATAAGCTTTTATACATTAAGGCCATTTTTGTCTATTAACCAACCACTTACTAAATAATGGCTTAATTACCTCATAAGGCCACTACATTTAAAAGCCATAACACATTAGTGCTCTTAACATATGGCATGCAAATTTTGCATTTTTCACAGTTAAATCCTTTTATCAAATTAAGCACCCAAATAGATAAATTAATTCAAAGAAATTTCATACATGTTAAATCATATAATGCAGACACAAAAAATGATATTAAAATATTTTTTGACTTGAATTTGTGGTCCCAAAACCACTATTTTAACTAGGGTCTAAATTGGTCTATTACACATGAAGCCTCATATCGATGCCATATCCCAGATATGGTCTTACATGAAATCTCAAATAACTTTAATGTCATGACATTCGTATCCTACCTATTCCTAAGGTTCAACCGGGATTTCTCACTTGTAAAACTTTATCAATTACATCCAAGGAGTCAATCATAATTCATTCAATATTAAAGCATTTAAAACATAAATAAAACAATGCATTATTTACATACGAACTTACTTTGGTACAAAAATAGTAGAAATGGACCTAATCGTCAAACACCTTATTTTTCCTCCGATCTAGGTTCAAACCTCATTTCTCTTAATCTATAATAGTAAATTTAACTCATTTATTACCCAAATTTCTCAATTCAGTCCACAAATAAAATTATGGAAAAATTACAATTTTGCCCCTAAACTGTAACATTTTTACATTTTGGCCCCTAGGCTTGTAAAATGAAATCTATTTGATTTCTTCAAGACCCAAACCTAATTGAACCTCTTTCATGTTTATAACAGCCCACATGATTCATTTAATTACACTTTTACACACATTTTGAAATCTTTTTATAAATAGGTCTTTTGACATTTTCATCAAAAATCACCTAGCAAAAGTTGTTTATCACACATCGAACATGCATAACCTACTATTAGACATCAAAACACATACATCTCTGACATGGGTCAAGCCCTAGACATCAAACATAACTCAAATTAATGGTAGAAATAGATAGATCGGATGATAACGACTTCAAAAATGTAAAGAGCATTAAAAACGGGGCTAGAATGTACTTACAATCAAGCTTGGAAGTTGAACAAACCCTAGCTATGGAGACCTTCTAATTTTTGGCACATGGAGAAGAAGATGGGAAAAATTTTGGCTTTATTTTCCCATTTTTATTCTTTTATTTACCAAATGACCAAAATGCCGTTAATGCATAACTTTGAAATTTCACCTATTCATATCCATTTTGGTCCACTAACTTATCCAATGGTGTAATTACCAACTAAGGACCTCTAATTTAAAATTTAATAGCGATTGGACACCTTTAACAAGTAGAACTCAACTTTTTCACTTTTTACAATTTAGTTCTTTTTACTAAATTGAGTGCCCAAACGTTAAAATTTTTGAACAAAATTTTCACAAAATCATTTCGTAAAATTGTAGACCATAGAAATGTAATAAAAATAAACTATATTATGTCAAATTTGTGGTCCCGAAACCACTGTTCCGACTAGACCAAAATCAGGCTGTTACATAACATTCAGCCAACTATTCTTGATGCATGTAAGTTCATTTTTGTCCTTTTTTTCAATGATTTCTATGTTTTTGGAATCGTTGTAGCTTAATCTATCTAGCTTAAGAACTAATTCGCAAACTTGTTAAAGGTTTAGGGTTTTGTTATTGATGAATGTATATGTATTTTGATGTTTGATGGTAGAAAATGTATGGTTGTTGTTAGTTAAACGGCATTTATTACGAGATTTTTGATAAAATTGTCAATTAGGGATTAAATTGAGAAGTGTGAAAATTTTGTGGTAGAAATGTGAAATAAATGAAAAATATGGGCTGTTATGGTAATAAGGAAAATTTAGCTAGCATGGGTGGGGACCTAATTGCATGAATTTGTATTTTTGTGAGCTAAGGACTAAATAGTAAAGATGTTAACCTATTAGGGGAAAAGTGTAATTTTTCCATAATATGATTTTTGGGCTAAATTGAATAGAAAGATAACTAAATAAGTTAAATTTGATATTATATAGATAAAAAAAATGAAGCTCGGATCTAGACCGGGGAAAAATAAAGTATTGGACTAGTCAATCCATTTTGTCGTTTTGTGAATCGAGATAAGTTCGTATGTTAATAAGCATTAATATAATTGTGTTTTAAATGCTTTATATTTGTATTATTGATGAGTATGACCATACGGAATTGTTCGACGAAGATTCGGCAATGTGAAATCCCGATTGAATCTTAGGAATATATTAGGATACAAATACATGTCATTAGGGGTTATGTGATTTTGGAACTGGTGCGTACGTCCTACTGGTGGCTGAGTTTTTCGGCATGTGTTACGGATTCTCGTTAGCTTGTGTGAGCAGCACCGTGTAGCTTTGTCATGATCATAGCTTGTGTGAGCATCCCGATTGATAGCTCGAGAGTGAGCATTATATGATATATGAGATTGAGATAGCTTCGGCTATATATTTGGCACTTAGGGTGTGAGATTCCCGAGTATTCGATATTATTCCAAATGGTTCAATGGGTATATCAAAGATATGGATGAGTACGAGATTGATACGAGTTGATACATGTATGTATATGAATCGTACAAGCATTGAATCGAAGAAACTTGTGAATTTCATATCTAACCTTGTGAATGAATATATGATAGGTTTGTGGATCAATATGAGTTATATTATGTTATGTTTAATTGCTTAAATTGTGTAAGTATGGTAAGTTGAGTTTATTACTATACAAACTTAGTAAGCTTTATAGCTTACTATGTTTACTTTGCTGTGTTTTATAGTGATTATCGAAGCTTGCTTGGATTTGGGAATCGTCAGAGATCTCATCACACTATCAAGCTATCACTTTGGTACTTTTGAACTTATGTATTTGGTTATATGGCATGTATAGGATTTATGGTCATTTTGGTATATATGTTAGTAATGCATTTAGCCATTTGATTTGGCTTGTAAATGATAAATGTTTAGTTATGTGTATAGCCATGTAAATTGGCTTATTTTGGCATGATTGATGATGTATATATATAGGTGCAAATGACCTTTTGTTATGTGGTTGGTAATGGCTATGTGATGTTTATTATGAATTGGTAATTTGAGTACCATATGGTTGAAATTTGGAGATTTGGTATGCATATGATTTTAGGTAAGAAAGAGCATATATGAAGTTAACTAGTTAAGTGATTTGTGAATGTGAATTTGGCATGATTTGAATTGGAAAAATATGATGTTATGAATATTATAGTTCTTGGTATGGAAATAGCATGAATTAGACTTGATTGAGATTGGTTGGAATGCCTATTTATGCCATGTTATATGCTATTTGATTTGTGTAGGTGAATGAAAGTTTGTTTGAGAAAGAAGGCTTGGTAAATAGCCTATTTTTATCCACATAGCAGAGAGATACGGGTTTGTGTCTCATCCGTGAGTGACACATGGTCAGGAAACATGGCCGTTTGTCCCTTGGTGTCTAATTAGAATCAAGTCAGTATGTTCCACGTAGCCCAGCACACGGGCGTGTGACTTGGCCATATGGTATAAGGTAGTATACCCTACAGTTTTGGCACGGCCTAGCACACAGCCTAGCACACAAGCATGTGAGGCCATTTCGAAGGGTACACAGGCTAGTCACACGGGCATATGGTTGGCTGTGTGACCCAAGTCAGAGAGTTACACAGGGTTAGACATGGGCTGGGACATAACCATGTGATCCCATTTCGAATGTCCACACGGCCTGTGACAAGGGTGTGTCTTTGGCCGTGTAAGATACACGGCTAGGGCCACACGGGCATGTGTCCTCTGTATTTTGAAAATTTTCTATGTTTTCCAAAAATTTAGTTATCGATTTAGTCTCGAACCACTTCTAATGCATGAATTAGGCCTTGTAGGCTAGTATTAGGGACTATATGATTGATTTTGAATGACTTTTATTTAGAAATGGAAAATGTATATGACATGTATGTTTGTTTAAGTAATAAGTCCGATAATGCTCTGTAACTGACGAATATGGGTTAGGGGTGCTACAAGAGATAGCACAGATGGCTTGAACTGTTGAAAGATTATGAGTTGGTCATTGATTATCACCCGGGAAAATAAAATGTTGTTGCTGATGCTTTGAGTAGAAAGTCCTTATTTACTCTGCGCGCGATGAATAGGCGACTAACATTGTTTGATGATGGATCGGTCTTAGTTGAGTTGAAAGCTAGATCGATGTTTTTAAAGCAAATCTATGAAGCTTATAAATGTGACGACGATTTTCTAGCTAAATAGGCACAGTGTGAGTCAACTACTGATTTAGAATTTTAGACAGGACTGGATGATTGTTTACTATTCAGAGGTAGAGTTTGTGTCCCAAAGAATCCAAGGCTCCTTCAAAGAATCTTACACGAAGCTCATAATGGTAGCTTATCTGTTTATTCGAGAAGAAATAAAAGGTACATGATTTGAGACATGTACTAGTGGCCGAGAATAAAACGAGAGATATATGATTTTGTATCGAGATGTTTGGTATGTTAGCAAGTTAAAGCTAAACATCAGGTACCTTCAGGACTGTTACAGCCAGTGATGATATCGGAGTGGAAATGGGATAGAGTTACTATGGATTTCATATCAGGTTTACCCCTATCTCTGAGAAAGAAAGATGCTATTTGGGTTATTGTTGACCATTTGACGAAGCCTGCACGTTTTATTCCTGTACATACAGATTTCTCCCTTGATAGATTGGTTGAGTTATATGTTTCTGAGATTGTCAGATTACACAGAATGCCAGTCTCTATTATTTCGGATAGAGATCCACATTTTGCATTGCGATTTTGGAGAAAGTTACAGGAAGCTCTGGGTACATGGTTGCATTTTAGCTCTGCATTTCACCCTGAAACCAATGGTCAATCCAAGCGTGTGATTGACATTCTCAAAGATATGCTTCGGTGTTGTGTTTTAGAGTTTGAAAGCATCTGGGAGAAATACTTACTATTGGTTGAATTTGCATATATCAGCAGTTTTTAGTATGGTCGTAATGTCGAACTTCATTATACTGGACTGAACTTATGAGGAAAAGATATACGGGGTTGATTTGATTCGTGAGACTAATGAAAAAGTGAAAGTAATCTGAGATAGCTTGAAAGTAGCTTGAGATCTTTAGAACTCATATGTGGATCTTAAACATAAAGATATAGAATTCCAAGTCAGTGCCAGAGTATTCTTGAAAGTATCACATTAGAAGAAAGTTCTTCGGTTTGGTCGCAAAGGAAAGCTGAGTCCGCGATTTATCGAGCCGTACGAGATTACTGAAAGAGTCAGACCTATTGCATACCGATTAGGTTTACTACTAGAACTTGAAAGAATTCATAATGTCTTTCACATGCCTATGTTACGATGATACCAATTTGATCATTCACATGTAATTTCCCCGACGGATGTCGAAATTTAGCCTAATATGTCGTACAGTGAAGAACCAATTAAAATACTGTCACGAGAGGTTAAAGAATTAAGAAACAAGAACACCGATCCAGTAAAAGTTCTCTGGCAGCAACACAGAATAGAAGAAGCCACCTGGGAACCCAAAGAAGCTATGAGAAATTAATATCCGAACCTCTTTTCTGGTAAGATTTACGGGGACGAAAATCTCATTAGGGGAAGAGTTGTAACAGCCCATTTTTAGTGAAATCGGAACAGTAGTTTTGGGACCACAAATTGGAAGTCAAAAAATTATTTTATTATTATTTTATGGTCTACAGCATGATAGTGTTACCGTATAAAAATTTTGTTAAGAAATTTTACTGTTTATTTGCTTAATTGGATAAAAACGACTAAATCGCGTAAAGTGCAAAAGTTGAGTTATAATAGCTAAAGGAATTAAATAACTATATAACCTTAAAGTGAAGGTCCTTATATGGTAATTAAACCATTTTTATGTTAGTGGATGATCATGGTTTGGCAATATTAAAATTTGAATGAATTATTAAGGTTAATTTTGGAAATTAGAAATTAAAGGTTAATTAAATACAACAAAATTTTCATCATCTTCCATTATCATTTTTTTTAACCGAATGTTAAAGAACAAGAAGACATTGTTGAAGCTTCATTCAGCCAAGCTTATCTAGCTCAATTGAAAAATAGGAAATATTATATGGTGAAATTTTGAAATAATTGAAGTATAGTAAATTCTAAGGACTTATTTGACATTCGACCATAGTGGGTTGTGATGAACTGTGTAAATTTCAATTTTATTGAACTTGGGACTAAATTGCAAAGAACTAAATGTATAAGGGAAAAATGGTAATTTTTCCAAAAATATTTTTGGACTAATTTGAATGAAAAATATATTAAATTGAGTCAAATTTATCTGTATAGATCTAGCCAGACCTCGTATGGAGTTAGATCGAGGAAAGAGAAAATCTCATATTAATCACCTCCGTATCTACGTATACTCGTCGAGGTAAATTCATGTAATTAAATTGAGTATTATATGTTTTAATTGAATTATATGTGTGTGAATTGTATAATTGCTATGTATAAATATTGATTGCATATCCGATGACATACGATGATTACTAAGCCCCGTTTGAACCTTAGGAATTCGTAGGATACAAATGACATATCATTAGGGTTACCGATTTGGTTATGGTCCTACATGTGTTGTGGACACACCACAACTTGTATGAGCTTACCGATTTCAACTTCTCAACTCGTATGAGCTTACCGATTTCTAGCTTGTTAGAACATACCGATTCATAGATCGTATGAGCATACATGTAACACCCCAAACCCGACCCAAACACCACGACCGAATCTGGCATGTCACTGGAAAAGCATTTAAAAAGTTTTACAAGCTCCAGAAGATTTTAAGACATTTTGTTTTAAAAACCCTAGTTTCGTGGTTCAGTTGAAAACCCATGATTCATATAGTTAGCCAACCTTTGTGATTAGGTGACATTTGAAAACATTTTTCAATTTATCGTCTATAAGGTTATTAGCAACATACCTTTTTATAAGAAATGTTGTTTGTCAGGCTGTAAAAAAAATTTCAGTTTGCATTTTATAAAAATGTCCCGTCGAGTAGTTTGTAACTAATGTGTCCAAAAATTAAAATCCAAGAGATAATTACCAAATTTGAAGTGGCCTTATTACATATTAAAAATTCCCAAAATAAAGAAAAATAGCAAATGATAATTAAAATAAAGTTTTAATAGAATAACCCATGCATGGCCACCTCGAGTCCATTCCAGTCCAGTCTAAAGAACTATGAGTTACCTACAAGTTGTTTAAGAAAATAGAGTGAGTCACCAAACTCAGTGTGCAATTAGTCCATAAAATTCACAAGTGGGCCGGAGCCCCAAAACATCATCGGTCGAAGCCCAGTCATCACAGTATAAACAAATAAACAACATGATAGCCCAACCCAACCTAATTTTCCATCCTCTACACACCACTCCATAAGTCCATCCTCAACACACCTGTGGGGATTTCTACAATCAACCCTCCATCCTCTACACACCTCTTTGGCAGTCATGCTGACAGACACACTGCTCAAAGTCAATATAACGTGGTCTAGCCACCGATCAACATGTGATCAAATCACCGATACAATAATGAGGCACCAAGCCATCATTTAGCGTGACAATGTCACCAATATACACTTCCCTTTCATACCATTATCATCCTAATATCCCATGCACATGCAACATAGAATAATAGACAGGTTATATGATGTCATACATGCAATATTTAGTATACACACACAATCATGCTATCAACAATATTTATAAGACTTAATTATAATATACTGACCTAAGGTTTCAGTTTTTCCCAACATGGGTGACTCAATCACCATTGCCATGAGTTTCGGCTTTCAAACATAACACATACACATTTATTCAATTAAGGAATAGTGTGGTAATTACACACCTGTGAACACGTAGAACTACACTATCGATCTCACAACGTCTTCACTCGCAGGGATCACAGCGATCTACTTATCCTTTTCGGCCGGCCCACAACCTGGTGGCCAGTCTCGAACTGTCGATACTACTCGCTTCTTGAATTTAGGGGTGGGGACTACGTGTCCAACCCCCTTGGCTTGGCTGGTATTTGCTTCCATAAAAGATATCTTGGTCAGAAGACCGAGTTAAGCCATTGAATAAGATGAAAGCGATAGTAGACGCTCAATAAGTAAGAATTTCTTACCTAGACTGACAGAAACCCGGAGGCTAAAAGGCTTGAATCAAGGAGTCGATTGAGTACCTAAGTAGATACTGAGTAAGAATCGGTTGAAAGAAAGAAGAAAAAGATAGATTAAGAGAGATGGCCTTTCGGCCAAATGAATACATGAACCCGCCTATCACCATTCAGCCAACACCATTTACTAAGGCCCTTTTCTCAACTTGCCACACGAACATAGATGTTGAATCCACTGCCATCTGTAATCAGCCAAAACACCTGAAGCACCAAAGTTAAAACATTGGTTAACAACCAAAGAGAGAAGAAAGAAACAAAACACTTACTGTTAACAACCAAAGAGAGAAGAAAGAAACGAAACACTTACCACCCTAATAGGAAAACCAATTGAGAATACTGAGAGAAAGAGTGATGATAGTCCTCTGAAACAACAACGAATGAATGGAGGTGAACACAACAGGGAGATTCGGCTAAAGTATAATAAGTTAAAGAAAGGGACTGATGTAGGGAGTGTTTCGATCAAAAAGAGAATGATGAAATGGAAGAGACTAGAAGATTCGACTAAAACAAAGAGAAAACAAGGAAACAAATAGGAGTAGGTGAAGATTCGGTCAAAAGAAAGAATGATGAATTGGGTTCAGTTTTTGGAGGAAAAGAGGAGGAGGTATAATGGAAAGAAGTGGTAGGAGGGTTCGGCTTTAGGTGATGAAACAATGCACACACTTTACCACAAATGCTAAAGAGGGGAGGAGATGGTTTCAGTTTTTCTAATTAAAGAATGAACAAAAAGAAAAGAATCCCAAATTGCCAATATACAAAACACCAAATGCCAAAAAAGAAAACTCACAAAGCTTAGCTACTAAACACCTCAAAAATTTGGCACTTACAAACCCCCAAAACCGAATGCCATCCTTTTCTCTTTTACCGAATCCCCCCAACACCAACCAAAATTCGGCCACCAACCTACCAAGCTTCCCTCCCATAATTTCCTCCTACTTTTACTCTTGCTCACCCATTCAAACAGTTTGACTATTTCAAACTTCCCCCTTTTCCTCCTAGCCTCCCATTTGAAATGTTTGACCCATTCAACACTCCACCCCTAAGTGTCCTTGCCGAATCCATCACCCAAGCTCCTTAGGCGTAAAAAGATAGCTTCTAAATGCCACCAACATGACTTGAACCTGCTCTCTCTCTCTGCTCCTCTATGATGTCATCTCCAAGCATTTAAGGTAGCGCCTTCTTGCCACCTTACCACCTCCTTACTTGTGCTACCAAAATACAAATAAATACCCTTGAGGCCTGCCTCAGCTAGATCTCCCCTAAAGTGCCTAAAATCAAGAATTTTCAAAAAGACTCAGGCTTATCCCCAAGCCTTCCCGGAACCCCCAAACATATCCAAACCACAACAAAGCATACCAAACACACAGATACAAAGTAAATGCAAAGACCCCAAATCCCAGATGTTACAATACATGTATAGGAATTGATGGATTACAGTTTAGCACACTATGTGTGAGCTATCTTGAGTATTCAACGATATTCTAATTGGTTCAATGAGCAATGTTCTGTTACGTGATGATATGAGTTCGATACGAACTATTACAGGTATATACATGAAATACATGGAAAGGTTATTACATGGTATATAGTTAAATGAAATGGATGATACATGTATATGGAAATTTGATTATTTCTTGAGCTTATCCATGATTTGGTTTATATGTGATTTTACATGGCTAACATGTTGGGGAATATGTGTTAGGCACTTGGTCAAGTTGTGTTGGGATATGTATTGTTTACTTACCGAATATGTGCTTAAATGGTAAGTTAAATTATTTGTTATACGAACTTACTAAGCTTAAATACTTACTATGTGTTATTTTTCGTGTTTTATAGTGAATCAAAAGCTCGTTCGGGTTGGACGCTTATTGAAGCTATATCACATTATGCATCGGCTCTTTTGGTACTTTTGGTTGGTTTAATTTTTGTTATAATGGCATGTATAGGTTATTTTGGCTAATTTTGGCCTACATGTTTTGTTGTTATTTTGGCCATCTATTTGGCTTGTGTTTTGGCACTTTGATGATTGTATGAGTTTAGTATATGGAGTGAAAATATTTGCTCTCTAATGGTTGATGTTTGGATTGCTATGGTTGAATTATGGAAGATGAAGACTATGGCATGAATGTGCATCTTGTATATGTGCTTTATGATAGAATGAAATTGTGGTAAATAGACACTTTTGTGGATATGATTTATATGGTCATTTGATGCTAGTCTTATAATGGTGTTTTGATACTAAATAGCTATGTTTTGGTAAGAATTTTACATTGAAAGATTTGGTACAACTATGCATATGTGTTAGTTAATCAATTAGGTAAGTTTGAATACATGGTTGACATTTTATAAATTGTCATTTGAGGTGCCTAAGGGCATATTAGTTGTATGTGATTATACCATTTATATAAGGCTAGAAAATGCATGGTTTTGGTACCTTATTATGGTTGGCTTACATGCACAATTTTGGGCGTAGGTACATGTCAAATTGGGTGAGAAATATGGCTTGTAAAATGGCCAATTTTTTGTCTACACGGGCAGAGACAAGTGCGTGTATCTTAGTCGTGTGTAGCACACGGCCAGGTGACACGTTCATGTGTCCCCTATAGTTTTCAAAAGGGTTGCAAGTTAGGCTACTACACGACCTAGCACATGGCCTGGCACACGGGCTTGTGGCCCAAGTTAGTTAGTTACATGGGCACGGACACGAGCTAGGACACGGTTGTGTGTCCCTATTTTGAATGCCCACATGGCCTATGACACGGACGTGTCTCTTGGCCGTGTGAGCCCTGCAGCTTTAAAAATTTGTAATGCTTTCCAAAAATTCTCTAAGTTTCCAATTTAGTCCCGACATGTTTCTAATACGTATTTAGGGCCTCGAGGTCTCGTATAAGGGACATTATGTATGATTTTGATTGGTTTTATTATGAATATTAATATGTTATGAAATGTTTGAAATTTCTATCTGTTTGATTCGTAAATACCGGTAATGCTCTATAACCCTACTTTGGCGACGGATACGGGTTAGGGGTATTATAGAAAAATAGCAGACTAGACCCTGCGTGTTGTTCAGAAATGAATATTAGGTAAGTTCATAGTGTTTCAATATGCAAATGAATTTCTATTTGTACTTTTACATTGTAGTTCCTTAGTTAAAGGTCGATAGTTAATTATTAAATGATTGCACATACGTGCCCCTGTTTGTACTTTGGTACCCCTGAACTCATTTATGTGTGTTGTTTATGCTCTAGTAACCCTAAAATCTAATAGTATATGGATTGTATTTAATTGTGTTAGATTAAATGTAATACTATGATCTTACTAAGGGCTTATCAATTCTTGTGGATTATTTTGTAGAGATCTATTGCTGATAGTTTGGAAGGATTAATCAACTAGTTCACACTATCCATCGAAGTTGGTAGTTTTTGTGTCTCTTAGGGTATTGGCATGTATATGTTGCTAAATATGTTGGTTTGGTACAATTTGATACTTTACTAAACTATGTCAATAGGTATTTTATCATGCTTGTAAATAGGTTTCTCTTTTGGTGTAATTAGAATGGTATGAAAGTGAATACTTTTGGTATGTTTTGATTGGTTTGGTACAATTTGATACTTTACTAAACTATGTCAATAGGTATTTTATCAGTCTTGTAAATAGGTTTCTCTTTTGGTGTAATTAGAATGGTATGAAAGTGAATACTTTTGGTATGTTTTGGTATATGATTGAGCTAAGTTACTATACAAGAAATGGATCAATTTTGGTATGTTTTAGTTGTTGATGTTTTGATATAATTGTTGTGTCTATAAATGGCACATTGGTTGGTTGATTTTAGGACATTAGTGGTGAATGATGTTTATGCTCAATGAATGCATGTTTAAATGGTTAGATTGGTTAGGTGTGAATTGCTTATGGAATTGATAGATTATAGGTAAATTTTGGGTTCACACAGCTTGGGCCACGAGCGTGTGACTCAACCATGTAAGACACACGATCTGACACACGGGCATGTGACACGGTCATGTGACCCTACTTAGAGAGTGTAACGCCCCAAAAATCTAAGTACTTATCTTTGCATGTTTTTAACAAAAATATCTATATGCTTTAGTGGCTAAGTGATTTGGGTGTGTTTGGGAGTGTCTGAGAAGTCCTTGGTTCAAACCTAGGCTTGTGCAAAATTTTGGTTTTTAGGGAATAAAACCCTTGCCTTGAGTTAGTAGGCTTTTAAATTATTGTGTATATAACAAGACATAAGGAGCTTGCTGGTCTATGGGGTAAGTGGCGTGTTACCTATGCAAGTGGTCTAAGGTTCGAATCTTTCCGAAGGCAAGGGAGTGTTTATTTTGCTGCTGTGCCGTGGAGGTGTTGGAGTTTGACTGAAACACTGAAGTGGTTGAGGTGAATTTGAATTGTGTTGTTGAGGGAGGTGTGATCAGGTGGAGAGATTTTGTAACACCCCTAACCCAAATTCATCGCCAGATTAGGGTTAAGAGGCATTACTGAACAAACAGAAACTTTTACAGACATCTCATTTCATAGCTAGGTCAATCACATCAAAGTGTCCCTTAAGTAGGTCCACGAGACCTCAAACATGCTTAGAGTAAGGTCGAGACTAAGTTGAACACATACAAAAATTCTAAAAAATTTAAAACTTTTCAAAGTTACAGAGGTCACACGCCCGTGTGCAACCCATGGCCTTCAGATTCGCCCGTGTGTCTAAGCCATGCCAAAACAGGGCATACATACTGACTTGTCCACACGGCCACCAGACATGCCCGTATGCCATGGCCGTGTGAAATTAAGCTAGCTACTGACATGGTCACACGGCCACCAGGCATGCCCGTGTACCATAGCCTTGTAATCTACTCAGTACACTTCGAAGTGGCCTTTGAGCCACACGGAAGAGACACGCCTTGTATGCAAAATAGGCCATTTGTAAGGCGAAAATGCCACCCACACTTGGGTCATACCTACAAGCACTTACAAGCCTATTTCCACACACAATTGGAAACCACATACATGTCAAATGATCAACATATCATCCCATTAATTTCTAGTCATGTCAACTTATATACCAAATAACACAACTAAAACACATGCATAACCAAACATGATTCATCCACAATATCACTAGATCACAATGGCATCAATCCATCATTAAGCTTACCATTCATAAGACATTTTCATTGCCATTAAGCCATACCAAAACATGCATCATATACCAAATTCACACATGCATATTGCCAACATTTATCTAGCCACATCACATGGCTAATTTCATATCTTAAACATATTTCCCAAAACAACTAGCCTATACATGCCATACTTAGTATATACATTTCCAAAAGGTACCAAAATGAGTTTGAGTAGTGTGATGACGATCCTTGATAGTCCCCAAGCCTTTAGTAGCTTTAACAACCTATAAAATAGAGTAAACACACACACAGAGTAAGCTTTCCAAAAGCTTAGTAAGCCATATACAAATAAACTTAGTATATAATACACATAGCCACATTGATACATCAACATTAATACTTCTTATGTGCAAAATTCATCATATATCCTTTGGCTCATTTGTTTATCCATCACTTACCACATTCCTCAATTCAAACATCACTTATGCAAATAGCTCATTCAAGCTTATATATCACATATTATCTCATCAAATCCATATACACATTCATTTTGGTAAGTTCATTTATATATACTTACCTTTCATACACATACATAGTGTACCTTTCAAATGTACCTGAATCATTATATAGTTCACTTAGCCATTCACATCTCGGACTTTCCTATTGAACCGTTTGGAATCTATTAGGATACTCAGAAAGCTCAAAATAGTCATACAATGCCAACGTCCCAGATGAGGTCTTACATGTACTCAAATATTGATGCCACTGTCCCAGATAGGGTCTTACACAAACCAAATACGATGCCAATGTCCCAGACATGGTCTTACACGTAAATCTCATATCGATGCCAATGTCCCAAATGTGGTCTTACATGATATCACATAACGGACACCTATGTCATGACATATGCAATCCTATCTATTCCTAGGCTTATACAGGACTTCTCGGACTTAAACAACTTGTCGATTTATTCGTAAACTCAGATTTCACATACATTCCATCTCAATGGATATTCATAGCAATTCAAATTTCATATTTACACAAATAGTTCAATTCAAATACATTTATTTGTATATCGACTTACCTCAGATTCGGATATTCGATCAGATTCGCTAATTCAACAACTTTTGACTTTCCATGATCTAAGTCCGTTTTCTTCGGTTCTTGATCTATACATATTCAAATTTAATCCATTTATTCAACAACTCATTCAATTCAATCCAAAAACATATATTTTGGGTAATTTGCAAATTAACCTCACATTTGCACATTTAGACATTTTAGTCCCTATTTCACAAAATCACAAAATACCCAAAATTACCATATACCCATGCTTAGCCAAATATTCATGTATCTCATACAATTCCATACATTTCATTTATTTTACAATATAGTCCCTCAAAATTTCATTTTCTCAATTTAATCCAAAATACTCAAATTCAACAAAACTCCAAAGACACACTATGATAATCCAACACATATCTTTCATATTTCACTATCAAACATCACAAAACACATGAGTTCATCAAAGGATCATTTCAAAAACATCATCAATTCTCAAAATTAAGACATGGGTTTCAAAGTTTACGAAGCAACGATTGCAAAAATGTAGGAATTATCAAAAACTAAACAAAAACTAACCTTGAATCAAGCCAAAACCATGGCCGAACCCTTGCTTACTCTTTTGTTTCTTTCCTTTCAGTATTCGGCTAGGTGAAGGATGATAGTGGCTTATGTTTAGCCTTTTGTTTGATTATTAATCATATTATTAATCTATTTACTATATTAACCTTTCAATTAATATTTGAAACAAATATACATTAAGGGCATACTTGTCCTTTACCACCCACTCACCTTATTAATGGGCTAATTTAAGAACTTCACATAATAAAGCCACATTAGTTTGGCCATTAATCAAATAGAAAGCCACTTTTACGAATTATGCGATTTAGCCCGTTTCTCAAATTAAGCACACAGACGAACAATTTAACTTACGAAACTTTAACACATGCTTAATCACATATCAAAGGCACAAAAAATAATATTAAATATTTTATTGACTCGATTTGTGGTTCTCGAAACCACTATTCTGACTAGGGTGATAACCGGACTGTTACAATTCTCCCCCTTAAGGATTTTCGTCCCCAAAATCTTACCGTTAAACAGAATCGGATATTGTTGTCTCATTGAGTCTTCAGGCTCCCACGTAGCCTCTTCCACTCCGTGTCGACGCCACAACACTTTTACTAACAAAATTTTCTTGTTTCTCAACTCTTTCACTTCATGGGCTAAGATAAGGATCGGTTCTTCCTCGTATGTCATATCAAATCAAATTTCAATCTCAGATGAAGTAATCATATGTGACGGATCAGATCTGTATCGTTTAAGCATCGATACATGAAGTACATTATGAATCTTCTCTAGTTTAGGTGGCAACAATAACCTGTACGCAACTAGCCCAACACGCTCGATAATTTCATACAGCCCAATGAAACTTGGATTCAACTTGCCTTTACGTCTGAATCGGAGTACTTTCTTTCATGGAGACACTTTCAAGAACACTTTGTCACCGATATCAAATTCAATATCTTTTCTTTTCAAGTCTGCATAGGACTTCTGACGATCAGACGCTGCTTTCAAACTGTTACGGATCACTTTCACTTTCTGTTCAGTGTCTTTTATCAAATCAACCCCGTGTAGCTTATTTTCACTAAGCTCGGTCCAATACAGAGGTGTTTCACATTTGCATCCATATAAAGCTTCATAAGGTTCCATTCTGATGCTCGAATGAAAACTATTATTATACGCAAATTTAATCAATGGTAGATATTGTTCCCACGTACCATTTGTAACGCCCTGAAGTTGGGCCTAGTAGGATTGGGCCTATTGGGCCTTGGGCGTTGATAAACCGTAAAAGTAACATATTTTAACCCCATATTTAGTATGCTTTTGGATGATTTAGCCCTTGATTTATGTAAAAAGGTGTTTTTAATCCTTTCTTTTCATGTTTATACGCAGAAAAGCACCCGAGGACGAAAAAAACGTAAAATGGGCTTAAAACGGGCCAATTTGGGCCAAAGAGGAAATCGACACGGCCTAGACTTCAAGCCACACGGTCGTGCCTCGTTAAATTACTTCACACGACAATTCCACGATTTACACAAACTCGTTCGATCGACAGACCAAGCACGGCTGAACCTCGACTTACACTAGTGCCTCAATCAATAGTATAGAGACACGGCCTAGAAATCGACTTACACGGTGTGCCCTGGCTGTGCCCCTGCCGCGAAAAGAGTAATTTCACTCGGATTTGGATGCTTGGAGGCAAAGTAACACATTCCTAAGTCTACTTAAACATCCTAGGAGGAATTCTACTTGAATTAGGATAATTATGAGCCAAGTAAAGCATCTCAAAGCCTATATAAACACCCAAGATAGCAACTAAAAAGTGGAGTTCGGCAGAAGCTGAAAAGATAGCTTTTTGCAGAGGCTTTTGCCGAAGCTTTCATCTTTTAGGGAATCACTTGAAGATAGCCAGTTGATCCATCTCAAGAAGCAGATGTAACATCCCGGGATAGGGGCTATTTTGTTATGGCATTGCTTGCATGTTATTGGCCTGCTATGTTGTTGTTCTTGATGTTTTGGGGCTTAGTTGTAAGCCTGGTGTAAGCCTGAGAGGTAGGAAAAATTTTAGTTTTAGGCTTAGGTGAGAGGAGCTGAAGAAGCTGGGGTTAATAAGTATTCTTTGGTGAATTTTAGCACAAGAAAGGAGCTGCTGGAGTGGCAAGCTAGGCGCCACTTGGAGCTTGAGTTGGCGTCACTTGTAGGGGGAGGAGGTCCTGAGTTCAAGTTGCAGAAGTCCCATATTTTGCTTCCATTTTGACGGCATGGAGGAGGAGAAGTTGTTGGCAGTTCAAACTCTGCCATGGACCAAGTCAACTCACTTGAATGGTGGGTGGAGAGTGATTTGTGGAGGTGGACTAGTTCAAACTTATTTAAATGGTGGGCAAGGAGTGAATTAAGGAGTGAGTTGAGGGTTTGACTAATTCAAATCGGTTTGAATTAGTGGCCATGAGTGTTTGTGGGTGGTGGCTGAATGTTGGGGTCTTCATGGGGGTGAGTGGCCGGTTGGTAAGTGAGTAGGTGGGGAATGCCGAAATTTTTTGTGGGCAATTTGTGTGACTTTCGGCCAGCTTTAGTCTAGGTGCTTAGCCAAATTTTTCAAAGAAGTCTCAATTGTTTTCCATTGAAAATCGAAAACCCCAAGTAACCTTCACCTTGCCGAAAATTATCTCCTAAATTGTGTGTGTGTGGCCGAATGCTCTCTTCCTTTTTCTTTTTTTGTGTTCTTTTGCATTTGTGTTAACCAAAACTAGCATTCTCTCTTCCCATACTTCTTTTTCTCTTGAAGCCTTGATAGCCAAAAGTTGTTCTTCAAAACACCTTCTCCCTTTCTTTTTCTTCCAAAACCGAAAGTACCTTCCTCCTGTCCATTATCTTTCTTCTTCTCAAATCCTTCTTGCCGAAACCTCATCTCCATTTCACTCCTTCTCTTTCCTTCTTACCACCCAAGCTGAACCATAGGTAGTGTTAAGCATCCATAGCCGAAACTTCCCCTCATCTAGTAGTTTTCTTATTGGCCGAATATTGGTGTGGTGTGGATCCCTTCTCTTTTTCTCTCCAATCGAGTTTTTAGAGAAAGGTTAGTGCTAGGCTGAATGCCTATTTCTTTTCCCTCCCTGTTCTCCAATGACTTTTGCAAGGTAATATTTGATTCGGCATTAGTTGGAAATGTGTTAATCGATTGTTTTGGAACCATTTTGTGATAGGGTCTCCGAAATCTCGAAGCAGTCAAGCGAAGCCTCCACTTGAGAGTGAACGGTTGGCAAGTGGTGGTAAGGGTTGGTTTTGTTAGTCTATTCCCTTAGTTTTGTTAAGCCAAGTTCTTCAAGAATTAACTATTCTTTTATCAGGGTGTGGCCGATTGTCAAAGAAACCATCTGTTGGTTCGAGATTTTGTAGGAAACCAAATCATTCATAAGGTAAGGGTTTGAGCGTTAACCCTCTTAAGTTATTTGGGTTGGCCGAATGGACCTAGTCCTAATGTTCTTATTTGGCCGATTATAGGAGCAAGCTAATCGAGGGTCTTAGATCGGTTCTTTTTAGATTAAGGCTTACGTATTAACAGGTGTGTAAACTAACACACTTTTTACTTAGTAATATGTTTAATAAACCTGATTGTCTATTAAGATCAAAACAGTATGAGGATTGATATGGTACCCAATGGGGTATGTGCACGGATTCAGGTAAGTTCATTTCTTTGCGAGTTTTTTTAGTGATGTATGATGTCATGATCTCGATGTATGTGTTAAAGGATGCACTATAAAACTTGTTTAGCATGATTTGCATGCCTTGCACGATTTGCATCGAGATGATATGTTATGGGTGATCCGAGAGGATGGGGAATATGATATCCGTGTCTTTGGGACACCGGAGGTTTGGCACCTCCAAAGTGGTTTGGTACCACGATTGATTATTGTGACTTTGGGTCACCAGAGGTTTGGCACCTCGGCGTCTCATCCCAAAGTGGCTTAGCACCACAAAGGGTTGGCCCCACGGTTGATTTTACTGGATTGACGCTAGTGATTTGGTATCACACGATGGGTTGGCCCCATCATTTGATTCGTGATCGTGGTCACAAAGTGATTTGGTATCACACTTGTGTCTTTGGGACACCGAGGTTTGGCACCTCATAGCGACTCATCCACGTGGTTTAACACCACCGTGGGTTGGCCCCACTTTTGAGATACGGATCGTCACCGGTGATTTGGTATCACACGTGGGTTGGCCTCACATATGGATTATTCATGACTTTGGGTCACTAGTGGTTTGGCACCACATTGATGGATATCGTGACTTTGGGTCACCAGTGGTTTGGCATCACCAAAGGTTTGGTACCACACGGGTAGAAAAGGTGTTACTGGATGGTTAGGATCGGTGCATTAATTGTGTTGCTTTGTTATAATGTGTGTTAGTATGTTGCATATACCGGAGGGGATTTATGCACTTGAGTCTTGCGACTCACCTTCTCCTTATCATTTTCGTAACACTTAGATCGTAAACACGAGCCGGGAGGACTCGAGGTGACCATGCCATGAATAAATTGGGTCTTGCAATGATGTTAAAAAAACTTGGTACTTTACTTTATTTATTTCCATTTGGTTTTGTTGGGTTGTAAAGGCCTTTTAAATTTTACTTTGGTTGTTCATATGTTTAGATTTGATTTCAAATATGCCTTAACAAATAATTAGGTTAATATTGAGTAAAACTTGGGAAGATAAGGTTTTCAAAACTACAAAGCGACATGTTTTAAATTTTACCATCGGGTAACACGCTCTAATTTAAAATGGATGTAACTCGAATGATTTCCAAATTTACACTAAGTTCAAAATGTTTTCAAGCAACTAAAAAGGATAAACTCGAACTTCCAAATGATATAAATTGATTTTACTCTGAATTCAACTAAGTTTTAAAAACTTTGGGATAACAAAATCACTATCGATTTTAAACAATCATACCCTAGGTTTTAAAGAAAAAAATGACAAAGAGTTTTAATCAACATCAGAACCTAAACTTAACCTCCCAATTACAAATTTCCACGTAACATACCGAGTTTGATCGTGGTGTTTTGGCCGATTTGGGTGTTATAATTTTGGTATCGAGCCAAGTTTAAAGGTTTTACTATGGGCTCGAGGCCCAAAATGTTTTAAATACTAGTTTAAGTGATGTTATTTTTAAAGAATATGGTTTGAAAGGCATGGCACCGAGACTCCGGCACCAATCCACCCAGGTAAGTACCCCTTATTATTGCTTGAGATTTTTAATGTGATGTGACCGAATGACTAGTGGTAGTAAACTACTTTAGAAACTAAAATCAATAGGACCCTGTGGACTTGCGAAAACAAAACTTCTTTAATAAGCAATATTCATAAGACTTTGCTTTTAAACAGTGGAATAATTACTGATGCATAAAACTCTTTAAATCAGACAAGTAGAGATCTTAGTCATGAGCACTAGAGGTGGACGTGGTCGTGGGCGTGGTCGAGGTAGGATGACAGTTTGAACCCGTAGGATCTGGTCGGGGTCGAGAGAATGAGATACGATACCACCACCACCGGAGGTGGTGAGTTTGAGAATGATCGGGACGACGCAGGTCACACGAGCGATCTTCGAAGTTCTAGAAAGGGTAGCTGGAGTAGGTGGAGGCGCAGGAGCTAGGAAATTTGTGCCTGAGCGACTTCAAGCAAACGGGGCTGAGGTATTCTGAGGTGTGTCCGATGTGGCTCCCAGCACGTCGGAGTATTGGCTGGAAGCTACGGAGTGGATCATGGACGATCTGGACCTGACTGCTGAAGAGAAGTTAAAGGGGATAGTATCACTTCTTCGAGATGAGTCATACCAGTGGTGGCTCACGTTCGGGACAATCTTTGCAGAAAATCTTACTTGGGATTATTTTAAAGTGCATATCGGAAAAAGTACATTGGTGCTAACTACATTAATGAGCAATGAAAGGCATTTTTGAGGTTTGATGCAGGGAGTAAGTCGTAATCGAATACAAGGCGAGTTCTTGAGTGCGAGTCGGTATGCTAGGGGTATGGTGGCTCTTGAACACGAGAGGTGTGTTTGTTTGAGGATGGTCCGAGAGATGAATTAAGGTTGCTGATTGCTCCACAAGGGAGCGTGAGTTTGTTGTCCTAGTTGAGAAGGCTAAGGTAGCCAAGGGGTTAAAGAGTCCATGAGGCGTAACTTGGATAGGAATAGGCAAAAGCGGAGTTTTGGATCTTCCGGGTTGTTAGAAATCTTCAAAAAGGGCTAGATAGAGTGGGCCAAATCGGTCTAGTAGGGTCATTCTTTGCTAATCGTGGACCGCCACAAAGTAACCGTTGTGGGAAAGCTCATTGGGAGGATCTTTGGACCGGTGGAAAAGGATGTTTCGAGTGTGGCTCTTTGGATCATCGTGTGAGGGATCGTCCGTGTAAGTTGGCTAGATTCATCCAGAGTCAAGGCCGTACTCGGTTTAGGAATAATGGACCGCCACCACAGAGAGGCCGTGGTAATGGAAGAGGAGGTAATGGTTACGGTGGGCCGTGGATCACCGGCGAGGTGCGTAGTTCTGAGGCCGGATAGCTGGGCTAGTGTATGCATGAGGCGCCGAGAGGAGGCGACGATCGACGTCATAACTGATGCGTTCTTAATCTTTGGTTCTCCATTTACCGCTTTGATTGATGTGGGTTCAACGATTCATACGTTACAAGTAGCATAGTGAAGACCATGGATTTAGACTCTGAGATATCTTCTAGGCAGATGACTGTAATTAGCCCTCTAGGTCACTCTGTAGTTGTAGATAAGTCAGTATAGAGATGTACCTCTAGAACTCCAAGGGGTAGTGTTTGTGGCTGATCTAATGGAACTGCCATTTGGGGAGTTCGATCTGATTCTTGGGATCGACTGGTTGGTTAAGTACTAGGCGAAGTTGGATTGCACGGCTA
Organism: Gossypium rotundifolium; assembly: GCA_025506655.1. Taxonomy (NCBI): domain Eukaryota; kingdom Viridiplantae; phylum Streptophyta; class Magnoliopsida; order Malvales; family Malvaceae; genus Gossypium; species Gossypium rotundifolium. The sequence goes on from CP106728.1 coordinate 121,925,982, forward strand.
AGCGCATGGTTTTAAAGACGTCGGAGGGTGATGAAGTGGTCATGATAGGTAATAGGAGGGACTACCTATCCAATGTGGTATCTGCTCTAAAGGCTGAGAAGATGGTCAGAAAGGGCTGTGAAGCATATGTGGTTCATGTGTATGCCTTGGAGGCTAAAGAGTCTGCTTGTAGAAAGGTTTGGACGTTAGGAATTTCTTGATGTGTTTCCGAGGAGCTTCGGGTTTGCCACCGGATCGGAGGTAGAGTTCAAATAGATTAGTTACCGGAACTACGCCAAGTCTATTACTCCGTATAGGATGGCGCCAAAGGAGTTAGTGGAGCTTAAGGCTCGAGATCCGGAGTTGTTGGATCGAGGTTTTATCGAGCCAAGTGTTTCACCTTAGGGCGCCAGGTACTCTTTGTCAAGAAGAAAGACTGATGCGATGCGGATGTGTATAGACTACCGCTAGTTGAATAGTCGACGATCAAAATAAGTATCCGTTGCCACCGATAGATGACTTGTTTGATCACCAAGGTGCATCGGTATTCTCGAAGATCGATTTAAGGTCTGGATATCACCAACTAAAGGTGAAAGAGGCGATATCTGCAAGACGGCATTTCGTACTCGGTATGGGCACTATGAATTTCGGTAATCTTGTTTGGGTTGACTAACGTGCGGCAAAGATTTATGGATATGATGAATAGGGTGTTCCAAAGATATTTGGATCGATTAAATCATGGTTTTATTGAAGACATCTTTGTGTATTCAAGGACCGAGGAGGAGCATGATGCGCATTTACGGGTGGTATTGCAGATTCTGAGGGAGAAACAGCTTTATGCAAAGTTTAGTAAATCGAGTTCGGCTTAGAGGTGACTTTCTTGGGTCATGTAGTGTCGGTTGAGGGGATTAGAGTGGATCCTCGAAAGATTGAGGCGGTTTTGGATTGGAAGCCGCCTAAGTCAGTAGCTGAGATTCGAGTTTTCTGGGCTTGGCAGGATACTACCAAAGATTTGTAGAAAGATTTTCATTGATCGCAAAGACCGATGACCAAATTGTTAAGAAAAGGGTTAGTTCATTTGACCGAGAAGCGGCGGGAGAGTTTCGACAAGTTGAAGAAGATTTTGACCAAGCTCGGTTCTAATTCAACCTGAGGCAGGAAAGGAATTCACAGTATATTGCGATGCATCACATACAGGTTTGGGTTGTGTGCTAATGCAGGAAGGGAAGGTTGTGGCATACGCATCTCGGCAGCTGAGGCCACATGAAGTCAATTATCCGATGCACGACTTGGAGTTAGCGGCGAGAGTCTTCACCTTAAAAATTTGGAGGCACTACTTGTACGGAGAGAGATCGATAGTCTACACAGATCACAAGATCTCAAGTACCTTTTGACTCGGAAGGATTTGAATTTGAGGCAGTAGCAGATGGATTGAGTTACTAAAGGATTACGATTGCTCAATTGGGTACCATCCGGCAAGGCTAACGTGGTGGCGGATGCGTTGAGCGAAAGGTTGTTTCAGACTTAAGAGCGATGTTTGCCCATTTGAGTTTGTATGATGACGAAAGTATTTTGGCAGAGCTGCAGGTTAAGCCTACTTGGGTTGAGCAGATTAAGGAAAAACAGTTAAAGGATGAGGTTTTGAGTGCGCAGAGGTTGCAGGTGTAGGATAGTGGGTTGGAAGGTTACAGTTTGTCTAGTGATGGAGTGCTGTGTTTTCAAGGGAGAGCTTGTATACCGAGGGATATTGAGTTAAGGCAGAAGATTCTTTAGGACGCACATAGCAGCCCTTACGCTATGCATCCTAGAGGCAGTAAGATGTATCGGGATCTAAAAGAGCAGTTTTGGTGGCCGAGTCTGAAGAGGGAAGTGATGGAGCTTGTGGGGAAGTGCTTGACATGTCAGCAGGTCAAGGCCGAACATCAGATGCCATCGAGGTTGCTTTAGCTAGTGAAGATTCCACAAAGGAAGTGGGAAAGGATAACTATGAATTTTGTCGGTGGATTACCTCTTCGCCTAGCAAGAAAGATTCGATTGGGTAATTGTGGATCGTCGACTAAATCAGCTCACTTTATCCGGTGAGGTGGATTACTCACTTGAGAGGTTAGCGAAGTCAGTATGTGTTTGAGATAGTGAGGTCGCACGGTGTGCCAAGATGTCGATCATCTCGAATAGGGATCCCGATTTACGTCAAGGTTCGGAAAGCGTTGCATCGAGCTCGGGTACACGGTTGGATTTTAGCATGCAATTTCACTGCGATCGACAGGCGATCGAAAGGGTTATCTGATCTTAGAGGATATGTTACAAGGTTGTGTCTTGGACTTGAGGTAGTTGGGAAGAGTTTCTACCATTAGGCTGAGTTCGCCTACAACAATAGTTACCAAGCAAGCATCAAGATGGCACCATATGAGGCGTTGTAAGGTAGGAAGTGTCACTCACCTACTTGCTGGACGGAGTTGGGTGAACATCAGTTGTTGGGACCAGAGTTGGTTGTTGAGAATGAAGACAAGGTTAAGTTAATTCAGGCTCGGTTAAAGGAAGCTTCAGACAAAGAAGTCTTACGCTGATCTCAAGCGTAGAGATATAGAGTTTGCCATGGGTGATAAGGTCTTTCGAAGGTCTCGCCATGGAAGAAAGTGTTGAGGTTCGGAAGAAAGGCAAGTTAAGTCCGAGGTTTATTGGGTCGTATAACGTACTGAGACGTGTAGGACCGGTAGCATATCAGCTTGAATTGCCAGTAGAGCTAAGTCAAATTCACGACATATTCCATGTTTCGACGCTTAGGCGATATCGTTCAGATCCATCGCATGTCATAGCAGTGGAAGATGTTGAGGTGAATCCAGATTTGACCATAGAGGAGGAGCCACTGCAGATTCTAGATCGGGATGTAAAGGTTCTGGGTAGAAAGTCAGTTCCTTTGGTAAAGGTGCTATGGCGGAATCATGGCATGGAAGAAGCTACGTGGGAACCCAAGGATATGATGAGACAATAATACCCGCAACTCTTCTGACCAGGTAATTTCGAGGTCAAAATTATTTTAAGGGGGTAGAACTGTAATATCTCGGGATAGGGGCTATTTTGTTATGGCATTGCTTGCATGTTATTGGCCTGCTATGTTGTTGTTCTTGATGTTTTGGGGCTTAGTTGTAAGCCTGGTGTAAGCTTGAGAGGTAGGAAAAAATTTAGTTTTAGGCTTAGGTGAGAGGAGCTGCAGAAGCTGGAGTTAATAAGTATTCTTTGGTGAATTTTAGCACAAGAAAGGAGCTGGTGGAGTGGCAAGCTAGGCGCCACTTGGAGCTTGAGTTGGTGTCACTTGCAGGGGGAGGAGGTCCTGAGTTCAAGTTGCAGAAGTTCCACATTTTGCTTCCATTTTGATGGCATGGAAGAGGAGAAGTTGTTGGCAGTTCAAACTCTGCCATGGACCAAGTCAACTCACCTGAATGGTGGGTGGAGAGTGATTTATGGAGGTGGACTAGTTCAAACTTGTTTAAATGGTGGGCAAGGAGTGAATTAAGGAGTGAGTTGGGGGTTTGACTAATTCAAATTGGTTTGAATTAGTGGCCATGAGTGTTTGTGGGTGGTGGCCGAATGTTGGGGTCTTCATGGGGGGTGAGTGGCCGATTGGTAAGTGAGTAGGTGAGGAATGCCGAAATTTCTTGTGGGAAATTTGTGTGACTTTCGGCCAGCTTTAGTCTAGGTGCTTAGCCAAATTTTTCAAAGAAGTCTCAATTGTTTTCCATTGAAAACCGAAACCCCAAGTAACCTTCACCTTGCCGAAAATTGTCTCCTAAATTGTGTGTGTGTGGCCGAATGCTCTCTTCCTTTTTCTTTTTTTGTGTTCTTTTGCATTTGTGTTAACCGAAACTAGCATTCTCTCTTCCCATACTTCTTTTTCTCTTGAAGCCTTGATAGCCGAAAGTTGTTCTTCAAAACACCTTCTCCCTTTTTTTTCTTCCAAAACCGAAAGTACCTTCCTCCTGTCCATTATCTTTCTTCTTCTCAAATCCTTCTTGCCGAAACCTCATCTCCATTTCACTCCTTCTCTTTCCTTCTTACCACCCAAGCAGAACCATAGGTAGTGTTAAGCATCCATAGCCGAAACTTCCCCTCATCTAGTAGTTTTTTTATTGGCCGAATATTGGTGTGGTGTGGATCCCTTCTCTTTTTCTCTCCAATCGGGTTTTTAGAAAAAGGTTAGTGCTAGGCCGAATGCCTATTTCTTTTCCCTCCCTATTCTCCAATGACTTTTGCAAGGTAAGAGTTGATTCGGCATTAGTTGGAAATGTGTTAATCGATTGTTTTGGAACCATTTTGTGATAGGGTCTCCGGAATCTCGAAGCAGTCAAGCGCAGCCTCCACTTGAGAGTGAAAGGTTGGTAAGTGGTGGTAAACATTGGTTTTGGTAGTCTATTCCCTTAGTTTTGTTAAGCCAAGGTCTTCAAGGATTAACTGTTCTTTTATCAGGGTGTGGCCGATTGTCAGAGAAACCATCTGTTGGTTCGGGATTTGGTAGGAAACCAAATCATTCATAAGGTAAGGGTTTGAGCGTTAACCCTATTAAGTTATTTGGGTTGGCCAAATGGCCCTGGTCCTAATGTTCTTATTTGGCCGATTATAGAAGCAAGCTAATCGAGGGTCTTAGATCGGTTCTTTTTGGATTAAGGCTTGTATATTAACAGGTGTGTAAACTAACACACTTTTTACTTAGTAATATGTTTAATAAACCTAATTGTCTATTAAGATCAAAACAGTATGAGGATTGATATGGTACCCAATGGGGCATGTGCACGGATTCAGGTAAGTCCGTTTCTTTGCGAGCTTTGTTAGTGATGTATGATGTTATGATCTATGATGTATGTGTTAAGGGATGCACTATGAAACTTGTTTAGCATGATTTGCATGGCTTGCACAATTTGCATCAGTATGATATGTTATGGGTGATCTGAGAGGAGGGGGAATATGATATCCGTGTCTTTGGGACACTAGAGGTTTGGCACCTCCAAAGGTTTGGTACCACGATTGATTATTGTGACTTTGGGTCACGAGAGGTTTGGCACCTCAGCGTCTCATCCCAGTGGCTTAGCACCATAGTGGGTTGGCCCCACGGTTGATTTTACGGGATTGACGCTAGTGATTTGGTATCACACGATGGGTTGGCCCCATCATTTGATTCGTGACTGCGGTCACCAGTGATTTGGTATCACACTTGTTTCTTTGGGACACCAAAGGTTTGGCACCTCATAGCGACTCATCCCTGTGGTTTAACACCACCGTGGGTTGGCCCCACTTTTGAGATACAGGATCGTCGCTAGTGATTTGGTATCACACGTGGGTTGGCCCCACAGATGGATTATTCGTGACTTTGGGTCACCAGTGGTTTGGCACCACATTGATGGATATCGTGACTTTGGGTCACCAGTGGTTTGGCACCACCAGTGGTTTGGTACCACACGGGGTAGAAAAGGTGTTACGGATGGTTAGGATCGTGTGCATTAATTGTGTTGCTTTGTTATAATGTGTGTTAGTATGTTGCATATACCGGGAGGGGGATTTATGCACTGAGTCTTGCGACTCACCTTCTCCCTTATCATTTTCAGGTAACACTTAGATCGCGGACACGGAGCCGGGAGGACTCGAGGTGACCATGCCATGAATAAATTGGGTGTTGCACTGATTTTAAAAAAAAACTTGGTACTTTACTTTATTTATTTCCATTTGGTTTTGTTGGGTTGTAAAAGGCCTTTTTAAATTTTACTTTGGTTGTTCATATGCTTAAATTTGATTTCAAATATGCCTTAACAAATAATTGGGTTAATATTGAGTAAAACTTGGGAAGATAAGGTTTTCAAAACTACAAAGCGACATGTTTTAAACTTTACCATCGGGTAACAAGCTCTAATTTAAAATGGATGCAACTCGAATGATTTCCAAATTTAAACTAAGTTCAAAATGTTTTCAAGCAACTAAAAGGATAAACTCGAATTTCCAAATGATATAAATTGATTTTACTACTGAATTCAACTAAGTTTTCAAAACTTCCGGGATAACAAAATTCACTATCGGTTTTAAACAATCATACCCTAGGTTTTAAAGAAAAAAAACGACAAAGAGTTTTCATCAACACTATAACCTAAACTTAACCTCCCAATTACAAATTTCCCCGTAACATACCAGGTTCGGTCGTGGTGTTTTGGCTGGATTTGGGGTGTTACACCAGAACTCTATTCAAGACGGAGGATCTCTCTTTCAATTCCTTCAAGGGGTTTTTGGGATTTCTTATGTTTTGTTTTATCTTTTCTCTTGAGATGTTTTCTTATTTAGTTATGAACTAAACCCCTCAGATACCTGAAAGGGATGAAACCTATGATGGATTTTATTATTTGATTTCTAAATTATATGATAAGTACTTAGTTTGTTCTTAATTATGTTACTTAATTTAATTTGATGTGCTTAGGTGGAGGAGGAATAGACCCTGCATAAAAGTAGATCTAGCATAATTGAGCGGAGTTGATCAGGCGCCTAGAGATAGGGTTAGGAGATTTTGCCGGATTAGGATGAAACCTAATATAGGAATCCATTGATCAATTTACTGCTTCCTTAGGGGGTTATTATAAGAGAACGAGAGTTCCACTAATTAACCTAAGGTTAGACGTTATTCGCCTCGAGAGAGGGTTTAATATAGGTTAGGGAGTCTCACGGATCAAGTTAAGTAAAGAAATCATATGGTTTGGGGAATAAATAATAAGTGAAGTCATAGGTGGATTCTTCCTGAGGGTATCGTCTTCGTCAACTGAGTTTTCCTAAAGTCTTTCTCCAATTCATTCTTTTGTCTTTGCATCTAGTTTAGTTTTTCATTAGTTTCATAAACCAATCACTCCATATTTTGGGCTAAATAATAGAAAGAAAGTGAGTAGTAGTACTTTTAGGTTCCTTGGGTTCGATAAGATATTCTTGCCGAAACTATACTACTGTTCGATAGGTGGACTTGCCTCTATCGATGTCATAGTTAATCTACAGGTTCGATCATTCTTTTTATAAATATTAAAACTCGACTGTTTGACACGATCAAGTTTTTGGCTCCGTTGCCGAGGAACACTAAAATATTAAGAAAGCTTAATTTTTATTACTTTAGCCAATTTTTTTATTACAATTTATTATTTTTTTATTTTTTTTACATTGCTAATTTTTTCCTCTATTTTGCTTTTGGCAAAAATTTTAGTCTATGGAAAAGATGGCACTGAATAGTTATCAGTGGCAAGTCATGAGGACAATTCCTACTAAAACAACCAGTGTCTTCAACCTCGACGTGGTCACCAGGTTATCTAATCAGTTAGAGATGTTGAATAAAAAGATTGATGATTGGTATAGTCCCTCGCATGTACATCTAGAAATACAATACGATTTGAATCTAGGAGGCGTGGCGAATCCTGAGTACCCACCCTATGGATATGGCGTGGAAAACGAGCAAGCTCATTATACAGGTAACTATTCTAGATATCAAAATAATTTTTATAGAGACACTTATAATGCAGGTTGGAAGTACCATCCCAATTTCTCGTGGGATGATCAAAATAGCCAAAGATCGGAACTTCCTCCAGATTTTCAACAACCACCTCACAAACAAGAAGAGGAGCCGAATCTTGAAGAGATGCTGACAAAATTCATGGCAAACACAGAAAATCGTTTCCAAGAAACTGAGAAAACACTTAAAAGTAACAAGAACCGATTCGGGGAACTTGCGAAGTCAGTAAAGGAAGCAACTAATGCAGTTGAACAACTTGCAAAGCTACTGTCAGAACGACCACAAGGATGTCTACCAAGTAACACGGTGATCAACCCAAAGTAGTAAATTCAAGCCATCTTAGCTAATGACAGTAAAGGGCTAGAAGAACCCATTCTAATATAAGAAAATAAGGTAGATGGAGGTAAGGTAGAGGTAACACAAGAAAAGCCAAAACCAGTAATCAAGGAGTACCAACCTGGCATACCTTATCCCGAAGCGATAAAAAGAGATGATTCAGAAGAACAGTTCGGTAAGTTTCTTAAACTCTTAAAGAAATTACATATTAACTTACCCCTTCTTGAAGCACTTTTTCAGATACCAGACTCGAGGAAATTTTTAAGATAGCTCTTGACCAACAAACACAAATTAGATGAACACCACGTGGAGCTAAACGCAATGTGCTCAGCAATTCTACAAAATAAACTACCACGGAAATTGAAAGATCTAGGGAGTTTTACAATTCCATGTTTAATTGGTAGTTTATCTATTGATAATGCGTTAGAGGATTTAGGGGCAAGCATCAATGTTATGCCTTACAAAATGTTTAAACAACTAGATCTAGGGAAACCCAGACAAACTAGGATGAGCATTCAATTAACTGATAAAACTATAAGAATTCCTAGGGGTATAATAGAAAATATTCTAATCAAAATTGATAAATTCGTGTTCCCAATAGACTTTGTCGTTTTAGACATGGATGAGGACAACATGATCCCCTTAATTTTAGGAAGACCCTTTTTAGAACCTCCTAGAGCTAAAATTGATATCTATGCAGGAGAACTCATACTTTGTGTAGGCGACGAGATAGTCACTCTTCAAGCTCTTCACTCGGCCAGAACATCAAGTGATAAAGGTGAGAAAGTAAATTCAATTGATAACCAATTTGTTCAACCTTCATTCTAGGAAACACCACAAAGCTACAAATCTATGCCGGATCATAGACCTCATGCTAATAAAGAAGAATTACATGAGGAACCAAAACCACACGAAGTGAAACCGAAGGAAACCCCAGATGAGCTGATAGGAACAACAAATCACATCAAAATAGAGGATCAGGTATTGTTGAATAAGAAAGACCCTCGAATCACCAATTCAGAACTCAAGGCAAACGAAGAAATCACTTTTGAGGTACTTAATGCCTTCCTATACGGCACAGTCAAGGTAAGCAATCCTAAATTCAACACTTTTGAGGTAAACATTACTCGACTTAAACTTTTTATCCGTAACGAGTTGATCTCATGAGAAAGGATTTCCACCTCCTTAAACCACCATGATTACGCAAATAACAGGTAAGTCTAGCTTAAGACTATAAACGAGCGCTTCTCGGAAGGCAACCCGAGTACTAACCGTACTAATTAGTTTGGTTTTATTTCTTTTCATATTTAGGCATAGGTTTCCATACCCACACGGCCTTGCACACGTCCGTGGCCGTGGCCGTGTGGACACCACACTAGGCAAATAAGCGTGGACCTTATCTCTATTTAATTATTTGCTTTTATTCATATTTTTATTTTTATTTTATTTTTACTTCCTTTATTATTTTCTCTTTTTCTCAATGGCATTTAGATTTAGCTTAGGATACAATAAAACCAAGCTTCGCTACTTGAGGATTCAATTTCAAACGGTTCGAGACGCTTCCCCACGTTCACCTCTAATCTTATCCGGTTTCTTTTCATAGACTTCATCCAAAAATTCAGGAAGTGTTACTTCTCCTTTTCTCTTTTGATTTTATTATTACATAATTGTTTATCTATCTTTGTACATTGAGGGCAATGTACATCTTAAGTGTGGGGGGTAAAAGTACCTAACTTTTTGCATTATTCTCAAATCCTAAATTTAGTCTTGTTTTCAAGTATTTTTCTCATATTACTAATTAGGATGAAATTTCTGTTGATTTATGATTTTTATTGATATGTTTTAGATTAAGTCATAGTTAATTGTGCATTGATGATTAAATTTGAAGAATACTAGAGAATCGAGCATGTTAAGTCTACTTTCTAAAAATTAAAATTGATGGGTCGTTGAACTGAATTTGAGTATTACCTTGAAATTTGGAATTTATAAGGATTGATGTCAAAAACACCCATAATTTTTGTGAGATTTTGAGCCTTATAGAGCATATATTCTTTTTCATACTCACTGTATTGATTATGAGTGTGTCAACTTTGAACTGTTATTCTAGAACTTGCCTCGTTTATACATGTCGAGGCCACACTTTTGATTTGATACACAGAGATGACAAAGGCACCTAGGATTTAACCCACTTATGCCATAAAAAGCCTACCTTCACAAATTAACCCCTAGTGAACCTCGTTGAATCATAACAACCTTTTTATTGACTCACCCACTAATATTAACCCAAAATCCCTTTGAATTTGTTATCACCATTCTTTTGACTACCCTTTAATCGAGGTTTGATTTGATTAAATTACCGAATTATATTAGTTCAGTAGTTACATTTATCATTTATGATGTAATATTTTAGTTTGTTCTTAAAAAATCAAGTTTATTAAAGCTTAGAGCATTTAAACTCCAATTGTTGAAGAAAAAGCTCGTATTAAAGTATTATCAAATTTTAAGTGATGAAAATACTCTTTATTATAGAGTAATTATCAATAGTGGTATTACTAATTTTCATTCGATGAAAATATTCATATTTAGTTCATTGTTTTTAGATTAGGTAATTAGTCAATTCAATCTCGATTCTAACCCTCTAATTCAGCCTTTATCTACACCCTTAACCTTAGCCCCGTTACAACGCTGATAAAGACCTTTTGATCTGTGTATCATCTCATATACAGTGGTGGAGATTTGATTTTCAGGCAAGCCTATGGGATTAACTTTTCAGGGTCGACTTATGAGTTCTTACTCTTGAACCTTAAACACCTCAAGTGATTTGAGTGAATCTTTTGTGAGGATGTCAAATCCTTGTCGGTTTTGAATTAAAGGTAATTACTTAGATAAGGGGAGACACATATGTTTTCGTACTACAAAGGTATGACTTATCTGATTGAATCTTTAGGGTTCTTTGAGTTAAATTATCCATGTATAAATTATCTATGAATTATGATAAGACATTGTCGATAGGAATTATGAATTATGGAAAGTTCGTTTTAATTGTAAGTTGAGAATTTTGCTTGAGGACAAGCAAAAGCTTAAGTGTGGGGTATTTGATAAACCGTAAAAGTAACATATTTTAACCCCATATTTAGTATGCTTTTGGATGATTTAGCCATTGATTTATGTAAAAAGGTGCTTTTAATCCTTTTTTTTCATGTTTATACTTAGGAAAGCACCCGAGGACAAAAAGAATGTAAAACAGGCTTAAAACAAGCCAATTTAGGCCAAAGAGGAAATCAACACGGCCTGGACTTCAAGCCACACGGCCGTGCCTTGTCAAATTACTTCACATGGCCGTGCCTTGTCAAATTACTTCACACGGCCATGCCACGATTTACACAGCTCGTGCCCCAATCGACAGACCCGAAGCACGGCCTGAACCCCGACTTGCATGATCGTGCCTCAATTAATAGAATAAAGACACGACCTAGAAAATGACTTACACGGGCGTGCCCTGGCCATGCCCCTACCGCGGGAAAGAGCAATTTCACTCGGATTTGGATGCTTGGAGGTAAATAAACACATTCCTAAGTCTACTTAAACATCCTAGGAGGAATTCTACTTGAACTAGGATACTTAGGAGCCAAGTAAAGCATCTCAAAGCCTATATAAACACCCAAGGTAGCAACTAAAATTGGAGTTCGGCAGAAGCCAAAACAGATAGCTTTTTGCAGAGGCTTTTGCCGAAGCTTTCAACTTTTAGGGAATCACTTGAAGATAGCCAGTTGATCCATCTCAAGAAGCCAGAACTCTATTCAAGACGGAGGATCTCTCCTTCAATTCCTTCAGGGGTTTTAGGGATTTCTTATGTTTTGTTTTATCTTTTCTCTTGAGATGTTTTCTTATTTAGTTATGAACTAAACCCCTCAGATACCTGAAGGGGATGAAACCTATGATGGATTTTGTTATTTGATTTCTAAATTATATGTTAAGTACTTAGTTTGTTCTTAATTATGTTGCTTAATTTAATCTGATGTGCTTAGGTGGATGACGAATAGACCCTGCCTAAGAGTAGATCTAGCATAATTAAGCAGAGTTGATCGGGTGCCTATAGATAGGGTTACGAGATTTTATCGGATTAGGGTAAAACCTGATATGGGAATCTATTGATCAATTTACTGCTTCCTTAGGGGGTTATTATAAGAGAATGAGAGTTCCACTAATTAACCTAAGGTTAGACGTTATTCACCTCAAGAGAAGGTTTAATATAGGTTAGGGAGTCTCACGGATCAAGCTAAGTAAAGAAATCATATGGTTTGGGGAATAAATAATAAGTGAAGTCATAGATGGATTCTTCCTGAGGGTGTCGTCTTCATCAACTGAGTTTTCCTAAAGTCTTTCTCCAATTCATTCTTTTGTCTTTGCATCTAGTTTAGTTTTTCATTAGTTTCATAAACCAATCACTCCATATTTTAGGCTAAATAATAGAAAAAAAGTGAGTAGTAGTACTTTTAGGTTCCCTTGGGTTCGATAAGATATTCTTGCCTAAACTATACTACTGTTCGATAGGTGGACTTGCCTCTATCGTTGTCATAGTTAGTCTTCTGGTTCGATCATTCTTTTTATAAATATTAAAACTCAACTATTTGACACGATCAGGCATGGGAATGTTTAAAAATTTTGAGAACAAGAGAACGACCCTAATGCAAGTTGGACCTATTAGGTGAGTGATTTTGGAAGGTTAGAGGGCTTCTATGAAGTCCCGGGATCAAACTTGAGCTTTTGGAAAATTTTGGTTTTAGGTGAATAAAACCCTAGGAGTTAGTAGGTAGGCTTTAAGAATAAAATATGGAGAGAAACGTCACAAAAGGAGTTGTGTCCTAGTGGCAAGTGGCGCCACTTAGATAGCAAGTGAGTGACGCCATAGGGAAACAAGGGGATCCAAGGTTCAAGTCATGGGGGTGTGGTGTGTGTGGCAAGGTGGTGTGGCATCAAGGCGAGTGTAAGGAGGTTGGTGGTTCAAATCTCACAAGTGGTATTTTGGAGGCTATTATTTTGTGCACAGGAAAGGAGGAAGCAGAGTTGTGACCAAACTCTGTCGTGGTGTTGAAGACTTGGTCAAACCATTTGAATGGGAGGAGGAGAGTGTATTGTGGAGCAAAAAGAGGAGAGGATCATGGGATTGAGGAGAGAGGGGGAGTTGGCCGAACTTGGGAGTGTATGGGGAGGAGAAATTCGGCTAGTAAGGGGCTTTGTATAGCATATTCGGTCTTGAGTAGGAAAAAAGTGCCAAAATTCTAAGTGTTTTTACTTTGCATTTGTGCAATTTGAGTGTTTTTTTTTGTGCATTTCGGGTCACCTTGTGGCATTTTTCTTGGTTTTCAAAATCTTTCTCTCCCTCTCTTCTTCTCTATTTTCTTTTCTACCCTTTTTCTCGATAGGCCGAATCCCCTCTTTTCTCCCATTTGAATCGGTTTCTCTTTTCTTTTGCTAATAGCCGAATCCTCTACTACTCACCTATTCTCTCTCTTTTCATCCACTTCTTCTCTCTTTTTAAATCAATAGCCATCCTACCTCTACTTTGATTTTTTAGCTGATTACTTGGTAGCTTGAAGCTTGGTGTTTTTCTTTTTGGGTGCCGAATCTCTTCTTTCTATTCAGTTTCTCTCTGATCAAAGGTAATGTTTCTTTCCTCTTCATTATCTTTCATTTCTTTTACTTCTCCTCAAAACCGAAGCACTCAATCTCTATTTTTTATGGTTTAGGCAACCACCCTCTGTCATCTCAAATCCCCCCTATTGTGGTAACGGCCGAATCCTCTAAGGTGCTTCTTGGTGCAAACTGCTTCATGATCTTTTCCAAGTGTTGGTAAGTTGGAGCATGGCCGATTAGGGGTGGAAGTTCCTTTTATCTCGTTGGGTCCATTAGGGCCGAAAGGCCACTTCTCTTATTACTTTGTATAGTTTTCTAACACAATCTTTTCAATAGGGGCACGGATCTTTGAGCAGTAGAAGGAGGACCAAAAACCCTCTTCGAGGGAAGACTAATATTTGTGGGTAAGTTAAGCCTATAATCCTATGTGTTTACATTTTGGGTATATCAAACAAGAAGACTAACTATTAACCGATTGTATCCTTAGGTGCTTCAGAGAGTATCGTGTTACGTATTCCAAATCAGGTGTGTAATCTCACACCCCTTTGAATGATTGCACGTGGTGTTATGCGAATAGGCCAAAAGCTGAAAAGCCAAAAAATCGACATCTGTGACCACTCGAGTGCGCGAACGCTCATAGTGGTAAATCAAAATAAAAATAATGATGGTAAGTCATTGAAAGTGTCACGAGCACTCTCGCGATACTGAGGCTGTAATGGGCCTAATCAGGCCGAAGCAGGCCAAATGGGCTATCCGACCCACTTGGGAAAAACTATTGGAAAACTACCAAATGATAGACGCAAATTTGAAATTGAAACCATGCGAAATAGGCCACATGAGCGTGTGGGGCCATTAGGAGCCTAAAATGATTTTAGGCCCAATAGTTCTGTAGAGACCCAAAAAGGGTCCTGTGTTGCTCGAGGTGACAGTAGGCCTTCGAAAAGGCTGTTAAATGTGAAATTACCAAAATACCCTTGGTGGGTAAATTACTAAAATACCCTCATAGGGTAAAATAACTGTTATACCCTTATGGGTTGGTTAGTATGATTGTGTGTATTATGTTTAACTGGTTATAATGGTAATTTATTTCATACATCACTTTGATATGTGCTTTGCATACATGACATTCTGCATGGGATTGGGATTTTGTAATTGGAGGAAGTGATTGATCTGTTATGGTCGCACGGGTCACTCGAGATGAATGTGGACCCACCGATTTGATTGTTAGGGTCGCACTGGTCGCTCGAGACAATTGTGGACCTACCAACGGCTTTAAGCCCCCTCTATTCTGGCAGCTCGGCTGCATTATTGGTGTGTTGGGCTGGGTGGGTTGACTTGGTCCCCACAGGTGTGTTGGGCTGGTATGGGGGTGTGTAGCGGATGAATTGTTAGGTTGGGCTACATACCTTGTTTGCATGATCATGTTTATAGGGTTAAAGCCCAGATTGTTACTTAATATGGCTTCGACTCAGTCTACTTTTGTATGGGCTTGGGCCCAGTTAATGACTATTAGGGGATTACACATTGAGCTCTTGTAACTCACCCCTCTGTTTTAACCTTGCAGGTGATCCCCAGCATTGAGGATTTGGAGTTGCGGAGGACTCTGTGGTGGACATACCTTGGAGTATTACTCCCAAACTCTAGTAAATTTCCATTTTGCTTTATCACGAGATTATTTTTAACTTGGGTTTAATATTTTGTAATAAGGCCATTAGATTTTAATTTTTCTTTTAAGCTTTCATTTCAGTTATATTCAAACTATAAACGATTAAACTCTGGGTTTTCTTAAAAAGTTAACAACTGTTTTCAAAATATCACGATTCTACAAATTACTGAATCTGATTTCTGCTAAACAAAGTTTTCACAAGTAATCAATAATAACGTTTTACAAGAAACCATAAAAGCAAATCTGAATGTCTCAAACATCAAAGCTCAGAGTTTCAAAAAAGAATACGAAGTTTTTTTTATGAACGCACAGTTTTTAAACAACCCTTTTATGTGACATGCCAGATCCGGTCATAACATCTAGGCCAGGGTTGCGGTGTTACACCATCAAATTCAAGGATGCAACACCACAACATGTCCTCGAGTATCTGAATAATCCGCTCGGATTGACCGTCCGTTTGCAGGTGAAAAGCTATACTGAAATGTAATTTTGTGCCTAAAGCTTCTTGCAATTTCTTCTAGAATCGCAATGTAAATCTCAGATCTCTATTTGACACAATGGACAATGGCACCTCGTGTAATCTTACAATATCGAAAATATAAAACTCGGCTAATCTATCAAGTGAGTAATTGGATCTCACCGGAATGAAATGGGTAGATTTTGTTAATCTATCAACCACAACCCAAATTGCATCTTTCCTTCTCGGAGTTAGAGGCAATCCAGAAACAAAATCCATCGTCACTCTATCCCATTTCCACTCGAGAATCAGAATCGATTGTAACAAACCGGATGGAACCTGATGTTCAGCTTTAACTTGTTGACAGACTAAGCATTTCGATACAAAATCAGAGATGTCTCGTTTCATACCAGACCACCAATAGTGTTGCTTTAGATCATGGTACATCTTTATACTTCTCGGATGAACGAATAGACGACTATTATGAGCTTCATTTAAAATCAACTGAATCAATTCTGAGTTTCTCGGAACACAAATTTGATTTTGAAATATCAAACAATCATCAACATCCACACGAAATTCAAATTCAGAGTTTGCATCACACTGAGCTCATTTTTCTAGTATTTCATTATCAACTTTCTGAGCATCACATATTTGTTGATCTCTATACGAGAATGACCACCAGTGAGTTCACGAGCTACCTCGATTACTAGTGTTGGCAATACTCGACCGAATAAACCTGAGTGTCAACAGTGTGGTAGGCAACATTTTGGTGAATGTTGGGGTAAGTCCAACAATCGAGCTTGCTACAAGTGTGGTTCGCAGGATCACTTCATCCGAGATTGTCCAGAGTTAGCTGAAAAGGATAATGCTCAGAGTGCAAGACCGAGCGGTACTGCAGCTAGAGGTAGACCACCTCGAAATGTGAGAGGTAAGAGAAGCACTCAGAGAGGGACTTCGGATACAGCTATTCGATCAGAGGCTCGTGTACTAGCAGAGCCAATGCCATTCGTGCTGAGAGGAGGCTTCATCTCTAGATGTCATCGTCTGTATAATCACTCGCTTTGATACTAGTGTAATTGCTATGATTGATCCTGGTTCTACCCATTCTTATGTGTGTGTGAAACATTAGTATCTAGCAAGACTCTAGCTGTTGAGTCTACTGAGTTTGTGATTCGGGTTTCGAACCCCCTGGGCCGGTGTGTGTTAATTGATAGAGTGTGCAAAAATTGCCCTTTGATGACTCGAGATTCATGTTTTCAGCTGATTTGATGTTACTACCATTTGATGAGTTCGATAATATCCTTGGTATGGATTGGTTAATCGTGCATGATGCAATAGTGAATTGCAGACAAAAGACTATTGATCTGCAGTGTCAGAATAATGAGATAATTCGAATTGAATTTGCTAATTTGAATGGGCTACATGCAGTGATATCTTCATTGTTGGCTCTATAGTGTTTGAGAAAGGGTTGCGAAGCTTACTTTGCTTATGTGATTGATAGTAAAGTAACCGAAAAGAAGATTGAATCTATACCAGTTGTATGTAAGTATCCGGATGTGTTTCCGGAGGAATTTTTGGGATTTTCCCCTGTTTGGGAGGTAGAGTTTGGTATTGAGTTAGTGCCAGGGACGACTCTGATTTCAATAGCTCGGTATAGAATGGCACCAACCGAATTAAAAGAGTTGAAAGCTCAGTTGTAAGAATTAACAGATAGAGGTTTTGCTCGACCAAGTTTCTCTCCCTGGGGTGCGCCAGTTCTATTTGTGAAAAAGAAAGACGGAACTTTGAAAATGTGCATCGACTACCGACAACTCAATAACGTGATCGTAAAGAATAAATATCCTTGCCACGTATCGATGATTTATTTGATCAGTTAAAGGGAGCTTTAGTATTTTCAAAGATCAATCTGAGATTAGGTTATTATTAGCTGCGAGTTAGAGACTCAGATGTACCTAAGACTACTTTTTGGACGAGATACGACCATTACGAGTTCTTGGTAATGCCGCTCGAACTCACTAATGCCCCTTTTATTTTTATAGATTTGATGAATCGGGTATTTAGACAGTATCTGGATCAGTTTATGGTTGTATTCATAGATGATATTCTGATCTATTAGCGTGATGAAACCGAGCATGCCGAACATTTAAGACTTGTGTTACAGATTTTGCGTGATAAGCAATTGTATGAAATTCAGCAAATGTGAGTTTGGTTATGTGAAGTTAGCTTTTCGGGGCATGTTATTCCAGCATCAGGTATTCGGGTTGACCCGAGTAAAATCTCAGCTATACTTGATTGAAAACCCTCACGAAATGTTTCTGAAGTTTGAAGTTTTTGGGACTTGCTGGTTATTACAAGCGGTTTGTGAAGGGTTTCTCTATGATTGCTACATCGTTGACAAAACTGTTACAGAAAGATGTTAAGTTCGAGTGGTCAGAGAGATGCCAGAAGAGTTTTGATCAGCTAAAAACCTTGTTAATGGAAGCTCCAGTACTTGTTCAGCTAGAGTAGGGTAAAGAGTTCGTTACCTTCAGTGATGCATCCTTGAATGGTTTGGGCTGTGTTTTGATGCAGTAAGGCAAGGTTGTAGCCTATGCCTCGAGACAGTTAAAGCCGCACGAAAAGAACTATCTGACATTTGATCTCGAGTTAGCTGCCATAGTTTTCGCTTTGAAAATATGGCGTCACTATCTATTTGGTGAAAAATGCCATGTCTATTCCGATTATAAGAGTCTAAAATACTTAATGACTCAGAAGGATCTGAATTTGAGACAACGACGATGGTTGGAATTGTTAAAAGACCACAAGCTTGTGATTGATTATCACCTGGGGAAAGCTAATGTGGTTGCTGATGCACTAAGTCAAAAATCACTATTTACTCTTCGTGCAATGAATGTGGATATAGCTATGACTGATGATGGTGATCGTTATTTGTTCAACAGATTTGCGAAGCTTAAAGAGTTGATGATAATTTGATGGCAAAAGGAAGCATTGTGGTTTGAATGCTGATTCAGAATTTCAAGTTGATCCTGAGGGATGTTTGCCATTCAGAAATCGAATATGTGTACCAGAGAATCCTAAGTTGATTCGAATGATTTGTAGTGAAGCTCATAATAGTAGATTGTCTATTCACCTGGGTAGTACGAAGATGTATAATGACTTGAAACAACATTATTGGTGGTATGGTATGAAACAAGATATTTTAGATTTTGTGTCAAAATGATTGATATGTCAGTAGGTAAAAGCCGAGCATCAGGTGCCATCAGGATTACTCCAGCCGATTATGATACATGAGTGGAAATGGGATCGGGTCACAATAGATTTCGTATCTGGGTTACCATTAACACCGAGAAAGAAAGATGCAATCTGGGTTATTGTTGATAGATTGACGAAGTCGGCTCACTTTATTCCGGTCCGTACAGACTATTCACTTGATAAGCTAGCTGAATTGTACATTTCTCACATTGTACGATTACATGGAGTACCTATTTCTATTATTTTGGATAGAGATCCGAGGTTTACGTCGCAATTTTGGAAGAAACTGCAAGATGTATTAGGTACTAAATTGCATTTTAGTACTAGTTTTCACCCTCAGACGGATGGTCAATCTGAACGTATCATTCAAATACTCGAGGATATGTTGAGATGTTGTGTTCTTGAGTTTGAGGGTACATGGGAACGATATTTACCTTTGATTGAATTTGCGTACAATAATTCTTTCAATCGAGTATCAAAATGGCACCTTATGAAGCTTTGTACGGTCGTAAATGTCGTACACCTTTGTATTGGACTGGACTAAGTGAAAGCAAGATACACGGGGTTGATCTAATCAAAGAGACTGAACAGAAAGTAAAAGTGATCCGCGAAAGTTTGAAAGTAGCGTCGGATCGGCAAAAATCATATTCGGGCTGGTTGCATATAGGTTGATGTTGCCACCTGAGTTAGAAAAGATCTACAATTTTTTCCATGTTTCGATGCTTCGGCAATATAGATTCGATCCTACTCATGTGATTAGTCCATCAGAGATTGAGATTCAGTCTGATTTGACCTATGAGGAAGAACCGATTCGTATTTTGGCTCGCGAAGTGAAAGAGTTGCGTAATAAGAAAATCTCATTGGTAAAAGTACAGTGGCATAAGCACGGGGTTGAGGAAGCAACTTGGGAGTTTGAGGATTCAATGAAAGAACGTTATCCTAGCCTATTCACCGGTAAGATTTTCTAGGACGAAAATCCTTAAGGGGGAGAGCTGTAACAACTCAATTTTGACCCTAATGGAAACAGTGGTTTCGGGACCATGAATTCGACTCAAAAAATATTTTAATATTATTTTTCATGTTTATTATGTGTGAATTGATGAGTGCAAAATTTTCGTATTAAAATTTGGTCATTTTGGTGCTTAATTGTGAAAAAGGGCTTAATCGCATTAAAAAAATTTGGTGGTTAAATAGGTAAGTACTAAACTGATGATGGTTTTATAAATTAAAGTATTGGTAGGATAATTTATCCATAATTAAGCTTAGTTGCCGGCCAAAATTTGCATGAAATAGTGTTTGGGATTTATTTGTTATATATTTTATTTTATGTTATAATGTTTGATACGATTCCGCCTCGGGGAGAGTCGAAATGTATGCGAGTTGTCTGATCGCTCACGAGGAGGAAATCAAGCCTTCTGTAATAATGAGAAAATATGGAAGAGTTGCGGAAGCTTTTAAGTGAATTGGTTTTAAGAAATAGGTAGAAGGTAAATGGATAGGTTCAACTTAGGATGGAAAGAAAGAAAGTTGGAATTTTGGTTTAAGGATGAATAGAGATAATTGGTGGAAATGAAAATAGGACTTAAACACGAAATGATTTAACACTAACGAGTGTCACCCGATTTCTATACTTGTTTAAGGTGGATGATGGAAATCGATATGGACCAAAGACTCGTTATCAAGAATGATAAGAACCTAAGGTATAGACTAATGGAAAAGAATCGATTGACGCCACAAGCAAGCTTGATAAGTCGGGATAGAAACTCGCATTTAAAGATAGAGAGAGATAATCTCACTCGATGAACAAAAGTTCATAAATTTTATAAAGGTTCATAAAACTGTCCTACAAATGAAATTTAGCAACTATTTATAGGCTAATATGAGCTAACCGAATAGTCATAAAAAAAAACTTAATGACTAAGTTAATTTTCAGCCATAAATTGCTGGAAAAATCTAGAAAGAAAATCCCTTGGTTTGCTTGACAAAATTCGGCTGAATGTGGCCTTGATGTGCTTGCAAATTCGGTGATAGTAAAAAGAACTCCAATGGTCGTTTCTAGAAGGTTAATTGTCCCAAAAAATTCGTCCAAGTCCATGTGTAGCCCTTGGGAACATCATTAGCCATGTTTCTAGAAGAAGAAATGAACTTTGGGCCACTTGAAAAGGCATGCAGCAGCTAGGTACGTCCCATGCAATAATTGAGCTATTAATTTGGTCTCTTTTGGCTTTTGGTTGAGAAGTTTCCAGCATTAAAACTCTTCTTTGAACAACTTTCATGTGGTTTAATTCAGCCCTTAAATCCCCTTGACCTTTGCATTGCACGAACAGCCCCTTGGAAGATGAGTGAGTTGCTGCCCATTTTAATTGATGCTTAAAAACATTCAATAAATTCATCCATGTACTTGTGCTTTCTCCCAACTGAATGGTGGCCTTGAATGGCCAAAAATTGGCAGCCATGGTGCATGCTTCCAGCCATCCATGTATCTCCAAGGTTCATTGAAGTATTTAGCCAAGTTCATTGCACCTAAGTGCATGCATCTCCTTTAATGCTCTCCAAAGGTTCGGCTGAACCTACAAAGGCCATGAATCCACATTAAATCAACCTAAATCAGATGAATAACATTAAAAACATGCTTTGGACACATCAAGGGACGTTTTAGACAAACTAAAGACACCATTAGTACATATTGAACTTTCGGCAGCAACTTAATTAACTAAAAATCTGCACATTTAATTTTAAAACCAAACATCTTAAAAACATGTAATAAAATGTGATAAATTAATTTAGGCTTAGACAAATTAAATCCAACACTAAATTAATTATTTGGACACATTTTAATTGCTGTAGAAAAATTAATAAATTAGCTACTCAATTTATTTAAAGTCTTAAAATTAACAAATCAGCTCAATGAGCTAGATTGAGCTCGAGTGAGCTCAAATTGAGCTAGAATGAGCTAATCCGGCTCAATTTGGAAGTGCATGAAGATGCACATGAGCTCCACGGCTCTTGGTCTCAATGATTCGAGCTCGTCATGTTGAAAAATATTGGATGCCCCGGACGTGCTCGCATCATCCCTCCCCTCTTCATGGCGATTCGTCCTCGAATCGAACTCTTGATTTCCTTGAACAAAATTCTCCTTGTTCAATTTTCCTCGATCAAACGGGACGGATGATAATGGCGTTACCTGAAAAAGATAACCATAAGTTAGCAAACATTCTTGCAAGCCAAATATAAGCAAAACAAAACAAATAAATGGCATGCAAACGGGCATAAACATTTTATCATACAAAATGAACAATGCTTTGTCAAATATTTGGAAATTAATAGAATAAGCTTCATGACATGCATTTGATTCAAAGGGATATCACAAGTCAAAGATTTCACGCGAATAACATGTCAAACGATAGATATATTCGTCACAAGCAGGTAATGAAGAAAACGCATAGGGCACTCGAAGTTGAACTCCTAAATCTTGAAGTGGACGATATATGAAATCACTCACACATGAATTACAAAATTTATCGTACACAAGAATCTTTTCGTCAATGAACAAAACGGATAGATCATAAATAGGCAAAATAGATCGATTAAGCATGTAATGATCTAAATGTTTCACAACAACGAAATCGGCAACGCAAAGCTTTTCATCATTCGAAGAGAGCAAAAATGTATCAACGGTTTCGAAGACTCACCTTTATGCGAGAGATAGACAAAATCAACCTTACCTTGCTTGACTTCACAAGTGAAACTTGATGATCGAATTTACCTTGCTCGATCAAGATGAACCTTCTCTTCGTAGGCATGTATTGTAGTGAAGCCTTGCGCTTGAATCAACATCTCTAAATGGATGGTAAATCGCAAATACAACCACAAGATTTGTTTAAGGAACTAATAAAAATTAAACAACAAGTTAACAAAATTGTTATCTTAATTAAAAGACAAGTATCGAGATGATAGAATTCTTTCGGACATACCACATGATACTTGAATTTTCCATAAGACAAATCAGACATATTCGGTTTTAAAAACATGTGTTTGATTACTTAAAACAGGATGTGGCATTGGTTTCAAAAATCAAATTTGTTAAACCAAAAGGAAATATGTAAGTTCAAGATCGAACAATCAAAGCTCTTGACGTGCTTCAAAATAGATTTACGTAAACTCAACGATTCCACGTTGGACAATGAACAATTCTCGTAAAACCACAATCAAACAAATGAGAATTAAGAGAAAAGTCATCATCATACCTTGACACGTCTTGCACTTGTTGGATTTATGCGTCTCCACCGTCACAATTTGTAACGCAATGATTTTCTTGAAATGCAGACTCGTCTTACCATCGCTTAAGTTGTCATAGTTAATCGTAAAATGGCAATCAACGAAGCTATCCACATAATCACAATTTTAGAAGGATTTGGCGGAGACGGATCATTTCAAACACTTATCTTCCTTACCTTCCGGCGAGGCGGTTCCATCTACCTTTTTCAACCAATTGGAAACGTCGCTCGTCGGGAAGATAGTGAAGTTGATAGTCATCGTTTGGTTCCTCAAAAACCTGAAACGAAGAAATAGAAGAAGAACAGATATCCGAAGAGTTAGTCAAAAAATCACTCTTTTTTCTTGCTTTTCTTGTTCATTCTTTTCTCTCGATTTTTTTTCAACATCTTTTTCTTTCTCACTTTCTTTCTCAATGTTTTTCTCAATTTCAATTTTCTTTTCTATTTTTTTGTTCTCACATTCTTTTTCAATGTTTCTTTCTTCATTTTCTTTTTTCTCGGTTTCTTTTTCTCTCACAATCTTTTTTTCAAATTCTTTCTCTTTTTCTTTTGGGCTTTCTCTTACATTGTGAGTACAACAAGAAGATGATTCAAAAGATTCAAAAATACAAGGATTAGACTCCAAGATTGAAGCAATGTTCTCATATATATCAAATGAACTTCTTGATGAAGATGAATCTTGATAGAAGTCTCTTGATCTTGAAGTCGATGATGAATGGGAGTCATGTCGGAATTCTTTTCTTGAATAATCATCGAAGGTGGGTCTCTGAGATGGTTGCCACTTCGTTTCTCGACTCGTTGTAGTGTGCTTTCGTCGAAATTTTTCCTCCGCTCGGTCCAAACGCCTTTGTATTGGACTTAACTTTTTCTCGAGCATTCGGTCCATTTCGCTCACCAAAATTGGAAGTCATCGGTGGAAAGTTCTTCCGAAACATGTTTATTGCTGAAAATAAAATCGTTATACAAAAGAAAATAGATAGAAAAGAGAAAATACCTTACCACAAAATCCTCACGAGCCACTGCAGAAAGAAAATCACTCACACTCGTGTTTAACTCAGATGATGGCTTTTTCTTTGATGATTTCACTCGTGCCTTTTACCGCTCTATCTCGTCTCACAAATTCGTACTTTGTTTCGGAAGACTCATCGTGGCTTGAGGGTCGGCTTCAAAATGGCTAACAAGGGAAAGATGTCGGGTATAGGGTAGGCTGAACAAAAGAAAAAATTTGGCTTCGGGTCCGTTGAACAAGGAAAAATTTTTTTTTTGGGGTAAGAAGAAGAACAAAGTAATACTTAAAAATTTCCACAAACCCTTTTTTTTTTCACCACACTTTTTTTTTTAACTTGTATATTTTTTTTTCAATTTTCGTTTTTTTTTCAATTTTTTTTCACTTCACATACAATATATTGAAATACAAGAACGAAAATTACAACTTACAAATTTTTTTTAAAATTTTTTCACTTACAAACCTATTTTGGCTTCTCGTACGTAGTCAAAATTCCTCGTTTTTATAGCTCTGATACCAGATGATACGATTCCGCCTCGGGGAGAGTCGAAATGTATGCGAGTTGCCCGATCGTCTACGAGGAGGAAATCAAGCCTTCGGGTAATAATGAGAAAATATGGAAGAGTTGCGGAAGCTTTTAAGTGAATTGGTTTTAAGAAATAGGTAGAAGGTAAATGGATAGGTTCGGCTTAGGATGGAAAGAAAGAAAGTTGGAATTTTGGTTTAAGGATGAATAGAGATAATTGGTGGAAATGAAAAATAGGACTTAAACACAGAAATGATTTAACACTAACGAGTGTCACCCCGATTTCTATACTTGTTTAAGGTGGATGATGGAAATCGATATGGACCAAAGACCCGTTATCAAGAATGATAAGAACCTAAGGTATAGACTAATTGAAAAGAATCGATTGATGCCACAAGAAAGCTTGATAAGTCGGGATCGAAACTCGTACGAAAGATAGAGAGGAGATAATCTCACTCGATGAACAAAAGTTCATAAATTTTATAAAGGTTCATAAAACTGTCCTACAAATGAAATTTAGCAACTATTTATAGGCTAATATGAGCTAACCGAATAGTCATAAAAAAAAACTTAATGACTAAGTTAATTTTCAGCCATAAATTGCTGGAAAAATCTAGAAAGAAAATCCCTTGGTTTGCTTGACAAAATTCGGCTGAATGTGGCCTTGATGTGCTTGCAAATTCGGCTGAATGTATTTGATAGTAAAAAGAACTCCAATGGTCGGTTTCTAGAAGGTTAATTGTCCCAAAAATTCGTCCAAGTCCATGTGTAGCCCTTGGGAACATCATTAGCCATGTTTCTAGAAGAAGAAATGAACTTTGGGCCACTTGAAAAGGCATGCGCAGACTAGGTGCGTACCATGCAATAATTGAGCTATTAATTTGGTCTCTTTTGGCTTTTGGTTGAGAAGTTTCCAGCATTAAAACTCTTCTTTGAACAACTTTCATGTGGTTTAATTCAGCCCTTAAATCCTCTTGACCTTTGCATTGCACGAACAACCCTTGGAAGATGAATGAGTTCTTTGCCCATTTTAATTGATGCTTAAAACATTCAATAAATTCATCCATGTACTTGTGCTTTCTCCCAACCGAATGGTGGCCTTGAATGGCCAAAATTGGCAGCCATGGTGCATGCTTCCAGCCATCCATGTATCTCCAAGGTTCATTGAAGTATTCACCAAGATCATTGCACCTAAGTGCATGCATCTCCTTTAATGCTCTCCAAAGGTTCTACTTGAACCTACAAAGGCCATGAATCCACATTAAATCAACTTAAATCAGATGAATAACATTAAAAACATGCTTTGGACACATCAAGGGACGTTTTAGACAAACTAAAGACACCATTAGTACATATTGAACTTTCGACAACAACTTAATTAACTAAAAATCTGCACATTTAATTTTAAAACCAAACATCTTAAAACATGTAATAAAATGTGATAAATTAATTTAGGCTTAGACAAATTAAATCCAACACTAAATTAATTATTTGGACACATTTTAATTGCTGTAGAAAAATTAATAAATTAGCTACTCAATTTATTTAAAGTCTTAAAATTAACAAATCACTCAATGAGCTAGATTGAGCTCGAGTGAGCTCAAATTGAGCTAGAATGAGCTAATCCGGCTCAATTTGGAAGTGCATGAAGATGCACATGAGCTCCACGGCTCTTGGTCTCAATGATTCGAGCTCGTCATGTTGAAAAATGTTGGATGCCCCGGACGTGCTCGCATCATCGTTATAAATTATAATATAATAATATAATAGTAATAAAGCATTAAATAAGTGGAAGAACATTTTTTTTTATCATCTTGTCTTCCTTACTTGCTGAAACTAAAGAAGAAAGAAAGGGCTTGAGCTCTCAAAACTTTCGGCCATTGCATGCTTAATTAAGGTATGTAATTGAGTTCGGTTTTTGATAATTTTTATATTTTTGAGATCGTTGCTTTGAATACTAGCTAGCCCAAGCTTGAATTTTTGAATTTGATGAAGTATTCATGAAATGCCATTGTTGATAGTTTGATGAAATTTTTGTTTAGTAATGGAAAATAAATATATGATGTTAGATTGATAAGTTTAATTAAGACATTTTGTTGGAAATGTTTAAATGGGATTAAATTGTGAAAATTTTAAATTGAAGGGGTCAATGAATTGTTTGAGATTGAATTAAGGCTAGGAATATTCGGCCCTTAAGAAGCTTAGTCCAATTTTGAGTATTTTGTGTTTTATGCAATAGGGACTAAATTGTAAAAATGTAAAATGTTAGGGGCAAAATGGTAATTTACCCATTAATGTGTTTTTGGATTAAATTGAATGAAAATATGTTTGAATGAGCTTAATTTGAAATTATTTAGATCAAAAACAAAAAGAATAGAGATTGGTTCGGGGAAAAGCGAAGTTGAACGAATAGCCGGGAAAACCTAATCCGTCGATTTCCGAGGTAAGTTTTTAAGCAATTGAGTTGAATTAAATTTTATTTTTTTTTAAAAAAAGGTTGTTTATAATTTTTAATAGAGTTAAATATGTTCTATGGTGTAAAGCCGAATATGTGATATTTGAATTAAAGATAAAGATAGCCGAATGTGATACATAGACATGTTAATGAAATAGTCATGAGAAATATGAATTTGAAATATGAACACAGCCAATTGTGAGATATATTTATATGTCAATAAATAGCCGAATGTGATGTTGATTTGGTGAGGAAATAAGGTAAGTTGTATATACATGTATAAATGAGAAATTTTAATACCGCTAAGTGTACAAAATTGGTTGTTATGCACTAAGCGTGCAAATTTAACATCCGAGTACTAAGTGTACGAAATCGGATAGTAAGCACTAAGTGTGCGAATTTAACATCCGAGTACTAAGTGTGCGAAATCGGACAAAGAATCTTAATTGCATGATTTGAACTTCAAAACACATTTGGTACAAAGGAATTTCGATTTATGAATATCGAAGGTGTGAGTGTAAATACCATTTTAATGGTTGAATTCAGTAAGTTTTAGATACTATGAGAGGTTATTATTTGAATGGTAAGTATAAATTTCATAAGTAGTATATGTATAAAAACCGATTATTGAATGTATGTATGTATGTTCAGATTTTGTAACTATGAAAGGTGATAGATTAGTATGCTTTTGTACTTGAATGATGAATGGATTTAAGACTTATGAGTAGTCTATTTTTAAATGTTTGGATATTCGGTTTAAGGGTTAATAAATGTGTAAATTTTCTATTACAATGCATTTTGGCTTGTTATGTAATTGCTTATAACTTACTAAGCTAGATAGCTTGCTGTGTGTGTTTGTTGTATGGTTTTATAGATTTTAAAGTTTAGCTACAAGCTCGGGGATTGTTTTGGAACATCATCACACTATCGATCGCTATTTCAATATTTTAAAAGTTTGAAACTATGAACATATATGGCATGTACAAGCTATAAATATTATGTTTGGTTTTGAAGTTGTATATATTTGTATAAGCCATGCGAAAATGGCTTGTCCATCTTGTTAATCTTGGAATTTATATTTTAGCTTGATGATTATATTTGGTTGTGGTTTTGGTTGATTTATTTTTAGTATATATAAGTATGGTTAATATATAGAGTTTAAATGAAATGGAGTAAAGATGTTATAAACTAGTTAACCATATTTTGCAATGAAACAGTTTTTGATTAGCAGCAGTGAGGTGATTTTGAAAAATTACCAAAAATATGAGAAATGGAATTAGAAAGTGAATAAGATATATAATTAAAGCTTATTGAGTCTATTTTTAAATGAAAGAAACAAAGTAAGCAAAGAAATTTTATATTATGAGATATTTAAATTTTAGTGAGACTATTTTGAATGACTTTATCATCCCCTTTTCTGTCTTGGAAAACTTATTAAAAATTGTAAAAAGATAATAATGGAGCATAGTTTATATGCTTAGAATCCTCATTGAGTCTATTTTTGATTGGAATAAATGAGAACATTATTTGAATTCTGTAATATGAGATAATTGAGTTTATGTAAAGATAGGTCAGAACCATCAAATAGTGAAACAGGGAAACTTTAATGATTAAACTGTACTAATGGGTGTATGAAAAATTCGGAAAATTATAGTAAAAAGATATATGAGTATAGTTTTAAGAAAAATTTACGGATCTAAATTTTGAGTTTTTTTAACTTGAGTTATAGTCAATTTATTCAACATGACGCAAATGGATAGTTTCAATTTTTATGCCCTGAATTAGTAGTTAAGTCTATTAATGCCTCATGCTCGACTCCGGCAACGGTCTCGGGTAAAGGGTGTTACACAGATGGCGCTGTCCCTTGAGCGGGCACAGATGCATTACTTTCTACATCTTCAGCTACAGCTCTTTCGGGATCCATTACTATATGAAAACACATTTTTAGCTGTCAGGATTCATCACACTATCGCAATCATATATATGGCATGTATAGCTAGACACTTACACGCTACATTAGTCTGAGAATCAAATAAACCGTAGCTCTGATACCAATCAAATGTAACACCCCTAACCCTTGTTCGTTGCCAAATTAGGGTTAAGAGGCATTACTGGACAAACAAAACTTTTACAGACATCTCATATCATAGCTTGGTCAATCACATCAAAGCGTCCCTTAAGTAGGTCCACGTGACCTCCAACATGCTTAGAATAAGGTCGGGACTAAGCCGAAAACGTACGAAAATTCTAAAAAATTTAAAACTTTTCAAAGTTACAGAGGTCACACGCCTGTGTGCCTCCTACGGCCTTCAGACTCGCCCGTGTGTCTAAGCCATGCCAAAACAGGGCATACATACTGACTTGTTCACACGGCCACCAGACACACCCGTGTGTCATGGCCGTGTGAAATTAAGCTAGCTACTGACTTGGTCACATGGCCACTAGGCACGCCCGTGTGCCATGGCCGTGTAACTTGCCTAGGCACACTTCGAAGTGGCCTTTGAGCCACACAGCAGAGACACACGCCCGCGTCCTTTGGCCGTGTATGCAAAATAGGCCATTTGCAAGGCCAAAATGCCACCCACACTTGGGTCATACCTACAAGTAGTTACAAGCCTATTTCCACACATAATTGGAAACCACATACATGTCAAATGATCAACATATCATCCCATAAATTTCTATTCATGTCAACTTATATACCAAATAACACAACTAAAACACATGCATAACCAAACATGATTCATCCACAATATCACTAGATCACAATGGCATCAATCCATCATTAAGCTTACTATTCATAAGACATTTTCATTGCCATTAAGCCATATCATAACATGCATCATATACCAAATTCACACATGCATATTTCCAACATTTATCTAACCACATGACATGGCTAATTTCATATCTTAAACATATTTCTCAAAACAACTAGCCTAACATGCCATACTTAGTATATACATTTCCAAATGGTACCAAAATGAGTTTGAGTAGTGTGATGACGATCCTTGATGGTCTCCGAGCCTTCAGTAGCTTTAGCAACCTATAAAATAGAGTAAACACACACACAGAGTAAGCTTTCCAAAAGCTTAGTAAGCCATATACAAATAAACTTAGCGTATAATACACATAGCCACATTGATACATCAACATTAATACTTCTCATGTGCAAAATTCATCACATATCCTTTGGCTCAATTATTTATCCATCACTTACCACATTCCTCAATTCAAGCATCACTTATCCACATAGCTCATTCAAGCTTATATATCACATATTATATCATCAAATCCATATACACATTCATTTTGGTAAGTTCATTTATATATACTTACCTTTCATACACATACATAGTGTACCTTTCAAGCGTACCTGATCGTGTGTCAGAGTCTTAAAAATTTATATAATGAATGATCTAGCCTAAAAACTAACTATGACAACGACTTGAGGCAAGCGCACCTATCGAACAGTAGTATAGTTTAGTGGCAAGACCGGATTGTAGAACCCAAAGGAACCAAAAGTACTAATACTAACTTTATTTTTATTATTTAACCTAAGAATTAAAGGAATTATTGTTTAACCTAAAATTAACTAACTACTAAGCTAAAGATGCTAAGACACAGAGAAGGAATTGGGGAAAATACTTGAGGGAAAAACCAATTGATTGAGACAATACCCGACGAAGAATACACCTAGACTTCACTTGTCATTTAACTCTGAACCAGATGATTTATTCACTTGACTTGATCCGTAGGATTCCCTAACTTATATTAACACCTCTCTCGAGGCTACTAATGTTTAAGGTTTATTAATTGAAATCTCTTTCTAATTAATACCCCTAGAATTGCATTAACTCGATCTATGGACTCCCATATTAGGTTTGAGCCTAATCTGACAGATTTTTGTCATCCTATCTCTAGGGTTGCGATCAACTCCGCTTAACTATGCTAGATCTATTCTTAGATAGGGTCTATTCCTCCTCTTCCTAAGAGCATAACTTGAATCAATATCCTGAAATATCAAAACAAGAATTATGTAATGCCTCGAATTTGGGCCTAGAAGTATTGGGCCTATTGGGCTTTGGGTTTTGGGTCTCAGAAAATTTTTACTTGAACGAGAAAATGACAATTGGCATGTGGGCTTTAAGGGTTAATGAATTTGGAATGTCTAGAAGTGTTGGAAAAGTCCTGGGATCAAGTAATGGTACAGGAAAAATTTTGGTTTTAGCCCCAAGGGAACTGTGACTTCAGTTAGTAGGCCTCTTAAGCAGATTGAGGGGAAAATAGGACGCAAGTGGGCCTGTGGTCCAATGGCAAGGTGGCGTCACTTGGGGAGCTATAAGGTGGCGTGTTGTCAGCTGAGAAGGTCCAAGGTTCGAGCTTTAGGAGTGGTATTTTTGGAGTGTTTTATTTTGCATAGGAGGACGGCCAGAATTTTGTTGAATATCAACTCTTACGTTGGAGTATTTGAATGGTAAGGGGAACTGATATTGGAGGAAATTCAGATAAGGCTAAGGTGTTATCAGGGAGAAAAGTTAGGAGATGAGAAGTGGGAAGAGTTGGTGCTAAATGTGTAACACCCCAAACCTGGCCTAGACGTTACGACCGGATCTGGTATGTCACAGGAAAGGGTGTTTAAAAGAATTTTGGAATTTTAAAGAATACCGTAGTTTTGAAAACTTTTCGATTTGTGTTTATAACTTGAAAATAATATTTAGTTAAAGAGTTTCCTACCAACTCCTATTTCAAATAACTATTAGTTGAAGTTGGGTTTTGAGGTACGAAAACCAAAAATTAGAGGCAATCTGAAACGTGATATTTTGAAATTAGTGTTTGTAGTATTAAGAAAACCCCAAGTTAAATTATTTCATGCTTGGATCCATACGTTGATATTTTGGAAAACCTTTACTTACATTTGTAAGAAAAACCCATTTCTCGACAGTTCATAACATATATAAAATCAGCATTTAATCAAAACCCCGAAATAAAGTTAAAGTGGCCTTATTACAAATTAAAATCCCGAAATAAAAATAAGTTCAAACGTAAGTACGAATTTACTAAAGAAATCACAACGCATGGCCACCTCGAGTCCGCCCGGCTCCAAAACCCGCGATCTACTGATTACCTGCAAAATTTAGCAGAGGGGTGAGTCACCAAGACTCAGTGTGCAAATCCCCATATAACTCAACTGGGCCTTAGCCCATTCAATATGGCATATGTCACATGTATGCAATTCAGCCTAACCTAGTCTAGCTCTCCATCCAAACGCCCATGGCATTAAGCCATTGTGGTTCTTTACCACCGTGGTCCTAGACCACTCGTGACGAAGTCACTAATATATATAATCATGGGGCCAACCCACTATGGTCTTAGACCACCGTGACAATCTCTGATTAATTATATATATGTAGGGCCAACCCACTATGGTCCTTGACCACCGAGACAAGTCACTGATTTATGTGTTCGTGGTTTCAACCACTGTGGTACTTAAACCACTCGTGACAATAGTCACTTAATTATCACTTCCCTTTTCACTCAACTCCAAGCCCATGCTCATTACATCATGCTAAAAATGGATGCACATACTATTAATGTATAACTGCTAATTATTCTTACATGCATATGATATAAGATATCATCGAATATCATCATAGTGGAACTTACAGTTGTCTCCAACCTTACCCACTAGGGCATCTCGACTGCCAAATTAGTCTTATCGGCCTCTAACCATCACAGTTAATAGCATAAGCAATAAAAAGACGTGTGAGTAATACACACCTGATAACGCTTAGTACCACACTTTCTACGTCGAAGCTTTCACTAGCAGGGACGACAGCTATTTGCCTATCCCAGGCGGACATCGGCTCTCTACCACAGCTCGACGAAAAATCCCAAACTGCTGACACAACACGCTTCTTAAACTTAGGAGTAGGGATTACAGATACACCCCCCTCCTCGGTTTGACTTACACTTGCATCCATGGAGAATCTTTGATCAGTACATAAGGAGAAGCGTATATTAACTAAATAACGGAATTTGGTTAAGGCACAACACCTTTGAAAGGAATAAATAACCAAGAAATCACAAGATACCCCTTACCTCAAGAACCCGAATAGAGTGATTCGACTCGGCAACCAACAACCCTTCGACTTTGGACTACCAACACTCGGCTAAAGAAGTTTCCCAGAGTAACGTCCCCAAAACGAGAAAAGAGGAAGGGTAGGAGATTAGTCGCAAGCCATTAATCAATAACAAATAGCCATTTGGCTATGGCTTCCATAAAATCGAAAGGAGAAGAGAACCTTGCGGGTTAAACCCTTACCTTGCTACATGTCAAAGATCGATTGATAAAGAATAACCAAGCCGAAAAAAGAGAAAGAAGATTTGGCTTTTAACCAAAGAGAAAGGAAAGTCTTACCTTGAATAATACAGAAGCAGAGTGGAATCGATTCGCTTGGGATAATAGGAACTAGTCGGCTAAGAGAAAATAATAGGGTGTTAATAGGACAGATGCAAAGTTTCGGCTTGCAAGAGAGGAGATGAGAGTTGAACTAGGTTGGGTTATGGTGTTTAAGAGGAGCAAAGAAGATGAAGATTCAGCAAGGGAGGTGACTTCAAGGGATTCGGCTTGTGAGGAAAATAGCAAAAGAAAATGAATTCAAATGCAAAGGGTGAATGGTGAAGAAAGGTTCGGCCAAAGGTGTTTTGGTAACCCTTAAGAAAGAAAAAGTGCACAAATAGGGAGGTTTGAAATCAAGGGAGAAAAGATGAGAAAAGTTGAGAACACCAAACCAAAAAAAAAAATGAAAATGAAAGGAGACCTTAGATGCTCTTAGAAAGTTTCAGCACACCTCAACTAGGCAACTTCAAAAACAAAACCAAAGTTCCCACACAAATTTGACACACCCACCTAACAAGTCAAAACCGATTGTGCTCCCACCAACATCCCCTTTGTTGATCGTAACCCCCCTCTCAAGAGACCCCCCATTTTCGGCCACCACCTCACCAACATCAACCCACGATTTCCTCCTACTTTCACTCCCCTTCAACCATTCAAACCTTGTTGACCCGTTCAAACCCTACAAACTCTTCATGGCCACCCATTCGAAATGTTTGACTCATTCTTCTCCCACTCCCTCATAGTCCTGGCTGAATCCACTTCTCCCCTATCCAGGTGCCAAAAATATAGCTTTAAAGTGAGGCCTATGGGATTCGAACCTCTCCCCTACTGCTACTCCCTTATGATGCCACATCCCTGCACCTTAAGTGGCATCTCCATGCCATTTTACCACACCTCTTCTTGTGTTAATAAGCACAAGTAATTACCCTTAAGGCCTTCCTCAGCTAGCTCTCCCCTAAAGTGCCTAAAAATAAAATTTTCAACAAGGCTCAAGCTTAACCTCGAGCCTTCTCGGGACCCCCAAACATACCAAATTAACAAACAAATCATGCCAAACACACAAAGACATAAAATGCACAGCCCCTAATACCAGGATGTTACAGAATGGGACTGTAGGGGGAAGATAGGATTCGACTTTGGCTATAAAAAAGGGGTGTCGAATTCATTGAAAGGTTCCTTGGGTTCTATTATTTCTTCCTTTTCTTCCCTTCATTCTTTTCTCCCATTGTCGAATTCTTTTGAGAGGCTCTTTGAGTTTTCATTATTTTATTTTTCTTCTTCCTTTCCCCCTCAATCCGTTTCTCCCATTGCTGAATTCACCTATAGCCGAATTCTTCATTGCTGAAATTACCATCAGCCTTCCTT
Source organism: Gossypium rotundifolium (assembly GCA_025506655.1). Taxonomy (NCBI): domain Eukaryota; kingdom Viridiplantae; phylum Streptophyta; class Magnoliopsida; order Malvales; family Malvaceae; genus Gossypium; species Gossypium rotundifolium. The sequence continues at coordinate 121,960,866 of CP106728.1, forward strand.
GCTGAGATTCCTATTTGTGCCAAACCCTTGTTGTTTTCCTCCATTACAAATCGATTATTATCTACTATCAGTCAAGGTTAAAAGCCAAATTTAGGCTAAAGGATCAAAAGTGGATTTGGTAAGTAATCGGTTAACGTCTTTTGTATGTTTTGTTAAAAGCCGAAAGGCTATCTAACTGTCCTGCCGTTAACTCTGTGATAACAAGAATAAGGTTCAAAGATCGCAAGCGTGGTAGGATCGTTAGCAAGGGGTAAGTGCACTCAACTCGATTGTGGTTTAAGTAAATGGCTGAATTTGTGTATGATCTATAGGGGTGACTTATGTGGATTATGAGTCACTCAAAATTTGATGGTGTATGTGTTAGTGCAGATCTAAGGAATACTCCTGATTAGTAGCTAAGGAAGGGCTATTAGAACCCGGTGGCACACAGTAAGGTTACGGTAAGGCTTCGGCTTTTGGTAAATGTTTTGATTTAGTGATTGATTGAAAGTTGGTTGGTTGTAGGTTCAAGGCTAAGGATAGTATAGCACGTCGCAGTAACCAGGTGTGTACAAACACTACACAAACATGATATCGGTAATCCGGAAAGTCGAAAAGTCAAAAGTGCCTAAATGGGCCCGGTGGGCCCTGAGGCTAAGTTTGATGAAATCAATTGATTTGGTTATATGAATTAAGTTAGCCATGCATGTTACATGATCTTGAATTGTTTTGGGCCTAATAGGCCATAAGAATGAAATTTGGACCTAATGGGCCATAAGGATATGATTTGGGCATAAGGGGCTATATGAACATAAAATCGGCTTGATGGGCTTTACGAGGACGTGGACAAGTATGCCAAGGTTTAATGGACTTTAGGCCTAGTTCTGAACAACTCTTAAACCACATAAGACTTAATCTAATAATTAAACATGTCCGTGGACAAGTCCCTGGGTTAGAGTGTGGCAACGGGCATATGCATGTCTAAGATTAATCTAGGGAGAGCTTGGTACTTAAGCGCTCCCAGTGGCCCACCTCCTCTTCTCTGAAATCCTACTTGGTGCATAGTGTCTGTTCACTTTAGCCGCAAGGACTTGTTAATGGGCCAAATTTCATAACTAAAACCCGAGAGGGACCAAATACTCCTGATTTGGAAATTATCGAAATATCCTTAGATTTGTAAAATTACTAAAGTACCCCTAATTTGTAAAATTACTAGAATACCCTTGATTTGAGAAATTACCAAAATATCCTTAAATTTGCAAAATTACTAAAATACCTCTAATTTGCCAGAATACCCTTGATTTGCAGAATTATCAAAATATCCCTAATTTACAAAATTTTTAAAATACCCCTATTTTGCAAAATTACGATAATACCTCTATAGGGTAGAATTATGATAATACCCCGGTAGAGTAGAATTACGAAAATATCCTTGATTGTGAAATGACTAAAATACCCATATTTGATGAGTATGAGTTTTGTAGATGTTACTCATGTGCATGCTGCATTCATATGATATTCTGTTTAGGATGCATATGGGTGGGAATTATGGTACAGAGGAAGAATTTGAGGATCACATAGTCGCATGACGATCGTGGATCCACCGGTGGCTTTAAGCCCATTATATGATTAGCGACTTTCTTTGCAACGTTGAAATAGTGCCCTTTGTTGGTGCTACCTTTGGAGTGTAGCGGATGGGTGGGTCGATTTAGAAATCCCCACAGGAGTGTAGGGTTGGAAGGGAAATGGAGTGTAGCTGATGGACATTTGGGGAGGGTTTTGCATAACCTTGTTTTCATGTGATATGATATGATATAATATGAGGTCATTGTGGGCTAAGGACCAAGACCACCGATTTTGATGGGCTTAGGCCCAATGTGATAATTGCATATTGAATTGATTGCCAAGGGTCGTACACATTGAGTTTTGAAACTCACACCCTTTTTATTAAATATTTTAGGTGATCCACAGTAGACGGCTTGACGTGGGAGGGGGTTCGGAGATGGCCACACTACAAGATAATTAGGAATTTTGCTTATTAGTTTCAAAAGACATGATTTTAATCATTTTACTTTCGTGGGTTGTAATAAGGCCTTGTACTCCATTTTGACTTTAGATTTTGTGTTTTGTTATCATTGTTCAATTGTTTACGTAATTATTAAACTTAAATAAATTTCTTAAGTTTAAACATGATTTTTGAGATAACTTTAACTTATGGGCTTTTACTTAAAAACATGGGCTTTTATCATTACTTAACAAGTTTCGAGGATTTTGGGCTTTTAGGCCTTAAATTTTAACTTAGTAAAATCGATTTGGAATTGTCCTTAACGTGACATCACCGGATTCAGTCATAACGTCTGAGCCAAGTTTAGGGGTGTTACAAATTAAGAACACATAGTTAAGAACAAATCAAGTATTTATCATAAAGCTCAGAAAACAATAACAAGATCCGTCTTAGGTTTCATCCCCCTCAGGTATTTGAGGGGTTTAGTTCATAATTATAAAAGAGTACATCTCAGAAGAAAATATAAAACAAAACATAAAGAAAACCCTAAAATCCCCTGAAGGAATTGAAGAAGAGATCCTCATTCTTGAGTATGATTCCAGCTTCTTGAGATGAACCAACTGGCTTTATTCGAGTGAATCCCACAATTCAGCCCCTCTGGCTTGGCTCTTTGGCCTAGTTGAATGCCCCTTAAGGTTGGCCTCTAGGGTGTTTATATAGGCTTTTGGAATGTCTTTCTTTGCCTCTAAGTACCCAAATCTGAATGAAACTCTTCTTTGCTACATCAGGGACATGCCCATGTAATTCGAGTTATAAGCCATTGTCGGTCCTGCTAAAGAGGCACGACCGTGTGACTCGGGGTCCAGGTCGTATGGATTTCGTACTTTGGCCCATTTTCTCCGTTTTCAGCCCATTTCTTATTCTTTTTATCCTCCGGTGCTCTCTTAAGTATAAAACATGAAATTAAAGGATTAGGAGCACCTATTTCCATAATTAAAGGGATAAATTATCCAAAAGTATGCTAAATGTGGGATTAAAATATGTGTATATTATGGTTTATCAGTACCTGAATCATTATACAGTTCACTTAGCCATTCACATCTCGGACTTGCCTGTTGAACCGTTTGGAATCTATTAGGATACTCAGAAAGCTTAGAATAATCATACAATGCCAACGTCCCAGACGAGGTCTTACATGTACTCAAATATCGATGCCACTGTCCCAGACAGGGTCTTACACGAACCAAATACGATGCCAATGTCCCAGACATGGTCTTGCATGTAAATCTCATATAGATGCTAACGTCCCAGACGTGGTCTTACACGAAATCTCGAATCAACACCAACATCCCAGTCGTGGTCTTACATGATATCACATAATGGATACCTATGTCATGACATATGCAATCCTATCTATTCCTAGGCTCATACGGACTTCTCGGACTTAAACAACTTGTCGACTTATTCTTAAACTTGGATTTCACATACATTCCATCTCAATGGATATTCATAGCAATTCAAATTTCATATTTACACAAATAGTTCAATTCAAATACATTTAATTGTATATCGACTTACCTCAGATTCGGATATTAGATCGGATTCGATTATTCGACAACTTTTGACTTTCCATGATCTAAGTTTGTTTTCTTCGGTTCTTGAGCTATACATATTCAAATTTAATCCATTTATTCAACAACTCATTCAATTCAATCCAAAAACACATATTTAGGGCAATTTGCAAATTAACCCTCACATATTCACATTTGGACATTTTAGTCCCTATTTCACAAAATCACAAAATACACAAAATTATCGAATATTCATGTATCTCATACAAGTCCATACAAGTCCATACATTTCAATTATTTCATAATATAGTCCCTCAAAATTTCATTTTCTCAATTTAATCCAAAATACTCAAATTCAACAAAACTTCAAAGACAAACTATGATAATCCAACACATATCTTTCATATTTCACTATCAAACATCACAAAACACATGAGTTCATCAAAGGCTCATTTCAAAAACATCATCAATTCTCAAAATTAAGACATGGGTTTCAAAGTTTACGAAGCAACGATTGCAAAAACGTAGAAATTATCAAAAATCGAACAAAAACTAACCTTGAATCAAGCCAAAACCATGGCCGAACCCTTGCTTACTCTTTTCTTTCTTTCCTTTCAGTATTCAGCTAGGTGAAGGATGATAATATCTTATTTTTAGCCTTTTGTTTGATTATAATCATATTATTAATCTATTTACTATATTAACCTTTCAATTAATATTTAAAACAAATATACATTAAGGGCATACTTATCCTTTACCACCCACTCACCTTATTAATGGGCTAATTGCCTATTAAGGACTTCACATAATAAAGCCACATCATTTTGGCCATTAATCAAATAGAAAGCCACTTTTACGAATTTAACATGCAAAACTTTAACACATGCTTAATCACATATCAAAGGCACAGAAAATAATATTAAATATTTTACTAACTCGAATTTGTGGTTCTCAAACCACTATTTCGACTAGGGTCAAAATCGGACTGTTATAAATTTGGGGAGGGATTTTAAGAGAAAATCAAGGGAGATGAGGGGAGAGGGAGTGTTTTACCAATTTGAGACTCTGAGGCACTCAAGAATTTGAATAGAGGGGTATTTCTCATTTTGGTTCTTCTTTGTATGTGCTTTTTCCCTCTACCGAAACCTCTTCATCCTTTTTTCTTTACATTTTTCTTTCTTTTCCCTCTGCCCAAACCTCTTCTCCCCTAAATCGTTTCCTTTTTTTCTCCCTCTTTGCCACCACACTCTCCTAGCCTTCTCTGCCGACTTGGTCTACTCCTCCTAACACCTGCTTGTGTTGGCCGAATATACCTTTTCTTTTCTTCCCATATCCTCTTCTCTCTTTTTTCAACTATTGGCCGAATACACCCTCTTCCTTTCCCTACCTCTTCTTTGTTTCTTTTCCAAATACTTACGATGCTTGCTGTTATTTCTTCCTGGCCAATTCTCTCTTCTTCTATCCTCATTGTGCCGACTTTTTCTTTGATCTCTTCTGATTTAGTGTTCCATTTCTAGTCTACGATTTGGTACTTTTAGTAAGTTGATATTCATTTTGGCTTTAATCGTTCTTGTAGATACTTGTTAATAAGGGGTTTCGACTAGATTGCAGGTTATAACTCGAGATCTAGTGATCATCATTTTCCAGTGGGTGAAGTGCGTAGGGATTCGGTTGTTCAATCAAGGTAAGTGGCTGGTGATCAAGTGGATATATATATTAAATAGGGTTTGTTTTAAATTCAATTGATATGTGAGTAACCAAATGTTGTGGGTGAACATAGGTTCTGGAGTGATCGAGGACTGTCTGCTCATCTTTTGTAACCAGGGGTGCAACAGCACTCTATAAACAATATCGGTGAAATGCCGAAAAGTGTGTGTAAACACTTCCTAAAGCGTGAATCGGCAAAATCTAAAAAATGTAACCATTGGCACTCCACGAGCATACGCTCGCTCATGTAGTAACCAAATGCGTAAAAACTTGGGGTTCGACTGTTGAGGCCACCATGAATGATTTCATGGTCTTGGGTCGTTTTGGGCCATGTTGGGCCAAAATAGGCCATGTGGGCCCAACATGCTTGTGGGTCCCACGGGTAAACCACACGAATGTGTGGGGAATATTGGGCCAAGCTGTGTAATTTACATGGTCGAAACCAATTTTAGGCTACGTGGGACACACGGGCGTGTGGGCCCATATTGGCCCACATTATGGGCTTTGGGCCCATTTTTACTATTTGACTGTTAAGGTTGCACAGGTCACCCAAGGCGATTGTAGACCTATTGATGTGTCGATAAGTATACCTTGACCCTAAACTGATAAAATGACTGATATGCCCCTATGGTAAAATGACTGTTATGCCCCTATGTTATGTATGACCGTATATGAGCATGCCATGATCTATATAAATATGTTGCATCCATGTGTGATATGTTGCATGGGATGGGATTATTATGATTGAAAGAAGTGTACTGTACTGGCAGCTCTACTGCAAATACTGTTTAGTGCCACAACCGGTGCTAATTTTTGGAGTGTAGGGATGGGTGGGTGATTTTATCCCCACATGGAGTGTTGGGCTGGATGGAGTGGAGTGTAGAGGCTAGATGGGTAGGATTTCTAATTGCATGCCTAAACTGTTACTGTCACTGAAATGGGCTAAGGCCCACACTGATATTGATTCTATAATGGGCTAAGGCCCAACTGAACTGAATAGTTATTGATTTGGGTTTAGGCCCGGACTGCACTTGCCTAAGGCATAATTGGCTATTTATTTGCATGGGGTTACACACTGAGTTTTCATAAACTCACCTCTCTGTTTATCTATACAGGTAATCCCCAGTCTTAGGCGGATCGGTGATGCAAGGGATTTAGAGGTGGCCACACAACTGCACCTATTTTTATATTTAAATTTATTACCAATAAATTTAATTTTGGTTTTTGTTATGTAATAAGGACTTTTTAAATTTTAAATTTTAATTTGGGGATTTTACGTATTTTAATTCACATCTGAGTAGTAGTAGGACGTAATTTTTCAAAAGATAATTGGTTTTCAAAACACCACGTTTTCGTAACCTACTATAAAAGCTTCCGCATCAAACATGGTTTTAAAGTTTAGTAACAAACTAATATGATCAATGTTCTACTAAAAATAACTTGAGTTTTAAAAAAACAAGATACCCTAAAGTTTTTTGTTAAGAGCATAAATGAGATTTAATAATAGAATGGATTTTCCAAAGTAACTATGTTTTCAGAAAACACTTCGATGTGATACCACCAGATCCAACCATTAAATCTAGGTCGGGTTTGGGGTGTTATAGAGAGTTACATGAGCAAGGACATAGGTTGGGACATGGCTTTGTGTCCCTAGTTTGAAGGTTACACGGCCTGAGACACAAGCGTGTGTGTCTCAGTCGTGTGAAGCATAGGGCCTGGCCACATGGCCGTGTGACCCTTATTTCCAAATTTTTGTTACTTTTTCCTAGACTTTCCAAATGATTTCAAATTGGACCCGAATCATTTCTAAGGTATTTTTAGGGCTTTGAAAGATCGTTCTAGAGATGGTGTGTATGTATATAATTTGTTTATGATTTTATTAGGTTATTGAATGAAGTTAATTTTAATTTTTTTATTGTACGGTAATGCTCTGAACCTAAATTGATGATAGATATGGGTTAAGGGTGTTACAATGACCTCTGAGAACTGTATTGGTGGCCTGGATTGAAGCGAGTTGTTACAAAATTTATGGTGAAGTGCCTAACTTTTTAGAAAGTCAAAGCAGAGCATCAATATCCTTCAAGACTGCTACAGGCACTCAAGATTAAAGAGTGAAAGTGGAAAAGGATTACCATGGATTTTGTGTTAGGTTTCCACTGACTACGACCAAGAAGAATGATATTTGACTAATTGTATACTTTGCAAAGGCTCATAGAGATTTACGTTGCTGGGATAGCAAGACTACATCGTGTGCCAATTTCCATTACTTTTGATTGAGATTCATGATTCACATCGAGATTTTAGAAGAGTCTGCAAGAAGCTTTGGGTTTGAAGCTTAACTTCAGTGCTATTTATCACCATCAAACATATGACCAATCATACAGAGTGATACAAATACTGGAAGACATGTTGCAAATCTGTGTTTTAGAGTTTGCAGTGTTCAATGCCGAAATAGGGTACGAGGCACTACCGAACAATAACATAAACATCCATACAAAAAATCGAGCCATAAAATTTCATCCAAAGTAAAACTTTTCAAATTTTATCATAAAGTCCCTAAAATGGTTCTACGAGGCCCAAAACATACTTTGGGTACGGTCCGGGACCAAATCAAGAACTTTAGAAACATTTAGAAAATTTACATAAAAACTGGGCACATGCCTGTGTGGTACAGGGACATGCCCGTGTGGGCAGGCTATGTGGTCGCACACGCCCATGTCCCCAGCCCATGTGGAATTATTTTTCATTTCGAACCTATAGGGGTTTTCACATGACCGAGCACACGCTCGTGTCTCTGCATGTATGCAAAAACTTGGGTATTCTTTTTATGATGCCAGCACGCATTTTAGGTCACACGGTCAACGCATATGCCCGTGTGTTATCCCTTGTGACAAACTAAATTTTTTTGCAAATTAGGTGCAGGGGACACATGTCCAGGCTACACGTTGAAGAAACCCTAGCTATGGTGTCCTTGAGAATTTCGGCTAGCATGGAGAAGATGAGCATGAATTTTGACTTCTTTTTCCCTTTTAATTAATTTATTAACCAAATGACCAAATTGCCTTTAAGACCTTTTCTTGAGATTTTTCCTTCCCATGCCCATTTTTGTCCATCACAAAATATAATGGTCTAATTGCTAAATAAGGACTTCTAATAATTTTTCTAATGCTATTTCATACTTGAATCTTCTAGAGGCTCATATTTTTCAATCTTTGCAATTTAGTCCTATTAAATAAATTAATCACACTAGTTAATAGTCGTATCAACTTCTGATAGTGTCGACATAGAAAGTACTGTCCTATCGGTAATCAGGTGTGTAGATCTCTATCACACTAGTTAATATGTATTATATGTATGTTATGGACTAAAAGTCAAAAAATGAGGCTGTATCAACAGTCATATTACCCAGAAAGGGTAGGCAAGGGATACCAGGTACGTAATCATAGAAACTTCTCTATGTGTATCAAAGTATGTGAAAGTCTGTGATCTGTTTAGATAGTATAATGTTCTGATTCTTGCATGTATGTATGCATGGGATAGGATTGATATGATGAAGGGGAAGAAGGTCGCATGGCGATCGGTGGCTTTGCCACATAGGTCACATAGGGATCGGTCTTTATGACAGGTAGCACAGCTGTCAAAATACTACAATGTATTATTAAGGTCGCATGGCGATCAGTGGCTTTGCCACATAGGTCATATAGTGATCGATCTTTATGACAGACACACAGCTGTCGATATGGTGTGTAGTGGATGGAGGGTTGATTGTAGAAATCCCCTGGTGTGATGGTTGGTACGGGGTGTGTAGAGGATGGACTCTTAGGTTTGGGATGGGCCATGTTGCATGTAAATATATATTTTGTTGCCATTGTGTATGGGCCCAGGGCCCATAATGTGTTTGTAGGCCTCAAAGCTTTTATGTGTTTTCAGGATTTGCACACTGAGTCTTGGTGACTCACCCTTTCTTTTCTCCCAACTTTTCAAATGAGCAGTAGATCGTGGACATGGGAGCCGAGGTGGACTCGAGGGGCCATCAACTTTTTTATCTTCATAGACTATTTTCGATTTTTCTTTAAGTTTCAATTTTGGGATTATTTTTGTAATAAGGCCTCCATAACTTAGGTTATCGAACTATATTTTTTTTATGTTACATCTTATAAACTTATGTTTTCAAAGTCTTAATTATAAAGTGAAAGGAAAATGGGTTTTTTCCAGCATGATCAACGCAAATGTTAAAGTTTCTTCAAAAAATGTCACAATTAATGATTAATCGGTTAAAATAAACTGAGATTTTCAAAACCCTTCAAAGCAAAGTTTTCAACATTGAACCCGTAGCATACCAGATCCGGTCATGGCGTATGGGCGGGTTTGGGGTGTTACATTTTTGGTATCAGAGCCCAGTTCAAAACTCAGGTTGAGAAATGGGTCCAGTAGTGATTTGTAAAAGTGATGTAAGTTTGAGAAAAGTTCGGTTGAGATATGACCTTCGAGTCTATCGGCACCCGATCCACACATGTAAGTATTCTAAACTCATTAGGTGATATCCATGTTGGGCTTGATGGGCTCTATAGGGACGTAGGCTAGTATGCTAGAGTTTATGAACTTTAGGTTTAGTATAAACAATTCTTCAAATCTCATAAGACTTAATTTCTAATTAAACATGTTTGTGAACAAGTCACAGGGTTAAGGTGTGGTAACAAGCATACGCATGTCTAGAATTGGATCCAGGGAGAGCTTGGTATTTAAGCGGCCCTAGCGGCTCACCTCCTCTTCACTGGAATCTTACCTGGTGCGTAGTAACTATTCACCGTAGCCACGGGGACTTGTTGACGGGCCAAAATTTATAACTAAAACCCGAAAGGGACCAGCCACCCTATTTCGTAAAATTACTAAAATAACCTAGTTATGTAAATTTTTTGAAATAGCCTCGATTTGTGAAAATTTCCCAAAATACTCTTGTTTACAAAATTACCGAAATACCCCGAATTGCAAAATTACCAAAAACCCCTATTTTGTAAAATCACCAAGATACTCTATCTTGGAAAATTACTAGAATACCCCTAGGTAGTGAAATGATAAAAATACCCTTATGTGATAAATGTGAGTTCATGGATGCTACTTGTATGTTGATGTGTGATGGTTGAATGTATGTGGATTCTAGAGCTAGGAAATACAGACCTGAGAACTGAACCTTGTAGATAGAGTTCGAATTCGAAAGAACTACTGTTAAAACTACTCTCCATATGATTGTTCGTTATTAATCAGTGGAAGAAATTAATAATTCATAAAATTCCTAATTAGATAAACGCGAATCAGTAGAATGAGCACTAGAGGACGTAGTGTGCGTGGCCGAGGTAGAGGCAAGAGTACTGTGTCGGAACCGGTAGGGTCTGGTCACGAGTCGGGGAATGAGGTACCAGTGCCACCAGCTGTGGAGGCAGAATTTCAGGATCAGACGACCGGAGATGATGCGGTATCTCAGGCGATGTTGAGGGTTTTAGAGAGGGTTGCTGGGGCAGGCATGGGCACAAGAGCCCAAAAATCATGTCGGAGGACTTAGAGCTAATGGGGCGAAGTGTTTAGGGAATTTTGGGATAGCCAGAATCTGGTGGGTATTGGTTGGAGGTGGTCAAGCGCATAATGGATGATCTAGATTTCACGGAAGAAGAAAGCTAAAAGGAGTAGTGTCCCTTCTCAGGGACGAAGCTTATCAATGGTGGCTTACTGATTCTGGATGGTACGATGGTGGCCGTATCCACGAGATTACTTGAAATGGCATTCGAGTAAGTACATTGGAACGAGTTATGTGGATGCGCAGCGTAGAGCATTTCTGAATCTGGTTTAGGAAAGTAGGTCGGTGGCGGCGTATGAAGCATAATTCTTACGCTTGAGCCGTTATGCTCGAGGGATAGTGGCCACAAAACATGAACAGTGTGTTCGATTTGAAGATGGCCTGAAGGATGATTTACGTGTTTTGATAGCTCCACAGCGGGAGAGGGAATTTGCTGTGCTTGTGGAGAAGGCTAAGATAGCTGAGGAGGTAAAGCGAACGAAAAGTTGAATCGGGATAAAGATAGAAATGGAAGTAGGAGGAATTTTGGATCGTCAGGAGCAGTTGGGCATACTCATAAAAGACCTATGTCGGATGGGCCGAACCGGGTGGAGAGACCTGCTGCTAACCAGACATGAAGGTTTGTTCGCTGTGGTAAATTCCATGTAGGTGAGTGTTGGGCAGGCAGTGGAAAGTGCTTTAGGTGTAGATCTTTGGACCATCAGATTAGAGACTGTCCACAGCCACGGAGCGATGTAGGACCCGTAGGATAGGGAAATGCTTAGCCAGGTAGAGGAGGTCAGCGGCCGCAGAGGGGTCGTGGTCCAGCTAGAGGTGGTAACGATTTTGGTTAGGTAGTGGAGCACCAGTAGAAGGCGAAACTCTTGAGGCGAGACAGGTAGGGGTTAGTCTATCTTGCCAGACGTCGAGAGGAGGTGATGCACGTGATGTTATAATCGGTACATTTTTAATATTTGGTTTGCCTTACACTACATTGATTGACATTGGGTCGACACATTCATATGTTGCTAGTAGTGTGTGCGGAACTTTAAGTTTAGATTTGAGATTACCCTAGGCGATGGTACCGTAATTAGCCCATTAGGACAATCTGTGGTGGTAGATAAACTCTATCGAGAGGTACCCTTAAAAGTTTAGGGAATAGTTTTCGGGATGGATCTGATGGAATTACCGTTCGGGGAGCTCGACTTAATATTAGGCATGGAATGGCTGGTGAAGTATCAAGCTAATTTAGATTGTACAGACAAGCGTATGGTGTTGAAAACCCCCGAGGGTGGTGAAGTATTGGTGATAGGAGAAAGGGGGAACTGCCTGTCGAATGTAGTGACTACCCTAAGAGCAGAAAGAATGGTGAGAAAAGGATGCAAGGCAGTTTTAATGTTTGTTCGGGCTCTAGAAGCCAAGGACCTAACTGTTGGGGACGTTAGGACGGTGAAGGAGTTTCCTGATGTTTTCTTAGAAGAGCTTTCGGGACTACCCCTGGATCGTGAAGTGGAGTTTGGTATCGATCTTTTTCTAGGAACAGCACCAGTATCTATTACTCCATATAGGATGGCGCCAAAGGAGTTGGTGGAATTGAAAGCATAGATTCAGGAATTGTTGGATAGAGGGTTTATTCGACCAAGTGTGTCGCCGTGGGGAGTGCCGGTGTTATTTGTCAAGAAGAAAGATAGATCAATGTGTATGTACATTAACTATCATCAGTTGAATAAGTTAACAATCAAGAACAAATACCCGTTGCCGAGGATCGATGACTTGTTCGATCAGTCGAAAGGAGCCTCAGTCTTTTCAAAGATAGATCTGAGGTCAGGATACTGATAAGTCAAGGAGGCAGATATTTATAAGACGGCTTTTAGGACTCGCTATGCCATTCGGATTGACCAATGGGCCAGCAGCATTTATGGACATGATGAACCAAATATTCCAACCCTACTTGGATCGGTTTGTCATGGTATTCATAGATGATATCCTGGTTTATTCAAGATCGGAGGAGGAACATGACTCACACCTTCGAGTGGTTTTACAGATCTTGAGGGAGAAGCAGCTGTATGCCAAATTTAGTAAGTGTGAATTTTGGCTAAGGGATGTTATGTTTTTAGGCCATGATGTGTCGGTAGAGGGGATTAGGGTTGACCCTCGAAAAATTGAAGCGGTATTGGATTGGAAGCCGCCTAAGTCCGTGGCAAAAATTTAGAGTTTTCTTGGACTGGCCGGGTACTATCGAAGGTTTGTTGAAGGATTTTCTTTAATAACGGCACCATTGACTAAGTTATTACGGAAAAGAGTTCCGGTTGTTTGGTCCAATAAGCAGCAAGAGAGTTTCGAGAAGTTAAAAAGGATTTTGACAAAAGGCTCTGGTATTGATTCAGTCGGAGGCTAGAAAGGAATTCGTAATTTACTGTGATGTGTCACACACGGGACTAGGATGCATGTTGATGCAAGATGGAAAGGTTGTTGCGTATGCATCTCAGCAGTTAAGACCACACGAAGCAAATTATCCACCCATGATTTGGAGTTGGCGCGGTGGTTTTTGCTTTAAAGATTTGGAGACATTATCTGTACGGGGAGAAATCTGTTATTTACACCGATCATAAGAGCTTAAAATACCTTTTGACCCAGAAGGAGTTGAATCTAAGGCAGAGGAGGTGGATTGAGTTGTTAAAGGATTATGATTGCTCGATCGAGTACCATTCGGGTAAAGCTAATGTGGTGGCGGATGCTTTAAGTCGTAGAGTAATCTCTGACTTGTGAGCAATGTTTGCTCACCTTAGTTTATACGATGATAGGAGCTTATTGGCTAAACTTCAAGTGAGACCCTCTTGGGTCAGTCAGGTTAAGGAGAAGCAGTGACCGATGAGTTGCTAAAGGAGAAGTTTCATGTAGGATCAAATGATGGGTCGATGGACCTCAGTATGAATGAGGAAGGACTGTTATGTTTTCAAGGGAGAGTTTGCATGCCAAAAAATCCAGAATTGAGGCATAAGATTTTGCAAGAAGCGCATGGAAGTTCATCGCTATGCACCCTGGAGGAGTAAGATGTATCGAGTTTGTGGGATCGATTACGGTGGTCGGGCTTGAAGCGAGAGGTAACTAAAGCGGTGAGTAAGTGTTTGACACATTAGCGAGATAAAGGCGAACATCGATTACCATCAAGGTTATTGCAGCCAGTGAAGATTCCATAATGGAAGTGGGAAAGGATCACAATGGACTTTGTTAGTGGGCTACCCCTCACGCCTACTAAGAAAGATTCAGTCTGGGTGATTGTTGATCGCTTGACGAAATCTACTCATTTCATACCAGTACGGGTCGATTACTCTCTGCAGAAGCTGGTTAGGTCATATATAGCGGAGGTAGTGAGGTTGCATGGGGTACTAGTATCAATCATATCAGACAGGGACCCGAGGTTCATGTCACGATTCTGGAAGGCTTTGCATCAAGCATTGGGTACAAAGTTGGATTTCGATCTGACGTTTCATCCTCGAACGGATGGACGGTCGTAGGGTAATTCAGATCTTGGAGGACATGTTGAGGGATGTGCCATTGATTTGAAGGTAGTTGGGAAGAGTTTTATCGTTGGCGAGTTTGCTTACAACAACGACTACCGGTCTAGTATTGGATGGCACCTATGAAGCATTATGCGTGCGTAAGTGTCGTACTCCTACATTGGATGAAATTAGGGAACGTTGGATTTTGGAGTGCAGGTTGGTTCTGAGACGAGAGGAGAAGGTTGAGTTAATTGAGCTCGATTAAAGGAAGCCGGACCTACAAAAGTCCTATCACGACTTGAAGCGTAAGGACATAGAGTTTGCGATGGGTGACAAGGTGTTCTTGGAGGTGTCACCATGGAAGAAAGTCTTGAGGTTTGGACGAAAGGGTAAATTAAGTCCCAGTTTATCGGACCTTATCGGGTGTTGAAGCGAGTGGGGCGGTAGCCTATCGACTAGAGCTACCTTCCGAGCTAAGCTAGATTCACAATGTATTCCACGTTTCTATGTTAAGACATTCTGTTCGGATCCATCCTATGTGGTGTCTGTGGAAGAAATCGAAGTGAGACCTGACCTATCCTTTGAAGAAGAACCGGTAGAAATCCTGGATCATGATGTCAAGGTATTGTGAAGGAAAATGATTTCGTTAGTTAAGGTTCTATGGCGGAATCATAGTTTTGAGGAGGCTACTTGGAACCAGAGGAAGCGATACGGCGGTAATACTTGCATCTATTCTGATTAGGTAATTTCGAGGCCAAAATTTCTTTAAGGGGAGTAGAACTGTAACATCCTGAATTAATGGGCCTATATGTTTAATGTGTGTGGTTGTGCTAGTTATGCTTGATAAAATGTTTTAAGGGTCCAGAATGGGCTCGAAGTTGGTCCGAGGCCTTAGTCAAATTTTTTGTTTGGATGCTCTAGTGGAAAGTAAGTTAGGACAGGGCTTAAAAGACATTAACTATGAATTAAGACACAAAAATGGGCTTGTGGCCCAGTGGTTAGTGGCGATATGCAGGGACTAGGAGTGGCATGTCAAGCTGTTGAGGAGGTCCAAGGTTTGAGTCACATAAAGCCCAATTCTTTTTAATTAAATTTAGCTAATTTTCAGCATTTAAGTGGGTAGAGTAGGACGGCAATAAGGCTTAGAAATAGGAGGATTTATTTGAGTGGATAATGCAGATAATATGGCAAATAAAGGGAGGAAGAGGTAGTGTTATCTAGGATTCTTTTGGAGGTGTGATCAGATAAAGATAAGGGAGGAAATTTAGGATTTATCTGCTGGTCACAGTGGTAGCTAAAATTCCAACATTGAGGGGGAGGAGAAATCGGTTCTGATATGATCAAGGGGTGCCAAAATTTTCCTTGAATAATAGCTTAGTTTTAGTTTTAAAAAGGGGCATTTTCGATTTTAGGTAGTAGGTGCCGAAATTTTGTTTAAGTAGGGGGATATCTCTTCAATTCTGGCATTTAACCCTAGTCTCTTTTTTCTTTCCTCTCATCCCCACTTCAATGCAAAAGCCAAAATTTCATTGTTCTCTTCTCTCATCTTTTTCTCCAAAAGCTGAAACTCATAACTCTTCTCATCTCCATTCTTTTCCTATAACCGAATGATCATTATTCTTTCCTTTATTCTCCCTTTTGATGATTTCTTCATAGCCAAATCTTTATAAATCCTATTACATTGTCTTTCTTTTGATCTTATCAGAAGCTGAAATCTGTCAGGAGAAGCTGAACCTGTTGGTAAGTGCCGATTTCTTTTGATCTTTTCTCTTTCAATTTTGGGGGCCATGGCCGATTGGCTAATGGGTTGTAAGTCCATCATTAATTCGATATTCTATTCACTGATCTTGTGTCCTGTTTGGGCAGCATTCCAGGATTTAAAGGAGATCTAACGGCCTAGGTTCTTAGGACAAAAATCGGCAACTTCCCAATCCTATTATCTTCTTTCGGGATTTCAAGGTAAGGATTTCAATTCTCCCTAAGTTGATCCATCGGTTTCCTTTCTTTATTGTGCCTTAACCTAATGCCTCATTAAGCAATCATTATAGTATCCTCTGGCTAAGGTCATTCATGGACTCGAATGTCAGCAAATCGAAGGAAGGGGTTAGATCTGTAGTCCCAACCCCAAAGTTCAAGAAATGCGCAGTGTCAGTAGTATGGGATTGGCCGTCGGGTTATGGACCGGCTTCAGAAGAAAACCTTAGAAAGTTAGCAATCGTATCGACTTCTAAAAGTGTCGACATAGAAATCTTCATCTGTCGATGTCAGTGCGTAGATCTTTATCACATTAGTTAATCTGTATTATATGTATGTTAAGGGTTAAAAGCCGAAAAATGAGGCTGTATGAATAGTTGTATTACCCAGAAAGGGTAGGCAAGGGATGCCAGGTACGTAATCATAGAAACTTCTCTATGTGTATCGAAGTATGTGAAAGTATGTGATCTGTTTAGATAGTATAATGTTCTGATTCTTGCATGTATGTATGCATGGGATGGGATTGATATGATGAATGGGAAGAAGGTTGCATGGCTATCGGTGGCTTTGCCACATAGGTCACATAGTGATCGGTCTTTATGACAAGTAGCACAGCTGTCGAAATACTACAATGTATTATTAAGGTCGCATGGCAATCGGTGGCTTTGCCACATTGGTCACATAGTGATCGGTCTTTATGATAGACAACACAGCTGTCGATATGGTGTGTATTAGATGGAGGGTTGATTGTAGAAGTTCCCACAATATGATGGTTGGTACGGGGGTGTGTAGAGGATGGACTCTTAGGTTTGGGATGGGCCATGTTGCATGTAAATATATATTTTGTTGCCATTGTGTATGGGCCCAGGGCCCATAATGTGTTTGTGGGCCTCAAGGCTTTTATGTGTTTTCGGGATTTGCACACTGAGTCTTGGTGACTTACCCTTTCATTTCTCCCAACATTTCAGATGAGCAGTAGATCGTGGACATGGGAGCCTAGGCAGACTCGAGGGGGCATCAAGTCTTTTATCTTCATAGACTATTTTCAGTTTTTCTTTAATTTTCAATTTTGGGATTATTTTTGTAATAAGGCCTCCATAACTTAGGTTATCGAACTATATTTTTTTATGTTACATCTTATAAACTTATGTTTTCAAAGTCTTAATTATAAAGTGAAAGGAAAATGGGTTTTTTCCAGCATGTTCAATGCAAATGTTAAAGTTTCTTCAAAAAATGTCACAATTAATGATTAATCGGTTAAAATAAACTGAGATTTTCAAAGCCCTTCAAAGCAAAGTTTTCAACATTCAACCCATATCATACCAGATCCGGTCATGAATATGGGCCGGGTTTGGGGTGTTACAAATGTCCCATATAAGACCATGTTTGGGACATGGCATTGGCACCGAAAGAAAGGAAGGTCCCGTATAAGACCATGTCTTGGACATGGCATTGGCACTGAAAGAAAGGAAGGTCCAATATAAGATCATGTTTGGGACATGGCATCGGCACCGAAAGAAAGGAAGGTCCCGTATAAGACCATCTCTGGGACATGGCATTGGTACCGAAAGGAAGATCTCGTGTAAGACCATGTCTGTGACATGACATCAACATCTAGATAAGAAATCTCTATAAGACCATAACTGGGATATGGCATCGGCTCCGTGTTACATGAATGATGAGTTTGAGTATCCTTCAATATTCCAATGGTTCAATGGGTAAAGAGTTAAGTTCATGTTAAAAGATGATAATAAGCTAAGTTTGTATTCATGATTGCAAAAGTGCTAAAGTTATGTAATGAGTGATATAGGTATTCATGAGTAATGCATGAGAAATAAGTTCGATGTATGATGTATGATTGGTAAGAGTAAGCATGAGTAAGTTATGCCAAGTGCTTGAGAACTTGTATTATAACTCAATGAAATGTATGAATGTTATCATGAGAATTGTGTTACTATTTATTTCATACAAACTTACTAAGCTTTATGCTTACCCCTTCTCTTTTCCCTTTCTTTATAGTATCGCCAAGCTAGCTCGGGGATCGTAGGACGTCGGAGCTCGATTCACATGATCAAACTATTCTTTTGGTATAGTATAGTTTGATTATTTTGAGTATGGCATGTATAGGTGCTTGGTCATTTTGTTTTATGTTATATTGGTTAGCCAAAGTGTTGGCAATTAATGTTACTCAATTCATTTTGGAAATGGCTATTGGAATTGGCCAATATTTACTAAGTTATATCTATTCAATGATGACGACAAATGGCTTGGTAAATAGCCTTATAATTGTCCTACATGTGATAATTGACACAAGTGTGATTGTGTGTCTTGGCCTTATAATTGTGTGACACACTGCAGCCATGTCCAAGGTGAGTGTTAATAAGTGTTAAGTGTCCCTTGCATCTAATTTGCAAAAATTCAGTTCGTCATATGGGCCAGCACACGGGCGTGTGGCTTGGCCGTGTGCCCTAAGGATTTGCTGACGTCATAAACAGAATACTATGGTTTTCACATACGGCCTGCCCATACGGGTGTGTCCCTATCCACATGGGCATGTGGCCCTATTTTGAATAATAAAATTTTAAGTGCTTATAAATTTTCGGTTCCCTTTCGATTCATTTTATTTGTATGTTTAGGGCCTAATAGGCCTGTAATAGGGACTATATGATTATGAATGAAGAATTTCAAAGTTCAAAAGAAGTTTATGGTCGATTTTGTAAGATTTAAGTAAGTTAAGTTTGGTAATGCCTCGTACCTGATTCTGACGTCAAATATAGGTAAGGGGTGTTACATAGAAGGCTATTTGCCACGCCTTTTGCCACCCTGAAAAAAATCCACACTTAAACTATTTCCAACCAAATTTAACACGCTATTATTAGACATCTATTTGTCAACATTAAGAGTGTTCATGCACTATTAAATAACCATACTCATACTTAGCCATCACACACACATCTATACAATCATTCATATGTCACACCTCCCACACTACAACTTCATGCTATCATTCATTTCCAATAAGGCAAGCAAACTCCTTCATGAAAGGCCTCATCATAGGCTTATAACACAATCAATATTAGCCACATCACATGGCCTTATACAAAATGATATATCAAATGACATGGACCACATTCTTGGCCAAATAATTATGACACTTACAAAATAACCAAAATTCCTATACATGCCATAATTTAATGTAAATCTCAATATACCAAAATGTGTTGATAGTGTGGATGATCCTCTGATGATCTCTGTATCCTGAGCTGGCTTAGCGACACTATAAAAAAAGGGAAAAGAGAAGGGAGTAAGCTTTAAGCTTTGTAAGTCTATATGTAAACAATGAGCATCATACCACATACTTATCAATCAAAACATTACGTACTAATCAAGAACAATTCAGATACTAGTAGTTGTACTTAATCCTTTCAAACCTTACCACATTCCAAATACATATCATAGACATTGCTCACAATTACATGCACTTACAACCCTGCACTCATCACTACATTGTCACGCGTAATTTCACATAATCAAATTTTCCCGATGAACACTAAGGAATAATACAAGATATATAATCACATGGTGGTTTCGAACACAGCCCACCAATAACAGTAAATACGGTGGTATCGCACACAGCCCACCTATAATATAATAGTAAATACGGTGGTTTTGCACATAGCCCACCCATAATAGTAATTACGGACGTTCATCCGTATCCTTTTTCTAATTTGAAGGTTCATCCGAGAATTTCCCCACTTTTCAATGTTTTAATAAATATCAATAATATTTACTCACATTTCACATAAGACATTAATATGTAAAACATAAATAAAAAGGATGTATCGTTTACATATGAACTTACCTCGATACAAAATGTGTTAATTTGCAATTTAGTCTGAAACCTTGCCTTTTCCTCGGTCAAGGTCGATTCCACGTTCTTCTTGATCTATAATGACACATTTAGGTTATTTAATATACTCATTATTCAAATCAGCCCAAAATCTTCCTATGGTAAAATTTACAATTTAGCCCCTAACTTTCTCAATTTTTATACTTTAGTCCCTAAGCTCGTAAAATGAAATGTGTTCATTTTTCACACACCCAAGCCTAGCCGATTCATATTCTCTCTTATACCAGCCCACAATTTTAACTATTTTACATTTTATAGACATATTATTTCATCTTTTGCAAATAAGTCCTTTTTATCAATTTCATCAAAAATCATCTTGTAAAAGTTGTTTATCACACTTCAAACTTTCCACTAGATTACAAAATACATATATTTCATCCATGGGTAAATTTTAAACACAAGATCTTGCTCAAAATAGTGGTAGAAATGGCTAGATCGAGTTATGAGGATTTCAAAAATACGAAGAACATTAAAAACGGGGCTAGTAGGTACTTACAATCAAGCTTGAAAGTGAAACAAAACCCTAGCTATGGCTCCCTTGCAATTTTTGGCTATGGAGGAAGAAGATGGACAACATTTTAGCCTTATTTTCCCTTTTATTTCTTTTATTAACCAAATGACCAAATTGCCCTTCATTAAATCCTTTAGATATTTTATCCTTCTATGGGCATTTTGTGTCCAAACTATAATATAATGGTTTAATTACCTACTAAGGACTCCCAATTTGAAAACCCATTTGAATCAAGTACCTATATGGATTATAATACACACTTTTCACCAATTGGAATTTATTCTAACTTATCAAATTGGATATTCAAACAATAAAATTTCTCAACCAAAATTTCACATAAACATTCAATCACTCAATAAACACTAAAACTCAATCGAAATAAATATTTTAACCTTGGATTCATGGTTTCAAAACCACTGTTCTATTTAGGCCTTAATTCGAGCGACTACAACTCTCCCCCCTTTAGGGATTTTTGTCCCCGAAAATCTTACCAGTAAAGAGGTTTGGGTACTGTTTTCTCATGGCTTCTTCCGGTTCCCACGTAGCCTATTCTACACCATGCTTTTGCCACAACACTTTCACTAAGGCTATACTTTTATTCCTCAATTGTTTAACCTCCTGAACCAAAATCTTAATTGGTTCCTCAACATATGTCATATCCGATCGTATCTCAATTTCTATTGGAGAAATTACATGTGAAGGATTGGAACGATATTGTCGTAACATCGACACATGGAACACATTGTGTATTTTTTCCAACTCCGCCAGCAACGCCAACCGGTAAGCTACTGGTCCAATCCTCTCAATAATTTCATATGGTCCAATGAAGCGCGAACTCAACTTGCCCTTTCGACCAAATCTCAAAATTTTCCTCCATGGAGATACTTTCAGAAACACTTTATCACCCACCTGAAACTTAATTTCTTTTCTTTTCAAATCTGCATACGACTTTTGTCGATCTGAAGTAGTTTCAAACAATCACGGATTATTTTCACTTTCTCCTCGATTTCTCTAACTAAATGAACCCTGTGAATCTGTTTCTCATTGAGCTCGATCCAATACAAAGGAGTTCGACACTTGCGACCATATAATGCTTCATATGGTGCCATCTATATACTCGACTGATAACTGTTGTTGTAGGAAAATTCAACCAAAGGTAGATATTTATCCCAACTACCTTTGAATTCTAAAACACAACATCAGAGCATGTCTTCAAGAACTTGAATTACTCTTTCAGATTGACCGTCAGTTTGTGGATGGAACGCGGTACTAAAATTCAATTTCATACCTAAGGCTTCTTGTAATTTTTTCCAAAAATCTCGAAGTGAACCTCGATTTTCTATCCGAAATAATGGACATAGGCACCCCATGTAATTTCACAATTTCATCAATATACAACTCAGCCAACTTATCAAGTGAGTAGTTGGTACATACCAGTATAAAGTGAGCCAATTTTGTTAATCTATCAGCCACAACCCAAAAGACATCCTTCTTTTTGGAGTCGAGGCAAACCTGTCACAAAATCTATAGTGATTCTGTCCC
This sequence comes from Gossypium rotundifolium, assembly GCA_025506655.1. Classification (NCBI taxonomy): domain Eukaryota; kingdom Viridiplantae; phylum Streptophyta; class Magnoliopsida; order Malvales; family Malvaceae; genus Gossypium; species Gossypium rotundifolium. The sequence continues at coordinate 121,983,119 of CP106728.1, forward strand.
ATTTCCACTCGAGAACCATCACTAGCTGAAGTAAACCAGAAGGCACCTGATGCTCGGCTTTCATTTGTAGGTAGATCAAACACTTTGTTACAAACTCTAGGATGTCTCTTTCATACCTGGCCACCAATACAACTTCTTCAAATCATTATACATTTTGTTACTGCTCAATGTTCAGACAAACAACCACTGTGTGCCTCGTGTAAAATTTTTTGAATCAATTCATCATTTTTTGGAACACAAACTCTATCATGAAACATCAAACAATCATCTGAACCAACTCAAAATCAGAGTTACTTTCCAATTCACACTAAGCTCTCTTAGCTTGCATCCACTATCATTCTTTTGAGCTTCACAAATCTGCTGAAGAAACAATGGTCTAGCCTTCAACTCAGCCAATATAGAACCATTATCAGATAATGTCAAACTCGTACTCATAGCTCTTAAAGTATACAAGGATTTTTTGCTCAAAGCATCCGCAACCACATTTGCCTTTTAGGATGATATTCAATCACTAGCTCATAATCCTTTAACAATTCGAGCCATCTCCGTCGTCACAAATTCAATTCCTTTTTATTCATCCAATATTTCAAAATCTTGTGATCAGTAAAGATTCATCATTTTTCACTATACAAATAATGGCGCCAAATCTTCAAAGCAAAGACTATGGCGGACAATTCCAAATCGTGCATCAGATAATTCTTTTCATGCAATTTTAGTTGTCTCGAGGAATACACTACTACTTTTCCTTCTTGCATCAATACACACCCAAGATCATTCAATGACGCATCACTATAGATCACAAACTCTTTCCCCGACTCAGGTTGCACTAGCACGGGTGCTTTAGTTAATTTCGCTTTCAACTTCTCAAAATTTTGCTGGCATTTTTCAGTCCACTCAAACTTAACACTCTTTTGAAGCAACTTAGTCATAGGAGAAGCAATCATCAAGAACCCTTCAACAAAATGTCTAAAATATCCAGCTAAGCCCAAAAAGCTTATAACCTCAAATATGTTAGTTGGAGGTTTCCAATCAATAATTGCCAAAATTTTGCTCAGATTAACCCGAATACCATCACCTAAAAATATATGTCCCAGAATTGTATTGATAGATCCAGGATCTACTCATTCCTATGTGTGTGTGAATTTAATATCTAGTAAGACTTACCTGTTAAGTCTACTGAATTCGTGATTAGAGTATCGAACCCCTTAGGCAAGTGTGTTTTGGTTGATAAAGTTTTCAAGAACTGTCCATTGATGATTCGAGATATTTATTTTTAGGTTAATTTGATGTTGCTACCATTCGATAAATTTAATATAATTCTGGGTATGGATTGGCTCACTTTTCATAATGCTATTGTGAATTGTAAAAGAAAGAGTTTTAATTTGAGAAGTCAGAATAGAGAGATAGTTCAAATTGAATCTAGTGATTTGTGTGGGCTACCAGCTGTTATATCTTCGATGAAAGCTTTGAACTATGTGAAAAAGGGCTGCGAAGCTTATCTTGCGTATGTGATAGATACAAAGGTGTCTGAAAAGAAAGTTGAACCTATACCTGTAGTTTGTGAGTTCCCAGATGTATTTCCTAAAGAATTGTTGGGATTACCTCCGATACAAGAAGTTGAGTTTGGTATTGATTTAGTGCCGGGAACAAATCCTATCTCAATAGCTCTATATAGAATGGCACAACAGTATTGAAAGAGTTAAAATCTCAGTTGCAAGAGTTGACATATAGAGGATTTACACGATCGAGTTTCTCACCCTAGGGTGCTTCTGTATTGTTTGTGAGAAAGAAAGATGACACTATGAGGATATGTATTGATTACTGACAATTAAACAAAGTGACGATAAAGAATAAATATCCTCTACCGCGAATTGATGATTTGTTTAATCAGCTGAAAGGAGCTATAGTATTTTCTAAAATAGATTTGAGATCAAGCTACTATCAACTAAGAGTTAAAGAATCAGACGTGCCAAAATCTACTTTCAGAATGAGGTACGGACACTATGAATTCTTAGTTATACCTTTCAGACTAATGACTGCTCCTGCAGTGTTTATGGATTTGATGAACCGGATATTCAGACCATATTTGGATTGATTTGTCGTGGTGTTTATTGATGACATTCTAATTTATTCTTGTGATGAAACGCAACATGCTAGCATTTGAGAATCATGTTACAGACTCTGCGTGAGAAGCAATTGTATGTAAAGTTTAGCAAATGTGAGTTTTGGCTGAGTGAGGTTGTTATTTTGGGGCATATTGTGTCAGCTACGGGAATACGAGTTGATCCAAGCAAGATTTCTGCAATTTTAGAGTGGAAACCTCCAAGGAATGTGCTGAAGTCTGTAGTTTTCTAGGAGTAGCAGGATATTATAGACGGTTTGTGAAAGGCTTCTCGATGATTGCGACTCCGTTGGCAAAATTTCTATAGAAAGATGTTAAATTCAGTGGTCAGAAAAGTGCCAGCAGAGTTTTGAATAGTTGAAAGCATTGTTGATAGAGGCGCCCGTGTTAGTTCAACCTAAACTGGGTAAAGAATTTATACTTTACAGTGATGCATCATTGAATGGTTTGGGCTATGTGCTAATGCAAGAAGGTAAAGTTATAGCTTATGCTTTAAGACAGTTAAAGCCGCATGAAAAGAATTACCTGATGCACAATCTCGAATTAGCCGCGATTGTATTTGCATTGAAGATTTGGCATCATTACCTATTTGGTGAGAAATGTCACATTTATATTGATCACAAGAGTTTGAAGTACTTGATGACTCAAAAAGATTTGAATTTGAGACAGCGAAGGTGGTTAGAATTACTAAAAGACTATGAATTAGTGATTGATTATCATCTTGGTAAAGCTAATGTTGTTGTTGATGCTTTCAGTCGAAAGTCTTTATTTTCTTTACGAGCAATGAGTGCTTAGATAGATCTGCGTGATGATGGTTTATTTTTGGCTGAATTGAAAGTAAGGTGATGTTTATACATCAGATTTGTGATGCCCAGAAAAGTGAGAATGAGATGATGGAAAAACGAGCTCAATGTGATTTGAATTCTGATTTAGAATTTTAAGTTGATAATGATGATTGTTTCAGATTCAGAGATCGAATTTGTGTTCCTAAAAATTTAGAGTTAATTCAGTTGATTTTGAATGAGCTCACAATAGCCATTTAGTTGTTCATCCGGGGAGTACAAAAATGTACAATGATCTAAAATAGTTTTATTGGTGGCATGGTATGAAACGAGATATCTCAAATTTTATTCTGAGATGTTTGGTATGCCAGCAAGTTAAAGCTGAACATCAGGTTCCATTCGGTTTATTACAACCGATTATGATTCTTGAGTAGAAATGGGAGAGAATAACAATGGAATTTGTGTTAGGATTACCTTTATCTCTGGGAAAGAAAGATGCAATCTGGGTAATAGTTGACAGATTGACGAAATCAGATCATTTTGTTTTGGTGAGAATAGATTATTCACTTGATAAGTTAACCGAATTGTATATTGCTAAGATTGTTAGATTGCACGGGGTGCCACTATTTATTATGTTTGACAAGATTCAAGATTTACCTCGCGATTTTGGAAGAAATTGCAAGAGGCTTTAGGCACAAAGCTACATTTTAGTATTGCATTTCATCCGCAAACAGATGGTCAATCTGAACGGATCATTCAGATTCTTGAAGATATGTTGAGATATTGCATTCTTGAGTTTAAAAGTATGTGGAAAAGCATTTATCGTTGATTGAATTTGTGTACAAAAACAGTTTCCAATCTAGTATCAAAATGGCACCATATGAGGCTCTTTATGGTTGAAAATGCCGAACTCCATTGTATTGGACTGAGCTGAGTGAGAATAAGGTTCACGTGGTTGATTTGATAAAAGAGACTGAGCAGAAAGTGAAAGTGATTCGTGATAGTTTAAAAGTGGCCTCAAATTGTCAGAAATCTTACGTATATTTGAAATGAAATGATATTGAATTTGAGATCGGTGACAAAGTATTTTTGAAAGTGTCTCCGTGGAAGAAAATACTTCATTTTGGTCAAAAAGGCAAGTTGAGTCCGAAGTCTATCGGGCCGTATAAGATCATCGAACGAATTGGACCAATTGCTTACAAGTTATTATTACCACCTGAGTTAGAGAAGATTCATGATGTATTTCACGTATCGATGCTTCGACAGTACAGATCTGATCCATCGCATATGATTGCTCCCACTGAGTTTGAGATTCATTAGATTTATCATATAGTGAAGAACCGATTCAAATTCTAGCACGTGAGATCAAAGAGTTGAGAAACAAAAGAATTTCTTTAGTGAAAGTGTTGTGGCATAAACACAAAATTGAAGAGGCTACTTGGGAGCCTGAAGATGTTCTAAGAAAGCAATATCCAAACCTAATCACTGGTAAAATTTTCGGGAACAAAAATCCATAAGGGGGAAGAGTTGTAACAGCTCGGTTTAGACTCTAGTTGGAATAGTAGTTTTGAGACCACAAATCTGAGGTCAAAAAAATATTTTTATATTATTTTTCGTGTTTATAATATGTGATTGAGTAAGCGTGAAAATTTTATTGTTTATGAGTCGAATTTAGAAAAAGGACTTAATCGCATAAAATGTAAAAGTTGTGTACTGATTGTTAAAGTGCTTATTTGGCATGGCTTTTTAAATTAGAAGTCCTTATGTTGTTAATAAACCAATAAAAAATGGATGGATAAGAATGGGCTTTAGTTGGTGGAAATTTAAATGAATTAATAAAAAGGCAAAATGGTAAAATGATTATTAATGTTAATATAATAAAACAAAAAGGAATTAAAAGCCATTATCATATTTGCTATTGCCAAAAGTTGAAGAAATAATAAAGGTTTGAAGCTTTGTGATGTTCGGCAATAGTCTAGCTTGATTAAGGTATGCTTCAAGCTCAATTTTTGATGATTTTTACGTTTTTGTGACCGTTGTTTCGTGTTCTAGCTAGCCTATGCTTTAATTTTAGAATTTGATGGTGATTTTGAGATATGCCAATGATGAATGTATGAGTTTTGTGATAGTTGATGATGAAATATGAAAGATATGTGAAAGATTAATATGTTTTGTCTTTGAATTTTTGGTGAAATTGATTAATTTGGACTAACTTGTGAAAATGAGAAATTGGAGGACTAAAATGTGAAATAAATGAAATATATGGGCTTGTATAGCATAAGTAAAATTTTTCTAGGCATGTGTGAGATGAAATTTTGTGAATTTGATGTGAAATAGGGACTTAAGTGTTGAAATGTGAAAATGTGAGGGCTATTTTGTAAAATGCCCTAAATATGTGTGTTTGGATTAATTTCTATGATTTGGTGAATGGATGAGCTAAATTTGAATATGTATAGACCAAGAAAGGAAAGATATGGATCGAGATCGAGGCAAAGACAAAGTGCTCGTTTGATCGACTAGTCTCGGTATTTCTACGTCCGAGGTAAGTTTGGATATAATATGAATTGTTTAATTCATATGTATGTGTTATGAAATGAATGAATTTGTGGTTATGAATTAGAAATTCTATATATGTGAAATTGATAAATGTGACACTAAGTGTGTGAAATAGAATTTATACGGTAGTGAATTGCACCGTGTGTTCGAATAAAGAAAGTATCGACTATACTGATTGGCACTATGTGTTCGATACCAAATCAAGTTCGGTTTGATATAGAGGCACTAAGCATGTGATGTTATTTAAGCTTCGGCTATGATTTGGGCACTAAGTGTGCAATTAAATTGAAGAGATAAAGAAGATTGATCGATATGTGGTATCGAGCATTGAATCGCAAAATTGGTTGTAAACTAGGTGTAGGCAAAGGTATGTATGAAACCTATGTGGTTGATAAATTTTAAAGTAGATGAATGGATGGATATGTGAGTATTGGATATAGTTGAGTTTGTATATTTCGTTAAATTATCTATGTGATGGTTTAATTTGTATATTGATTTGATTCAATAAGCTAATTGTATTATTTTACGAACTTACTAAGCTCTTAAGCTTACTGTGTGAAGTGTTTCTCTATTTTACAGTGTTATTAAAGCTAGCTCGGATTTGGGGATCTTCAGTGACTCAATCACACTATCGGCTAACTATTTTGGTACTTTGAAAGATGTATATATTTGGTATATGGCATGTATAGGATAGTAGATATGGTATATTTTGGCATGTTTTGATGTGTATAAGCTTTGCCATGTGATGTAGCTTGATAGTTGAATAATGTTGGTATATAATTGTGGATTATGTGAATGGTGAATATTAATATGGTATGTGTTATGCATAAATTGGTTGATAAGAATGGAGGTTTGAATGTGAAATTGTGGTATAGATTATATAATGCTTGATTTTCATGATTTTGGATGTGTATTTGATTAGTTGGATTGATAAGTTTAGTTGGATTTGTACAGAAAGATGAATGATGACGTTAAGAGCCTAAATTGAGTATGTTTTGATATTATTTGATTAGTTGGATTGATAAGTTTAGATGGATTTGTATAGAAAGATGAATAATGACGTTAAGAGCCTAAATTGAGTATGTTTTGATATGATTGAATGCTATTTGAGGTATAAATGCATATGGATTGAGGTTTGTACGTGATTTCAAAGTGTGGATGGTAATTTGGCCTTGAAAATGGCTTATAATTGCCCACACGGTTGAGCACACAGGCGTGTGGCTCGACCGCGTCTTTCGAGTTTGCAAATTGAAACATGTCAGGCTCGACCACGGGTTGGACACACGGGCGTGTGACTGGTTGTGTGGTGCAAGTCAATGTCGACCATGGGTGAGACACACAGGCGTGTCTCAGGCCGTGTGGACAAGTCAGTATGTATGCCCTATTTTGCCACGACTTGGACGCACGGGCGTGTCCGAGGCTGTGCGAGGCACACGGTCTGCCCACACGGGTGTGTGACCTCTGCAATTTTGAAAAATATTTAAATTTCTGAAAATTTTCATATGTGTTTGGTTTGGTCCCGACCTCTTTCTAACACGTTTTAAGGTCTCGTAGACCTCATTAAGGGACTATAAGTTTATATTTTGATATGTTTCAATGATGATTGACTTTGTATTGTAAAATGATATGAAATGTTAGGAAATGATTAGTAATGTCTCTTAACCCTAGTCCGGCGACGGTTACGGGTGTTACATTATGTCTTTATAAATGTAGTGGCCTTATGAAGTAATTAAGCCATTATATAAGTAAGTGGATGATAATGGACAAAAATGGACTTAATGTATAAAAGTTTATTATGTTAATTAAAAGGCTAATTTGGTAAATGATTTAATAAGGCTATTAATATTATAACAAAAGCTTAAAATAAAGCCATTAAGATGTTCATCCACGAAATAAGAGAAGAAAAATGATTTTGAGCTTCCATGACATTTGGCCTTGGTTGAGCAAAATTAAGGTATGTAGTTTGTTCTATTTTTGATAATTTCTATGTTTTCGTGATTGTCTCTTCGTGTTCATTCAAACCCATGTTTTAATTTTGAAATTTGATGGAGAATTTGAAATGTGCCATTGATGAATTCATGAGTTTTGTGATGTTTGAGGATGAAATATGAAATACATGTGTTAGATTAACATAGTTTGTCTTTGAATTTTTGGTAAATTTGACTATTTTGGACTAAATTGTGAAAATAATAATTTGAAGGACTAAAATGTAAAATAAATGAAATATATGGACTTATATGAACTACATGAATATTCAGCTAAGCATAGGTAATATGAAATTGTGTGTATTTTGTGATTTTGTGAAATAGGGACTTAAATGTCAAAATGTGAAAATGTGAGGGCTAATTTGTAAATTGCCCTAAATGTGTGTTTTTGGATTGAATTGAATAAATTGGTGAATAGAATAGTTAAATTTGAATATGTATAGATCAAGAACCAAAGAAAACGGATTTAGACCGAGGAAAGTCGAAAGTGATTGAAGTAGCCGAATCCGTCTGTTTATCTGAATCCGAGGTAAGTCTATATACAAATAAATGTATTTAAGTTGATTTATTCATATTCATATGTTATTGAATTGTGATGAATGGCTATAAAAGATATACCTGTGAAAACCGAGAATGTATCGACAAAGTGTCAAAATCTGAAAAGTCTTGTACGAACCTTAGGAATAGATAGGATTCATATGTCATGACATAGGATCCTGATATGTGTTATCATGTAAGACCACATCTGGGACGTTGGCATCGATTTGAGATTTACGTGTAAGACCATGTCTGAGACATTGGCATCGTATATGATTTTGTGTAAGACCTTGTTTGGGATAGTGGCATCGATATTTGATTACATGTAAGACCATGTCTGGGACGTTGGCATTGTACGAGTATTCCAAGTTATCTGAGTATCTTATTTGATTCTGAATGATTCAACGAGCAATTTTGAGAAATGAAAGACTATGTGAAATGTGTAATCGAATCAGGTACATTGGAAATGAATACTATATTTGAGTATGAAAGGTGAGTATATATGAATTTGCTTAAGTGAAATATATGCATAGTCTTGTTGAGACTAAATATGATATATGTATGAATGAGTTATAAACAAATTGATACTAAAGATATGATGTGCTGGTAAGTAATGGCTAAACAAATGAGCCAAAGAGGAAATATGTATTTGTAATGGAGATAAGTTAACGAACTTGTAATTGATATGCTTATAAATGTTTATATGTTAAGTTTATTTGTATATGACTTACTAAGCTTTTGAAAGCTTACTCTGTGTGTGTGTTTGCTTTGTTCTATAGATCGTTAAAGCTACTGAAGGCTCGGGAATCGTTGAGGATCGTCACCACACTATCAAATCATATTTTGGTACCTTTTGAAAGTGTATATATTAAAGTATGGCATGTATAGTCTAGTGAGTTTTGGTTATGTTTTGAAAGGTGTAAAAATAGCCATGTGATATGGCTAGATGATGAATATGAAGTGAATGAGTAGTTTATGCTATATGATGTATATATTTGGTATGGTTTAATGGCTAATGATTGAACTAATGAAATAGTCAAATTTATGATAAGTTTTGTGATGCAAAGTTGGCATATTATTGATGAAAGTTTGTCACATAGAATTGGTAAGTTTTTGAAGGAAATTATACTTAGAAATGTTTGTGATTGGATTGAGCTAAATGGTACATAAGTTGTTGTGATTGTCATGCTCATGAGCGGCTAGAAAAGATGGTCATTTTGGTATGTTTTGGTTGCTTTTGATGCTTGGAATGATGCTTAATTGTGCTTGTAGGTATAACCCAAAAAGTGGTTGGCAAATTGGCCTTGAAAAGGGCCTATAACTGCCTACACAGTTGAGCACATGGGCATGTGGCTCGACCATGTCCTTCGTGTTTGTATTTCAAAATAAGTCAGACTCGACCACGGGCTAGACACACGGGCGTGTGATTGGCCGTGTGGTGCAAGTCAGTGTCGACGACGGGTGAGGCACACACAGGCGTGTCTCGGTAGTGTGGACAAGTCGATATGTATGCCTGTGCTTGCCACGGCTTGGACACATGGGCGTGTCTGAAGTCGTGTGAGGCACACGGCCTGCCCATACGGGCGTGTGACCTCTGTAACTTTGAAAACTATTTGATTTTTAGAAAAATTTGTATGATTCCGGTTTAGTCCTAATCCCTTTCTAATGTATGATTAAGGTCTCGTAGACCTCATTAAGGGACAATATATTTGTATTCTGCTATGATTTGATGATGACATATACCTTATGATGTGAAATGTTCGTAAAAGTTTTTGATAGCCCGGTAATGCCTCTTAACCCTAAACCGGCGATGGTTACGGGTTAGGGGTGTTACATTTCACATCCTAACCTTAAGTACCCACAACTTCGTCTCAAGGCAACATATATTTATGTCACTATCTGATGTAAATCAAATAAATAATCCTATGAACCTCATATAAGATGTCCTATGAAATCTCAGAATTGATCAGTGCATCAATTCAAATATTTTTCTCTATATTTCAAAAATTCTCTAAAGAATTAACAGTTTAACCCTCGACTTTATAATACCCAAACAATCATAATTCAAGATTATCTGAACGAAACGTTACTATAAACAATATATATTCTTTTCTGGTTGAGATAAAATAGATACCTGATTTAACTAAGCAAATTCAATGCTTTCCTGTAATAGCTTCACCATTAGTAGTACACTACCGAGAAATCCCCAATAATTCATTTGTTTAAACATAACCGAAAAACCCATATCGTCAGTTTCTAGATACATTAGTTAATTCATGGAGTTTAGCTAAAATTCGTAAACTTCATAGCAGATTCTAAATGACATTTCTGATACACCTACATATGTAGCTTTCAACTAATAATAATTCTGGTTACTGTGACCAAACTAACTTTTTGTCGCTCCATCTGGCTAGCATATCAAGGTTTTTCATTCCATTCATGAAAATTTGTTACTATCAAACAAATTTAACCCATAATAACATTTTCTCAACTATCTCTGATCTAGCTGACATATCCCCATATCATGTCTTCTAGAATATGAATTTTCCATCCTGACTGTCCGTCTGTTTACCAGTGAATTTACAAAATTTATTCTTGAATCTAGAGATGAACTCGAATACACACAACTCAACTAACTCTTCAAGTGAAATTCATTCTAACTAAAACAAATGAGTCGATCTTGTCAACCTGATAGTTACAATTCAAAATAATTCTTCCTTCTGGTCGTCAAGATAATCCAGACATATAATCTATCATAATTTCCTTAGAATTCCAATCAAATATCATCACAAACGATATTAACTCATACGAAATATAACATCCAGTTTTGACTTGTTGACATAATTCGATATCACTTGTGTAATGAGACTTAAAATGCCATGCTATGCTTAATCTTCCATCGTCTAGTCTTTTACTACAATTTATCCCTTCTTGAAAGCTAAGAGTGTAACATCCTGGAATTAGGGGCTCTGCATTTTTATGTTTGCTGTTTGTTTGGCATGTTCTATTTGTTAATTTGGTATGTTTGGGGGTCCCGGGAAGGCTCGGGGCCAAGCTTGAGCCTTGGTGAAAATTTTGTTTTTAGCCTCTTTAGGGGAAAGCTGGTTGAAGCAGGTCTTAAGGATAAGTTCTTGTGTTTGTTGACACAAGAAGAGTTGTGGTGGAGTGGCAAGAAGACGCCACTTAAGGTGCAGGGAAGTGGCGTCACAAGGGAGCAGTAGAGGGAAAGAGTTCGAGTCTCGTCAACAGCATTCAAAAACTTTATTTTTTGTGCTTGGGGAGCTAAGGAGGTGGCTTTCAGCTGGACTCTTTATGGTGGTTGGTTGAAGGAGTCAAAGTGTTTGAATGAGTGGCCATGAGGTGTTGGTAATATTTGAATTGGTCAAACTAATTCAAATGATTGTTGGAGAGTGAAGTGTGGAGAGGATCAAGGGATTTGGTGTTGGTGTTGTTGGTAGGCCGAATTTGGGAGTTGTTGGGGGCCTTGAGTTTCGGCTAAGGAGTGTTTGGTAGGCAAAATTCTGTATTTTGGTTAAGGGGGAGCTCAAAACCGTAGCCTTGGAGGGTGTTGTGTGTCGAAACTCTTTAGGAGCACTTAGTTTTTTTTTTTTTGCATCTTGGGTATTGGTACTTCAACATTTGGAAACCGAAACTTCAAACTCTTACTTGTGCTCTCTTGTCTCTTTTGTTTCTTCTCTTTTCCCATTTGTTTTCTCCATTTGTTGCACTTAGCAAGTCTTTCATTTGATCTTTGCTGCAACTAGTGAAACTCCCTAAAGCCACCCCTTGCCAAATCTTTTCTTCTCATTTGCTCATTGCTCTTAAACATCACAACCGAAACTTTCATCTCACTTCTTTGTGTTTTATTTTTCTCTTCTACTTCTTCTTCTCTAGCCGAAACCTTGCAGCTCCTCCATTATCACCTTATTGTTTCTCTCTTTAGCCGAACAGATCCTTTGACCACAAGTGAAATGGTTTCGCCTTGTTGTTCAACTGTTGAAGGTAAAGATCTTCTTTTCTCTCTTTTGTTAATAGCCGAATCTTATTTCCCTTCTTTCGACTTCCTTCTTTTCCTTTTCTGTTCTCTGTATCCTTCTTCACTAATCGAATCTCTGCTTCTTTGTTATCTCAAATCGATACTGCTCGTATGGCCTAAAGTGTGAAAGGGTATTCTTTCCTGCCAAGTCTATTCGGGTTCTTCATCATCAATAACGCAAGGTAGTCTCGTGTGATACTTTTTCCTTCTCTAAGTTCTTTTAGCTGATTACTCAAAGGGCAATTTTTAATGCTAGGTCAAACTTTTCCTCTCTCACAACTCATCTTTGACTCAAGGCCTGTCATATCCGGGATTTAGGGGTTGCGCATTTATCTTGTTTTGTGTGTTTGGTATGCTGGTATGTTGTTTGAGTGTGTTTGGGGTCCCTGGGAAGGTTCAGGGTTAAGTCGAACCTTGGCCAAAATTTTAATTTTGGGCACTTTAAGAGGGAAGCTGGCTGGGGCCAAGGTTTAAGGTATTTTGTTTAGGTTTGTTGACACAAGAATTAAGATGGAAGAGTGGTAAGGAGGCACCACTTAAGGAGCAGGTAAGTAATGCCTCAAGGGGAGCAGAGGGGATCAGGTTCGATTCATGTTGTCAGCAATGTGGCTTTTATTTTTGCTCATGCGTCATAGGGCTGGATGATGGAATCGGTTGGGAGCCTTGAAGAGTGGAGGTGACTTGGTCAAACTTTTTGAATGGTTGGACAGGAGTAAAAATGGGGATTTGGAACTTTCAAATTATTTTGAATGGTTCAAACCATTTTCAAATGTGTGTTCAAGAGTGTTTTAAGGAGAAAGTTGGGGGATTGAAGTGAGGTAGGATGCTAGCTGAATTTTGAATGGTGTGTTAGGTGGGTTAGGCATTCGGTTCTAGGGGGGATGTTGGTGCCAAAAATTTGTTAAGGGTTAGCTTAGGTAGTGAGCTTTCTTTTTCGACATTTGAGTGTGTTGCACCTTGGTCAATTTTGGTTCTCTTCTTTGTATAGCCAAAAATATCTAAGAGATTTATTCATTCTTCTTTAGCCTAAGCCAAACTAATTCTCCTCCTCTTTTCCCTTTTGCAATTTGAGTTCTTTTTCCCTCACCATCAAGCTGAAATAAGCCTCTCATATTCTTTTGTCAAAAGTGTTCTCTTTTGGTAACCTCTGGGCCGAACATTCCATTCATCATCATTTCATTTTTTTTCTATATTCTTCCTCTTAGAATTTTTGGTAACAAGTGAACATTTCTTCTTCACCTAAAAGTCGAACCCTAACATTCACTCCCTCTTTTCTTGTCATTTCTCTTTTATTCATATTTTGATCACACTTTTAAACCCTTAGTCGAAACTTCTCCACTCCAACACCACTCAATATCATTTTTCTCTTCTTAAATTGTTCATCATAGCTGAATCTATTTCTCAATTCCTCTATTTTGGAACCTCTCTTTTATTTGTCGTTCAAGTCAAAATTCACTGTTCCTTTCGATCTTCTCAATCGGATTCTTCCTAGTGGTGGTAAGTGCTCTCTTCTTTTCTTTTAAAATCTCCCTTCTCCTTTGGTTGTCGAAACAAAGGCTTTGATCCTGTTCCTTGGGTAGGTTGGTCGAATATAGGAAGGGTTTGGGTTCTTAACTTTGGTGATCTGTCAAGACAAGTGTAGAACCCCCAGGTTCTATCGATTTCGGTAAGGACTTTTTCGTTTAGAATAGTTATTTCGCTATTATCTTATTCAACAGATTTAACTCGGTCTTCTGACCAATACCGTTTCTTTATGGAATCAAGTACCAGCCAAGCAAATGAGGTGATTGAACCCGTGATCCCAGCCCCAAAATTCAAGAAGCGTGCGGTGTCGATAGTTCGAGACTGGTCATCAGGTTGTGGGCCGGCTTCTGAAAGGGATAAACATATTGTTGTGATCCCCGCAAGTGAGGATGTTAGTGAGATCCATATTTTAGTTTTTCAGGTTTACAGGTGTGTAATTATCACACTATCTCCTTTTGTGTTCAAATCATATATGTGTTATGGTTAAAAACCGAAATATCGGCAATAGTGATTGAATTGCCCAGGATGGGTAAAACTGAAACTTCAGGTTAGTATGGTATGATTTATTTCGTTATTTTTGTGGATAGTGTGACGATATGTATACATAAAATATTGTGTGGATGACATCTTATAACCTATTGTTATACTACATTGAATAAGCATGGGATTTGGGTTATTAACGTTATACAGTGGAAGTGTACATCTGTGACACAGTCACATGGAATGATGTTTGGGTGCCTCATTTTGGCATCGGTTATTTGGTCACCTAGTGATCGATTATTTGGTCACATAGTGATCGGTGGCTAGGCCACGTTTTATTATCTTTGTGCAACATGACTGTCAGCATGACTGCCAAAGTGGAGTGTAGCAAATGGAGGGTCGATTGTAGAAATCCCCAGGTGTGTTGAGGATGGACACATGAAGTGGAGTGTAGAGGATAGAAAATTAGGTTGGGTTGGGTTATCATGTTAATCATTGTTGCATCGTATGAATTGGGCTTCAGCCGGTGATGTTTTGGGGGCTTTGGCCCATATGTGGATTTCGTGGAATAATTACACACTGAGTCTTGTGACTCACTCTTTCGTTTAACAATTACAGGTGATTCTTAGCTTATCGGACTGGGCTGGAGGGATCTTGAGGTGGCCAAGCATGGGTTTTATTAGGAAACACTATTTCTATTAAGATTTATTATTTTACAAATTTTTATTTTGAGTTTGTAATAAGGCCATTATAAAATTCAGTAACTTTCTTTTGGGTTTTAAACTTTGGTTATAATAATTGCAAACCGCACAATGGAACACTCTAGAACTTAAAATGCAAATTAAAAGTTTATAACCTGCCAATGATGCTTCTTCTAGAAATAGTTTTTATCAAAAACTTAATTATCGAAAAATAGATAAGTGTTTTTAAATATCACTTAATTAAAAGGCTCTACTATTTAATTTTCTAAGTTTAATAAACAGTGGGTTTTCAACTGAGCCTCAATACTTGGGATTTCCAAAGAGACTTAAAATTTAAAATTTCGCGTAATTTTCTCAATATTTCCCTAGTGACATACCAGATCCGGTCGAAGCATTTGTGCCGGGTTTAGGATGTTACAATTTGGTATCAGAGCTAGGTTTAAAAACTCGACCTTGGGTTTTGGGACCAAAAATGTTTTTCCAAATTTGTATTTAAGATTTTATAAAAAGAAAATTTTATAGGAACTTGTGTTTTGAAAGAGTGGCACTCGAGTTCCCAACTCAGATCTACCAAGTAAGTCTTCTAATTGTTATGTGATTTGCATGAGGTGGTTATATGATATATTGTCGTGGATGTTGGAAATTAGAATTTTTACTGTAGAGATAAAAACCTCTAGGAATGTATGAGCTTGGCGAAGAAACTCCTTATAATTTTATATCATAAAACTACTCGTTAATAATCAAGTGGAAAAATAGGATGACTCATAAAATTTATAATTAGAGTAAAGTAGAGCGGTAGGTATGAGTGGTAAAGGACGTGGACGTGGTACTCGTGGCCATGGGAAAGGTCAAGGTCATGAGGCTAAATTTTCGAAAGCGAGGAATGAGCCTGAGGCTGAGGCGCCAGCATCACCTATGGCAGGAACGGGCTCGCAAGACAGAACTGGTGGAGATGATGCCCTTTCTCAAGCGATGTTGCGTGTGTTAGAGCGTGTGGCTGGGGTAAGTACTGGAGCAACAACTCGGAAGTCCATCCCAGAGTGACTCCGAGCTAACAGAGCTGAAATGTTTAGAGGTATCTCTGGAGTAGCTCCAAACGTGGCTAAGTATTGGTTAGAGGCAGTCGAGAGAATTATGGATGATTTGGACTGCACGACGGAGGAAAAGTTGAAGGGTGCAGTGTCTCTACTTCGAGATGAAGCTTATCAGTGGTGGCTTACTATGAGAGAGAGTACTCCGGCGGACCAGGTGGATTAGGAATTCTTTAAGATGAAGTTCCAGGGAAAGTACGTTGGGGCCAGTTACGTGGATGCTCAAAGGAAGGCATTCTTGAATCTAGTCTAAGGTAGTAAGACAGTAGCTGAGTATGAGGCAAAATTTCTGCGTTTGAGCTGGTACGCCCGAGGGATAGTTGCAACAGATTATGAGCATTGTGTGCGGTTCGAGGATGGGCTGCATGATGAGCTGCGGGTGTTATGTAACACCCCAAACCCGGACAAGACACCACGTCCGAATCTGGTATGTTACGGGAAAACATGTTTGTGAGAGGTTAAATTTTTCGTTAAAAGCCGAGTGGAAACACGGTGTATTTTGGGAGACAATTTGAGTAGACTTATTTGGAATCAGATGAAGTATTTGAAACCCGGAGATTTTGAAATCTTAACCAGAATGTGTGGTTAAACGAGTTTAAACCATTTAAACCTCAATAGTTCCTTAGTGTTACTTGAAACCCTTTTTTTTTTTTTTTTTAGACTTAGGGGTCATACAAGTTTGATTTGAAAATCATTTGAATTTGCTTACTGTAAAGACATAGTGTAATACCCGATGGTATGGTTTAAAAACACATTGCGTTATAATTTTGAAACCATTATCTTTCCAAGTTTTAGTAAAATTCATACCAACTTGTGTTGTTAAGGCATATTAAAATCTAATTAAAACATAAACATCACCAAAACATAAATTAAAGGCCTTTTACAAATCCAATATAAAACCCAAGTAAAATAAATAAGCTAAAGTACCCAAATTCAATAGTCCTTTATTAAAGCCTGGCATGTGCACCCCGAGTCCATCCCGGCTCCATGTCCGCGTCTACGAGTCACCTGAAATGTCAAAGGAGAGGGTGAGTCGAATGACTCAGTGTGTAAACCCCGCTCCCGAAAACAACATGCTAACACACATCATACAAAGCAACATAATTAATGCAACCCGATCCTAACCATCCATATCGCTTTTCTACCCGTGGTACCAAACCACTTGGTGGTGCCAAACCACCGGTGACATATAGTCACAATGTGTTACCAAAACACTGGTGTCCCAAAGACACAATATCCGTCAATGTGGTGCCAAACCACCGGTGTCCCAAAGACACAATTGTGCTACCAAAGCACCGTGACCAAGTCACAACTGATGATGGGGCCAACCCATCGTGTGATACCAAATCACTAGCGACGATCCCATATCTCAAGTGGGGCCAACCCACGGTGGTTAAACCATGTGGACAAGTCGCAATGAGGTGCCAAACCTCTGGTGACCCAAAGTCACAAAGTGTGCTACCAAAGCACTGGTGCTCGTCAGCACAAAATATCACTGCTCCCTCCACTCGTATCACCCATCAACATACCATACTCATGTAATCATGTATATCATATAATCATGCATATCATGCTATTATGTGTAACCTCATATCCCATGTCACATATAACCACAGCCATGGTATCACATAGATCATCAGTAAACTCATAATAATAATACTGACTTACCCGAGTCCAGAATCATACCCATTAGGGTATCATATCAATCATCACTGTTTCATTAATCATCACACAGGTTATTAATCATATTACTAAAATAGAAGTGTGTTAGTTACACACCTGGTAAATACGAGTCTAGAAATCCTGACAAAAGCAATCTAAGTCCCTCGAGTACTAGCTTCTACAATCGACCAAAACATAGGGGTTAGACATCTACACATTCGGCCAACACCATTTAGACCAAAAAGGGTTTGTCGAAAGCCCTTACCTTTCACCTGATTTGGTTTCCTACCAAATCCCGAACCAAAGAGTGGTTTCCTTAGACAATCGCCCACCTATCAAGAAGGAAACATTAATCTCTTGAAGCTTTGACTAACCAAGAATTAAGAGAATGAACTAACAACAACCAATCACTTAACCTCCACTTACTAATCAACCGCAGAAGAAAAACGGCTCCTCTTGCTTGCTTTGAAACCTTTGATGTCCTATAATAAGAATTGGTTTATAAAAGATTAGCACCTTCCAACAATCACAATCGGCCATCAACGTAATAAGAATCGGCAAGGTGAGAAAAGAAGAGAAATGGCCATTCGCCTAGTACTTACCCACTACCAAACGATTGGAACCAAGCTCCCCAACACCACCAAATATTCGCCAACACAAGGAGGATTCGCTAACTTGGTTTTGGAAAAAGAGATGAAACGAAGAGAGATGAGTGGAGGGGTCACTTTCGGTTTTGAAAGGAAAGAAATGAATACGGTGGGTTTAGAAGAAGAACTAGTTTGGCTACTATCTTTTAAGGAAAAGAGAAAGAACATGCTAGGTTCTACTCACGATAATGAAGAACAAAGGCTGGTTTTGTTTAAAAGAGATGGTATGGAACAAAGGGAAATCGGCACAAGGTTGTGAAAGCACAAAGAAAGAAAATGAGAAGGAAACGACCAGCAAATGAGAAGGTTCGGCTTGAGTGCTTAACACCCTTACTTTACGCTTTGTACAATTAAAGAAAGAGGAAGAAAAATGTGAGAAGAAGGGATATAGGTTTCAAGCACACAAAGGAAAGAAGAAGGAAGAAACAAGGTTTACTTTCGGCAATAAGGTGCTAGAGGTTTCGGTTTAACAAAGTTGAAAAAGAAGCGAGAGGTGGGAGAGGCATTCACTTCTAAATGAAACAAAAGAAAACAAAAGAGCTACAAGTGCATTCTAAGAATACCCAAGCTTTGGGTTTTCGGTTCCAAGAAGAGAGAATATGGGCAAAAGAAAGAGAGTTCAAGTTTCGGCTTAAGCTACCAGCATATGACCGAAAACACACACACACACATGCACAAAGGAGATTTCGGCACTTCCCAAGCTCCCCCAAACACTCCTCCAAACCGGCCAAATCCCCCACAACACTCCACACCACTCAATTCAAATGAGCTTACCAAGTCTTCCTCCTACTTTCACTCTCCATCCACCGTTTGAATATGTTGACCAAGTCCATGGTAGAGTTCAAATTGCCCACAACCTCTTCCTCCATGCCGTCCAAAATGAGAGCCAAAAGGGGTGGGATTCTCGCGACTTGAACACCAGACCTCCCCCTTGTAGATGACGCCACACACACACCCTCCTTGTGGCGCATGCTTGCCACTTTGGTAGCTCCTTATTTATGTTATAATTCCACTTAATTTAAATATAAACCCCAACACCTTCTGCTTCTATCCCCTAAAGCCCAAGAACAAGAATTTCACCACCTACCCAGGCTCACACCTAGCCTACAACTAAATCCCGAAAACGCCAAAACAACATCATAGCAAACAATTAAACATGCAAACAATGCCAAATCGAAATAGCCCCTTAACCCGGGATATTACAGTTCTACCCCTTAAAAAAATTTCGACCTCGAAATTACCTGGTCAGAAGAGTTGCGGGTATTGCTTGTCTCATCATATCCTCGGGTTCCCACGCCGCTTCTTCCACGCCATGATTCCGCCTAAAGAACCTTAACGAGAGGCACGACTTCCTGCGCAGTAACCTTCACATCCCGATCCAAAATCAGACAGGCTCTTCCTCTATGGACATATCCGGATTTACTTGATCTCCTCTCATCACACTACATGTGATGGATCGAACGATATCGCCAAAACATCGAACGTGGAACACGTCGTGAATTTGACTTAACTCACCGTGGCAACTCGGTACGTCGCAATCGTCCCACTCGTCTTAGTACCTTATATGGCCCAATAAACCTCGGACTAAGCTTGCCTTTCTTCCGAACCTTAATACTTTCTTCCACGGTGAGACCTTCAGAAAACCCGATCTCCCACAAGAAACTCAATATCTCTCCGTTTAAGATCGGCAGATAGGACTTCTGCGGTCGAAGCTTCCTTTAGTCGAGCTCAATCAACTTAACCTTGTCTTGGTCTCAAGAACCAACTCGGTCCCAATAATCGGCGTTCATTTAACTCTGTCCAACAAGTCGGTGAACGACACTTCCTACCGCATAATGCGCCTCATAAGGTGCCATCTTAATGCTCGCTTGGTAGTTTGTTGTTGTAGGCGAACTCACCAAGCGGTAGATACTCCTCCCAACTACCCTCAAGTCCAATAGACAACCTCAAGCATATCCTCCAATATCAGATAACCCTTTCGATCGCCTGTCGATCTGCGGATGAAATCTTGTCTTTGAAATCTAACTGTACCCGAGCTCGATGCAAAGCCTTCCGAACCTTGACGTGAATCGGGTCCCTATCCGAGATGATCGTCACGGCACCGTGCGATCTCACAATCTCGACACATACAACTTAGCCAACCTCAAGTGAGTAATCCACCCTCACCGGAATAAAGTGAGCTAATTTAGTCACCGATCCACAATTACCCAAATCAATCCTTCTTGCTCGGTGTAGCGGTAATCCACCGACGAAATCCATAGTTATTCTTTCCCACTTCCACTGTGGAATCTTCATTTGGTGAAGCAACCCGGACGACAATCGATGCTCACCTTGACCACCGACAAGTCGGACACTTTCCTACAAACTCATCACCTCCTTTTCGCATCTTACCACCGTAATCGCTCCACGAGATCCTTATACATTTTGCTACCTCCGGATGCATAGCGTAGGGCGCTATGTGCATCTGAAGAATCTTTGCCTCAATTCACATCTCTCGGCATACAAGCCTTCCCCAGAAACACAGAACCCCATCACTAGACAAGCTATACCCTTCAAACCATCATTCTCTTTCGAGTCCTCTGCATACTCAAAACCTCATCTAACAACCGCTTTCTCGATCTGCTCAACCCAAGTAGGCTTAACTGCAGTTCGCGAATACTCTGTCATCGTACAAACTCAAGTGGGCAAATAACGCTCTTAGATCCGAAACAACCTTACGGCTCAACGCGTACGCCACGACGCGTTAGCCTTGCCCGGATGATACTCAATTGAGCAATCGTAGTCTTTCAGCAGCTCAATCCATCGGCGCTGTCTCAGATTCAAGTCTTTCTGAGTCAGAAGGTACTTCAGACTCTTATGGTCCGTATAGACTATCGATCTTTCTCCGTACAAGTAATGCCTCCATATCTTTAAGGCAAATACTACAGCCGCAAGCTCCAAATCGTGCGTAGGATAATTGACCTCATGTGGCCTCAGCTGTCGGGATGCGTAAGCCACAACCTTCCTTCTCGCATCAAAGACACAACCCAAGCTCAGTATGTGATGCATCGCGATACATCAGAAATTCCTTACCACCTCGGGTTGAATCGAACCGAGCTTCACCAAAATCTTCTTTAACTTATCGAAGCTCTCCTGCCGCTTCTCGGTCAAACAAACGGAACTCCCTTTCTCAATAATTTGGTCATCGATCTCGCAATTAACGAAAACCTCTACAAACCTTCTAGTATCCCGCCAACCCCGAAAACTCCGAATCTCCGCTCTCGACTTAGGCGGCTTCCAATCGAGCGGCCTCTATCTTTCGAGGATCCACTTAATCCCTCACCGACACTACATGACCCAAGAATGTCACCTCCACGAGCCGAACTCGCATTCTTGAACTTCAGACAGAAATAAGTTTCTCCTTAGAATCTGCAATACTACCCGCAAATGAGCATCATGCTCCTCCTCGATCCTTGAATATACCAAGATGTCGCCGATAAAACTACCACGAACCGATCTAGATCTTGTTGGAACACCATTCATCGATCCATGAAAGTTGCGGCATTAGTCAACCCGAACAGCATAACCAAGAATTCAAAATGCCCATACCGAGTACGAAATGCCGTCTTACGATATCGCCTCTTTTACCTTCAACTGGTGATACCTGCACCTTAGGTCGATCTTGAAAAATCGACGCCTTTCAAATTGATCAAACAAGTCATCTATCCGAGGCGGTGGATACTTGTTTTTGATCGTCGACTTATTCGGTTAGCGGTAGTCTATGCACATCCGCATAGTACCGCCTTTCTTCTTTACAAAAGTACCCGGCGCTCCCCATGGCGAAATACTTGGCCCGATAAAACCTCGGTCCAATAACTCCTAGATTTGAGCCTTAAGCTCCACTAATTCTTTAGAGCCATCACATGCGGAGTAATGGATACGGTGCGATTCAGAATGATCTATCCCGAACTCTACCTCCCCAATGAGCCTTCCCAGCACGGTTACAATCGGCGGTCCGCCTTAGAACAACAAACCTACCCGATGATTCGCCCACTTCGGTCTAGCCCTTTTCTCATTGATTGCCGACGACCGGAAGATCCAAAACTCCGTTTATGACGGTTTCTATCCATACTACGCCTCACGAGACTCTTTAATGCCCTCGGCAACCTTTGCCTTTTCAACTAGAATCGCAAATTCACGCTCCTGGCGGGCGCAATCAACAATCTTAACTCGCCTCGCAGCCATCCTCAAACGAACGCACCTTTCCTCTTCAAGAGCCACCATACCTGCATACCGACTCAACCTCAAAACTTACCTCATACTCCGTCTGATTTGCTCCCCTAGACTAACTTCGAAATGCTTTCCTCTGCTCATTTATGTAATTAGTCTGACGTACTTCTTCGATAAGCGGCGGAAATAATCCCATGTCGATCTTCACCGCAAAGATCATCACGGATCGTGAGCCACCACGGTATGACTCATCCCGAGAAGTGATACGATCCCTTTAATTCTCCTCGGCCGTTAGGTTCAGATCGTCCATAATCCGTTACGTCGCTTCCAAAAAGATTAAGCGGTGCTAGGAGCAACACCAGAGACACCGGAAGAATTCAAATTTCATTTGAAATCAAGTCGCCAGCGCGATTTCCTAGCTCCTCGCCCCACCGCTCCAATTACCCTTTCTAAGACCCGCGAGATCGCTCAGTGACCTTTGCATCATCGCCCGTGCGCTCTTGGAACTCACCACCTCCGGTGGTGGCGAATCAGATACCTCATTCTCGAACCACGCCTAACCTACGGGCTCGTAAATATCATCCTACCGCGACCACGTCCACGACCACGTCCACCTCGGTACTCATGACTAAATCTCGTCGATTAAAGAATTTTATGTATCGATCATTATTTCACCGTGTTTAAAGCAAAGTCTTATGAAATTTTAAAGAAGTTTTGTTTTCATGAGTCCACGAGTCCTATTAGTTTCATCTCTAAAGTATCTTACTATCACTAGCCATTCAATCATATCAATTAATATCACAACCAAGAGTACGGGTACTTACACCGCGAATCGATGTGCTTATGGACTCGGTGCCATGCCCTTCAAACCATACTTTAAAAATGAATACTTGAAAACTATAGTTTTAAAACATTTTGGGCCTCGGCCCACAGTAAAGCTTTGAACTTGGCTCGATACCACAAATGTAACACCCCAAACCGGACAAGACACCACGTCCTAATACGGTATGTTACGGAAAACATGTTTGTGAGAGGTTAAATTTTTCGTTAAAAGCCGAGTGGAAACACGGTGTATTTTGGGAGACAATTTGAGTAGACTTATTTGGAATCGATGAAGTATTTGAAACCGGAGATTTTGAAATCTTAACTAGAATGTGTGGTTAAACGAGTTTAAACCATTTAAACCTTAATAGTTCCTTAGTGTTACTTGAAACCCTTTTTTTTTTTTTTTAGACTTAGGGGTCATACAAGTTTGATTTGAAAATCATTTGAATTTGCTTACTGTAAAGACATAGTGTAATACAGATGGTATGGTTTAAAAACACATTGCGTTATAATTTTGAAACCATTATCTTTCCAAGTTTTAGTAAAATTCATACCAACTTGTGTTGTTAAGGCATATTAAAATCTAATTAAAACATAAACATCACCAAAACATAAATTAAAGGCCTTTTACAAATCCAATATAAAACCCAAGTAAAATAAATAAGCTAAAGTACCCAAATTCAATAGTCCTTTATTAAAGCTGGCATGTGCACCCCGAGTCCATCCGGCCCATGTCCGCTTCACGAGTCACCAAATGTCAAAGGAGAGGGTGAGTCGAATGACTCGATGTGTAAACCCCGCTCCAAAAACAACATGCTAACACACATCATACAAAGCAACATAATTAATGCAACCCGATCCTAACCATCCATATCGCTTTTCTACCCCGTGTGGTACCAAACCACTTGGTGGTGCCAAACCACTGGTGACATATAGTCACAATGTGTTACCAAAACACCGGTGTCCCAAAGACACAATATCCGTCAATGTGGTGCTAAACCACCGTGTCTCAAAGACACAATTGTGCTACCAAAGCACCGTGACCAAAGTCACAACTCGATGATGGGGCCAACCCATCGTGTGATACCAAATCACTAGCGAGCGATCCCATATCTCAAGTGGGGCCAACCCACGGTGGTTAAACCACGAGGACAAGTCGCAATGAGGTGCCAAACCTCCGTGACCCAAAGTCACAAAGTGTGCTACCAAAGCACCGGTGCTCACAAGACAAAAATATCATTGCTCCTCCACTCGTATCACCCATCAACATACCATACTCATGTAATCATGTATATCATATAATCATGCATATCATGCTATTATGTGTAACCTCATATCCCATGTCACATATAACCATAGCCATGGTATCACATAGATCATCAAGAAACTCATAATAATAATACCGACTTACCCGAGTCCGTAATCATACCCATTAGGGTATTATATCAATCATCACCGCTTTCATTAATCATCACACGGGTTATTAATCATATTACTAAAATAGAAGTGTGTTAGTTACACACCGTAAATCTGAGTCTAGAAATCGACAAAAGCAATCTAAGTCCCTCGAGTACTAGCTTCACAATCGACCAAAACATAGGGTTAGACATCTACACATTCGCCAACACCATTTAGACCAAAAGGGTTTGTCGAAAGCCCTTACCTTTCACCGATTTGGTTTCCTACCAAATCCCGAACCAAAGAGTGGTTTCCTTAGACAATCGGCCCACCTATCAAGAAGGAAACATTAATCTCTTGAAGCTTTGACTAACCAAGAATTAAGAGAATGAACTAACAACAACCAATCACTTAACCTCCACTTACTAATCAACCAGAGAAGAAAACGGCTCCTCTTGCTTGCTTTGAAACCTTTGATGTCCTATAATAAGAATTGGTTTATAAAAGATTAGCACCTTCCAACAATCACAATCGGCCATCAACGTAATAAGAATCGGCAAGGTGAGAAAAAGAAGAGAAATGGCCATTCGGCCTAGTACTTACCCACTACCAAACGATTGGAACCAAGCTCCCCAACACCACCAAATATTCAGCCAACACAAGGAGGATTCGGCTAACTGGTTTTGGAAAAAGAGATGAAACGAAGAGAGATGAGTGGAGGGGGTCACTTTCGATTTTAAAAGGGAAAGAAATGAATACGGTGGGTTTAGAAGAAGAACTAGTTTGACTACTATCTTTTAAGGAAAGAGAAAGAACATGCTAGGTTCTACCACAGATGATGAAGAACAAAGGCTGGTTTTTGTTTAAAAGAGATGGTATGGAACAAAGGAAATCGGCACAAGGTTGTGAAAGCACAAAGAAAGAAAATGAGAAGGAAACGACCAGCAAATGAGAAGGTTGACGAGTGCTTAACACCCTTACTTTCCGCTTTGTACAATTAAAGAAAGAGGAAGAAAAATGTGAGAAGAAGGGATATAGGTTTGCCACACAAAGGAAAGAAGAAGGAAGAAACAAGGTTTACTTTCGGCAATAAGGTGCTAGAGGTTTCGGTTTAACAAAGTTGAAAAAGAAGCGGAGGGTGGGAGAGGCATTCGACTTCTAAATGAAACAAAAGAAAAACAAAAGAGCTACAAGTGCATTCGGCAATACCCAAGCTTTGGGTTTTGGTTCCCAAGAAGAGAGAATATGGGCAAAAGAAAGAGAGTTCAAGTTTCGGCTTAAGCTACCAGCATATGACCGAAAACACACACACACACATGCACAAAGGAGATTTCAGCACTTCCCAAGCTCCCCCAAACACTCCTCCAAACCGGCCAAATCCCCCACAACACTCCACACCACTCAATTCAAATGAGCTTACCAAGTCTTCCTCCTACTTTCACTCTCCATCCACCGTTTGAATATGTTGACCAAGTCCATGGTAGAGTTCAAATTGCCCACAACCTCTTCCTCCATGCCGTCCAAAATGAGAGCCAAAGGGGTGGGATTCTGTGACTTGAACACCGACCTCCCCTTGTAGATGACGCCACACACACCCCTCCTTGTGGCGCATGCTTGCCACTTTGGTAGCTCCTTATTTATGTTATAATTCCACTTAATTTAAATATAAACCCCAACACCTTCGCTTCTATCCCCTAAAGCCCAAGAACAAGAATTTCACCACCTACCCAGGCTCACACCTAGCCTACAACTAAATCCCGAAAATGCCAAAACAACATCATAGCAAACAATTAAACATGCAAACAATGCCAAATCGAAATAGCCCCTTAACCCGGGATATTACATGTTAATAGCTCCACAGCGGGAGAGAGATTTTGCTATTCTGGTGGAAAAAGCTAAAATAGCCGAGGAGGTAAAGCGAACGGAGAGGCAAAATAGGGACTAGGATAGAGGTAGAAATAAGAGGAGTTATAGACCATCAGGGTCATTCGGGGGTTTCCAGAGGAGGCCTAAAGTTGATGGGCCAAGTCGCATTGCAACGTCAACTACTATTTTTCGACAGTGTGCTCAGTGTGGAAGGGTACATGTAGGAGAGTGCTGGGGAAAAGATAGGGTGTGTTTCAGATGTGGGTTAAAGGATCATCTGATCAAGGATTGCCCGCTGGATAGGAACAGAGATCGGATGGTAGGTCAGGGGTATGTGCAGCTAGGTAGAGGTAGACAGCAGATGTCGAGGGGTCGAATTTGAGAGGAGGCGAATGGTTACGGTCGAGGTCGTGGAGCACCCAGTGAGGGTGTTAGAATCTGAGGCAAGACAGCCGGGTTAGTTTATGCAGTCAAACGCCGGGAAGAGGGGGATGCACCATACGTTATAACAGGTACGTTTCTCATTTTCGGGTTACCCTTTACTGCATTAATCGATATTGGGTCGACGCATTCTTATGTTGCTAGTGTGGTGTCTGAAACCTTGAGTATGAACTCTGAAACTACTTCTAGGGAGATGATTGTGCTTAGTCCCTTAGGGAAGACTATAGTAGTAAATAAACTTTTTAGGAGTGTGCCTCTAGAAGTTCAAGGATTGGTTTTCCCAGCTGATTTGATGGAACTACCGTTCGGAGAATTCGATTTGATCCTAGGCATGGATTGGTTGGCAAGGTATCGAGCAAACTTGGATTGTGCTGCTAAGTGCATGGTGTTAAGGACTCCCGAGGGTGATGAAGTTTTGATTATAGGTGAGAGGAGAGACTACTTGTCCAATGTAGTGTCCGCTCTAAAGGCAGAAAGGATGGTAAGAAAAGGGTGCAAGGCTTTCTTAACGTTTGTCAGTGCATTGGATGCAAAGGAAGTGACCGTGGATGATGTTAGAATAGTGAAGGAGTTTGTGGATGTCTTTCCCAAATTGCCTCCGGATCGTGAGGTGGAGTTCAGAATTGAGTTACTTCCAGGTATGGCTCCGGTATCCATCACCCCTTACAGGATGGCACCGAAGGAGCTAGTTGAACTTAAAGCTCAGATCCAAGAGCTTTTAGACCGTGGTTTTATCCGTTCGAGTGTATCTCCATGGGGAGCGTCGGTGTTGTTTGTGAGGAAGAAAGATGAGTCCATGCGAATGTGCATTGACTACCGCCAGCTGAACAAGTTGACTATCAAGAACAAGTACCCGCTGCCAAGGATAGATGACCTGTTTGATCAGCTTAAAGGGGCCTCGGTCTTTTCAAAGATAGATTTGAGTTCGGGATATCATCAGCTTAAGGTCAAGGAAGCGGATATTTGCAAAACAGCTTTTCGGACTCGTTATGGTCACTATGAATTCCTGGTGTGCCGTTTGGGTTGTCAAATGCACCAGCTGCATTCATGGATATGATTAATCGTGTTTTTCAACTCTATCTGGACCGATTCATTGTTGTTTTCATAGACGACAATTTGGTGTATTTTAAGACTGAGGAAGAGCACGATTCTCATCTTTGAATGGTTTTGCGAATTTAAGGGAGAAACAGTTGTACGCCAAATTTAGCAAGTGTGAGTTTTGGTTGAAGGAAGTTACTTTTCGGTGTCATGTGGTGTCTGCAGAAGGAATTAGAGTGGATCCTCGGAAGATTAAAGTGGTGTTGGATTGGAAACTGCCTAAGTCTGTGGCTGAGGTTCGAAGTTTCCTTGGTTTTGCTTGATATTAATGAAGGTTTTGTCGTGGAAGAAAGTGATGAGGTTTGGACAGAAAGGCAAGCTAAGTCCCAGGTTCATCGGGCCTTAGTGGTACCAGTGGCGTATCAACTGGAGTTACCTTCTGAGTTGAAGTAGATTCATGATGTGTTCCATGTTTCAATGTTAAGGCGCTACCGTTCAGTTCCATCTCATGTCGTACCAATAGAAGTAATTGAAATAGGACTAGACTTGTCTTATGATGAGGAACCAATCCAGATCTTGGAACGAGACATCAAGGTACTAAGAAGGAAATCAGTCCCGTTGGTTAAAGTGTTGTGGCAAAATCATAGAATGGAAGAGGCGACGTGGGAGCCAGAGGATACGATGCGACAGCAATACCCTCATCTCTTTTGATCAGGTAATTTCAAGGTTGAAATTTCTTTAAGGGGGTAGAACTGTAATATTTGGGATTTAGGGGCTGTGCATTTATCTTGTTTTGTGTGTTTCGTATGCTTTGGTATGTTGTTTGAGTGTGTTTGGGGTCCCAGAAAAGGTTCAGGGTTAAGTCGGAACCTTGGCCAAAATTTTAATTTTGGGCACTTTAAGAGGGAAGCTGGCTGGGGCCAGGGTTTAAGGTATTTTGTTCGGGTTTGATGACACAAGAATTGAGATGGAAGAGTGGCAAGGAGGCACCACTTAAGGAGCAGGTAAGTAACGCCTCAAGGGGAGCAGAGGGGATCAGGTTTGATTCATGTTGTTAGTAATGTGGCTTTTATTTTTGCTCATGTGTCATAGGGCTAGATGATGGAATCGATTGGGAGCCTTGAAGAGTGGAGGTGACTTGGTCAAACTTTTTAAATGGTTGGACATGAGTAAAAAGGGGGATTTGGAACTTTCAAATTATTTTGAATGGTTCAAACCATTTTCAAATGTGTGTTCAAAAGTGTTTCAAGGAGAAAGTTGGGGGATTGAAGTGAGGTAGGATGCTAGCCAAATTTCGAAGGGTGTGCTAGGTGGGTTAGGCATTCGGTTCTAGGGGGGATGTTGGTGCCAAAAATTGGTTAAGGGTTAGCTTAGGTAGTGAGCTTTCTTTTTCGGCATTTGAGTGTGTTGTACCTTGGTCAATTTTGGTTCCCTTTTTTGTATAGCCGAAAATCCCTAAGAGATTTATTCGTTCTTCTTTAGCCTAAGCCGAAACTAATTCCCCTCCTCTTTTCCCTTTTGCAATTTGAGTTCTTTTTCCCTCACTATCAAGCCGAAATAAGTCTCTCATATTATTTTGTCAAAAGTGTTCTCTTTTGGTAACCTCTGGGCCGAACATTCCATTCATCATCATTTCATTTTTCCTTCTTCTTCCTCTTAGCATTTTTGGTAACAAGTGAGCATTTCTTCTTCACCTAAAAGCCGAACCCCAACATTCACTTCCTCTTTTCTTGTCATTTCTCTTTTATTCATATTTTGACCACACCTTTAAACCCCTTAGCCGAAACTTTTCCACTCCACACCACTCCATATCATTTTTCTCTTCTTCAATTGTTCATCATAGCCAAACCTATTTCTCAATTCCCCTATTTTGGAACCTCTCTTTTATTTGTTATTCAAGCCGAAATTCACTGTTCCTTTTGATCTTCTCAATCGGATTCTTCCTAGTGGTGGTAAGTACTTTCTTCTTTTCTTTTAAAATCTCCCTTCTCCTTTGGTTGCCGAAAAAGGCTTTGATCCTATTCCTTGGGTAGGTTGGTCGAATATAGGAAGGGTTCGGGTTCTTAACTTTGGTGATCTGTCAAGACAAGTGTAGAACCGCTAGGTTCTGTCGATTTCAGTAAGGACTTTTTCGTTTAGAATAGTTATTTCGCTATTATCTTATTCAACGGATTTAACTCGGTCTTCCGACCAATACCGCTTTTTATGGAATCAAGTACCACCAAGCAAATGAGGTGATTGAACCCGTGATCCCAAATTTCTAAATTCAAGAAGCATGCGATGGTCGGTGAGTTCGAGACCGCCACCGTGTTGTGGGCCTTCGAAAAGGATAAATGCATTGTTGTGATCCCCGTGAGTGAGGACGTTAGTGAGATCGATAGCTTAGTTATTTAGGTTTACAGGTGTGTAATTATCACACTAGCTCCTTTTGTGTTCAAATCATATATGTGTTATGGTTGAAAACCAAAATACCGGCAATGGTGACTGAATTGCCTAGGATGGGTAAAATCGAAACTTCAGGTTAGTATGGTATGATTTATTTCGTTATTTTTGTGTATAGTGTGACGATATGTATACATAAAATATTGTGTGGATGACATCTTATAACCTATTGTTATACTACATTGAATAAGCATGGGATTTGGGTTATTACCGTTATACAGGGGAAGTGTACATCAGTGATACAGTCACTCGGAATGATGTTTGGGTGCCTCATTTTGGCATCGGTTATTTGGTCACCTAGTGATCGGTTATTTGGTCACATAGTGATGGGTGGCTAGGCCACGTTTTATTATCTTTATGCGATGACCACAAAGATGACCAAAGTGGAGTGTAGCGGATGGAGGGTCGATTGTAGAAATCCCGGTGTGTTGAGGATGGATGATGAAGTGGAGTGTAGAGGATGGAAAATTAGGTCAAGGGTTATCATGTTAATCATTGTTGCATCGTATGAATTGGGCTTCTACGGTGGTGTTTTGGGGCTCGCCCATATGTGGATTTACGTGAATAATTGCACACCTGAGTCTTGTGACTCACTCTTTCGTTTAACAATTGCTGGTGATTCTTAGCTTATCAGACTGGGCTGGAGGGATCTCGAGGTGGCCAAGCATGGGTTTTGGTAGTAAACACTATTTCTATTAAGATTTATTATTTTACAAATTTTTATTTTGAGTTTGTAATTAGGCCATTAGAAAATTTGGTAACTTTCTTTTGGGTTTTAAACTTTGTTTATAATAATTGCAAACCGCTCAATGGAACACTTTAGAACTTAAAATGCAAACTGAAATTTTATAACCTGCCAATGATGCTTCTTCTAGAAATAGTTTTTATCAAAAACTTAATTATCGAAAAATAGATAAGTGTTTTTAAATATCACTTAATTAAAAGGCTCGGCTATTTAATTTTCTAAGTTTAATAAACAGTGGGTTTTCAACTGAGCTTCAAAACTTGGGATTTCCAAAGAGGCTTAAAATTCAAAATTTCACAAAATTTTCTCAATATTCCCTAGTGACATACCAGATCCGGTCGAAGCATTTGGGCTGGGTTTGGGACGTTACAAGGCCGAACCAGTTGTTGTGTGGTTCATCGTTTACCAAGGTAGGAATCAATTCTTTTCGTTTCTTGGTTATTATATCCCTTACCGGTTGTAGTATGCTTTAATCAATTCTCTTGATAGACAATCGACATTTTCTCTGACCTCTGATTAAGTCTGTTTCATGGATACAAGAAACAGTCAAGCTTTGATGGGGGCGAACCCGTAATCTCCGTTCCCAAGTTCAAAAGACGTGTTGTTTCGACGGTTCAAGACTATCCACCAGGTTGTGGGAGTCAGCCGACGTCTACCTGGGATAGGCAAATAGTCGTTGTCCCTGCTGGTGAAAGCGTCGACATAGAAAGCTTAGTGTTACGCGTTATCAGGTGTATTACTTACACGCTTCTTTACTGTTTGAGTTTTTAACTGTGTGGGTTGAAAGCTAAAACAACTGTTTGATAGTCGAGATACCCTCGTGGGTAAGTTAGAGACACCGGTAAGCTCCGCTATGATGATACTTTCGATTATAAGACTGGTATGAAATTATTGTCTGTTACACGTTGAGAATATATTGCATTCATTTTTAGCATGATAAAATGAGCATGGGCTTGGGATTGAATGAAAGGGGAAGCGTGAATCAGTGACTATTGTCACGGTGGTCTAAGAACCACGGTGGTTTGAAACCACGAATACACATATCAGTGACTTGTCTCAATGGTCTAGGACCACAGTGGGTTGGCCCCACGAATACATAAACTTATTAGAGATCGTCACGGTGGTCTGAGACCACAGTGGGTTGGCCCCACGATTATATATTTTAGTGACTTTGTCACGAGTGGTCTGGGACCATGGTAGTCAAGAACCACAGTGGCGTAATGCCACGGGCGTTTGGATGGATAGCTAGATTGGGCTGGGCTGCATTGCATACATGTGATATATGCCATATTGAGTAGGCTAAGGCCCAATGTGCATCTGTGGGCTTAAGGCCCAGTTTGCGTTATACGGGAATTTTACACACTGAGTCTCGGTGACTCACCCCTCTGCTTAATTATGCAGGTAATCACTAGATCGTGGATCTGGAGCCAAGGCGGACTCGAGGTGGCCATGCGTTATCGTTTCTTTCGTAAACTCATTCTCTTATTTAAGTTTATTTTTAATTGGGATTTTGATTTGTAATAAGGCCACTTTAACTTTAAAATTGGGTTTTGATTCAATGCTGATATTATATAATTTATAAAATGTCAAATTTGGGGTTTTTCCTAAAATATAAATAACAGTTCTTTTCAAAATGTTAACAAACGGTTCATAATGAAACTTGGGATTTTCATAGAACTAGAAATATTATTTTCAAAAGGTCACGTTCCTCAACATTGTTTTCAACTGTCATTTCTCTGAAATTTTCTAAATTCAGCTTTACGAAATAAACTCATTTTCAGCTTCTAGATAACCTAATAAGAAGTTGGCAAGATATATCCAAACCAAATTCTAAATTACCCCTAACATAGAATCACTGAAACGAAAAGTTTTTTTACAAGTTACAATGTACCGTTAAACGTTTTCAAAATGACCCTTCCTGTAACAATCTAGATTTGGCCGTAACCTATTGACCGGGTCTAGGGTGTTACAAAGAGTTGAATACATAATAAGAGTATTCCAATTATTAACATCAAAGCATTGAAACTTACTGGAGTCACAACCAACAGATGCATTAGAAGTATTATTTTGCTCCTTTCACGAATACCTTCCCTCAGACGGACCACAGTGCTCTAATAAGACATATGTTACAACCGTTTAGATAGAGCAATACCTCAAACATCAATAGTTCACTCTGAAGCAAAAGAGAAAAACCCAATATAGTTCCAATAAAAACCAGTCTAATAACACGACCTATAAAAGTTGAGATTTGTATTAACATGCTCTCATAATCCAAACAAAAATTTTAACTATACCAATTGTAATAATCCCAATTCAATGTGTATCCTTTGCAGATGGGCCATTTCTAATAGAATAGACAATAGAACAATAATCAAGCCAATATAAAGAAATCCAAGATGTAAAGCTCTATTAAACTTTCGAGAATATAACTCATTTCTATACTATCAGAATATACAAATTATGAGCTTTCTGGATATACTCGTCCACATCCAAACTATTTCTCTTGAAGACCATGCAGCATAATAAGAACATATTGATTGCTAAATAAATTGATGATACCCCAAAGAAAAATCTAGAAGTAGAATACCGCTCAGTTGCACTAGAACCAACTGTGACATAAACAACATAAATTTCATTTACATAAAGCGAGCAATAACCAGTAAAAGCAGAAAAGTAGCAACACTTGGATTTTGCCATAGAGTCCTCTACAAAAATTTTTTGAATAAAAACGATCATTATTCAACTAGACTAGCAATATATCTACCTATCATTATAATTAACCAGCATCCCTCCATGAAAACAATTGTATCTGAAAATGAAACAACCGCATATGCCATTAAAGATGAAAGAATGCCTAGAATACCCAGATGAGATAATTGTAAGATACTCGACTATAATGGCTACATTCAGATCTATTTACATTTCAAACACTACCCCATTGACTACTAAAGCTATCGATCATCTCACATTATTCTGTTTTTGGTAACACCCCTTACCCGTATTTAATGCCGAAACAGGGTACAAGGCATTATTGGACTTACAACACAAGCATTCACACAATTTCGAGTCATAAATTTGCGTCTAAATTAAAAACTATTAATATTCGATCATAAAGTCCCTAATACGATCCTACAAGGCCCAAAACATACTTTAAAAGTGGTTCAGGACTAAACCAAGAACTCAGGAAATTTTTACAAAACTTAGAAAATTTTTGCTAACTACAAGGCTCGCGCACCCGTGTGGTCCAAGGGACAGACCCGTGTGACCCTGGGACACGCCCGTGCTTTAGACCGTGTTCAATTTAAGGTGCTCTCTGACTTATGTCGCACGGCTGTGCCACATGCCCGTGTGCTAGGCCATGTGCTTATTTAATTTAATTCGAATTAGGTGCAGGTTTCACACGGCCATGACACACACCCGTGTTCTAGGTCGTGTAGCACACACGACTGAGACACACACATGTGTCTCTGCCCGTGTGCTATATTCTGGACATTCTATTTTTCAAAATTAAGGTGCAGGATACACACGGCCAGAACACATGCCCGTGGGGCAGGCGTGTGTCTACCCGTGTGGACAAAAATAAGGCTATTTACCAAGCCATTTGTCACCCTTATGTACACCTACACTTACACCAATTCGATGGCACAATTCATAGCATGCTTAGGCAACCAAAACATCCACAACCAAGGCATTAACATCACATCCACATGCTAACTTCTCACATGTTTTAACATCATAATTTATCAACACAAATCATGCAAGTTTCCAAATTCATGAATGGTATCAACATATAAATATACTCATAACCAACATTAGCCAACTTACATGGCCATATACAAAATGAAATCATTAACCATTATAAGTCAATACATTTGGCCACATTACCAATGAAACATATAACAAAATGACCAAGCCCTATACATGTCATACATTCAAAATGCTAAGACCATTAATACCCAAAATGAAAGTTTGATAGTGTGGTCCAAATCTCCAATGATCTCCGATTCCGAGTTAGCTTGGCGACACTATAAAAACATGGAAAATAAATGGATAAGCTATATAGCTTAGTAAGCTCGTATGCAAGAAATAAACAACCTTACCATGCATATAACATTTAATTATTATAACATAACTAAATGTAAATTTACCATGGTCTCATGATAATAATTTATTCCATCATAAAAACTTACCTAATATTCATCATTTCACACATTTAATAAGCATGAGCTTTATGTACATACCTGAGCCATCTCGAAATGAACTTACACATATTCTCATCTTTGACATACCCATGAACCACTCAGAATAAAAATGTCAGATACTCGGGAAAATTTGCACACTAAGTGCCACATATGTAGCCAAAGCTACCTAAGTCTCATATCACATAATCGCTCGCTCTTGAGCTATCGACGAGCCTGCTCACACAAGTTGTCAATCAAGACATAGCTACACAGTGCTGCTCACACAAGCTGTCAAGTATCCGTAACATATGCCGGTATACTCAGCCACTGGTAGGAAGTACGAGACCAACACCCGGATCACATAATCACATAACACATAAAGACCCTAGTGACATGTCACTTGTATCCTAACCTACCTCAAGGTTTAAATGGGATTTCTCGCTTGTCGATTCGTCTTCGGACTCGTTCGTAGGATTATACTCATTCACAAAATCAAACATACAATTAATGCAATATTAAAGCATCTAAATACAATTATTCTAAAGCTTATTTTTAACATACGAACTTACCTCGATAAAAAATGGATTTAGTCCACAATCTTGTTCTTTCCCCGATCTAGGTCAGAACCTCATCTTTCTTGATCTATAATATCAAATTTAGCTTATTCAATTATCACATTTTTCAATTGAATCCCAAAAACACCTTATGGAAAAATGACATTTTTGCCCATAACTTTTCAACTTTTTACATTTTAATCCCTAGGCTCGTAAAATGATTTTCATTCAATTTCATTACACCCAAGCCTAGCTAAACCTATTTCATGCTCATAACAGCCCACATTTTTCATTTATTCACATTTTTACACACATTTTACAACTTTTAAAAATAGGTCTTTATTTAACATTTTCATCAAAAATCACTTAGTAAATGTTGTTTATCTAACACCAAACATTCATTTTCTACCATTAGACATCAAAATACACAAATATCTAACATGGGTAAAATTTTAGACTTTGATTTTCTTTCAAATTAGTCCTTAAAATAGCTAAATCAAGTTACAACATTCACAAAAACATAAAAATCATTAAAAACGGGACAAAGACGGACTTACAATCGAGATTGAAAGCTTGGCCAAAAACCCTAGCTATGGTGACTCTTCAAATTAGGCACAAGGGAACTAAATTGGAGAAGATGACATCTTTTTATTAGTTTTATTTGTCTTTATTTACCATCTTACCAAAATGCCCTTAATGCCAAACTTTGAAATTTCACCTAACCATGTCCATTTTTGTCCAACTTAAAGTATAATGGTCTAAATACCATTTAAGGACCTCCAATTTAAAATTTCATAGCAATTAGAAATCTCTAGCTTCTAGAACACACATTTTGCACCTTTTGCAATATAGTCCTTTAACTAAATTGAGTGCCCAAACATCAAAATTTTCGAACGAAATTTTCACAAAATCATTCCGTAAAACTGCAGACCATAAAAATATAATAAAAATAAATTTTACTGCGTCAAATTTGTGGTCCCGAAACCACTGTTCTGACTAGGCTCAAAATCAGGCTATTACAATTTCACTAAAGTAATCAATTAAGAAGAAATCTTGGTAACCTGTTCTTTAGATACAATACCAGTTATAGTCAATTGCCCGTGAATAACTTCTTCTTTTAATAGTGACGTTGCATATCCCAAATAGTCTTCATAAAGATCTTCTATCTCATCTAGAGCTCTCGGTTCAACCACATTATTACTCCTTCAATCGCTGAACTCTTCGACTCCTCTTTTGCAGACTTAATCAACATAAATCTTTTGAATATTCCGTTGTATAAGACTTTGAGGATGATGAGGTGGCAATCGTAAAGCCACAAAATTAATTCTCATATAACACACATCAGACAAAACATTCATTATTAATATAAACATTATGAACCTCTACTCTAACCTTTATGAGTTTTTTCTCATCATTGGTAACTTTTTAATCAAAGAATTGAGTATCGCTTTCAGCTTCATCGAAATCAGCTTGGTTGGAAGACATCTTTTATCTTTATGTAAAACAAATCCTGACAAAGTCAGGAGATATCACACTATCACGAGTTATATAATGGCATGAATTTCTAAACTCCATACATGCTACGTTCAGTCCGAGAACAGACAAAATTGTAGCTCTGATACCACTAAATGTAACACCCTAACTCGTCTTTGTCGTCAAATTAGGGTTATAGAGCATTACTGTACAATAAAAAACATTTTAACATTTTAACATTCAATAATTTAAATCATATCATAAATCATTCATACATATGCATACTATCCCTAAATCAATCCCTCAAGGCCTAAAAAATAGCTTAGAAGGAAATCGAGACTAATTTAAAATAATTTGCAAACTTTAGGAAAAAGTTGTAAAATTTGTGAAACAGGGATCACACGGCTATGTGCCTCACACAACTGAGACACACGCCCGTGTCTCAGACTGTGTAACCTTCAAACTAGGGACACACGGTTGTGTCCCATCCCTTGTCCTCACCTATGTAACTCTTTGAGTAGGGTCACACAGCTGTGTCACATGCCCGTGTGTCAGGCCTTGTAACTATCTGACTTGCATCCTAAATAAATCATCAAATGACACACGGCCGTGTGTCTCATACGGATGAGTTACACACTCGTGTCTTAGGCAGTGCGAGCCCAAATTTACCTCAGGCTCCATTTGTTTGCCAGTAAAATGCTTTTCGAAAAATGACTTCTGGAAAATGATTTACTTTTCTGGTGTTTGGATGAATCTGTGTAAAATATTTTCTGTTGTTTGGCAGAGTTCCTGAAAATATTTTCCGGAAAAGCTATTTTTACATATATTAATAAATTTATATATATATGTTAATAAATTTATATTTTAAATTATTTTTACATATATTGCAATGATTTATTTATAAATAAATAATTCAAATTAAATATATAATAAGACTCAATTATTAAGCTAGAATATTAATCATCATAAATTGAAAACAACCAAAGTCAAATAAATTATTTGTAATTGTGTTATAAAAAATAAAAACAAGGATTGAATAATTATAAATTAGCTTCCAAACCACAACTAATACTAGAAATAATAATATTATCCAAATACATAATTAGTAGTACACCACATAATAACAACAACATTGTCCAAGTGCATAACTAATATTACACCACATTAAAAGTATCAATATCTTCAACCTTGAGAAAATTTTTAAAGCCAAATTTTTCTATGCTTCATACTTTTAACTAAAAAAGCTTTGGCCTCGGATTCATGACTCACTAGATAATCAAACACAGAACACACAAAGTCATCATCAAATCCTTCTTCCTCCATCGACATCATTTCTTCGTAAAGATGTGGTGTCTTATCTGTGATGTCACACACCCCCAGACCTGGCCCACACGTCACAGCCGAATCCGGTGATGTCACATCAAAGGAACAATTCAAAACGACTTCTCTTTAGTATAAACTTAAGTTAAAGGCTCAAAAGCCCAAAATCCCCGAACCTTGTTAAGTAATGAAAAAAGCTCATATTTTTAGGTATTTCGAAAACCATGTTTAAACTTAAGAAAATTTATTTAAGTTTAACAATTAAGTAAACAGTTGAACAATGATAACAAAACTCAAAATCTAAAGTCAAATCAGAGTACAAGGCCTTATTACAACCAAAAAAAGTAAAGTAATTAAAATCATGTCTTTTGAAACAAATAAACAAAACTTCTAAATATCTTGTAGTGTGGCCATCTCCGAGTCCTCTCCCACTTCAAACCATCTACTGAAGGTCACCTAAAACATTTAATAAAAGGGTGTGAGTTTCGAAACTCAGTGTGTACAACCCTTGGTAATCCAATCAACATGCAATTATCACATTGGGCCTAAGCCTTAACAAAATCGGTGGTCTTGGGCCTTAGCCTACAATGACTGCATATCACATCAGTATCACATGAATGCAATGCTCCCATCCCAAACCCAACCCTGCACTCTATTTCCCTTCTAACCCTACACTCCTATGGGGATATAAATATCAACCCACCCATCCCTACATTCCAAAGGTAGCACCAAAGAATGACTACTCAAACGTTGCGAGAAAGTCGCTATAATGGGCTTAAAGCCACCGGTGGATCTACGATCGTCCAGTGACTATGCGATCCTCACATATCTTCCTCCGTATCATCAAAACCCACCCAAGTACAACATATATTTCATGAATGCAACACACATTTTCACACATTAAGCACTTGGGGTATTTTAGTCATTTCACTACCCAAGGGTATTTTTGTAATTCTACCCTATAGGGGATTTTTCCAGTAATTTCCAAATCGGGTGTATTTTGATAATTCTACAAATGAGGGGTACTTTGGTAATTTCCCAAACTAAGGGTATTTTAGTCATTTTTGTCCTTAGGGGCATTTCGATCATTTTTAAGTTTTATGGATTCAATACCTACCTAGGCCCGTTAACAAGTCCCCATCAGTCAAAGTGAACAGGCACTATGCACTAGGTAGGATTCCAGAGAAGAGGATGTGGGTCATTATGACCGCTTAAGTACCAAGCTCTCTCTAGATCCAATCCTAGACATGCATATACTCATTACCACACTTTAACCTTACGACTTGTCCACGGTTGCAATTTTGTGTTTAAGTTTTATGTATGTTTTAGCAGTTATCAGATACTAAGATCAAGCCCATATACAAAACCCAAATAAGCCTACATACATGCAAATGGCCAACTAAGCCCAATCCCATTCATATGGCCCATTAGGCCCAAATCTCTTTCATATAGCCCATTAGGCCCAAATCATATCCATATGACCCATTAGGCCCAAATAAATTTAGAGCATGTAACATGCATGACTAACTCAATTCATATAACCAAATCAACAATTTCACAAAACTTAGCCTCAGGGCCCACCGGGCCCATTTAGCCACTTTCGGCTTTTCACCTTTTCGGCATTGCCGATATCATGTGTATGTAGTGTTTGTACACACCTAGTAACAACGCGTGCTGCAAACCCTTAATCACGGAACGTGTGCCACACGTCCTAGTAGCCCTTCCTTAGCTACTATTCAAGAATATCCTTAGATCCTTTGGTAACGGTCCTTACCACGCCTGCGATCTCTGAACCTTACCTGAATCCACTTTTGATCCTGCGGCCTAGATAGCTACTGAACGAGATTCAGCTTTTAACCTTGACTGATAGTAGATAACAATCGATTTGTGATGGAGGAAAACAACAAAGATTCGGCACTAATAGGGATTTCAGCAAGAGAAGATGATGTTAATTCGGTAATAGAAGAGTTTGGCTAAGAGAGAATTCGGTAAAAAGGGATTCGGCTATAGGAGATTTCGGCAATGGGAGAATTTGGCTATGGGAGAAACCGATTGAGGGGAGAAAAGAAAATACTAATGGAACTCAAACAACCTTTCAAAGCATTAGGCCCTCTCCTTTTATAGCCACAAGCCGAATACACCTTTCCCCGAAGTCCCATTCGGCACCAATTCCTCCCACTCCTCATCTCCTAACTTTTCTCCCTGATAACACCTTCATCCTATATGAAATTCCC
The DNA here is from genome assembly GCA_025506655.1 of Gossypium rotundifolium. Classification (NCBI taxonomy): domain Eukaryota; kingdom Viridiplantae; phylum Streptophyta; class Magnoliopsida; order Malvales; family Malvaceae; genus Gossypium; species Gossypium rotundifolium. The sequence goes on from CP106728.1 coordinate 122,023,968, forward strand.
TCTACATCCATCACACCAGATCACTTCAAACTCTCCACGGCAAGAGTTCAAAACCAACACAACTCCGGCCATCCACTCTGTAAAATAACACTCCACAAAATACAACTCCTAAGCCTCAAACCTTGGACTTTCTCAGCTGACAATCACGCCACCTTATAGCTCTCCAAGTGACGCCACCTTTCCACTGGACTACAGGCCCACTTGTGTCTCTTCTCTTCTGATCGTGTCAAACAGTCGAGTTTTAATATTTATAAAAAAATGATCAAACCTATAGACTAACTATGACAATGATAGAGGCAAGTGCACCTATCGAACAGTAGTATAGTTTAGGCAAGAATATCCTATCAAACCCAAAGGAACCTAAAAGTACTACTACTCACTTTCTTTCTATTATTTAGCCTAAAATATGGAGTGATTGGTTTATAAAACTAATGAAAAAAAACTAAACTAGATGCAAAGACAAAAGAATGAATTGGAGAAAGACTTTAGTAAAACTCAGTTGATGAAGAAGATACCCTCAGGAAGAATCCACCTATGACTTCACTTATTATTTATCCCTAAACCATATGATTTCTTTACTTAGCTTGATCCGTGAGACTCCATGATCTATATTAAACCCTCTCTCGAGGCGAATAACGTCTAACCTTAGGTTAATTAGTGGAACTATCGTTCTCTTATAATAACCCCCTAAAGAAGCAGTAAATCGATCAATGGATTCCCATATTAGGATTCACCCTAATCCGACAAAATCTCGTAACCCTATCTCTAGGCACCCGATCAACTCCGCTCAATTATGCTAGATCTACTCTTAGGCAGGGTCTATTCCTCCTCCACCTAAGCACATCAAATTAAATTAAGCAACATAATTAAGAACAAACTAAGTACTTATCATATAATTTAGAAATCAAATAACAAAATCCATCATAGGTTTCATCCCCTTCAGGTATCTGAAGGGTTTAGTTCATAACTAAATAAGAAAATATCTCAAGAGAAAAGATAAAACAAAACATAAGAAATCCCTAAAACTTCCTGAAGGAATTAAAGGAGAGATCTTCCGTCTTGAATAGAGTTCCGACTTCTTGAGATGGATTAACTGGCTATCTTCAAGTGATTCCCTAAAAGATGAAAGCTTCATCAAAAGCCTCTGCCAAAAATCGTCTCTGTTTCGGCTTCTGAACTCCCTTTTTAGTTGCTACCTTGGGTGTTTATATAGGCTTTAAGATGCTTTACTTGGCTCCTAAGTATCCTAATTCAAGTAGAATTTCTCCTGGATGTTTAAGTAGACTTAGGAATGTGTTTCTTTGCCTCTAAGCATCGAAATTTGAGTGAAATTGCTCACGCCCGTGTAAATCGTCTTCAGGCTGTATCTCGATTCTGTCGATTGGGGCACGGCCATGTAAAGCGTGGCATGGCCGTGTGAAGTAATTTGATGAGGCACGGTTGTGTGGCTTGAAGTTCAGGCCGTGTCGATTTCTTGGGTTGGCCCAATTTGGTCCGTTTTAAGCCCGTTTTACGTTATTTTTGTCCTCGGGTGCTTTCTTGAGTATAAGACATGAAAAGAAAGGATTAAGAGCACCTTTTTACATAAATTGAGGGCTAAATCATCCAAAAGCATACTAAATGTGGGATTAAAATATGTTACTTTTATGATTTATCAAATACCCCCACACTTAAGCTTTTGCTTGTCCTCAAGCAGAATTCTCAACTTACAATTAAAACGAACTTTCCATAATTCATAATTCCTATCGAAAATGTCTCATCATAATTCATAGATAATTTATACATGGATAATTTAACTCAAAGAACCCTAAAGATTCAATCAAGATAAGTCATACCTTTGTAGTACGAAAACATAGGTGTCTCCCCTTATCTATGTATTTACCTTTAATTCAAAACTGACAAGGATTGACATCCTTACAAAAGATTCACTCAAATCACTTGAAGTGTTTAAGTTTCAAGAATAAGCACTTTAAGTCGAACTTGAAAAGTTAATCCCATAGGCTTGCCTGAAAATCAAATCTCCACCACTATATATGAGATTATACACAAATCAAAAGGTCTTTAATCAGGGTTGTAACGGGGCTTGGTTAAAAGCTGTGGATAAAGGCTGAATTAGAAGGTTAAAATCGAGATCGAATTGACAAGTTACCTAACTAAAAATAATGAACTAGAAAATAAATTATTACATCAATTGAAACTTTAAACTAATAATAATACGAGCTTTTTTCTTTGATAATTGAAATTTAAATGCACAAGTTCACTTTCTATACTACTAATATTGAATATACTTCAATTTTTTTAAGAACAAACTATATACTAAAGAAAGAACGTTATCAACCGAAATAAACTAATTAGGCAACTGATCAAATCAATTCTCGATAGAAGGGTAGTCAAAAGAATGATGACAAATTCAAAGGGTTTTTGGGTTAATATTAGCGAATAAATCAATAAAAAGGGTTGTTAGGATTAAAAAGGGTTCACTAGGGGTTAATTATGTAGGTAGGCTTTTTAGTGGTGTGAATGGGTTAAAACCTAGGTGCCTTCATCATCTCTGTATATCAAACCAAAAGTGTGATCTCGACATGTATAAATGAGGCAAGTTCTAGAATAACAGTTCAAAGTTGACACACTCATAATCAATAAAGTGAGCACAAAAAAGAATATATGCTCTATAAGGCTCAAAATCTCACAACAATTATGGGTGTTTTGGGCATCAATCCCTGTAAATTTCAAACTTCAAAAGTAATACTCAAATTCAGTTCAATGACCTATTAATTTTTAATTTTTAGAAAGTAAACTTATCATGCTTGATTCTCTAGTATCCTTCAAATTTAATCATCAATGCACAATTAACTATGACTTACTCTAAAACATATCAATACAAATCACAAATCAACAGAAATTTCATCCTAATTAGCAATATGAGAAAAATACTTGAAAACAAGACTAAATTCAGGATTTGAGAATAATGCAAAAAGTCAAGTACTTTTACCCCCCACACTTAAGATGTACATTGCCCTCAATGTACAAAGATAGATAAACAATTATGTATTAATAAAATCAAAAGAGAAGGGGAGAAGTAACACTTCCTGAATTTTTGAATGAAGTCTATGAAAAGAAACTAGATAAGATTGGAGGTGAACGTGGGGAAGCATCTCGAACCGTTTGAAATTGAATCCTCAAAGTAGCCGGCTTGGTTTTATTGTATCCTAAGATAAATCTAAATATCATAAAGAATAAGAATAAGAAAATAAAATAAAATAAAGTAAAAAATAATGATGAAATAAAATAAAAACAAAAATAAATAATGGAAACTGAAAGACAACTAGAAAAATGGAGAATGAGGTTTAAATAGAGATGTAGCCCGTGTTTTGGGATTTTGAATTTTGAGCGCATTCAGGGTGTTTGGGCATGGCCGTGGGTGTCGTGGCACTCCTGTGTCTTTCTTCACACGGTCATTTAATACGGGCGTGCTCCTTCCGTGTTAGATAAGTCAGAATGTTGGCACGGTTGAAAGGCACGACCGTGCTTAGCCCGTGCTTGACAAGTCAGTAACCTCGCACGGGGCGTCGGCACGGACGTGGACTATTATCGCCACCCGTGTTGGGAAAAGAAATTTTTCTTTGTCGTACACGGCTACTGGCACGTCCATGGTTCATCCCCTGGCTTCCACACGGCCACGGGCACGCCTGTTTGTATGGCCGTGTGGCCTAGAAATCTTTTCTTTGGTTAGTTTATGGTTGGGAGCTAAAAGAAAAAAAAAGAAAGAAAAAAATAAAAATGTAAAAATGGGGTTAGTGCTCGGGTTGCCTCCCAAGAAGCGCTTGTTTATAGTCTTAGCTAGACTTTACCTCTCATTCGTATGGTCATGGTGGTTTGAGGAGGTGAAAATCCTTTCTCATGCGATCACTTTGGTTATGGATATATAGTTTAAGTCGAGTAATTTTTTCCTCAAAAGTGTCGAATTTAGTATTGCTGACCTCGACTGTGCCATATAGGAAGACATTTAGTACCTCAAAAGTGATTTCTTTGTTTGTCTTGAGGTCTAAATTGGTGATTCGAGGGTCTTCCTTATTCAACAATACCTGATCTCCTAATTTGAAGTGATTCATTGTTCCTATCAACTCGTCTGAGGGCTCCTTCGATTTCACTTCGTGTGGTTCTGGTTCCTCATATAATTCTTCTTTATTAGCACGAGGTCTATGATCCGGCTCAGGTTTGTAACTTTGTGGTGTTTCCTGCAATGAAGGTTGAACAAGTTGGTTATCAACTGAATTTACTTTCTCACCTTTATCACTTGATGTTCTAGCCGAGTCAAGAGCTTGAAGAGTGACTATCTCGATGCTTACATGAAGTATGAGTTCACCTGCATAGATATCAATTTTAGCTCTGGCAATTGCTAGAAAGGGTCTTCCTAAAATTAAGGGGATCTTGTTGTCCTCATCCATGTCTAAAACGACAAAGTCTACTAGGAATACGAATTTATCAATTTTGATTAGAACATTTTCTATTATACCCCTAGGATTTCTTATAGTTTTATCAATTAATTGAATGCTCATCCTAGTTTGTCTGGGTTTCCCTAGACCTAGTTGTTTAAACATTTTGTAAGGCATAACATTGATGCTTGCCCCTAAATCCGCTAACGCATTATCAATAGATAAACTACCAAATAAACATGGAATTGTAAAACTCCCTGGATCTTTTAATTTTCCTGGAGTTTATTTTGTAGAATTACTGAGCATATTGCGTTTAGCTCCACATGGTGCTCTTCGTCTAATTTGCGTTTGTTGGTCAAGAGCTGTCTTAAAAATTTCCTTAAGTCTGGTATCTGAAAAAGAGCTTCAAGAAGAGGTAAGTTAATATGTAATTTCTTTAAGAGTTTAAGAAACTTACCGAACTGTTCCTCCGAATCGTCTCTTTTTATTGCTTCGGGATAAGGTATGCGAGGTTGGTACTCCTTCATTACCGATTTTTACTTTTTTTGTGTTACCTCTATCTTACTTTCGTCTACCTTGTTTTCTTGTATTGATTTTGGTTCATCTAACCCCTTACTGTCTTGAGCTGAGATGGCTTGAATTTGCTCCTTTGGGTTAATCCCGGTGTTACTTGGTAGACGTCCTAGCGGTCTTTCTGACATTAGCTTTGCAAGTTGTTCAACTGCATTTGTGGCTTCCTTTACTGACTTCGCAAGTTCCCCGAATCGGTTCTCGTTGCTTTTAAGTGCTTTCTCAGTTTTTTGGAAATGATTTTCTGTGTTTGCCATGAATTTTGTCAGCATCTCTTCAAGATCCGGCTCCACTTCTTGTTGGTGAGGTGGTTGTTGAAAATCTGGAGAAAGTTCTGATCTTTGGTCATTTTGATCATCCCACGAGAAATTGGGATGGTACTTCCAACCTGAATTGTAAGTGTCACTATAAAAATTATTTTGATAACTAGAATAGTTACCTGTATAGTGAGCTTGCTCGTTTTCCATGCCATATCCGTAGGATGGGTACTCAGGATTCGCCACACCTCTTAGATTCAAATCATATTGTATTTCTGGATGTACCTGTGCATCAATTTTTTTATTCATCATCTCTAACTGATTAGATAACCTGGTGACCATGTCGAGGTTGAAAACACTGGTTGCTTTAGTAGGAATCGCCCCCATGCCTTGCCACTAATAATTATTCAGTACCATCTTTTCCATAGACTAAAATTTTCTGCCAAAAGCAAAATAGAGGGAAAAAAATTAGCAAAGTAAAAATAATAATAATAATAATAAATAATAATAATAAATTGTAATAAAAAAAATTGGCTAAAGTAATAGAAATAGAGCTTTCTTAATATTTTAGTGTTCCCCGGCAACGGCGCCAAAAACTTGATCGTGTCAAATAGTTTAGTTTTAATATTTATAAATAGAATGATCGAATCTGTAGACTAACTATGACAACGATAGAGACAAGTGCACCTATCGAACAGTAGTATAGTTAGGCAAGAATATTTTATCGAACCCAAAGGAACCTAAAAGTACTACTACTCATTTTCTTTCTATTATTTAGCCTAAAATATGGAGTGATTGGTTTATAAAACTAATGAAAAAAAACTAAACTAGATGCAAAGACAAAAGAATGAATTGGAGAAAGACTTTAGGAAAACTCAGTTGATGAAGACGATACCCTTAGGAAGAATCCACCTATAACTTCACTTATTATTTATCCCTAAACCATATGATTTCTTTTCTTAGTTTGATCCGTGAGACTCCCTAACCTATATTAAACCCTCTCTCGAGGCGAATAACGTCTAACCTTAGGTTAATTAGTGGAGCTCTCGTTCTCTTATAATAACCCCCTAAGGAAGCGGTAAATCGATCAATGGATTCCCATATTAGGTTTCACCTTAATATGGCAAAATCTTGTAACCCTATCTCTAGGCGCCCGATCAACTCCGCTCAATTATGCTAGATCTACTCTTAGGCAAGGTCTATTCCTCCTCCACCTAAGCACATCAGATTAAATTAAGCAACATAATTAAGAACAAACTAAGTACTTATCATATAATTTAGAAATCAAATAACAAAATCCATCATAGGTTTCATCCCCATTAGGTATCTGAAGGGTTTAGTTCATAACTAAATAAGAAAACATCTCAAGAGAAAAGATAAAACAAAACATAAGAAATCCTTAAAACTCCCTGAAGGAATTGAAGGAGAGATCCTCCGTCTTGAATAGAGTTCCGGCATCTTGAGATGGATCAACTAGCTATCTTCAAGTGATTCCCTAAAAGATGAAAGCTTCGACAAAAGCCTCTGCCAAAAATCGTCTCTGTTTCTGCTTCTGCCGAACTCCCTTTTTAGTTGCTACCTTGAGTGTTTATATAGGCTTTGAGATGCTTTACTTGACTCCTAAGTATCCTAATTCAAGTAGAATTCCTCCTGGGATGTTTAAGTAGACTTAGGAATGTGTTTCTTTGCCTCCAAGTATCCAAATCTGAGTGAAATTGCTCATTCCCGTGGTAGGGGCACGCCCATCGCACACGCCCGTGTAAATCGTCTTTAGGTCGTGTCTCGATTCTATTAATTGGGGCATGATCGTGTAAAGCGTGGCATGGCCGTGTGAAGTAATTTGACGAGGCACGGCCGTGTGGCTTGAAGTCCAGGCCATGTCGATTTCTTGGGTTGGTCAATTTGGTCTGCTTTTAAGCCCGCTTTCGCTCTTTTTGTCCTGGGTGCTTTCACAGTATAAGACATGAAAAGAAAGGATTAAGAGCACCTTTTTACATAAATTGAGGGCTAAATCATCCAAAAGCATACTAAATGTGGGATTAAAATATGTTACTTTTACGGTTTATCATCTTCCTCGTTTATTTAAAAGGCCTACTAACTGAAGTCACAGTACCCTTAGGCTAAAATCAAAATTTTTCCAATACCCTTACTTGATCCCAGAACATCTCCAACACCCCTAGACACTCTAAATTCATTAACCCTCAAAGCCCATATGCTAATTGTCATTTTCTCACTCACTTAAAAATTTTTGAGACCCAAAGCCCAAAGCTCAATAGGCCCAATTCTTCTACGCCCAAATTTGGGGCGTTACAATTCTACCCCCTTAAAAAAATTTCGTCCTCGAAATTTTCAACTAACTATTAATCGCATCGCTCAAGTCACACCACTATGCTTTCGTTGTGCTTTCTGATTTTAATAACACTAACACACTTTAACTCTAATTGAACCCTTTACACTTACCCACTGGAGTAGATAAACATTGCACGCATACAGTTTCTATACCCAAACTATCACATCCACACAAAACATATCTGACTTAATGGTGATTGAACGATCCCGAGCCTGATGTTCCTCGACCAAGATCTCAAACACGCCCCGCCTTCCTCCAAGATTCACCGATGACGCTTCTCGCAATATTCGCAAGCCGAAAAGTTTGGACGTGCCTTAACATGCTTCATAGAATGAGACTGCGGCCCTAGAGAACTGCGATCTCTTTTTTTTCTTACAGTCCACGCACCTAACCCGAAGTGTTTCACCAATTTCTTTAACCTCCTCTAGTACCTCCCTAACTAGCTGAGTCAGTACATCAGCCCTAGCACTTCCACGGCCTCTGCCGCGACCTCTTGCACTTCTTCTAGTGCTCATCACTGATTCTCGTATTATCAGAATTAGAAATTTTATGAAATTAGTTCATAGTTCCACTGTTTAAAGCGCATGTCTTATGTAAGTAAAAATTTAAAAGCTGTTTAGCAGTATAAATCCAATACAGGCTTAAGTTTCCTATGAGCTTTAGTCTCTAAAAACCTATTTTAAAGTAGCACAATATCTAGATATAGTTCAGTAATTTAAACAAAGGTAAACACAGAAAACTTACTTGGCTCGATTTCGAGGGCTCGGTAAACTACACTTCAAGAACCCTACAAAAACTTTTTAGTCTACTCGTTTTTAAAACCCAAAATCTAAGGCCCATTTCACAGCCCGAGCTTTGTAACTGGGCTCTGATACCACTAAATGTAACACCCCTAGACCGGCCCAGACGTCATGGCCAAATTCGGTGATGTCACATCAAAAAAATAATTCAAAACAACTTCTCTTCAGTAAAAACTTAAGCTAAAGGCTCAAAAGCCCAAAATCCCTAAACCTTGTTAAGTAATGATAAATTCCCATGTTTTTAGGTATTTCAAAAACCATGTTTAAACTTAAGAAAATTAATTTAAGTTTAACAATTAAGTAAACAGTTGAACAATGATAACAAAACTAAAAATCTAAAGTCAAATAGGAGTACAAGGCCTTATTACAACCAACGAAAGTAAAGTAATTAAAATCATGTCTTTTGAAACAAATAAACAAAACTTCTAAATATCTTGTAGTGTGGCCACCTCCGAGTCCTCTCCCACGTCGAGCCATCTACTGAAGGTCACCTAAAACATTTAATAAAAGGGTGTGAGTTTTGAAACTCAGTGTGACGACCCTTGGTAATCCAATCAACATGCAATTATCACATTGGGCCTAAGCCCTAACAAAATCGGTGGTCTTAGGCCTTAGCCCACAATGACCTCATATCACATCAGTATCACTTGAATGCAATGCTCCCATCCCAAATCCAACCTTGCACTCTATTTCCCTTCCAACCCTACACTCTTGTGAGAGAATTCGACAAAAAGGGATTCGGCTATAGGAGATTTTGGCAATTGGAGAATTTGGCTGTGGGAGAAACTGATTGAGGGGAGAAAATAAAAAGACTAATGAAACTCAAAGAACCTTTCAAAGCATTCGGCCTTCTCCTTTTATAACCACAAGTAGAATACACCTTTCCCCAAAGTCCCATTCGACACCAATTCCTCCCACTCCTCATCTCCTAACTTTTCTCCCTGATAACACCTTAACCCTATCCAAAATTCCCTCCACATCCATCACATCAGATCACTTCAAACTCTCCACGACAAGAGTTCAAAACCAACACAACTCTGGCCGTCCACTCTGTAAAACAACACTCCACAAAATAACACTCCTAAGCCTCGAACCTTGGGCCTCCTCCGCTGACAATCACGCCACCTTATAGCTCCCCAAGTGACGCCACCTTGCCACTGGACCACAGGCCCACTTGTGTCTCTTCTCTTCCTCATTTATTTAAAAGGCCTACTAACTAAAGTCACAGTTCTCTTGGGCTAAAACCAAATTCTTTCCTATACTCTTACTTGATCCCAAACATCTCTAACACCCCTAGACACTCCAAATTCATTAACCCTCAAAGCCCGCATGCCAATTGTCATTTTCTCGCTCACTTAAAAATTTTGAGACCCAAAGCCCAAAGCCCAATAGGCCCAATTTTTCTAGGCCCAAATTTAGGGCGTTACATTATCCGCAGTAAATTATTCCAAATCATTAATAACTTTTCCAAGTTGTTCACCCAAAAATTTAATTTGTTCATCAACGACACTTTCTTGAACATTTTTTCTTTTACGTTTGGATGTGCCAAATGAAGATACTTTTTTTCTTACCTCTTCAGTCTCTTCATTGTCACAGTCTATAGGCACTGAATCTTGGTTACCATCATCCAATTCTATGTCAACAAATGTTCTGGCAAAACTCTCTGTTGCCATATCTTTGCCAACAACCAAAGCCATTTCATCATAATGATCAATGTTTTTATTCAAAAATGGTTCATACTTCTTGTGTGCCTGTTGGATATTATAGACAATTAGAATAACAAGTAAAAAATAATTGAAATAGACTTAACATATATATACATATATAACCATCACTGCTGCATCATATGTCGCTCTATCACATGTGATCATTTTCATGTTATCATCCCATCCAAAACCACTTTCACCTCGAATTTTGCATATAATCTGCCACTGGTTTTTTACAGTCCTTAAATGATTTTCCACATTCTTCGCATCGTATTAGACTTGAAATCTTTCAGAAATAGCTTTGACAAATCAATTAATAGAAACTGCTTTGAAAGTATTAGAAGGCTTATTTCTTTTCTTGACCTCCTCTGATAGAATTTCAAGAAAAATATGTTTCATCGGTTTTGTCCACCTGAATTGCTTGGAGGTCCCTTCTTTGTTGCCCTTACCCATTCTACATTAATAATTGTCATTGTCAATCATTTCAATATCCAACAAGCTTAAAACATAATAAATTCAATATCTAACAAGCTTAGAACATAATTAATATCTAATAAATCAAGACATAATAATTTCAAAATCCAACAAACTAAAATTTCAATATCATTATCCAACCAACATTAAGAAAAAAATAATAATTTTAATACTAAAACATACATAACGTAGAGACAATAACCCTAAGCCCTAAACCTACCTAATATTTCTAGCCATATAATCAGTCCACATAGTTTGTGCAATTTCATCTCTCTTAGCAGACCATTCTCTTGCTTCTTCTCTTTCTTCTCGCTCTGTAAGAGTTGGTATTATCAAATCAGACTCTTCATATAATCCTTGATTAAGTAAATCATTAGTATCAACTCTTATTATATGATTATGAATGATACAAAAAGCCAAAACTATATCTACTTGAGTTTGAAAATTCCAAATGGTTCAGCATCTAATATACGAAACAGTTTCTTCAAAATCCCTGTAACAGCCTAGTTTTGGGGCTAATCAGAATAGTGGTTTCGGGACCACTAATTCGAGGTTGAAGAAAATTATTTTAATATTATTTATGTGTTATAACATGATTATAAGGATGCATGAAAATTTTGGTGCTTTAATTTTAGCAATTATATGCTTAATTGTGAAAAAGGACTAAATCGCATAAAGTGCAAAGTTTCATATTACAAGCTAAGAGTATCTAATAGATATGGAATATTAAATTAAAGGTCCTTAAAGTGCAATTAGACCAAAATTTCAGCCAAACTTGAAGAGAAAGTTGATGTTTTTGGAGCTCAAACTTTCAGCCAAGCTATTCCCTTACAAGTAAGTGACTTAGAGGTCTTTCTTAATAGTTTTCGTACTTTTGGAACCCCTAAAGCTTAAGCTAGCTAATGATGGGACTATTTTGCAAATTGTTTGAAAGTTTAAGGATTTTCCATTAGAGTTTTTATGTTGTTTTCTGAGTTTTTATGGAAGAAAATGAATGTTAGTAGGTTAAGGAATAAATTTTGTGAAAGGTTTTTTATGAAAACACCTAAATGGGACTTGTTTGTAAAGGTTTTGATTGAGTAATAAATGCATGAAATTATTGGTTTTTTTAATTGTTATGAGAGAAATAAATGTTCAGCTAGGCTTGTTTAATGAGAAAATGTGATGAAAAACAATTTACGAGCCTAGGGGCAAAATCATAATTTTGCCAAAGTATAAGGGCAAAACGTTCATTTTTTCCAAACTAGAAATTTTGAAGTGCCATGAGTTATGTAGTGATTAAATGAGTAAATTTTATTATTATAGATCAAGAAGAGATTGGAAACAACCTTGACCGGGGAAAAGGCAAGGTTACAGACTAAACTGCCAATTAACACATTTTGCACCGAGGTAAGTTTACATGTAAACGATACATCCTAATACTTATGATATTACCTATTGATGCATTGTATGGATGTAGATACTTATTGATGAGATTGATTGAAAATGATAGATAATGAATAATTCTCGTATGAACCTCAGAATAGAAATATAAGTACGGATAAATATATGTAATTATCATTTGGTGGGCTGTGTACAATACCACCTTATTATTTATTCACGATGGGATGTGTGCGATACCATCGTTTATATTATCATTTTGTTAGTTATGTGTAATACCACTGTAATTATCATTGTTGGTGGGCTGTGTGCGATACCACCCTAGTATTGATTAATGGTGGGCTGTGTGCGGAACCACTGAGTACTTTATATCATTCCGAAGGGTTCATCGAGAAACTTGTTTAAGTAAATATTTCATGTGGCTTTGTGGTGATAAGTGCAGGGCATAAGTACAAGTAAATGTGAGCAATGTATATGATATGGTTGGGATGTGGTAAGAGTTAAGATGAGTAAGCATGAATATGATAATATGAATTGTTCTTACATAGTATGTAATGTTTTTGATTGATTAGCATATGATATGATACTTATTGTTTACATGTAGACTTACTAAGCTTAAAGCTTACTCCCTTTCTTTTCCCTTATTTTATAGTGTCAAAGAGCCAGCTCAGGATACGAAGATAATCAGAAGATCACCCACACTATCAGCACATCTTGGTCTATTTAGACTTAGCATTTTGAGTATGGCATGTATAAGGGCTAGAATTAGTGAAATGTCATGTTGCTTTGGCCAAGTGTATTAGCTCTTCTAAAGATGAACTCTTTTGTATAAGGCCATAGTTGATGGCTCATTATTATTAATCTATGAAAAGATAAGGTTATTCATGAATGTGTATGATGCATGATTGGGTTGCTTGGTCAAAGTATGCATGAATGGATTGATGGTTGAATGTGATTTATGTTTGTATGAGTTAGGGTGATAAAAAGATCTTGGAAAATAGCCTTGTTCTTGTCCACATGGATAGACACACGGGTGTGTGTCGAAGCCGTGTGTGACACACGGTTAACCTCATGGGTGTGTGCCCAGTGTGTGGAGTCTGCACCTAAAATTGGAATTTAATTCGCCACACGGTTGAAGGACATGGGCGTGTACCTAGGCCGTGTGACATTTTTGAATTGATTACGTCAGAAATAGAATGCTAAGGTTTTGGCACATGGGCTAAGACATGGGCATGTCGAGGCCGTGTGAGGGACATGGGCATGTGTCTGGTCGTGTAAAAACCCCTGTAGGTTCAAATTGAGAAATAATTCTACACGGCTGTGGAACACGGGCATGTGATATGTCACACGGGCGTGTCCCTTCCTCCATACGGTCATGTGGACTATTTAGAGAAAATTCTTCTCAGGTCTTCTAGAGAGCTTCAAAGGAGCTCGATTTGATCCCGAACCATTCCTAAACCAAAATTTGGCCTCGTAGGCTTGTTTAGGAAGTGTTAGTAAAAGTTTTAAATTGGAGAGAAAAGTCAAGTTTCTAAATTACATGATTGATTGCGTGTAAGCTTAGTAATGCCTCGACCCTATTTCGGTGTTGAATACGGGTAAGGGGTGTTACAATCCCAAAAACACATTCAATAGTGATTTACAATGATGAATGTCAAAGATTAAAGAGTTCCTTTGCATTTTCAGGCCCCTGAGAACTAAACTCTTATAAATGATATCGGACACCACGATATGGGGAATATATCCATTTCAGATGCCATATCTAGCATCAGCAAGATAATATTTACCTACAATTTTACAAAACATAATTAATATTAATAAATTATGAGCGTACTAGAACTATTTGGTATTTAATGATAATTATTACCTTCCAAAATTCTTAATCCTCTTGGGCGTGAAAGTGCATCACTTAAAATATGAGAATCATGTGCACTACCTTCCCAACTAGCTAGAACATAGGAAAACTTTAAATCAAATGTAATGGCAGCAAATACATTTTGTGTCGTCCCCCCTTTACGGCTATGAAATCTTCCTTGAATGCTAAGTGGAACGGATACACGAACATGAGTTCTATCTAATGCTCCAATACAATCTTTAAAATAAGTATAAAACCTTGGATTGTTTCTGATTTCACTAAGAGTTGACTCATTAGGTAATCTAATAACTAGTTTATACAATTTCAAAATAGCTCTTAATACAACCCTAAAGTAATGGTGAATTGTCTCAGTTGATCTATAATATCTAGATCCAATAACTCGAAACCTTACATTATGACCAATTATATGTAAAAATATAACTACTTGCTCCCTAATATTCACAGATTTAGTTGATTGTAACAAATTATTCCTACTAAGAATATCACACAAATTAAAAAAGGCAATCGATCTCATCCTTATCACATTAATACAATGTTGGTCACCACTATATAAAATACTATTAATATAATTTTCTCTTTCATATCCTCGATTCACACGAGGGTGAGAAGTAATTTCCTTCCTAGTTTTTAATTTTTTAATCCAAAGAGCCCCAAATGCTAAAACTGAAGCCACAACTCCAACAATTGCATTTTGGTCTTGGCTACAATCCATCTACACAAAATAATGCCACACAAATATTTGATCACTATAAAAAAGGTGCAAGCTTTTCATAAGATCACATATATGAATAAATAAAGAAATACAAAGAAACACAAAGGGAAAATTTATTTTAAATATATATAAATATATCAATATTCAAATTTAAAATTTCTATATAACAGTCAAAGGGGAAAACTAATATTTTTTTTATCACACAACAGTTTCCAAAATAATCTAAAATAAAGTTATTTACATACCGCCATAAGAAACCAAAAACCTTATTCTTTGAGATTTTATTTATTTATTTAGAAAACATAGAATCACTCCAACTTACAAATAATTTGCTAACATTCATAGTATATCCATAAGTTTTGTTGCATTTAAACCGGAAATGTCAACAAGGATTTGGAGATTTGTTGAAACTAGCATGTGCATTTAATATAGGAGAGATTATATCTGGACATGATATTCTTTTATGCATTGATGATGAATTGTTGATCTTCTAATTGTTGGTCACATAGTAATCAATAAGAGTGCTTGAATGGTCATTCAAATTGTTGCTTATTGATTTTAAAGCAGTGTTGTCAATGGCACAAGGTGTGCTCTAGGCACTAGTATTGATTCTAATGCTTAATTGTTTTAGAAAGGATTCATTTGCAGATTTCACTTTAAACCACATTATATGTTGCATTGAGCATAGTTATTTTGGGGTTATTTCTAGACTGCACGATTATAGGTACTAATACCAGGTACTAATACCAATAATATTTGGTGGTAAATAAACTGCACAATTTGGTTGGCTTTTTGCATTTTCTTGATTTGTGACCATCTCGAACTCTTTGGGAAATGAGGCTTCTAGATTTAAGCATGAATTATCTGAGTTTTCCTTTTCATGTTCAAGGGTTGGAAAAATGAGACTTGATGCAATTAGGTGCAATAGCTTATCTAGATGGGGCACTTTTAGGCAAGATGGTGAACCTTTTCCATTTTGCTAGCCACTCATGGATAATCTATAACTTAGACAACGGTTGGGAAGTTTGAGATTCTCTATGCATCAATAGTTAAATTGATCTTTTTGATAAAGAGACATAGCCAAAATTGCATGCACTAGATAAATAATATAAAACAAATAAGCTCAAATCTGTTCTGTTTTGGAGATATGCTTTAGACTCCCTTATTTTGATTTATGTAAGATAAATAGTGCAACTATCGAAGCATGAGCTATATGTAGGTATTAATAAAAGTTGATACTTGAGGCTGCATGATGCAAGAGCTTTACTATTATGTTATTTTATTATTTTGTCTTATTAAGTATCAAACGTATGACAAATGGCTAGGATTATTAATTTGGGGTTTAATTCTTGGGCTAATAATAAAATTTTATTTGCAAGAAAGCCTAGTATAAATATATAATAAGTTTTACAGACAACATTGTTTTTTTTCTTTGAATTAATATAGAGAAACTAGAGGTTTTTTATGACCTATGTTTGCTAGTGGTCTGACTTATTTCTTACTTGTTTGCTCAACCCTAATTCTATTTATTTACTAATATTTCTCCCTAAACCACTTAAATTTTGGCATTGAAGCCTGATTGGTTTTAGCCATGGAAGTCGGAAAAGCACAAGAAATATAAAGAAATGGCAGCAGAACTAGACTCAATACCCATTCTAGATTCAATCGACACACGTAAAGCATCTAACAACCGTAAAGATGCTAACTTTTGGAAAATCAAGAGCATATCAAGAGAATTTTGGAGTTAATGGATAAAAAGGACTACTAGCAAACCGAGAATCACGGGAGCACAAGACCTATGTTGATTTAGATTCCATCGTAGCTACTTAGTAAAGGTGAAGGAAAGAAATCAGAGAAGTTACAATCACTGATGCACAAGTTAAATATACCTATAAGCATCATGATTCTGGTTTACTAGACAACCATGCTTCACCTTGACTGAGTATCTGTGTAATATGCTGGGTATGATCAATATCTATGCTCCTACTTGAAAGTATTTGTTGTGTATAGTTGTATTTCCATAAATGTTAACATATTTATAGGAGCATAATAAGAGTAGATTTGTAATGTAACACCCTAAACCCGACCTAGACGTTATGGCCAAATCTGGATGTGTCACATTGAAGTGTTTAGCGTAAAACTTGTTGTCGTTGTAATCCTCAAAATCAATTAATCATTTTGTTATTAAATGATAATTCCAAAACGAGTTGTTCATTTCCAAAGCGTGCATCATTAAAAGCTAATCACTTTTAAAACATTACTAATTTTCAAAATCTCATTTATTGCGGAAGTTTTTTAGGAAATGTTGCGAAAACGTGGTGTCTTTAAAAATAGTTACCTTTTGAAAACCCATCTTTTTCTACAACTAGCAGTTTATATCAAACTAAATAAATAAAAACCCTAATTTAAAGTTTATAACTTTAAAGAGGCCTTATTACATAAAAATACCTAAACTCGCCATTTATAAATCAAAAGCTAAAATGAAAGTCGATGCGGTTGTCCGCCATCATCAAGTCCCTCACAGCATTGACTCGCCTACGACTGAGGATTACCTGTATAGTTAAACAGAGGGGTGAGTTTACAAAAACTCAGTGTGTAATCCCCTAACAAGCAAATAGTCAATTAAACAGTAGATAGATGCAGTTTGGGCGTGAGCCAATTATAATAATAGTCCAGTTCAGTGTGGGCCTAAGCCTTTTCCTGTAATAGTAAATGATTGGGCTTGAGCCCAGCACAATGCCAGTAATCAGTCGGGCCTTTGCCCAATTTTAGTATTAGTATCATAGGGCCTTGGCCCATAACAGTAACAGATATCAGTCATGCAGTGAACAATATGTAATATCATTCATTGATGCACTAACAGTATAGTATCATTAATCAGTGCAGATATATGAATGTAAATCCTACCCAATCCAAATTTCTACACACCACTTCGTCCGCCAAACACACCATGTGGGATAAAATCGACCCACCTAGCCAGACACACCAAGATTAGTACATTGCGGCACTAACAAAGAATGCAAAGAAAGTCGCCAAGAAATAAATGTCATATAGCCATCAGTAGGTCCACAGTCGTCTTGGGCGACCCGTGCAACCTTATCAGTACAGTACACTTCCTCCAAATATAACAACCCATCCCCATGCAATATGTTGTGACATAATATCATACGCGTATGCAAAATGTCATGCTCAATCATAGTCATACATATCATAGAGCAAATTAGTCATACATAACATAAGGCCATAACAGTCATTTTATCTCTTAGAGGTATAACAGTCATTTTACCCTATGGGGGTATTTCAGGTCATTTTATCCTATGAGGGTATTTCAGTCATTTTACCTTAAGGGGGTATTTTGGTTATTTACCTTATGGGCTATTTCGGTCATTTTAACCTATGGGAGTATTTCAAGGAGAGGTTCAGATCAAGATCGAGGCAAAGATAAAGTGCTCAATTAATCGACCGTTTCGATAGTTCGACATTCGAGGTAAGTTCAGACATAATACATGTATTTAGTTATGTTTAATGCTATGAAATGAATGGTATGAATATATTAAAATGTGAATGCTATGTGAGGGCTTGAGTTATATGGCACTAAGTGTGCGTATTCGAAAAGGTGACCGAGATGAAAAACTTAAAACCGAAATTTTAAACCAAATTAATAGTGGCCTTATTACAACATAGAATCCCAAAAACAATTTAAAGATAAATAAAGTTCTATTTAAAAAGAAAGAAAACTGTGCATGGCCACCACGTAGTCCTCTCTAGCCCGGTCCACTGCACTATGTACTACGTGCAAAACATTAAGCATAGAGGGTGAGTCATAAGACTTAGTGTGCAATTTCCAAACACCAGCATTGGGCCCAAGCCCATTCATTAACCATCTGGGCCTTAGCCTCTTTTTCATAGTCACATTAGGTGAAGCCCATTCGAAATTGGATTGGGCCTTAGCCCTACAGTATAGAATAGCAGATAACATATGCAAAATGATGCAAAATCCCAACCCAACCTAAATTTCCATTCGCTACACACTACCCGTTCCTACCAATCACACCAGTGGGAATTTCTCCAATCGACCCTCACCGCTACACACCATCGATGGCAGTCATGCTGCAGTCAGCTGCTTATCGCTGAAATATGTGACATAGTCACCAAAATAATGTAACGTCATCGAATATATGGCAGAGCCACCGAAATAATGTGACAAAGTCACCAAAATATGTGGCAAAGCCACCGAAATACACTACCCCTTTCATCAATATCATATTCCCCCCATGTCCATGCAACATACGATCATAGTAATGTAAATGCAACATTTAGTGGCATACTCAAGATATTCAGGGTATATGCATATTCATGTAACGATAACACTTATCAAGTATATTCAGAGAATGAACGCACCTGGTGTTACGATTTTTACCCTTTAAGGGTATACAATGACCGTTACTACGTTTCCGGCTTTCTAAACAACATACATATATATATATATATAATAATAACATACAAAGATGGTGTGGGAATTACACACCTGTAAACATGAAGAACTAAACTATCGATCTCGCTAACACCCTCACTTGCAGGTATCATAGCAATCTACCTATCCCACTCCGAAGCCGGCCCACAACCCGGTGGAAAGTCTCGAATGGCGGACACCATATGTTTTTTGAACTTAGGGGTAGGGACTACGAGTCCAACCTCCTCTTTTGCTGGGCTGGTACTCAAATCCATAAAAAAGATCTTGGTCAGAAGACCATGTTAAGGTATTGAAGAATATGAAAATGAGAATCTATGCCCAAAACAAAGGAGTTCTTACCTAAATCGACAGAAACCGGAGGCTACTAGACTTGGATTAAGGAATCGCTGAAGTCCTAACACATTCACCAAATTAGAATCGGTTCTCCAATAACAGATAGATTCAAAGAAGTGGCCATCCGGCCAATCAAGTGAATAGAGACCCCTTATGGCCTATTCTGCCAACAACACTTACCAATGCCCTCTCGAAAGCAACCTACACAAAGAAAAGATGATGGATGCATGCCCTTCCACCACCACCAACACCCAAAGATACAAGTCAAAACCTTCGATTAACCAACCAAAGAGAAAAAGGAAAGAAAGCGAGAAGAAAAGCGAAGAAAATCCCTTACCGACGTAAGAGTATACCGATTGAGGAGTCTATGTTCGGCTTTCAGCAAAGTCGACTGGAAGAGTGCTAACTCTTGACGCAAAAGGGGTTCGACCTTTAGAAGAAATAAAGAAAAAGTATGAAACAAATAGATGCTTTGGCTTTGAAGAAGAACTCGTGACCAATGGTGACAAGAAGATGAACACTAGGTTCGGTTGAAGTGAAAGAAAGATGAGGGATAGGTTTCGGCAATGAAGAAACAAGTGGAGAAGATATGGAGCAAGAAAGAGAGAAAAGAAGCAAAGGAGTGCTACGGCTTTGAGTAGATGAGAAGAGAACAAAAAGGAGAATGGAAGGTTATGAGAATTCGACAAAGGAATGAGAGCTTGAGAAGTGAAACAAATGGGAGAAGAAAGAAAAGAATAGAAGGGAAAAAGTGCCCAAAAAGGTTTCGGCTTTACCAATGAGGAGATGAAAAAATAATAACCTTAGGATTTTTCGACAAATAGAGAAAGAAAATGTAACACCCCATACACCAAACCCTTGCTTAATCGAGTACATGGCATTACTAGACTTGACTATTATCTCGGGCATGAAAATTTAAAGCTGTCCAACTACGTCATACTGACCAAATCGACCATAACTCGAGTTACAAAAATCGAAATTTAGATCCGTAAATTTTCCTTGCAACTAGACTCATATAACTTTTCACCATAATTTTTCCAGAATTTTTGATGTGGCCAATTAGTAAAGTTTATTCATCAAAATTACCCTTATTACACTGATTGACAATTCTGACCTGTCTCTACAAACATACAGTTATCTCATTGCACAAATTTCCTATAATGTTCTTGTTTATACCAATGAAAAATAGACTCATTAAGGGTTCTACACATTTAAACCATGCTTCTTAATGATTTAAGTACAATTTTTTACAATTTTTCCAAAACCGAACAGGGACTCACGAATTCATTCAGGACAAGTCTCACTAAAACTTAAATATCTCATTATATATAATTCCTTTGCCTAACTTGTTTCTTTCATATCAAAATAGACATAATAAAATTTAATTCTATGTCTTATTCACTTTCTAGTTCAATTTCTCCTATTTTGGTGATTTTTCAAAATCACATCACTGTGTAACTAAAAACTGTTTCACAACAAAAATAGTCATGAAACATATTCTTTACATATCATTTAGCAACCAAGCTTATATAGCCAATACTCAATCAAATACATATCCATCATTTTACCTCATTATCATGCCAAATTATACCATTTCTCCTTCTTAAAATACATACACAAAATCAATCACTTAACTACATATTCGGTCTTCCAAGATAGTCTCAATACATAACATATACTATACCATATACTCAATAATAAGAATCTAATACTTTGTCAATCATGAATCCAACATCATCAATGTATATACCATATATTAAGCTCATCAACATGAACCAATTAATAAGTCTTTCCTATCATAATCTAACATGCACAAATAATAATACCACTCTCACACATGATTAAACCATAACCAAGCATAAATAATAGTTCATGGCATGATCAAACAATATCATCAAAACACGAAACAAGTTATCTCAAAATAGTTAGCCATTTTCGCATGGCTAGCATATTTACACTATTACAAAACATTAGTTATATGGTTCAATCTAGCCTATACATGCCCTTTTTAAATAACAAACCAAGTTTTCAATACCCAAAAGAAAGTAGATAGTGTGGTTGACTTCACGGATGATCCTTCGAGCTCGTAGTTCGATTCAAGATCGATAAAACAAAGGTAGACAAAAACACACACACGAAGCTTACTAGCTTAGTAAGTCCCAAGCTCAAAATGATACTACATTCAATTACTTAATCATTTAAATCATTTATCTCAACCATGTTAACATATTAAAATTTCTTACACCTTTAGCACTACTATTAGGAAACCAAATATTCATTATAGCACATTCAAGCTCAAACTCACACATAATACTTGTGTACATCAATAGTAATCTCAATATACATATCACTTGTACTCATGGCATTGAAAAACTTTAGCAACATTAAAACATATCAAACCTTACTTACTTATCTCGAGCCTTTACTAAGCACATTAGTTACGATTTACCTTGAACCACAATTTGGTTTCTCCTTGGTAAAACACATCACCTAAGATAAAGCACGCTAGGCATTAAAGCCCGAATCAAACACCGACAAGGCACGCTAGGCACGAAGCCCGAATATGTCACCGGCACTAAGCCTGCTAGGCACGAAGCCCGAATATGTCATTACCAACTTATACACCTTACAGTAATGCTGCCCAAAATAGCATAAAACACACATTATTCAAGTCACTTTAACATGCCAACTCGTTTAGAGATATAACAACATTTCATTTCAAATTCATTATCACTTATATAAAATTTCAACCAATCCCATACCAATACTTTCACATTCGGCTAACATAAGAGTTTATAGAAAACTTTATTTAATAACATCATTTAGTACATTCATAATAATTCGATAATCTATACTTGCTTAAGGACTTACCTCGGTTGTCGATAGTCCGTGCGAATCGGCTATTCGAGAACCTTCGACTTTCCCCTGCCTAATTCGCTTTTCTTTGCTCTTGATCTAAAACACATTAAAGTTTAGCTCATTCAACCACAATTCATCTCAATTTAGTCCCTACACATAAATGGGCAAATTACTATTTTACCCCTAGAATTTCACAACTTTGCAATTTAGTCCTATTTGCATAACACACAAAATACACCAAATTAGCCAAAACTATGCAAGGGCCGAATGTTCCTAGGGACCTTACAAGTCCTCACATTTCATTTATTTTGCAAATAGGCCCCTATAAAAATTTATTTTTACAATTTAGCCCTAAAAACTCAATTTCATCAAAACTTCCAACACATAACATACTAATTTTTAACCTAACTATCATCTAAAATCATCAAATAACAAAAACCACATGAACACAACAATGGCCGAACATCAAGCATACTTAGATTCAAAAATTACAACATGGGTCGGCTACGGTTCGAAGCAACGATCTCAAAAACGTAAAAATTACTAAAACCAAATCGAACTAACCTTGAAATCAAGCCTCAAATTGCGAAATTTGAAGAACAAAAATCCTTTTATCTTTCTCAACTTTCGCCTTAAGAGAAAGGATGATATCATGGCTTTATTTTATGTTATTATAACATATAATAAAGAAATTTATTAATTTACTTATATAACCTTTAATATAAAATAAAACCAATATATATACTATGGATATTTTGTCAAAAGCCACCTACTAACTTTAAAATGGGTTATTTACCCATTTAATGCTTCATATTAAAGCCATGCTCAAATAGGCACTTTACACTCTAGTATGCCACTTTTACATTTTACGCGATTAAGTCCTTTTTGTCTAATTCGATACTCAAACGATAAAATTTTTCTACAAAACTTTCACACACATAAATTCACATATAATAAGCACATAATATTTAAATATTTCTCGGTTCGATTCATGGTCCCGAAACCACCGCTCCGATTAGGGTCGATTCGATTCTGTTACAACTCTCCCTTAAGGATTTTCGTCCCGAAAATCTTACCGTTAAACAATGTCGGATATTGTTGCCTCATTGAATCCTCAGCTCCCACGTTGCCTCTTCAACCCCATGTCGATTCCATAACACCTTCACTAAGAAATCTTTTGTTTCTTAGCTCTTTCATTTCCGAGCTAGAATACGGATCGACTTTTCCTCATACGTCATATCGAATCGTATCTCAATCTTAGACGAGCAATCACACGTGACGGATCTGATCTCAGATCACGGAGCATAGAAACATGAAATACATCGTGTATCTTTTCTAATTCAGAGGGTAGCTTCAATTTATAAGCAACAGGCCCAACATATTCAATGATTTCATACGGTCCAATGAACCTCGGGCTCAACTTGCCTTTCCGGCCAAAACGGAGCACTTTCTTCCATGGTGAAACCTTTAAAAGACTCGATCTCCGATCCGAATTCAATATCTTTACGTTTCAAATCAGCATAGGACTTTTGCCGATCCGACGCACTTTCAAATTATCTCGATTATGGCCACTTTCTTCGCTCTCTTTAATCAAATCAACCCCTGTATCTTATTTTCACCGAGCTCATCCAAGATAATGGTGTTCGACATTTTCGCGTATAAGGCTTCATAAGGTGCCATTTTGATACTTGATTGAAAGCTATTATTATAAACAAATTCAATCAAAGGTAGGTATCGTTCCCATCGCACCTTCAAACTCGAGAACGCAACATCTCAACATGTCCTCAAGTATTTGAATAGTTCGCTCAGACCGACCGTCATCTGCGGATGAAAGGTCAGACTAAAATGTAGTTTAGTACCTAAAGCATCTTGCAACTTCTTCCAAAATCGCGATGTAAATCTCGGTCTCTGTCGACACAATGGAGCTCGGTACACCATGCAATCTTACAATTTGCGATACATACAATTCAAAAAGTTTATCGAGTGAAAAATCAGACTAACCTAAGCACAAAATGAGTGATTTAGTCGGTCTATCAACTATCACCCATACAGCATCTTTCTTACTTGGTGTCATTGGAAGACCGAATACAAAATCCATTGTAATTTTATCTCATTTCCACTCGGTATCATGATCGTTTGAAGCAACCTGAAGGCACTTGATGCTCGGCTTTTACTTGCGACAAATTAGGCACTTTGAAACAAATTCAGATATATCTCGTTTCATACCGTGCCACCAATAGAATGTTTCAAGTCGTTATACATTTTCGTATACTGGATGTATCGATAGTCGGCCACTATGAGCCTCACTCAAAATCATCTCAGATCAAATCTGAGTTCTTTGGAACACACATTCGCTTTTAAAATTCAAATAGTCATTTGCATCAATCAAAATCGACTCTACACCTTTTCACATCGAATTCGTTTAGCAATCATATTCTTGTCAACTTTCATGCATCACAAATTTGTTGGATAAACATCGGTCTTGCTCAGAACTTCACTATGATCGAACCATCACTAGACATAGCCATCTGTGCATTCAATGCATGAAGAGCAAATAATGATTTTCGACTTAATGCATCCGCAACAACATTAGCTTTTCCCGGTGATAGTCAATCACCAATTCATAATCTTTCAACAATTCTAGCCACTGCGTTGTCTCAAATTTAGGTCTTTCGAGTCATTAGATACTTCGACTTTTGTGATCTGAGTAAACATGACATTTCTCGCCAAATAAGTAATGACGCCAAATCTTCAGTGCGAAAACAATAGCTGCAAGCTCTAAATCATGCGTCGGGTAATTTTTCTCGTGCGGCTTCAATTGTCTTGAAGCGTAGGCTACAACTTTGCCTTCTGCATCAAACACAGCCCAAACCATTTAAAGAAGCATCGAGTACACAACAAATTCTTTACCCGATTCAGTTTGAACTAATACTGGAGCTTCATCAAAGGGCTTTCAACCGATCAAAACTTTTCGACATTTTTCGACCATTCAAACCGGACATCTTTCTCGCGGAACTTTGTTAATCGGGTAGCTATCATAGAAAATCTTTCACAAATCGTCGATAGTAACCCGCAAGTCCCGAAAACTTGAATCTCTAAACATTTTTCGTGGCTTCCAATCAAGTATAGCAGAGATTTTGTTCGGATCAACTCGAATGCCCGATCTTTGAAACCTCATGTCCCAAAAAGTGATCTCTTTCATCCAGAACTCACACTTACTAAACTTCGCATACGGTGATGATCTCGCAAAGTTTGTAGCACTAACCTCAAATGTTCGCGTGTTTAATTTCATCTTTGGAGTAGATCAATATGTCATCAATAAACACCACCACAAATCGATCCAAAACCGCCTAAAACCCGATTCATCAAGTCCATAAAACAACAGGTGCATTAGTAAGCCCAAAAGGCATTACCAAAAACTCAAAATGTCCGTACCTCGTCCAAATGCGCTTTGGCATATCTCGTATCTCGACTCGAATCGATAATAACCCGATCTCAAATCTATCTTGAAAATATCTGAAGCCCTTTCAACCGATCAAACAAATCATCAATCCGAGGTAACGGGTACTTATTCTTTATAGTCACCTTATTTAGTTCTTGGTAATCAATACACATTCGCATCGTTCCATCTTTCTTTCTCACAAAAGAACTGGTGCACCCAAGGAGAGAAACTTGGTCGTGCAAAGCCCCTATCTGTTAACTCTTGCAACTGTGCTTTCGACTCTTTTAGCTCAAGAGGTGCCATCCGATATGGAGCTATTGAGATCGAGTCGTTCCTGAGCTAATTCAATGCCAAACTCAATCTCTAGTATAGGGGTAAACCCAGGTAGTTCTTCAGGAAACACATCTGAGTATTCACATACAATCGGTACAGATTTAATCCGTTTCTCGGACACTTTATTATCCAAGACATAAGCCAAATAAGCTTCACACCCTTTTCTCACATACTTTTGAGCTAACATCGATGATATAACCGTAGGAAACCCACGAATCATGGATTCGATTCTAATGATCTCACCATTCGGTGTCTCAAATCGATAAGCTTTCTTTTGCAATTCACCACCGCATCATGCGAAGTTAACCATCCATTCGAATTATATCAAACTCATCGAAGGCAATAGCTTTAAATCAACTGGAAACAAAATCCCGAATCATCAATGGGCAACTTTTACACACTTTATTAACAAACACACATCTACCCAAAGGGTTGGATACGAATCACAAACTCGATGACTCAACTGGCGAGTCTTCATCGAATACCGAGTTTCACATACATATGAATGGGTCGAACCAGGATCAATCAATGCAATCACAGAGTATCATAAAGGGTGAAAGTACCAAGAATGACATCCGGAGAAGCGGCATCCTCTCTAGCTCGAGTAACATAAGCTCTTGCCGGAGCTCTAGCCTCGATCGATCTGTTGTGTTCTTTGTCCCTCTCGACTACCACCTACATTGCCGAATGTCGGGTGGTACGCCCGTCTTGATGCACTACTCGGTCTAGAGTTACATGTCGTATTCGACTCGGTAACATCGGGCACTCTCGAATAAAATGGTGCGAGGATCCACATTTAAAGCAAGACCGGTCACGAACTCTACAACTCCTGGATGCCATTTTCCACAATGTTTGCATTCAACTCGATTACGTGGGGCGTTACCAACACCGGCCATCGAGGTAGCTCGGGAGCCCACCGGAGGTCGATCACGCCTAAATGAATCAAGTAGCTTTGTGTCGACTGAAGTCATCTCTAAACTTCTTAGATGTGGAATGGAAATTTTTACCCGACGATCTTTTACGGGTGTCTCTAGCTTCTGTCTCAGCCTTTCTTTTCTCTTTCCCAAGCTCTTCAGCTTTGCAAGCTCGCTCGACTAGTGTCACAAATTCTTTGATCTCAAGAATGCCAACTAGCAACTTCAAATCTTCATTCAAACCGTCTTCAAACCTTTTGCACATAATGGCTTCAGTTGATACACACTCCCGAGCATATCGGCTCAATCTGACAAATTTTCGCTCATATTCCGTCACGGTCATTTGCCCCTGTTTTAATTCAAGGAATTCTTTACGTTTCTGGTCAATGAACCTCTGGCTAATATATTTCTTGCGGAACTCATTCTGAAAGAAATCCCATGTCACTTTTTCTTTTGGAACCACTGATACTAGTGTATTCCACCGTTGATAGGCGTGTCCCGGAGCAAGGATATAGCACATTTCAAACATTAAATGCTGGAGTGCGGGATAACTCATCAAGTACGAATAGTGTTATCAAGCCACAATTCATTTCGCTCTGCATCATCATTATCATTGGCTTTAAATTCTTCAGCCCCAAATTTCCTAATTTTATCAACAGGAGGCCTACTAGATCTCATTGGATCTATCATCTGAAGTCTTTGAAGGTACGAGTTGGATTATTCGGGGTGGAGGTTGTTGTACCGTTGGATTATTCGAACAAACCGGGTAAACCATTCATTCATCATTTGGTAGAAGGCTTGTTTAGCCTCTCCTCGTGGTTACCCGTGAATCGGTTGAGAGTCTAGTGGCACCGATCCATGTGCGAGACCAGGCACGACACTCTCACGTCATCGGCTACTGCTCTATCGGATCGAGAATCCATTTACTATATAAAATACAATCGAAATTGTCGAAGTCACCACACTATCATATATACAATTTAAAGGCATGTATAGCTAGACTCTTACATACTACGGTAGTCCTAGGATCGACTAAACCGTAGCTCGATACCAATAAATGTAACACCCCATACACGAAACCCTTGCTTAATCGAGTACATGGCATTACTAGACTTGACTATTATCTCGGGGCATGAAAATTTAAAGCTGTCCAACTACGTCATACTGACCAAATCGACCATAACTCGAGTTACAAAACTCAAAATTTAGATCCGTAAATTTTCCTTGCAACTAGACTCATATAACTTTTCACCATAATTTTCCAGAATTTTTCATGTGGCCAATTAGTACAGTTTATTCATCAAAATTACCCTTATTACACTGCTTGACAATTCTGACCTGTCTCTACAAACATACAGTTATCTCATTGCACAAATTTCCTATAATGTTCTTGTTTAGACCAATGAAAATAGACTCATTAAGGGTTCTACATATATAAACCATGCTTCTTAATGATTTAAGTACAATTTTTGACAATTTTTCCAAAACAGAACAGGGACTCACGAATTCATTCAGGACAAGTCTCACTAAAACTTAAATATCTCATTATATATAATTCCTTTGCCTAACTTGTTTCTTTCATATCAAAATAGACATAATAAAATTTAATTCTATGTCTTATTCACTTTCTAATTCAATTTCTCCTATTTTGGTGATTTTTCAAAATCACATCACTGCTGTAACTAAAAACTGTTTCACAACAAAAATAGTCATGAAACATATTCTTTACATATCATTTAGCAACCAAGCTTATATAGCCAATACTCAATCAAATACATATCCATCATTTTACCTCATTATCATGCCAAATTATACCATTTCTCCTTCTTAAAATACATACACAAAATCAATCACTTAACAACATATTCGGTCTTCCAAGATAGTCTCAATACATAACATATACTATACCATATACTCAATAATAAGAATCTAATACTTTGCCGAATCATGAATCCAACATTATCAATGTATATACCATATATTAAGCTCATCAACATGAACCAATTAATAAGTCTTTCCTATCATAATCTAACATGCACAAATAATAATACCACTCTCACACATGATTAAACCATAATCAAGCATAAATAATAGTTCATGGCATGATCAAACAATATCATCAAAACACGAAATAAGTTATCTCAAAATAGTTAGCCATTTTCGCATGGCTAGCATATTTACACTATTACAAAACATTAGTTATATGGTTCAATCTAGCCTATACATGCCCTTTTTAAATAACAAACCAAGTTTTCAATACCCAAAAGAAAGTAGATAGTGTGGTTGACTTCACGGATGATCCTTCGAGCCTATAGTTAGATTCAAGATCTATAAAACAAAGGTAGACAAAACACACACACAGAAGCTTACTAGCTTAGTAAGTCCCAAGCTCAAAATGATACTACATTCAATTACTTAATCATTTAAATCATTTATCTCAACCATGTTAACATATTAAAATTTCTTACACCTTTAGCACTACTATTAGGAAACCAAATATTCATTATAGCACATTCAAGCTCAAACTCACTCACATAATACTTGTGTACATCAATAGTAATCTCAATATATATATCATTGTACTCATGGCATTGAAAAACTCTAGCAACATTAAAACATATCAAACCTTACTTACTTATCTGAGCCTTTACTAAGCACATTAGTTACGATTTACCTTGAACCACAATTTGGTTTCTCCTTGGTAAAACACATCACCGCATAAAGCACGCTAGGCATTAAAGCGAAATCAAACAAGCACAAGGCACGCTAGGCACGAAGCTTCAATATGTCACCTAACTAAGCCTACTAGGCACGAAGCCGAATATGTCATTACCAACTTATACACCTTACAGTAATGCTGCCTAAAATAGCATAAAACACACATTATTCAAGTCACTTTAACATGCCAACTCGTTTAGAGATATAACAACATTTCATTTCAAATTCACTATCACTTATATAAAATTTCAACCAATCCCATACCAATACTTTCACATTCGGCTAACATAAGAGTTTATAGAAAACTTTATTTAATAACATCATTTAGTACATTCATAATAATTCGATAATCTATACTTGCTTAGGACTTACCTCGGTTGTCGATAGTCCGTGCGAATCGGTTATTCGAGAACCTTCGACTTTCCCGGTCTAATTAGTTTTTCTTTGCTCTTGATCTAAAACACATTAAAGTTTAGCTCATTCAACCACAATTCATCTCAATTTAGTCCCTAAGCACATAAATGGGCAAATTACTATTTTACCCTAGAATTTCACAACTTTGCAATTTAGTCCTATTTGCATAACACACAAAATACACCAAATTAGCCAAAACTATGCAAGGGCGAATGTTCCTAGGGACCTTACAAGTCCTCACATTTCATTTATTTTGCAAATAGGCCCTATAAAAATTTATTTTACAATTTAGCCCTAAAACTCAATTTCATCAAAACTTCCAACACATAACATACTAATTTTTAACCTAACTATCATCTAAAATCATCAAATAACAAAACCACATGAACACAACAATGGCCGAACATCAAGCATACTTAGATTCAAAAATTACAACATGGGTGATGCTACGGTTCGAAGCAACGATCTCAAAACGTAAAATTACTAAAAACCAAATCGAACTAACCTTGAAATCAAGCCTCAAATTGCCGAAATTTGAAGAACAAAAATCCTTTTATCTTTCTCAACTTTCGCCTTAAGAGAATGGATGATATCATGGCTTTATTTTATGTTATTATAACATATAATAAAGAAATTTATTAATTTACTTATATAACCTTTAATATAAAATAAAACCAATATATATACTATGGATATTTTTGTCAAAAGCCACCCACTAACTTTAAAATGGGTTATTTACCCATTTAATGCTTCATATTAAAGCCATGCTCAAATATGCACTTTACACTCTAGTATGCCACTTTTACATTTTACGCGATTAAGTCCTTTTTGTCTAATTCGATACTCAAACGATAAAATTTTTCTCCAAAACTTTCACACACATAAATTCACATATAATAAGCACTAAATATAATATTTAAATATTTCTGGGTTGGTTTGTGGTCCCGAAACCACCGTCCGATTAGGGTCGATTCGATCCATTACGAAAATGGATTGAAAAGAAGAGCACACCAAATGCCAAAAGGAGAAATTCACAACACAAAACACACACTAAAATTTCAGCACCTAAACCCTTCCACCAAAACCGAATGCCTACACCTACCAAAAGACCCCATATGACCGAATCCCCCCTAACACTACTCAAAAATTTGGCCAACTCCCTTCTCACCTCAATCCCCATGTTTCCTCCTTGATTCTCTCCTTAATCCCCTCTCCTCCACTCATTAAAATCGGTTTGAATAATTCAACTCCCCAAATGCCTCTCCACCACTTATTTAAAATGTTTGAATTAGTCCACTCCCACTCTTCAAGGTCCCTAGCCGAATCCATCACCTCTCATCCTGACACCAAAATAAACACCAAAAAGGCAGACCATGCAACTCAAACCTGCTCCCTCACTGCTCCCCTGTGGCATCACTTACCTACATCCTAAGTGGCGTCTCCTTGCCACTTTGCCACTCCTTTTCTTTTGTTAACAAACACAAGCAATCATCCTTAAAGCCTAACCCAACTAGCTCTCCCCTAAAGTGCCCAAAATTTAAGATTTCACCAAGGCTTCGGCTTAACATCGAGCCTTCCTGGGACCCCAAACAAAACAAATTAACAAATAAAGCATACCAAACACACCAAAACATAACAAATGCAAAGCCCCTAATTCTCGGATGTTATAGTTTTACCCCCTTAAAGAAATTTCGGCCGCGAAATTTACCTGGTCAAAAGAGATGAGGGTATTGCTGTCGCATAACATCTTCTGGCTCCCACGTCGCCTCTTCCACACCGTGATTTCACCACAAGACTTTGACCAATGGGACTGATTTTCTTCTTAGCACCTTAACGTCTCGATCTAAGATCTACACTGGTTTCTCCTCAAAGGACAGGTCCGGTCTTCCTTTAATCTCCTCCATCAGCACAATGTGAGACAAATCAGAACGGTAATGCCTCAACATCGAGACATGGAACACATCATGTATCTGCTTTAATTTTGAAGGCAACTCAAGCTGATATGCCACTAGTCCCACACGTTTCAATACCCTAAGGCCCAATATTCCTGGGACTTAACTTGCCCTTCCGTCCAAACCTCATTACCTTCTTCCACAGTGAAACTTTCAGGAAGACTTGATCACCCACTGCAAACTCTATATCCTTACGCTTCAGATCAGCATAGGATTTTTACCTGTCAGACGCTTCCTTCAATCGAGTTTGAATCAATTTAACTTTCTCCTCTGTCTCTGAAATCAAATCTGGACCCAACATCTGACGCTTACCCAATTCTGTCCAGCAAGTAGGAGTACAACACCTTCGTCCATACAACGCTTCATAGGGCGCCATCTGAATACTAGACTGGTAGCTATTGTTGTATGCGAATTCTGCCAACGGTAAAAACTCTTCCCAACTACCCCTGAAGTCAATGACACAACCTCTCAACATATCTTCAAGATCTTAATTACCCTCTCAAACTGACCATCAACCTATGGATGAAAAGGCTTAACCCCGAGCCTTCTTGGAGACCCCCAAACAAAACAAATTAACAAATAAAGCATACCAAACACACCGAAACATAACAGATGCAAAGCCCCTAATTCTCGGATGTTACAGTTTTACCCCCTTAAAGAAATTTCGGCCGCAAAATTTACCTGGTCAAAAGAGATGAGGGTATTGCTATCGCATAACATCTTATAGCTCCCACGTCGCCTCTTCCACACCGTGATTTCGCCACAAAACTTTGACCAATGGGACTGATTTCCTTCTCAGCACCTTAACATCTCGATCTAAGATCTACACTGGTTCCTCCTCAAAGGACAGGTCTAGTCTTACTTTAATTTCCTCCATCGGCACAATGTGAGACGGATCAAAATGGTAATGCCTCAACATCGAGACATGGAATACATCATGTATCTACTTCAATTCTAAAGGCAACTCAAGCTGATATGCCACTAGTCCCACACGTTTCAATACCCAGTAAGGCCCGATAAACCTGGGGCTTAGCTTGCTCTTCCGTCCAAACCTCATTACCTTCTTCCACGGTGAAACTTTCAGGAAGACTTGATCACCCACTACAAACTCTATATCCTTACGCTTCAGATCAGCATAGGATTTCTGCCTATCGGACGCTTCCTTCAACCGAGTTTAAATCAATTTAACTTTCTCATCTGTCTTTGAAATCAAATTTGGACCCAACATCTGACGCTCACCCAATTTTGTCCAGCAAGTAGGAGTACGACACCTCCGTCCATACAGCGCTTCATAGGGCGCCATCTGAATACTAGACTGGTAGCTGTTGTTGTATGCGAATTCTGCCAACAGTAAAAACTCTTCTCAACTACCCCTGAAGTCAATGACACAACCTCTCAACATATCTTCCAAGATCTTAATTACCCTCTCAGACTGACCATCAGTATATGGATAAAAAGCTATGCTGAAGTCTAGTCTTGTTCCCAATGCTTGATGCAGTGCTTTCCAAAAATGCGACGTAAACCTATGGTCTCTATCTGATATGATCGATACTGGTACACCATGCACCCTCACAATCTCCGCCACATATAGCTTAGCCAACTTCTGTAGAGAATAATCGACACGAACAGGTATGAAATGGGCAGACTTTGTCAACTGATCTATAATCACCCATACCGAATCTTTCTTAGTAGGCATAAGAGGTAGCCCACTAACAAAGTCCATCGTGATTCTCTCTCATTTCCACTATGGAATCTTCACCGGCTGTAACAACCCCTAAGGCAATTGATGTTCCGCTTTCACTTGCTGACACGTCAAGCATTTACCCACAAACTCGGTAATTTCTCGCTTCAATCCAGGCCACCAAAACTGTTCACGCAGATCCTGATTCATCTTATTCCCTCTAGGATCATAAGGGCTACTATGCGCCTCCTGAATAATCATCTGTCTCAACTCCACATCTTTTGGTACGCAGACCCTTTTACGAAAACACAAAACCCCATCACTGTTTAAATTATAATCCTCTACCCCACCATTCTGTACTTGTAAAAGTCGAGCACTCAAGACATCATCTGTCAACTACTTCTCTTTAATCTGACTTATCCACGTGGGCTTCACCTGAAGTTCAGCTAACAAACTCCCATCATTATACAGGCTGAGATGGGCAAACATCACCCTCAAATCTAATATTTCCTTCTGACTTAACGCATCTGCCACTACGTTAGCTTTACCGGATGGTATTCGATCGAGCAGTCATAATCCTTCAATAGCTCAATCCACCTTCGCTGTCTTAAATTCAACTCCTTCTGAGTAAGGAGGCACTTCAAACTCTTGTGGTCGGTGTAGATAACGGACTTCTCCCCATACAGGTAATGTCTCCAGATCTTCAGAGCGAACACTACAGTAGCCAACTCCAGATCATGCGTGGGATAGTTTAGCTCATGTGGTCTTAACTATCGAGACGCATACACAACTTCCTTCCCGTCTTACATTAACACGCACCCTAACCCCGTGTGTGAAGCATCACAATAAACTACGAACTCCTTCCCAGCCTCAGGCTGAATCAAAATCGGAGCCTCTATTAAGATCCTCTTCAGCTTCTCAAAGTTTTCCTACTGCTTGTCAGTCCAAACAAATGGTACCCTTTCCGCAACAACTTAGTTAAGGTTGCCACAATTAAGGAGAATCCCTCAACAAACCTTCTGTAGTACCCAACTAACCCAAGAAAACTTTGAATCTCTGCCACAGACTTAGGCGGTTTCCAATCCAACACAGCTTGAATCTTCCGGGGATCAACCCTAATCCCCTCTGCAGATACAACATGACTTAAGAAGGTAACTTCTTTCAACCAAAATTCACACTTACTGAATTTGGCGTACAGCTGCTTCTCCCTCAAAATCTGTAGAACCACACGAAGATGCAAATCGTGCTCTTCTTCTGTCTTGGAATATACCAGGATGTTGTCTATGAACACTACAATAAATCGGTCCAGATAGGGTTGGAATACCCGGTTCATCATATCCATAAATGCAGCTGGTGTATTTGTCAACCCAAACGGCATCACTAAAAACTCGTAGTGACCATAGCGAGTTCAAAACACCGTCATATAAATGTCCACTTCCTTGACCTTGAGCTGATGATATCCTGACCTCAAATCTATCTTTGAAAAGACCGAATCCCCTTTGAGCTGATCAAACAGATCATCAATCCTCGGCAGCGGGTACTTGTTCTTAATTGTTAACTTATTCAACTAGCGGTAGTCAATGCACATACGTATCGACCCGTCCTTCTTCTTCATAAACAGCACCGGCGCTCCCCACGGAGACACATTTGGTCGAATAAAACCACGATCCAACAGCCCTTGAATCTGGGCCTTAAGTTCCATCAGCTCCTTCGGCGCCATCCTATAAGGGGCGATGGACACCAGAGCTACACTTGGAAGCAGCTCAATTCCAAACTCCACTTCACGATTCGAAGGTAACCCTGAAGCTTTTCAGGAAAGACATCCACGAATTTTTTTACTATTCTAACCTCATCAACAGTCACTTCCCTTACATCCAATGCACTGATAGAAGCTAGGAATGCCCTATACCCTTTCCAAACCATCTTATTAGCCCTTAATGCGGAAACCACGTTAGACAAATAATTCCTTCTTTCCCCTATTACAACCACCTCTTCGCCCTCTAGGGTACTCAACACCATTCGCTTAGCCGCGCAATCCAATTTAGCACGATGTTTAACCAATCAATCCATGCCTAAGATGAGATCAAACTCCCCGAATGGTAATTCCATCAAGTCAGTCGGAAACAAAACTTCTTGAATTTCTAAAGGCACATCCCTAAATAATTTGTTCACTACCATGGATTGTCCTAAAGGGCTAACCACAGTCATCTTTCTAGCAACTATTTCAGATTCTATACTTAGAGTCTCAGATACAGTACAAGCAACATAAGAGTGGGTCGATCCAATATTAATCAAAGCAAATAATGACTTATCAGCTATAAAAAATGTACCAGTTATGACGTCCGGTGCGTCGCCATCCTTTCGCCAACGAGTCGCATAGACTAAACCTGGCTGTCTGGCTTCTGCATTACCGACACCCCTACCTGGTGTTCCACGACCCCGACCAAAACTGTTTCCCTTCCAATCGGACCATGACCTCTCGGTGGTTGCTGCCCACTATTCCCGAATTGAGTAAAACCCAACCTAATGGTCGCACCTTATCCAAATCCTGTGGACAATCTCTAATCATATGATCCTTATACCCACACTTAAAATATCCCCCAGTTCTTTTCTAATATTCCCCCGGATGCATCTTCCCACACTGAGCACATGGACGAAACTGACCCACCGCAGCAGGCGCCGAACTTTAGCTGGCCCAACAAACATAGGCCTTTTTTGAAAACCCCTAGAAGATCCCGACGACCTAAAACTTCTTTTACTTTTACCTTGATCTTTATCCCTATTCTATCTCTCAGTCCACTTTACTTCCTCGGCTATTTTAGCTTTTTCGACTAACACAGCACAGTTCCTTTCTCGCTGCAAAGCTATCAATACCCTCAACTCATCCCGCAGCCCATTTTCGAATCGCACGCAGCGCTCATAGTCAGTCGCCACTATACCTCGAGCGTAATGGCTCAAAGCAGAAATTTTACTCAGATTTTCACCACGAATTTGCCCTTTGTACCAAATTCAGGAATACTTTCCTCTGAGCATCCATATAACTGGCCCCAACGTACTTCACTTGAAATGTTGTCTTAAAGAAATCCCAGTTAATTCGATCTGCTGGAGTACCCTCTCTTACGGTGAGCCACCACTGATATGCCTCATCCCGAATAAGAGACACCGCTCCTTTCAGCTTCTCCTCTGCCATGCAGTCTAGATCATCCATAATCATTTCGACTGCCTCTAGCCAATATTCAGCTACATTTGGGGCCACTCTAGAGATACCCCTAAACATTTTAGCTCTGTTTGCTTGAAGTCGCTCAGGAATAAACTTCCGAGATACTGTCCCAGTGCTTACCCCAACAACTCGCTCCAACACACGCAGCATTGCTTGAGACAGGGCATTATCCCCACAAGTTCTATCTTGCGATCCCACTTCTACCACAGGTGATGCTGGCGCTTCACCTTCAGGCCCATTCTTTGCTTCCGAGAACTTAGCCTCAACACCTCGGCCTCTACCATGGCTGCGTGCAATACGTCCACGCCCTCTGGCACTCATGTCTACCGTTTCGTCTTAGTTTGTTTTACAAATTTTATGCATTAGCTTTTCTTTCCACTATTGATTAATGAGTAGTTTTATAAGAATAGAGTTTTAAGTAGTTTTCCACAAAACATACATATACCTATTGGTTTTTATCTCTAGAGTAGGGTTTCTTAACTCTAATATTCATAGCGATGTATTCACATCATGCAAATCACCTAACAACCAGAAGACTTACCTTGCAGACTTGGGCCAGAGACTCGGGTGCCACACTCCAGAAAAACTTGCATACATATGTATATATATATTTCTAAATCCTTCTTAGACCAACTTCAAAAACATTTTGAACCCAAAACCCATGGCCAAACTTTTTAAAACCACGCTCTGATACCAAATTATAACACCCCAAACTCGGCCCAAACACCACGATCAGATCTGGCATGTCACTTGAAAGGAATTTTATAAAATATCGCAAACTTCAGAAAAGTTTAAGTTATTTTTAAAATACCAAGTTTATGGTTCAATTGAGAACTCGTTATTTAAGTTGCATGAAAAACTTTATTTGCATTTTGTAAAACATCATATCAATTATCTTGTATTTAAAGTGTCTAAAACTTAAAACCGAAATTTTAAACCAAATTAATAGTGACCTTATTACAACATAGAATCTCAAAAATAATTTAAAGATAAATAAAGTTCTATTTAAAAAGAAAGAAAATCGTGCATGGCCACCACGTAGTCCTCCCTGGCCCGGTCCACTGAACTATGTACTACCTGCAAAATGTTAAGCAAAGAGGGTGAGTCAAAAGACTTAGTGTGCAATTTCCAAACACTAGTATTGGGCCCAAGCCTATTCATTAACCATCTGGACCTTAGCCCCTTTTTCATAATCACATTGGGCGAAACCCATTCAAAATCGGATTGTGCATTAGCCCTACAGTACAGAATAGCAGATAACATATGCAAAATGATGCAAAATCCCAACCCAACCTAAATTTCCATCCGCTTCAAACCACCCGTTCTTGCTAATCACACCAGTGGGGATTTCTACAATCGACCCTCACCGCTACACACCATCGATGGCAGTCATGCTGCAGTCAGCTGCTCATCACTAAAATATGTGGCATAGCCACCGAAATAATGTGACAACATCGCAGAAATATATGGCAGAGCCACCGAAATGATGTGACAAGTCACCAAAATATATGGCAAAGCCACTGAAATACACTTCCCCTTTCATCAATATCATATTCCCCCATGTCCATGCAACATACGATCATAGTAATGTAAATGCAACATTTAATGGAATACTCAAGATATTTAGGGTATATGTATATTCATGTAACGATAACACTTATCAAGTATATTCAGAGAATAAACGCACCTGGTGTTACGATTTTTACCCTTTATGGGTACACAATGACTGTTACTACATTTCCGGCTTTCCAAACAACATACATATATATATATTAATAATAACATACAAAGAAGGTGTGGGAATTACACACCTGTAAACATGAAGAACTAAACTATCGATCTTGCTAACACCTTCACTCGTAAGTATCAGAGTAATCTACCTATCCCACTCCGAAGCCAGCCCACAACCTAGTGGAAATCTCGAATGGCGACACCGCACGTTTTTTGAACTTAAGGGTAGGGACTACGAGTCCAACCCCCTCCTTTGCTAGGC
The DNA here is from genome assembly GCA_025506655.1 of Gossypium rotundifolium. Lineage (NCBI taxonomy): Eukaryota > Viridiplantae > Streptophyta > Magnoliopsida > Malvales > Malvaceae > Gossypium > Gossypium rotundifolium. The sequence goes on from CP106728.1 coordinate 122,062,862, forward strand.
TGGTACTCGAATCCATAAAAAGATCTTGGTCAGAAGACCGGGTTAAGGCATTAAAGAATATGAAAATGAGAATCTATGCCCAAAACGAAGGAGTTCTTACCTAAATCGACAGAAACCGGAGGCTACTAGACTTGGATTAAGGAATCGCTGAAGTCCCAACACATTCACCAAATTAGAATCGATTCTCCAATAACAGATAGATTCAAAGAAGTGGCCTTCTGGCCAATCAAGCGAATAGATACCCCTTATGGCCTATTTGGCCAACAACACTTACCAACGTCCTCTCGAAAGTAACTCACACAAAGAAAAGATGATGGATGCAAGCCCCTCCACCATGACCAACACCTAAATATACAAGTCAGAACCTTCGATTAACCAACCAAAGAGATAAAGGAAAGAAAGCGAGAAGAAAAGTAAAGAAAATCACTTATCGATGCAAGAGTATACCGATTGAGGAGTCTATGTTCGGCTTTAAGCAAAGTCAATTGGAAGAGTGCTAACTCTTGACGCAAAAAGGGTTCGACCTTTAGAAAAAATAGAGAAGAAATATGAAACAAATAGATGCTTCATCTTTGAAGAAGAACTCGTGACCAATGGTGACAAGAAGATGAACACTAGGTTCGGTTGAAGTGAAAGAAAGATGAGGGATAGGTTTCGGCAATGAAGAAACAAGTAGAGAAGATATGGAGCAAGAAAGAGAGAAAAGAAACAAAGGAGTGCTATGGCTTTGAGTAGATGATAAGAGAACAAAAAGAAGAATGGGAGCTTATGAGAATTCAACAAAGGAATGAGAGCTTGAGAAGTGAAATAAATGAGAGAAGAAAGAAAAGAATAGAAAGGAAAAAGTGCCCAAAAAGGTTTTAAGCTTTACCAATAAGGAGATGAACAAATAATAACCTTAGGATTTTTCGACAAACAGAGAAAGAAAATGGGTTGAAAAGAAGAGCACATCAAATGTCGAAAGGATAAATTCTCAACACAAAACACACACCAAAATTTCGGCACCTAAACCCCTCCACCAAAATCGAATGCCTACACCCACCAAAAGACCCATATGATCGAATCCCCCTAACACTACTCAAAAATTCGGCCAACTCCCTTCTCACCTCAATCCCCATGTTTCCTCCTTGATTCTCTCCTTAATCCCCTCCCCTCCACTCATTCAAATCGATTTGAATAATTCAACTCCCCAAATGCCTCTCCACCACTTATTTAAAATGTTTGAATTAGTCCACTCCCACTCTTCAAGGTCCCTAGTTGAATTCATCACCTTTCATCCTGACGCCAAAATAAACACCAAAAAGGCAGACTATGCGACTCGAACCTGCTCCCTCACTACTCCCCTGTGGCGTCATTTACCTGCATCCTAAGTGGCGTCTTCTTGCCACTTTGCCACTCCTTTTCTTGTGTCAACAAACCCAAGCAATCATCCTTAAAGCCTAACCCAACTAGCTCTCCCCTAAAGTGCCCAAAATTTGAGATTTCACTAAGGCTTCGGCTTAACCTCGAGCCTTCTCGGAGACCCCAAACACAAAAAATTAACAAATAAAGCATACCAAACACACCAAAACATAACAGATGCAAAGCCCCTAATTCTCAGATGTTACAGTTTAGCCTACGAATTAAGTGGATTTTTATCTAATCTAAAATTAACTATTCAACTAAACTAAAGATGCGAAGACAAAGAAGAAATTAGGGAAAAGACTTGAGAGAGAGCTGATTGACTTGGACAATACCCGAGGAAGAATCCACCTAGACTTTACTTGTTATCTAACACTGAACTGGATGATTTATTCATTTGACTTGATCCGTAAGATTCCCTAAGTTATATTAATCCCTCTCTTCAAGGCTATAACGTCTAACCCTAGGTTGATTAATTGAAATCTCTTTCTAATTCAAAACCCTAGAATTGTATTAATTCGATCTATAGACTCCTATATTAGGTTTGACCCTAATCTGGTAGATTTTTGTGACTCTATCTCTAGGTGCGCGAGCAACTCCGCTTAACTATGCTAGACCTACTCTTAGATAGGGTCTCTTCCTCCTCTGCCTAAGCACATCACACTTGAATCAATATCCCGAAAATACCAAAATAAGAATTAAGAATACATAGTTAAGAATAAATCAAATATTTATCATCCAGTTCAGATAACAATAACAAGATCCGTATTAGGTTTCATCCACCTCAGGTATCTGAGGGTTTAGTTCATAATTGTAAAAGAAAACATCTCAGAAGAAAAGATAAAAAAAACATAAGAAATCCCTAAAATCCCCTGAAGGAATTAAAGGAGAGATCCTCTATCTTGAGTATGATTCTAGCTTCTTGAAATGGATCAACTGGCTTTCTTCGAGTAAATCCCTGAATTTAATTACGCTGGCTTGGCTCTTTGGCCTAGCTAAACGCCCCCTAAAGGTTGGCCTCTAGGGTCTTTATATAGGCTTTCGGAATATGTTTCTTTGCCTCTAAGTACCCTAATCCGAATAAAATTCTTCTTTCCTGCGGCAGAGACACGCCTATGACACATGCCCGTGTAAATCATGGCCAGGCCATGGTAAACTTTTCTTGCGAGGCGAGGCCATGTGGTCTTGGGCCCAGGCCATGTGGATTTCATGCTTTGGCCCATTTTCTCCGTTTTCGGCCCGTTTCTTGTTCTTTTCATCCTTCGATGCTCTACTGAGTATAAAACATGAAAGTAAAGGATTAGGAGCACCTATTTCCATAATTAAAGGGAAAAATCATCCAAAAACATGCTAAATGTGGGATTAAAATATGTTACTATTTCGATTTATCAGCTAACTATTTGGGAACAAAGTGTGCGATTGAATCAATGAAGAGACAAAAGTTGATCGAGAGGAAATAGTGAGTATTAAGTAGCAAATGTAATTGAAACCTAAGTGTTGGCTAAGGTAGGTTCGGTGTAACACCCCAAACCCGGCCCAAAAGTTAGGCCCAAATCTGGTGTGTCACATTGAAGAAAACGTATAAAGGATTTGTGATTCATACTAAAATAAGTTTTGTTAAAATCAAGAAAAACAAGTTTGATTTGAGACATTTGATAAAATACTACTAACCTCAAAGATTGATTAATAAATCGATAGATTTGAACTAATAATCTTATAAAACATGACTTTTGAAAATGACATTGAAAATTCAAAGAAGATTTTCGTGTTAAAATATTTGTAAAAGTTTATTATGAAATTCATTTGTTAATCGATTTTGGAAAACCTTTATTTAAGTTTTTAGAAAATTCCCATTTAAAATAATTTAAGTAAAATAATAAGTATAACAAACATAAAGCAAATAATAAAAATACTCCAGAGGCCTTATTACAACATAAAAACCCAAAATAGCAGAAGTAATGAAATAAAACGGAAAATAGTTTACTAATATTCGAAAATGTTATTTCTGAAGCATGGCCTCCACTGAGTCATCCATCGCCCCAAGTCCTCATTAGTGAGCATTACCTACAAGGGTTGAGAAAAGGGGGGTGAGTTACAAGAACTCAGTGTATAATCCCCTTACCGTCATCCACTGGCCGGAACCCGTTTAGTAAAAACTTAGGCTTAAGCCCATTTAAAATAACTTGGGCCGAAGCCCATTTAGCAAAATAATATAATAATTATATCATGTATATGTAATGCAAGTCCCAAACCAAACCTAGTATTCCATCCGCTACACACCACCCGTACCAACCAACACACCTGTGGGGATCAAGTCAACCCACCCCGCCAACACACCAATCGCAGGCATTAAGCCACTTATAACAAACTTAATTGTGGACAAGCCACCAGAATAATAGAATATACGTGGCGTGGCCACCAGACAGATTGTGACAGAGTCACAAAAATATGTGGCAGAGCCACCAGAATTATGTGGCAGAGCCACCAGAATTATGTGGCAGAGCCACCAGAACTTCTCTTCAACATTATCCCATCCCATGAAAATCATGTATATAATACATAACATATCACAATATAACCACAATAATTTATTCGGATATTCATTACAAAAGTACGGCCCATTATATTCATTTATCAAAAAGGCCCATTAAGTAAAACATCAGATCGGCCCATATAGCAAAATATCAGATCCGCCCATATAGCAAAATATCAGATCGGCGGCCCATATAGCAAAATATCAGATTGGCCCATTAATCAAAATATCAGATCGGCCCATATAGCAAAATATCAGATCGACCCATATAGTAAAATATCAGATTGGCCCATTAATTAATATGTCCATTCGGCCCATAAGGTAATATGTCAATTCAGTCCATTAAGCAATATTGTATTTCAACCCTTTAGGGGTATTTTCGTAATTCGGCCCATAGGGGCATTTTTGTCAATTGGTAATTTTACCCACTAAGGGTAATTCGATAATTTTGCAATCCAGACTTAACTACTAATTTGGGCATAAAAATTTAAACTGTCCATCTGCGTCATATTGATTAAATTGATTATAACTTGAGTTAGAAATCTTGAAATCTAAATCTGTAAATTTTTCTTGAAACTAGACTCTTATATTCTTACTACAATTTTTCCAGAATTTTTGGCTTAACTATTAAGTACGGTTTATTCCTTAAAGTTTACCTTGTTTCACTATCCAACGATTCTGACCTCTCTTTTCTTAATTTCAAATATCTCACTGTACGGTTTTCATATATTGCTCCCACTTATTTCTAATGAAAATAGGCTAACTAAGAAATCCATACATATAAATTATAACCCATAATTCACTTTGTACAATTTTATATGATTTTTCCAAGACAGATCAAGGAACCACAAAGTCATTTAGAACCAGTCTCACTAAAATTAACATATTTCAGAATATAAAATTTCTTTTCCTTCCCTGTTTCTTCCTTATCAAAATAGACACAGTAAGATTTTATTTGATATCTCATTCATTTCTAATTCCCTTTCTCCTAGTTTTCGTGATTTTTCAAAAACACGTCACTGCTTCTAACCAAACTATTTTATTACAAATATGATTACCACTACGATCACACGCACGCCGAAGTGATTACGGATGCCGCTTAGTTTTTCTTCTAGATTTCAATCGAATCACGTAATGTTTCATGCAAGCCTTCGAGAAGTGTGAGATCACACACCATTTCAAATATATATTCGAAAGTACGAGATTACACACCTTATTCGGAATCCATAACACGATATTCTCCGCAACACCTACAAATACAATCGATCAACAATTAGTCCAAAACCCAATTTACAACTTCATCCAAGTATTGCGATTGATTTAACAATCTATATCACTTACCAGCAATCCGAGTCTCTTATTACGAGAGATAGGTGTTCGACTTTACAACTATTTCTGAAAAATTTCAAGTAGAGAGTATCGCGTGATTTAGTGCCTAACAACATAATCGATTAGCCAAACAATCCGATTAACACCATAATCGAATAGCAATATTGAATGGACTATGAAAAGACTCCTTACCTTAATCGATGATAATCTCGATTCCCACCAATTGGCTTATGACTACGAATGAATCGACAAGGGTTTGGTATTAGGCCACCCACTAGAACTCTACGAAAAAAAGTTGATCAAATATGAGAGTGATGGAGAGAGTGATATTTTGATAAGAAACAAAGTGGAATAGTCGTATAGTGATAAACATACATATTCGGCTAGAAAGAGAAGAAATGAAAGGATTAGAAATGAAGCCCTTACCCAATTCAACCAAGGAGAGATGTCCAACACACAAAAATGGGGAAGATAGAAGATGATAGAAATTCAGCTATCAAAAGAAGGTGAACAAAAGATGAATATTTGACTAAACAAAAGAGAAGAAAAATGCACAATTATGCTAGGAGGTTTGGGCAAAGAGAATAGCAAATTGGAAGAAGATGACACAAAAGTTGCAAATAGGATTTTTGACCAAAACAATACCAAGACCTTACCAAATGCCAAAGTAAAAATCTACCCCCAAAACCGTCTACATGCATTACAATATTGGTCAAACATTTGGCCAACCACACTTTCCATAACATTCTCCCCTTTTTGTGCCAACATGTCCCCCATACTTGCCTTTTTCTTTTGATTCCTTTCCCCAACCTCAACCTTTCCTTATTTCCTTATTTCCTTAGCCACCTTACTAAAAATAAAGAAGTCCACCTTGCCATATATACCTCATGGCCGACACTTAAGGAGAGCATGCAAAAATAATAGTAAAAAATTGCACACAATGGGATTTGAACCTCTTCCCTTAAAGTCCTTCACTTGATGCCATAACCTCTTTACTAATTACTCATTTATGCTAACAATTTACTCATTTATTTCTATAAGCCTTGAAGCTACTTACCATCTCTCCTTAAAGTGCTAAAATACCAAATTTTTCTAAGGCCCAATTAAACCCGAGACTTCATAGAAACCCCGTAACCTTCCAAATTCACTTAAATAATAAGTCCAATTTGCAACAACGCCATTCTCATATTCTCAAAAATTTTAAACATTCTTACGCCCAAGGCCCATTGGGCCCAATCCTACTAGGCCCAATTTCAGGATGTTACATTCGGAACCTATGTGGTTGACGAAATTATGATTGAGATCATGGAATGATAATTGAACATATTAGCTTGTATGGTATGGTACATATGTGTTTATGAAATAATCCATATGATGGTTGGTTTAGTATAATGTTTTATGTTATGAACTTACTAAGCTTTCACTACAGCAAAATAGGTTTTTAGCGGCGCTTTTCACGGCATTTAGACAAAAAACGCTGCTATAGATGGAGCAGATCGAGCATTAGCGGCGCTTTTTAAAAAACGTCGCTATAGGTCGAGCATTAGCGACACTTTTTTAAAAAACGCCGCAATAGATCGAGCATTAGCGACGCTTTTTAAAAAAACGCCGCTATAGATCGAGCATTAGTGACACTTTTTCAAAAACGTCGCCATAGATCGAGCATTAGCGGCCTTTTTAAAAAACGCTGCTATAGGTCGAGCTTAGCGGCACTTTTTTAAAAAACGCCGTAAAAATTGAAAAAAATTTGGGTATATAACTGATTATTTTTTATTTTATATATTAAATAATTTCTTATGTAATCGTAAAAGAGATAGTATTAATTTTAAAATATTAAATTAATTATCATTATAGTTTAGGGTTTATAGTTTAAGGTATATATGGTTTAGGAGTTACTATTTTAATGTTTAGGGATTATGGTTTATTGTTTAAGGTTTAGGGTTTAATGTTTAATGGTTAATGGTTATGGGTTTAAGGTTTAAGGGTTAATGGTTATGGATTTAAGGTTTAAGGACTATTGATTAAGGGTTTAGGGGTTACGAGTTTAAAGATTAGTGATTAAGGGGTTATGTGTAATGGTTTAGGGTTTAGGTGATATGAGTTAGGAGTTTAGGGTTTAAATTAATTAGTGTCTTTTAATTTATATATTAAATAATTTATTATATAATTGTAAAAAGAGATAATTTTAATTTTAATATATTAAAATTATGATTATAGTTTAAAGTATTTAATAGATAAATAGATAAACTTTATATATATTAAATGGTTTATGTTTAAAGTTTACTTGAGATTTGTTAAATGATGAAATTTTATACAATTAATCAATAATATTTAATATTTAATCTGAACCATTTGATATATTTAAAATTAGATTTAAAAAATATTGATAAAAAAAGTAACATAATGATATGGATAGGTAACTATCTATTTTGTATATGAGTAAATTATAACAAATAAAAATAAAATATAAAAATTAAAATCATTCCACATCAAACATTTAGCAAAATAATTATATTTTAGTTAGAAAAAATATCTCTAATAAAATGGAGATTAGATTAAAAAGAATAATATAAAATCATAATTAACGCCTCAATATTTAATAAAATTTAATATATGAAAAATTAATTATTTACATTGAATAATTCTAATTTAATAATTAATTACAGCTATTTATTCATTTGTTAAGTACTTAATTTTTTATAAAAATCTAATTTATGAAAAATAGTAATAATAAATATTTTATAAATTTACTTAATTATTAATTTTAGCACACAATATAAAATATTTTAACAAAGCAAAATGATATCAATTTTGTTTAAAAGAAAATAATTTTTGTGGAGTTTTTTTAAAAACGCCGTAAAACCAAATTTTCCCATTAATCCAAATTTCCCCTTGAAACCGTAATTCCCCTAAAATTGGTATCCTCAAAACATCCTTTAGGTGTTTCTCTCCTCCACCTTCCGTCTTCATCATCATCGTCCCCTACTTTTGCTACTTTAAGCTCCTCTTCTTCTCAACCACCCTCATCACAGCAGTAACTCCTCCTCCTCCTACTTCAGCATTACTATTTTTTTTCCATTTTATTATTATTATCAACTTTGTAATTTGAAATGCTGGATTTTTAGGCATCATCTTTGCTCTCCACACATAATAAGGAAATTTTTGCTCTCCATCTCATCGCGTTCGTCTTCGCCGTCGGCGCCGAACGACGCCGTAGCTTCGTACCCACTCTCACTCTCGCTCTCGCTCTCACTCCATGCTACTTCCATGGTTACCAATTGTAAAAGCTGTGATTTTGGTGAGGGTTCAAATGGATGTCAACTTAATAATGAATCCAATCCCCATGAAGGAGGAGAAGAAGGTGTTAAAGGGTCACCTTTTTCACCTCAATCTGATAATGAAAACGATGATTTTGACCCTTGTGGCGGCTTATTTGATGATGAGCAAAATGGGTTCTTTTTGTGTCTATTTTTTTATTTTAATATGAGTTTGTATATTTTTTTTTGCAATCAGAAGTTACTTTAGTTGATTTGCTTCAAAGTTTGGCAGATATGGATATAACATTTCAAGCTCTCAAGGTAATAATTATATGGTCCAATTTATTCTTTTTGGGGTTTAATTTTAAACTTTTTTTTTTATCATTTTTTCATGATATATGATTCTATATTTTAGGAGACTGATATTGGAAGACATGTGAACAAATTGAGGAAGCATTCATCAAATGATGTTAGGAGATTAGTGAAACATCTTGTCAGGTTTTGTATTAATTTTTTAGGAAATTCTATGTGTTCATAAATGTTTGTTGAAAGAAAGTTTTTTATATTGATTTTGGTTTGTTTGTTTCTCTAGAAAATGGAAAGATATCGTAGATGAATGGGTAAGTGTGAATCAACGTGGAGAACATGAGCCTGTTGCACTTATGGGTAAAAACTATTATCTATGAACTGTAACATGAAGCTTGTTTGTTTCTTGAGAAAATATTTCCAAATTTGATGCCATTGAATTTAAAACAGATGGAGATTCTCCGCAGCAAAAGCAGCCTCAAAAAGGTAGTCAACAGGTGAAAAGAATTATGCTTTTTTTTTTCTTTTCACGTGGAAGTTTCTCGAAGATTCATTTTTCTTTTATAATTCTAAGATTATGCTCTGTTATAGGTTCCTGATTTTGCATACTCTCCGAATCCACACAGTCAGTACTGAATCTGATTCAAAGTTGGATTCGATATTTGTTTCTTTCTTTATGTGCATTAAATTAATCAGCTTCTTCTGGATGACAAATGATAGATGGCGGTTCTGGTTCTGAAAAGAATAATTCAGAACCTGAAAGGAAACCGAAGTCGATCCCTTCTCGAAAAGATCCTCCGTCAAGACCTACTCACTTGACTCCTCCACAAAATGTACAGGTATAAGTACATACCAAATTAGGGCCTATGATGCCATCATTGTTTGATAAATCAATATCGAGGTCTGATCCCAAATATAAAAGCACATGCTTTGAAAAAGATTGATTGCTGCAAAATCGGCATTTTGACAAATTCCTTTACTGTCATGCCTTATGATTCTCATGGAACGAGAATTCGTAGTTGTTTTCCTTCCTAGATTTAATTTAGCCATTTTAACCTTGCCTCGAATAATTCAGTTTGGTAGAGTTGATTTCGGTATAAGCTTTTGTCACATCTATTTGTTGCATTGCCTTCATTGGGATTTCGCAGAGACAGAGAGAGCAAAAGGAAACCAATTTTGACGCCGACCGGCTAGCTTCGGCAAGAAAAAGGCTTCAAGAAGGCTACAAAGAAGCTGAAAATGGTTGCTTTTTCTTCTCTTCCACTTTTTATTTAATCTGAAATCCCTCACTTTGGGTTTATGCTAAATACAACTAGAGACCTGATATAATTATTTGTCCATTCTTCAGAGGAGGATATTTGCATGCAATGGATTTCTTAAGAACAGCATGAGCTATCTTTTAGTCTACTTAGTTATAAGCTACATAGTTCTATTCAGTATAGAATAATTTTTTTTTTTTTGCACATGCAATGTCTTTTTGATTAGATGCGAGCTTGGTGCTTGTTAGCATACTTTATTTTGCAACATAGTATTAGATGCAGAAATGAAGTTCTCTTTAATTTCTTTAATTTTAATTTTATTTATATTAACTCTAATTTTAGTATTAAAAAAAGCCAGACAGTATCAAATTCTCTACTTTTCAGTGTTTATGTATTGAACAACATAAATGTTAATGGGAAAATGTTAGGACAAGAAGAAAGAAGATTTAATATGCTTGAATAAGGTTATTTAGTTAATTGGTGGCATAATTGAAAAAGATTTTAATAGTAATACCAATAGACTAAGAAGCACCGACACGCAAAAATCTTCTCGTATCAGTTTATGTGTCCGACACGGACACGACACGGCCGGATATGCACGACACGCTTTGAAGCGTGTCAAAAATGACATTCGAGAGTCTGCTGAATTTTTTGCAGAGAATGAAAACAGAAAGGCAAAGGTAAATATGGTAAATGTGAAAGGAAAAAGGAGTAAATGGGAAGAAAAAATGGGCTGCATAAAAAGATAAAAAGAGAGTTAATGCTGAAAAAAAAGTTAATGCTTAATGTTGAAAAAAAGTTAATGCCTAAAATTAATGCTGTAAAAAAAGAAAAAATTAATGTTGTGAAAAAATTAATTAATGTATTGTTTTATATAATTATAAATTTATAATAAAAGAATTAATTATATATTAATGAAAATATCAATATTTTATTTACATTGAGTATTTTAACATAAATATATATAATAAAATATTTTTATTGCCGATCCTACCGCATCGTGTCCTCATTTTTAAAATTACCGTGTCGCCAGATCCAGACGTGTCGCATTATTGCGTGTCCGTATCCATGCTTCATAGCCAATAGAAAACTCAATTTTATGTTACAACCTGATTGAAATTGGTCAGTTTGCAGTCTTTTCCTTGGTTTGAACTTTGAAGAGTAATCTTTGATAGAAATATGGCATTTTGACTCCTACGTTGTAACTTGCAGGTTGTAACTTGCAGTAGCTCCTCTTCTTTCTAATATTGTTGTAACTTGCAGGTTGCGTATTTGTGTTTGACATCATGTTTACTAATGGAGAGCAGTAAATGTCTTGAACCCACTCTTGGAATTGTTCTGAGTTTCTTTTATTGACATATATCTATATAGATATATAGACTAAAAAATTGAGGACAAGTTATAGGAGGAGTGTTTTCTTATTCTATGAATAAACCAAAAAACAGGAGCTTTCCCATGAACAATAGTAATGAATCAAACTTTGCAAGGAATTAGTATATTGAATAAGAACAGAATATTCATTCTCAGTTTTATATCTTTCCTCACTGCCTCTTGCATTCACAACATGCATTTGCAGAAGTGCATGCTAGAAATTCATCTCTGTTACTTGAACTTGGGTGTGGATGTTGGATATGGGTATTTGTCCTACATTGGTATGTTCAATTTTATCCAAGTTTTTTATGTATCTGAAGGATCCTTAAAAGGTCATATTCCTATACCTATGTCTAGATATGCATCAGATAAGGGTGTTGGCTGTACTAGCGGGAGATTTTCTGCTTTCTCGAGCTTGTGTGGCCCTTGCTGCTTTAAAAAATACGGAGGTGCTTTTAATTTATTATTATTTGCATGATTTCTGTGAGGTATCTGCAGATGCAAGTTAAAAATCAGGACACTCAATATCTGTAGGTTGTATCATTAGTAGCAACAGTTGTGGAGAATCTGGTTATGGGTGAAACCATGCAAATGACAACTTCATCTGAACAACGTTGTAGGTATGCTGGTCTACTATGTGAAATATTTTGTTATTTTGTCACCATGTTTTCTATTCAATTACTTGGATGTCCTGCTAGGTTTAGACCCTGTGATAGCCATCATTTAGTGGCTGGCTAGGTAACCTGGTTAGTATGGTTTCATTTGTTTATGCTTGTGTTTTATTGATCTAATAAGTGAATAATAGTTAGAACTTACTGTTGTCTAATGTTACTGCAAAGCTTAAAAATTTAGGAAACCTCTGTAGTAACTTATAAACAATACTAACTTTATTTGTTGACTTGGTGGCCATCTTTCGGTACAAACTTTTAATATTTGCAGATAACACTTACTGTTGGTCATAGACTGTTATGGAATGTGTAGTCAGTGCTATATGAGTGAGAAAAATTCCTTTTTTCTTTTATCATGCATTTCCATTCAAATAATTGCTGATTGGTAAATCTGTCTTGTCCTGCTTTGAAATTAAGGATCTTTTGCTTGTATTTAACTGAAACTAGAACAATTTTTTCATGATGCCGCATGGACTATTACTTGCAAAAGACATACTACAAGACTGCTTCCTTGATTTCAAACAGTTGCAAGGCAATTGCGCTTCTTGCTGGGCAAACAGCTGAAGTTGCAATGTTGGCTTTCGAGTATGGAAAAAATCTGGTTTGTACTTTCATTTAATGGCGACGTTCATTCTAGGAAACCATCATGCCTAATGTTAAGTATCCGTGTTCAACACTCATGCCTAATGTTTATTTGGACTGGGTATTCGGATATAACCCTCTAAGGACCCTCCAAATACATAGAATAACTTAAATAGATTCAACATCCCCATGTGTGATGCATACTTGTATCCAACACTCACATTTTAGTCTGAGTAACATAGCTAGTAACCTAAGTATTCACTCACTTCGGCATTTTGCCCTTTGATTTCCAGTGGAAGGCCATTGAATGACCCTATAAGAGTACCCTAAAGGGAAGAGCTACAGAATTTTAGCATTCTAAGGATACAATTTATGCTAGAACCTAAGGTATTGACTAACGGATTTACATGGAATGGGTTGCTGATAGTCAACTTGCACAAAAGCATTCTAAAGTTTCTAGAACAAAGTGGAATGCCAATTTTGTGTAGAAGAGCAGCTTTTGAGCTCGGACACCTATTTTTGTATGTTTTAGTTGTGAATGTTGCTTGGACTTGGAAATTGAGTTTAATACATGGATATATTTCTATCATGGTTGCTTTTGTTTTACGTTTGTCTGAAATTGAAGACAATAATTCTAAATTTATTTTATCATTCATGGATGGATTATGTAAGTGTTTGTATTCATGGAATTCCATTTTGATTGGCAGGTTGAAGCTACCTTTTTAAGGGCTGTTCATGCAAATGTCAAAGTAGACCTTGCAGTCTTAGGTTTTTGACCATGGAAGACTCTTTCCTTCTGGAACACCGAACCACTTTGAGAGCAATGTTAGTTATAAATAGAAATACACTATTTTTGGCAGCTTTCTATTTTTGTCTTATATTTGACTATGCAGTCTAATGCAGGGCCGAGTTTGGGGCTATTCTGGTGTACTTCTCTGGAAAGACCATGCAGTACCTTAGTAGGCATCAGACTGAAGAATGGAAAGGATGGATGCAGGCAAGTGTTAATTGTTTAACTTGTAACCTGTGAATGAGTAACTACTTAAGCATAGGCACCTTCCAAACACCTAATTTTGAAAAGGTGGTATTTAGATTATATTTCCTTATGTTACTTTGTATTTACTTTCCTCAATACTACAATTTCATTTTTAAATCTCGAAAAAGGTCAATGTCATAACTTTCTGTTGCAATACCTTTTTTCTGTTTGGTAATAGCTACCTAAATCATTATTTGAATTTTGATCCAAATATTTAATTTTGATGTGACATATTTTGGTACCAAACAAATCGCAAATCTAATGGTAATTCAAAATTTTTATTTTTTTATTTTTGATATGAAGAAAATGTTTTATTTTTTTTATTTTTCATGACCAAATTAGCGGCCTTTGTAAAAAAAAGCGCCGCTAAAGACAATTATAGCAGCATTTTCTATAAAAGCGTCGCTAAAAGTAGTGGTTTTAGCGGCATTTTTTATAAAAGCGTCGCTAAAAGTAGTGGTCTTTAGCGGCGTTTTCTAAAAAGCTCCGCTAAAAGTTGTGGACTTTAACGACATTTTCTAAAAAGTGCCGCTAAAAGTCGTGGTCTTTAGTGGCGTTTTCTATAAAAGCGCCGCTAAAAGTCATGGTCTTTAGCGGCGTTTTCTAAAAAGCGTCGCTAAAAGTCGTCTTTAGCGGCGTTTTCTATAAAAGCGTTGCTAAAAGTCATGATCTTTAGCAGTGTTTTCTATAGCAGTGTTTTTTGCGGCGTTTGTGAAAGCGCCGCAAATAGTTTTAGTGGCGCTTAAAAGTGCCGCTAAAGGTAAAAAATGTCGTAAAAAGTCTATTTTCCTGTTGTGTTTGGAAAGCTCAATGTGTTATTTGTTTCTCTGCTTTGCAGTGTCAGTAAAATTAGCTCGGATCCGGGAATCGTCAGCATCTCAATCACACTATCGGCAATCAATTTTGGTACTTTTGGAAAGATGTACATAGTTGAAATATGACACGTATAGACTAGATATGTAAATTATGTATGAGATATGTAAATAGCCATGTGAGGTGGCTAGATAAATGTTTGAAATATGCTTGTGTGAAGTTGGTATGTGGAGTGAGTTTTGGTATGTTTTGATGGCAATGGATAAGTCTTAATAATGGTAATCTTGATGATAGATTGATGTTTGTATGATCTAGTGAATTTGAGGAGGAATCATGTTTGGTATTGAATGTGTTCAAGTGATGAATATGGTTATAAATGAGATTGTATGATATGTTATGTTGAACACTTGACATGAAGTTGGTTGCCAAATTGTGTGTGGAATTATACTTAAATGTGCTTGTAGGTTCAACCCTTATGTGGGTGGCAATTTGGCCTTGCATATGGCCTATTTTACTAACACGGTTATGGCACACAGGCGTACCTAATGATCGTGGTTGAATGACAGGATCTAGCCTAATAGTACACGGCTTTGGCACGGGCGTGTCAACTAGCCGTGGGCATAAGTTAATAGCTAGCTTAAGAGCACACGGCCATGGCACACGGGCGTTCTTGGTGGCCGTGTGGAGAAGTCAGAATGCTTGCTCTGTTTTGGCACGGTCTGGACACATGGGGGTGTCTGGTGATCGTATGAGGCACACGGCCTGGTGGCACGTGCGTGTGGCCTCAACAGACTTGTTGAGTGTTTAAAATTTCTAAATCTTTTGTAAGTGTTCGGTTTAGTCCCGACCCCTCTTTAGCATGTGTTTGAGGTCTTATAGGCCTCAATAAGAGACTATTTGATTATGTCTTGATGTGTTATGATGATGATTGACTTTGTGTCGTAAATAGGATGTGAAATGATTTGATTGTTCGGTAATGCCTTTTAATTTTATTTTGGCGACGGTTTCGAGTTAAGGGTGTTATATTTTATTGGTATCAGAGCCAGATTTAGTTGATTCTCGGACTAATGTAGCGTGTGTGAGTCTAGCTATACATGCCATATATGAATTTGCGATAGTGTGATAAATTTTGACAGTTGAAAATGTGATTTCATATAGTAATAGATTCATGGTTTGAATCATCAGGATTAATTTTATTTTGCTGCACCATGGGGGTGTCGGCGTTCCAACAGGCTTGGTGCCTCATTATCGTATCGGTGATTTGATCACATGTTGATCGGTGGCTAGACCACGTTATATTAACTTTGAGTAATGTGTCTGTCAGCATGACTACAAAAGAGGTGTGTAGAGGATGGAGGGATGATTGTAAAAATCCTCACGGGTGTGTTGAGGATGGACTTATGCAGCGGAGTGTAGAGGATGGAATATTAGGTTAGGCTGGGTTGCATTGCATTCACTATTTATGCCATGTTGTTAGGGCTACGGCCCAGTTCGACTCGTATGGGTTTCAGCTAATTTCATTACTGTGAGAGCTAAGGTTCAATGTGCTTTTGTGGGCTTAGGCCTAGTTATCGTTCGTATAGGGGATTATACACTGAGTTCTCGTAACTCACCCCTCTGCTTAATTTTACAGGTAATCTTAGAGCCGATGTGAACGCTGTGGTGGCCATACATCGTAGCTTAATAAATTCCATTTTGCGGTACTATAGATTTTATTTAAATTTGGGTTTTTGTTTTGTAATAAGGCTTTTGGTATTTTGTTTTGGTTTTCGCTTTTAATTCGGTTTCTGATTATTAATTTTGAATGCTCAATTTGGGATTTTCTAAAACATTAATAACGGTTTTTCTATAATATTAATATACGATTTACAAACTATAATGGATAAAACTCTAGATTTTCTTAACATTGATAACTCTTTTCAAAATATTCCATGTCTACAATAATTTAAATGTCGTTTTTCTGGAACTCATTGAGTTGGATTAATTATAAACAAGGTCGTCGGAAATAGCAACGAAAATGTTTTTGCAAAGAGAACTATAAAACAAATTGGATTTTTCACAAGCAACAAAACTTGATATTTTTAACGAACGAGTAGATTCTTTAACAACCTTTGCATGTGACATGCCAGATTCGGTCGTAACGTCTAGGCCGAGTTTGGGGTGTTACAATTATGGTATCAGAGTCAAGTTGTAAAACTCACCGTGGGTTTGGGGTTTAAAATGTTTTCAAAAGTTGGTTTGGAATATGATTTAGAAAAAAATGCATGTTTTCTGGAAGTATGGCACTTGAGTCTCCGGCATCGAATCCGTAAGTTTTCTTACCTTATACTCTATTATGTGCTGAAATGTATATATTTCTGGTATTCATTCTGTGATGTGTGGATCTGATGTATGACTATAGAAATTGTGTGCATGTGAGGTAAAAATCTGTTTGCTTCTGTGTTAGATATTTGGTTGTGTGAATGGGTACCAAGATTAAGTTATAAAGTGTATTAGTGTTATTGGAATCAGAGTGCGCAACGTGAGCGTAGTGTTGTAGGTTAGGATGTACAACTGTTAGTTGGAAATTTTGAGGACGAAATTTCTTTTAAGTTTGTAACATCCCTAATTTGGGCCTAGTAGGATTGGGTCCAATGGGCCTTGGGCGTAGTAGCGGTTAAAATTTTTGAGAATAAGAGAACGGCTTTAATGCAAGTTGGATCTAGTAGGTGAGTGATCTTGGAAGGTTAGGGGGCTTCTATGAAGTCCCGGGTTCAAGTTAGGTCTTAGGAAAAATTTTGGTTTTAGGTGAATAAAACCTTAGGAGTTAGTAGGTAGGCTTTAAGAATAAAATGTGGAGAGAATGACACAAGTGGAGTTTGTGGTTTAGTGGCAAAGTGAGGCCACATAAGAGGCAAGGGGCTGACGCCAAAAGGGAGGAAGGAGATCCAAGGTTCAAGGCGTGGCACTTGCATTTCTTTTTGGTATTTTTTCAAAATGGATTTAGACCTTGCCATAGATTTATATTTAATTGCGCATGATTTTAGTCACAAGAGAAGCTTGTGGCCTAGTGGCTAGGGGCATGAATTGGCTAATGGGAGAGCATGGGTTCGAATCTCATGGAAAGTAAGGGACTATTTATTTTGCGGATTGGACGGCAAGAGTTTGAGTTGGATTTAAACTCTATTGACGGAGGGATCCCACATCAGAAAGATACAAAGAAGGAAGGTAAGAATCTAGCTATATATAGAGTTGTCTAGGAGGAGAGTAGGCATACCTGGTTGGCGTTGGACGTAGGAGTGCTCGGAGCGCGGTTTAGCAGCTTCAGACTCCTATCAGGTGTGTATTCTCTCTACTCTAGTTGTAGAGCGGCGAATGCCGAAATGTCGGTCACACGGCGATGGTAGCCACACGATTGTAGAGCGGCGATGGTAGCCACACGAGCGTGCGAGCGCACGTGTGGAAGCTTCGACGCGATAGTTGAGGCCACCATGAGTATTCTTGTGGGTGTGGGCTATTGGGCCATGATGGCCCGAAAGGGGCTAAGTGGGCCCAAAGGGCCGGGGGCCCATATGAGTAAATTATATAATTGAGTAGTAGATAGTCATGTGAATCTCATATATGTGGCTAGGGCTGAATAGGCCACACGAGTGTGTGGGCCCACTTGGGCCGAGAATGGGCCTTAGGCCCATTCGCATCATTATCTCTGTTTAGAATACTTGAGTCGGTCGAGGCGACAGTGGACCTTCTGTTGGGTCGTTAATACCCTGATTTGTAAAATGACCAAAATACCCTTGGTTTGTAAAATTATTAAAATACCCCTAGTTTGTGAAATTACCAAAATACCTCTAGTTTGTAAAATTACTGAAATACCCCTGGTTTGTAAAATTATTGAAATACCCCTGGTTTGTAAAATTACGGAAATACCTTTGGTTTGAAAAATTACCGAAATATCCCTGATTTGTGAAATTATCGAAATACCCCTGGTTTGTGAAATTATTGAAATACCCTTGGTTTGTAAAATTATCGAAATACCCCTGGTTTGTAAAATTATTGAAATACCCCTGGTTTACAAAATTATCGAAATACCCCTCGATTTGCGAAATTATTATTTTACCCCTAAACGACAAAATGATCGTTGTACCCTCGTGATAGTACTAGCGTTTTATGTGTATTGATTATGTTTGAGATACACTGCATACAGGAATTAGTTATGAGTAGAATTACCGAATCACCCCTGAAGGGTAGGATTACTGGAATACCCTTACAGCGTAAAATGATTGATTTACCCTTGTAGGTAAGTGATTAGCTTGTGCTATGATATGACCGGTTTGGCTGTGGTTGTATGACTGATATGCTTTTATTACATGTTTTAATGATTGTTACTGAGCATGGCCATTCAGCATACACGTGTAATGATTGAGCATGACATATACGACATATTGCATGGGGATGGGATATTGATGATCGGGGAAGTATATATCGGTGGCTCTGCCACATTCTGTATAATGGCTATATGCCAACCTAAATATGGCTTCGTGCCATCTTGATTATGGCTTTGTGCCAATCGTATTTACCAAGGTCAGTGTCCGATTATATTATCGTCATTGATGGCTATGTGCCAAGCATAATATAGTTATTGATGACTCTGTGTCAATCATATTTACCCAGGGCTGTGTGTCGATTATATTATTATTTCGGTGGCTCTGCCACATATATCGGTGACATTGTCACACTAAAGGATGGCTTGGTGCCTCATTATCGTATCGGTGATTTGATCACATGTTGATCGGTGGCTAGACCACGTTATATTGACTTTGAGCAGTGTGTCTGTCAGCATGACTACCAAAGAGGTGTGTAGAGGATGGAGGGTTGATTGTAGAAATCCCCACGGTGTGTAGAGGATGGACTTATGGATCGGAGTGTAGAGGATGGAATACTAGGTTGGGCTAGGTTGCATTGCATTCACTATTTATGCCATGTTGTTAGGGCTACGGCCCAATTTGACTCGTATGGGCCTCGGCCAATTTCATTACTGTGAGAGCTAAGGCTCAATGTGCTTCTGTGGGCTTAGGCCCAGTTATCGTAACTCACCCCTCTGCTTAATTTTGCAGGTAATTCTTAGCTTTGCGGATTTGGAGCCGAGGTGAACTTTGTGGTGGCCATACATCGTAGCTTAATAAATTTCGTTTTGCGGAACTATAGATTTTATTTAAATTTGGGTTTTTGTTTTGTAATAAGGCCTTTGGTATTTTGTTTTGGTTTTAGCTTTTAATTGATTCGCTATTAATTTTGAATGCTCAATTTGGGATTTTCTAAAACATTAATAATGGTTTTTCTATAATATTAATATACGGTTTACAAATTATAATGGATAAAACTCTGGATTTTCTTAACGTTGATAACTCTTTTCAAAATATCGCATGTCTACAATAATTTAAATGTCGTTTTTCTGAAACTCATTGAGTTGGATTAATTATAAATAAGGTCGTCGAAATAGCAAGGAAAATGTTTTTGCAAAGAGAACTATAAAACAAATTGGATTTTTCACAAGCAACAAAACTTGATATTTTTAACGAACCGTATATTCTTTAACAACCTTTCCATGTGACATGCCAGATCCGGTCGTAACGTCTAGGCCGAGTTGGGGTGTTACATGCTATGTGAGGGCTTGAGTTATATGGCACTAAGTGTGCGTATTCGGAAAGGTGACCAAGATGATTAGCACTGTGTGTACGAAATAATATAAGTTTTGGCTTTGTAGTGAGCACTGTGTGTGCGATAGCAGTTTAAGATCGGTTTCATATGGATGCAGTAATTGTGTAGTGTTAATTAAGCTTCGGCTAACTATTTGGGTACTAAGTGTGCAATTGAATCGATGAAGAGACAAAGTTGATCGAGAGGAAATAGTGAGTATTGAGTAGCAAATGTAATTGAAACCTAAGTGTTGGCTAAGGTAGGTTTGTAACCTATGTGGTTGACGAACTTATGACTCGAGATCATGGAATGATAATTAAACATATTAGCTTGTATGGCATGGTACATATGTGTTTATGAAATAATCCATGTGATGGTTGGTTTAGTATAACGTTTTATGTTATGAACTTACTAAGCTTTGGAAAGCTTATTGTGTGATTTGTTTCTTTGCTTTGCAGTGTCAGTAAAGCTAGCTCAGATTCGGGAATCGTCAGCATCTCAATCACACTATCGGCAATCTATTTTGGTACTTTTGGAAAGATGTACATAGTTGAAATATGGCATGTATAGGCTAGATATGTAAATTATGTATGAGATATTTAAATAGCCATGTGAGATGGCTAGATAAATGTTTGAAATATGCTTGTGTGAAGTTGGTATGTGAAGTGAGTTTTAGTATGTTTTGATGGCAATGGGTAAGTCTTAATAATGGTAATCTTGATGATAGATTGATGTTAGTATGATCTAGTGAATTTGAGGAGGAATCATGTTTGGTATTGAATGTGTTCAAGTGATGAATTTTAGTTTATAAGTTAATAGGGTTATAAATGAGATTGTATGAGATGTTATGTTGAACACTTGACATGAAATTGGTTGCCAAATTGTGTGTGGAATTATACTCAAATGTGCTTGTAGGTTTGACCCTTTTGTGGGTGGCAATTTGGCCTTACATTTGGCCTATTTTTCCAACACGATTATGGCACACAAGCGTGCCTAATGACCGTGGGTGAATGAGAGGATCTAGCCTAATAGTACACGGCCTTGGCACGGCGTGTCAACTAGTCATGGGCATAAGTCAGTAGCTAGCTTAAGAGCACACGGCCATGGCACACGGGCGTGCTTGGTGGCCATGTGGAGAAGTCAGAATGCTTGCTCTGTTTTGGCACGGCCTGGACACATGGGGGTGTCTAGTGACCATATGAGGCACATGGACTGGTGGCACGGGCGTGTGGCCTCAACAGACTTGTTGAGTGTTTGAAATTTTTAAATCTTTTGTAAGTGTTCCGTTTAGTCCCGACCCCTCTCTAGCATGTGTTTGAGGTCTTGTAGGCCTTAATAAGGGACTATTTGATTATGTCTTGATGTGTTATGATGATGATTTACTTTGTGTCGTAAATAGGATGTGAAATGATTCGATTGTTTGGTAATGCCTCTTAACCCTATTCCAGCGACGGTTTCGGGTTAAGGGTGTTACAATGCTAGCATTACCTAATTCCATGCATAAAAACCAATCCCATTATGTTCTTATCCACAACACAAATACCAAATTCAAACACCTACAAAATCATAACACATTTATCACTTTCAAGACATTACAAGCATACTATAACAACATACATTTCAATTACCCTAAAGAAGTCAATAAGACTTTACTTAACAAACTTTACAAGTTCATCAATTACTATCATCTTCAAAGACACAAGCATAATAAAACAACCATTAGTACTACCATGAGCCATCAATACAATAGACCTATACATGACAATATTGACATTTCCATACATGATAACTTAGCTTATAAATGGACTTAACCATTTCTCAAGTAATCATTTTCAATTCATTATCGACATGCCAAGATAACCTTAAAAACAAGCATATCAAAGTAACCAAAATCACATAACTTGGTAAGGCATCAAAATGTACCAAACCATCATAGCTTTCTAAAGCTAATACATGCCGAAACACTATTAACACATACACCAAAATACCATCACAAAGCACCCTATACACGCCATTATAAACCTTCACCAAATTACTCAAAAACTATCGAATTGTCCACTGGATAGTGTGATAGATCTCTTACGAACTTCCAACTGATCGAATTTTTGATAATTTGTAAAGGGAAGGAAAATAACTACGTAAGCAGTGAATGCTTAGTAAGCTCGTATAAAATTTAACATAACATACCATTTCAATAATGAACTTTATAGAATAAATATAAACCTTTACCAATGCCATAACATTATTAAAGCCTAGTAACACCATCAAACTCACCAGTTAACATACTTATTCATGATACATATGAAATCAATCATATTTATATAAACATAACCTTTAATTCATCATTATTACCATATGATCATGTTTTATTCCATTTGCTTACAAACCGTTTCCAAATGCTTAGTATAAGCCTAAACAACATCATCAAATCACAAGTTAGTGCACTTGTCCATAATATAAATGAGTTCATCCATATAATAAATAGATTTCCTATACATAAGTATATCATTTAATTCATCAATCTTTTTATAACATCATGTTACATCTCAATTGTGAACTTACCATTTCATTCTCTTTTCTTACCCATTGAACCATCTAGAATTACATCGGATACTTGGGAAATCTCACATAAAGTGTTCTTTTACATATAACCATAACTTTTCCTTTCCATGAATGCTCACATGAGCTGTGAAATGGGCCTGCTCACAGGAGTTGTGGTTCAGAATGTAAGCTACACATGCTGCTCACACGAGCTATGGAGAATCCTCAACAAATATGGGACCTCAGCCATCGGTAGGACATTCAAGACTAACACCCGAAACATGAAATCCATAATGACATGTCATTTGTATCGTAATAATTCCTACGGTTCAACCAAGTTTTGATATCATTGAATGCATCATGGCATAAATTCACTTATACTTAATTTCATTTGTTTCATAGCAATGTAATAAAATTCAAATTTAGCTAACATTAAAACAATTACAGTTCATATGAACTTACCTGACTAAATCGCAGCAATGCCTAAGTATAGGGGCTAATTGGTATTTTTCTCTTCTCCTTGATTTTCCACTCGTTCTTATCTAAAAGAATAATTTCATTCAATTCAATATTTCTAACAGAAAAATAAATTCAATTTATGCAATTAAATCTTTTTGATATTTTTACAAAATTGCCCTCAAAGTTTACCCTTTTTGCAATTTAGTTCCTAAACCCGAAACTTGCAATTTCATCATTTCTAAATAAAATTCATGCAAACCAATTTTTACCTATTTTTATAACAGCCCATATTTACCGTCCATTTTCAATATTTTCCTTTAATTTTACTATTTTCATAAATATGTCTTTAAACATTAAAATCTTCAAAATTTACTTAATAAAACATGTCTATTTAACAACTAAACTTAACAATATATCATAAAACTTCAAAACCATAGTAAATCCATTCATGGCATAATCTACAACATTTAGTAGTTTTACAAATTGACCCCAAGTTAAGCTGGACCTAGTTGCAACAATCACAAAAACATAAAATTTACGAGAAACGGATAAGAACATCACTTACATGCAAAGCTTGAATATTGGTCGAATCTCCCTAGCTCCGAAAATGGATTTTTTTCCGTCGAAGAAGAAGAACATATGAAATTATGTTTTGTTTTTCTTTTTTCCTTATTTAATACCTATTATTTATATTATTAGCATTAAATTATATCATTTCAACTAATGAAAATTAGTCACCAACTGCTTACTAATTTATAGTATGGTTTATTTTCAATTTTAGTCATTTAATTACCTTTCCTTAGCTAGTTGACACCTTTAATTAATAGAATTTAACTTTTGCATCTTTTACAATTTAGTCCTTTTAATTAATTAACTATCTAAACTTTAAAATTTCTTAACGAAACTTTAATACAACCTTAATAATACTCCGTAGATATTTAATAAAATATTTACAGCTCGGTTCATAGAAACGAGATCTTGATACCTCATTTTCTTAAACCACTTGAACCTAATTATTCATTCAAATAGCATTAATTGTCAATTCAAAAATTATTTTAATACCATATTTGAACCATAAATATTTAATAATAACATTTTCGAACTTACTCGTTGAATTTGTGGGCTCGAAACCACTGTTTTCGACACCACTAAAAAATAGGTTGTTACACCGTGTGCTAGGCCGTATAACTCTCTAAGTTGCCACACACGCTCGTTTGTTAGGCCGTGTAACTCACTGATTTGGAACATTAAAAATTCCAAATGACACACAATCGTATCGTCAAGCCGTGTGTGTCACACGGCCATGTGACAGCCCGTGTCCTAGGTTGTGTGAACTCAAAAACTTACCTAAAAACAAGTCATTTCAAGTCAGTTTCATGCATAACTACCCATTCCATTTAGGCACACATTCAATGGGTTTAATCATTATCCAAACACACATAAACATGCCATTTCAAACACCCTAATTCATCTAACCAATATGACATTTAAAGGCACCACAATATATCAAAACATCACTTATCAAAAACAAGTCATATTTCCAAGCATACTAAGCTAGTTCAATTAACTACCACACATGATCATTTGCAAGCCATCAAAACATACTAAAAGAATCATATAATATAAGTACTTAAAATTGGCCAAAATAACCTTTCCAAAACATGCCAACATACCATATATTATCTAGAACCTATGGAGTATGTAACAGTTCGATTTAGGGCCTAGTCGGAATAGTGGTGTCAGGCCACGAATCTAAAGTGAATTTATAAGTTTCTAAGGTTTATGCCATGTTTTCATGCTAGTGTAAAAGTTTCACAAAGCAATTTTATTAAATTGAGGTTGATGGGTCTAAAAGGACTAAATTGCAAAAGTTGCAAAATATGAGTTTCTAGAAGCTTTTTGCATGATATAGATTTAGAATATTAATTAGAAGTCATTAAATAGCAATTTTACCAAATTATAATTTTTGGACAAAATGGATATGAGTTAATAAATTGAGAAAATTTTAAGAGAAGTGCATTTTGGTCATTTGTTTAATAAATGATTAATAAGGGAAAAAGATGAGAAAAATCATTCTCATCTTCTTCCTCTTGTGCTGAAAACTTGGGAGACTCCATAGCTAGGGTTCTTCAATTTTTCAAGCTTGCTAGTAAGTTCATTTTAGCCCCGTTTTTGATATTCTTTGTATTTTTGAAGTTCTCGTATTATGAATTAGCTATTTCTAGCTATAAAATGAGCTAAGATGCATGTTCAAAAATCTACCCATGAATGAGGTGCTTGTTAAATGATGTTTTATGGAAGTTTATGAGAGTTTGATGTTAGACAAACATCTTTTCCTTAATGAATTTCATGAAAAATGATAGTATGGACTAATTTGTAATAGTTATGAAAATTGGTCATACATACTAGAAATAGTGAGAATTGATGATTTTTATAGAAGAGATAATGAATTAGCTAAGCATGAAGTTTAAGAAAGTTGAATGAAAATCATTTTACAAGCCTAGGGGCAAAAGTATATTATGAGAAAGTATAGGGGCAAAATAGTAATTTTGCCAAAGTATGAGTTAAGAGTCAATTTAGTCAATGTGAGTATTAAATGATCTATTTATGATTATAGATCAAGAAAAATGAAGCCCGGATCAAAATCGAGGCAAGAACAAAGTCGAGGACTAAATTGCATATCTACATACATTTTGTATATTAAGGTAAGTTTGTATGATTTCTAAGCTTTATGATTTTTATCATTGAATTGCTTAGTATAATGTACACTCTTTTCATGGAATGTTTAATGTTATGTTAAACAAAGAAATCAATGAGATTAAGTAAGAGCAAGTCCGATTGAAGATGAATTCCCCAGGATACTCGATCTACCACATTATGAGAGCCAGTGTAAGACCGTGTTTGGAACATGGCATTAGCAATCATTGAACAGTTATCATGTAAGTCCAAGGCAAGCTTAGCATTGAACAATTATCATGTAAGTCCAATGCAAGCTTGGCATTGAACAGTTATCATGTAAGTCCAAGGCAAACTTGGCATTCAACAATTATCATGTAAGTCCAAGGCAAGCTTGGCATTGAACAGTTATCATATAAGTCCAAGGCAAGCTTGGCATTGAAAAGCTATTAAGAGAAAGAGATCCCATGTAAGTCCAAGCCAAGGCATGGCATTGGTGAGAACAAGAAAGATTTCACATAAGTCCATGTCAAGACATGGCCTTGAAACCAAGATGAGCTATTCCATGTAAGACCGTATATAGGATACGACTTTGACATTTCATAGAAATTCATCGGACAAATGAGTAAAGTTAAAATAAGATAACAAGAAAGCTAAGTAAGCAAAGCAATTACCAAGTTGAAATTGAGTATTATTTATGTTATGAATGATGAATTAGAGATCATGATTATTAAATTAAAGTATGTTGATATGTTGATTCATGTGATTAGTGATACAGACACCATGTTTACCTTACAAGTATGAGGATAGTAAGTATCATGAGACAAGTAAGAATCAGTATAAGTAAGTAAGCTCTATAGCTGAAATTATGATACCATTGTTATGTCAAATGGTTTATATTAGGCAAGTTTATTAATCTATGTTTTACATGCAAACTTACTAAGCTAAATGCTTACGTCTCTAACACTTTCTTTCTATGTAGTCCCGCCAAACTAACTTGTGGATCGTTGGAGTCGGAGCTCGGAGCATACTATCAATCTCTATTTTGGTATAGCCAAGTTATTTATGTTAAGTATGGCATGTATAGGAAACATTCATTTTGAGAATATGTTTTAAGAAGGGCCATTGTGTGGGAAACCAAGTTTATTATTCTTTTGTATATGGCAAAGTGATTGGCCAAAACAGACTAAGTATGTATGTTTATTGATATCAATGAAGCATGTAGTATTGGTTATGAAATGTATTGAATTGAACTTGATTTGGTTTTGATTTTAGGTGGCAATTGGCTTGGTAAATAGCCTATAAGTGCCCACACGGTTAGACACACGGGCGTGTGTCTAGGCCGTGCACACCCTGCACCTTATTGTTTAAGTCAGAATAGGTCACGGACAAGTTCCACGGCTGTTTTCTTAGGCCATGTGTGATACACGGTTAGAACATGGGCGTGTGCCCCAGGCCGTGTGAAATAAGTTAGTATGTCAAGATTTATCACACGGTTTATGTCCACGGACGTGTCAAGGCCGTGTGTAATTAGTCAGAGTCGACCATGGGTGGAAGACACGGCATGTCAAGAGGTACACGGGCGTGTCCCAAGCCACATGGCCGTGTGACCCCTGCTTTAAAGAAAGGTTTTTGATTCAGTTTCTAAAGTTTTTAGATATGTGCTTAAGGCCTCGTAGGCCCATGAAATGTATGAGTAGACTAAGAAAGAGAAATTTTTAAGTCGGAACAAAATTTTATACCCGTGAGCGTATATTTAAGTGAGTTCAAGCTTGGTAATGCCTCGTATCCAGTCTTAGCTTCAGGACTCGAGTATGGGATGTTACATTTAGTGGAATCAGAGCTACAATTTAGTAGATTCTAGGATTAACGTAGCATGAGCAAGAGTCTAGCCATACATGCCATACGTAAGAATGTTTTTATAATAATAGTGTGACGGCTCCAAACAACTTAAATTATGTTTATACGTATAGTTAATGGATCCCGAAAGAGCTGAGTCGGATGACATAAAAAGTAACACGCCAGCTCCCGTTGAAGGGACGGTGCCTAATGAGAATGAGAATAGACCCACTATGGTGAGTCAAGGAGGAGGAGAAGAGGCTAGAGAAGCCTTTCTCCATATGATGAATACTTGGTATACGGAGTTTATTCGTACGAACCCAAATGCACAACCCCCTCCACCCCGCCTGTTCCACAACCTGCTCCAATAGCCCCTCAAGTAGTAGAGGTGGTAAGAGGAGATAAACCTCCAATTGATAGGATCAAAAAACATGGAGCAGAAGAATTTTGGGCCAGAAAAGATGATGATCCGAAAAAAGCTGAGTTCTTGATAGAAAATACCATCAGGGTATTCAACGAGTTATCATGCACCCCTGAAGAATGCATGATGTGTGTAGTCTCTCTTTTAAGAGATTCTGCTTACCAATGGTGGAACACCCTTGTGTCGATAGTACCGAAAGAAAAGATTACATGGGAATTTTCCAAGAAGAGTTCAAGAAAAAGTATATCAGCCAAAGGTTTGTAGACCAAAAAAGGAAAGAATTCTTAGAAATGAAGCAAGGCAAGATGTCAGTGTCTGATTATGAGCGTGAGTTTGTACGACTCAGTAAGTACGCTCGCGAATGTGTGTCCACCGAGGCCATCATGAGTAAAAGATTTGAAGACGGGTTAAATGAGGACATCAAACTGTTTGTTGCTGTCCTAGAACTAAAAAAATTTGTTGTGCTAGTAGAAAGGGCTTGTAAAGTCGAGGAATTAGTAAAAGAGAAGAAGAAATCTAAAATGGAGTCTCGTGACTCTAGAAAGAGACAGTGGAATAATTCATTCCAAACTTCATCCAAGAAGTCAAGAGATTTCCCTACCCAATCGGCTACTTCCACTGGGTTTTCAAGGAAAGACAAGAGTAAACAGTATTTAGGGAATAAAGCACAGACTACTTCAGTTGCAAGTGTTGGGAATATTAGATCTGACAGACCTGAATGCCCACAGTGTGGCAGACGTCACCTTGGAGAATGCCGAGCACATGAAATTGCATGCTTTAGATGTGGTTCTAAAGACCACTATATAAAAGATTGTCCGGAGATGATGAAAGAAGAGAGAACTCAGAACCCGAGATCCGATAGTATGGTTAGAGGTAGATCGCAGAGGAACCCCAGAAGTGGGGCAGGTGGAAGAGGTAACCCTAGAGAACAAGCTGCGAGACCCGAGGGTAGAGCACCTGCAAGGACTTATGCCATTCGCACTCGCGAAGAGGCATCTTCCCATGATGTTATTACGTGTACCTTTTCTCTTCATGATGTTAAAGTTATTGCTTTAATAGATCCCGGATCCACACACTCTTACATTTGCATGAAATTAGTATCTGGTTTGAGTATGCCTATAGATTCTACAGAATTTATGATTAAAGTGTCTAATTCTTTAGGCAAGAGTGTGTTAGTTGATAAAGTTTGTAAAGATTGTCCATTAATGATTAAAGGTCATTACTTTAAAGCAAATCTTGTGTTGCTACCATTTGATGAGTTCGACCTCATTCTTGGCATGGATTAGTTGACTACCCATGATGTAATAGTTAATTGTGGGAATAAATACATTGAAATGAGATGTGAGGATGGGATACTCTTCATGTAGACTCAGATGAACAAGGTAATCACCGGCAATGATTTCTCATATGACGGCACAGAGATATATAAGAAAAGGGTATGAAGTATATCTGGCCTTTGTGATGAATGATAAAGAAACAGGATTGAAGATTGAGTCAGTATCGATAGTACATAAGTACGTGGATGTTTTTCCCGAGGAATTACCAGGGTTACCACCAGTTAGAGAGGTTAAGTTCAATATTGAGCTAGCTCCTGGTACTGTACCAATATCTATTACTCCTTATAGAATGGCTCCAACAGAGTTGAAAGAGCTAAAGTCACAGTTGCAAGAGTTAATAGACAAAGGCTTTGCAAGATCAAGTTGTTCACCATGGGGTACTCCGTTTTATTTGTGAAAAAGAAAGATGGCACCATGAGATTGTGTATAGATTACCGTCAACTTAATAAAGTGACAGTAAAGAACAAGTACCCATTGCCTAGGATCGATGATTTGTTCGATCAATTGAAAGGATCCACTGTGTTCTCCAAAATAGACTTGAGATCAGGGTACTA
The DNA here is from genome assembly GCA_025506655.1 of Gossypium rotundifolium. Classification (NCBI taxonomy): domain Eukaryota; kingdom Viridiplantae; phylum Streptophyta; class Magnoliopsida; order Malvales; family Malvaceae; genus Gossypium; species Gossypium rotundifolium. Next base: position 122,092,920 of record CP106728.1, read on the forward strand.
TCAGCTTAGAGTGAAGGATTCAGATGTATCCACAATTTCTTTTCGAATGAGGTATGGGCATTATGAATTTTTAGTCATGCCTTTGAACTCTTCCAGCTCACAGCACCACCATTAAGGCAAAACACAAAACCTGATTACGATCGAGAATCATCCTTATCAGTTTGGAAGATTGCATTAGTTTAACCTTTTACACTTAACTCTTCCTTACCTCCATATATTAGGAACGTATCCTTAGTTCTTCTTAAGTACTTAATGATATTCTTGACTATGGTCCAGTGACCTTCACCGGGATCTATTTGGTACCTACTCATCATACTTAAGGCATATGAGACATCTGGACGAGTACATAACAAGGCATACATGATAGATCTAATAGCGAAAGCTTATGGAATTTTACTCATGTGTTCTCTCTCTTGTGGAGACGAAGGACACATTTCATTCGAGAGTGAAATACCATGTCTCATAGATAGGAATCCTCTTTTAGATTCTTCCATACTGAACCTTTTCAGTACTTTATCTATGTATGTACTTTGGCTTATACCTAGTAGTCGTCTTGATCTATCTCTATAGATCTTGACTCCTAAGATGTAAGTGGCTTGACCCAAGTCCTTCATAGAAAAACAACTTCCTAACCAAGTCTTAATAGACTGTAAGGTAGGTATGTCATTTCCCATAATAAGTATGTCATCCACATACAGCACCAAGAATGTGATAGTTCTCCCACTAACTTTCTTGTAAACACATGGTTCATCTTCATTTTTGATAAAACCAAACTCTTTGATTGCATCGTTAAAACAAAAATTCCAACTTTAAGAAGCTTGCTTTAATCCATAAATGGATCTTTGTAGCTTACAAATCTTTCTAGCATCCTTTGGATTGACAAAACCTTCAGGTTGTGTCATGTACACGTCATCTTCAAGTTTCCCGTTAAGGAAAGCTGTTTTGACATCCATCTTCCAGATTTCATAATCATGAAATGTAGCTATGGCGAGCAAGATCCTGATGGATTTAAACATAGCTACAGGAGAAAAGGTTTCATCATAGTCAACACCATGAATTTGGCGAAAACCTTTAGCGACTAATCGCCCTTTGTATGTTTGTACATTACCATCCATGTCGATTTTCTTTTTGAAAACCCATTTGCACCCTATAGGTTTAACCCCTTCGGGTGGGTCAATCAAAGTCCATACTTGGTTTTCATACATGGAATCCATCTCAGATCTCGTGGCCTCAAACCATTTCTCGGAGTCTGGGCTCGTCACCGCTTCTTGATAAGTCCTAGGCTCATCTTGATCTATAAGAAGAACGTCACCATGCGTTGTAATGAGAAATACATATCTCTCAGGTACATGGCATTCTCTTAAAGATCTGCGTGGTAGTTGTGTTTCTACAGCAGTTGTTTGTTCCTCAATTTCTTGTGGAATTTGCTGTTGTTCAATCTCTTGTTCAGTGGTATCTTGTGATTCTAGAATTTCTTCAAGTTCAATCTTTCTCCCACTTCCTTTTCTAGAAGTAAATTCTCTCTCTAAAAAGACACCAGTCCGAGCAACAAACATTTTGTTCTCAGTGGGATTAAAGAAATAATATCCATTGGTTTCTTTTGGATACCCCACAAAAATACACCTTTCAGATTTGGGTTCAAGCTTAGTAGACGTCTAACGTTTAACATAAGCTTCACAACCCCAAATTTTCATAAAAGACATACTGGGACGTTTCCCAGTCCACATCTCATATGACATCTTTTGAACCAGTTTAGATGGAACACGATTTTATGTGAAAGCAGCTGTCTCAAGCACATGTCCCCAAAAGGAAGTCGGTATATCAGCATGACTCATCATTGATTGAACCATGTCTAACAAAGTTCGATTTATTCTCTCAGATACTCCATTCCATTGAGGATTACCACGAGGAGTAAGTTGTGAGGCAATCCCACATTCCTTCAAAAGATCATCAAACTCTAGGCTCAAATACTCTCCACCTCAATCAGATCAAAGTGACTTGATAGTTTTGCCTAGTTGATTTTGTATTTCATGTTTGAATTCCTTGAACTTTTCAAGGGACCCAGACTAATGGCGCATGAGATAAACATACCCATATCTACTGAAATCATCAGTGAAAGTAATGAAGTAGTGAAATCCACCTCTGGCATGTGTATTTATTGGTCCACATACATCAGAATGTATTAGGCCCAATAAATCACTAGCTCGTTCACTTTTACCAGTAAAAAGAGGTTTAGTCATTTTTCCCAATAAGCAAGACTCACATACTTCAAATTGTTCAAAAACAAATGAGTTCAAGAGACCATCTTTATGGAGTTTGGATATGCGTTTCTCACTTATGTGGCCCAAACGACAATGCCAAAGATAAGTTTGATTTGAGTCATTTATTTTATATCTTTTAGTATTTATGTTGTAAATGCAATTCGTTTGATCTAAAATATAGAGGCCATTAATCAATTGTGCCTAACCATAGAAAACATTATTGAGATAAAAAGAACAATAATTATTCTTAATAATTATCTCAAAACCAATTTTGTCTAAGCAAGAAATTGAAATAATGTTTTTAGACAAACTAGGCACAAAATAACAATCCTCTAAACATAAATCAAGTCCACTAGGCAAAGATAAAGTATATGTTCCCACAGCTAATGCAGCAACTTTTGCTCCATTTCCAACTCACATGTAACACCCCAAACCCGGCCTAGAAGTTAGGCCCAAATCCGGTGTGTCACACTAAAAAGTTTTTCGATAACGTATAAAGAAAACATGTCAAATGAGATAAAAAAAATGTTAGATCCTTTTCTATTCGTACAAAAATAGATGTTGATTTGTTAAAATCAAGAGACACAAGTTTGCCTTGAGATATTTAATAAAATACTACTAATTTTGAAGATTGATCGATTAAATTTGAAGTAATAATTTTATAAAACTGTGACTTTTGAAAATATCGTTGATAGTTCGAGAGAAACTTCCGTATTAAAAATATTTGTAAAAGTTTATTTTGAAATTCATTTGTTAATCGATTTTGGAAAACCTTTATTATGATTTTAGAAAATCCCATTTAAAATAATTTGAGTAAAATATAAACACGTCAAACATAAAGCAAAATAAAATAATCTAGAGGCCTTATTACAAAACATAACCCAAAATAGTAAACTAATAAAATAAACGAAGTAAGAAACTGAAGTCCAAATAAAACCATTTCTAAAGTATGGCCTACACCGAGTCATCCATGGCCCCAAGTCCTCGTTAATGAGCATTACCTACAAGGGTTAAGAGAAAAGGGGGTGAGTTACAAGAACTCAGTGTCAAATCCCCTTACCAACATCCACTGGGTCGGAACACATATAGAAATGTCTAAGCCCATTTACAATAACAGTAATGTAACAAATATAACATGTGTATGAAATGCAATTTCCCAACCAAACCTAGATTTCCATCTGCTACACACCACCCGTACCAACAAGCATACCTGTGGGGATCAAGTCAACCCACCCCGCCAACACACCAATCGCAGGCATAAAGCCATTTAAAATGTTTGTGGCTGAGCCACCCGAACTAGATTGTGGCAGAGCCAGCCGAACTAGATTGAGGCAGAGCCACCCGAACTAGATTGTGGCAGAGCAACCCGAACTTCTCTTCAATTTTATCCCAACCCATGCAATCATGTGTACATATACAAAACATAACAATATTCATATAATAATTTCAAAATAAGGCCCATACTACAAGTTGGCCCATTTCTCATTTTTGGCCCATATGGTAATTTATCAAATCGGCTCCTTAAGCAATTTGGCAGCATTATCTAGCAATTGACTTTATTAATCAATCTTGCAAATTGGCCTATTAATCAATCTAGCAAATTGGCCCATTAATCAATCTAGCAAATTGGCCCATTAAGCAATCTAGCAATTTGGCCCATTAAGCAATCTAGCAATTCGGCCCATTAACACATGAGGCCCATATAGCAAATATCACATTTGGCACATATATCAAATATCACATTTGGCCCATATATCACTTTTATCGATTTAGTCCATTGAGAGCAATTCCGTAATTCAGCCCATAAGGGCATTTTCATAATTTTACCCGTCGAGGGTAATTCGGTAATCTTACAACCCAGGGGTATTTCAGTAATTTACCCTCTAAGGGTATTATGGTAATTTCGCAACCTAGGCCTAACTACTAATTTGGGGCATAAAAGTTTGAAACTATCCATCTGCGCCATACTGACAAAATTGACTATAACTCATGCTAGGAATCTCGAAATCTAAATCCGTAAATTTTCCTTGAAACTAAAATCATCTTTCTTCTTACTACAAATTTTTCATAATTTTTACATTAACCATTTAGTACAGTTTATTCCTTAAAGTTTCCCTTGTTTCACTGTCCAACGATTCTGACCTCTCTTACCCAAAATCCAAATATCTCACTGTACAGTTTTCATATACTGCTCCCACTTGTCTTTATTAATAATAGGCTCACTAAGTAATCCATACATGTAAATTATAACCCATAATTCACTTTTTACAATTTTATACGATTTTTCCAAGACAGATCAGGGAACCACAAAGTCATTCAGAACCATTCTCACTAAAATTAACATATCTCAGAATATAATATTCTTTTTCCTTCTACATTTCTTTCATATTAAATTAGACACATTAAGATTTAATCTGATATCTTACTCACTTTGTAATTCCTTTTATCCAATTTTTCATGATTTTTCAAATACACGTCACTGTTTCTGACTGAAACTGTTTTATTACAAAACATGATTACCACTACGAACACGGATGCCGGTTATCAGTTTTCTTCGGTATTTCTATCGAATCACAGAATTTTTCATGTAAAATTTCAGAGAGATGTAAGATTTAATCACCATTTCAAATATATATTCGGAAAGGTATGGGATTACACACCTTGATTACGAGATGTGCTTTCTACCGATTTCAACACCTATATTGATAGTTGATAGAAGATTAGTCTCAACTTTGATAATCGTAACTAGAAACACTTTATTAGGCTAACTCCACTTACCACGACTGTGATCTCCCTTGATGCACCAAAAATCAATCCTACCAACAATATCAATTAGCCAACCTTCAATCCGATTAACTCAATAACCAAATGGAGATATCGAATGGACTATGAAAGATCTTCCTTACCTTAATCGATTATAATCCCATTTCTCACGATCATCCTATGACTAGAGATGATTAGGCGATGTTGTGGTATTCGGCCTCCCTCTATATCATGATTGATTAAGGAATGAGAAAGAAAGAAAGAACGATGGAAAGGTTTTGGTTATGGAGGAGAATGAACAATGATATTCGGCTATCAAGGAGATTAGACAAAAGATGAATATGTGACCAATTCAAGAGAAGAGAAAATGCACTATTGTGATAGAAAATTTTGGCAAAGAAAGTAGCAAAAAGAGAGAAGATGACTCAAAGTTTGCAATAGGATTTTTGGCCAAAACAAAATCAAGGCCTTACCAAATGCCAAGGTAAAATTTTCAGCCACCTATCTACCTCAAAATTGTCCACATACATCCCCCCTTAGGATAAGAGTTTGACCACCCAACCTTTCCAAAACACCATCCACAAATTAAGCCTCATGTCCCCCTTTCATTCCTATTTCTCTTGATTCCTTTCCCAAACTTCAACCTTGCCTTATTCTTATAGCCACCTTACCAAAAATAATGAAGTCCACCCTTGCCATAAATAGTCCTTGGCCGACACTTAAGGAAAGAGTGCAAAAATATTAGCCAAACATTGCACACAAAGGGATTTGAACCTCTTCCCTCAAGGTACTTCACTTAATGCCATATCCTCTTTACCAATAACTCATTTGTGCTAACCATTTATTCATTTATTTCAATAAGCATTGAAGCTACTTATCATCTCTCCTTAAAGTGCTAAAATACCAAATTTTTCCTAAGGCCCAATTAAACTTGAGACTTCATAGAAACACTATAAACTCCAAATTCACTTAACTAACAAGTCCAATTTGTAATAATGCCATTCTCTTGTTCTCAAAATTTTAAACATTCCTACGCCCAAGGCCCATTGGGCCCAATCCTACTAAGCCCAATTTTGGGATGTTACAATTCTACCCTCTTTAAAGAAATTTCATCCTCGAAATTTCCAACTATAGGAACAATCACAAATCCTAACCTAGCACCTTACACCTCCGTTGCGCACTTTGATCTTAATAACACTAATTCTCTTTCTATCTCTAACCTTGGAAACTCTTCATATCATCAAATATTTAATCCCCAGAAGCAAACAGGTATTTATCGCCCATTCATAAAATTTCCTACATTCAAGCTTCACATCCCACCAAAACATACCTGACTTGATAGTGATGGAACAATCCCGAGCCTTATGCTCTTTAGACCCACATCTCCAACATGCTCCTGACCTCCTCCAGCACTCACCCGGATGACGCCTTCCGCAAAAATTACAAGCTAAAAAATTTGGACGTGCCTTGACACGCTTCACAAATGAGATTGTGACCCTAAAGAACCACGATCTCTTTTCTTCTTACAGTCCACAGACCCAACTCGAAGTGCTTCACTGATTTCCTTAACCTCCTTCAATACCTTCTTAACTATCTAAGTCAGCTCATCAACCCCAACTCGATCATGAGATCCCGTCTCAGCCACTAACGATGTCTGCGCCTCTCTTTCGGGCACATGCCTTGGTGCCGAAGATCTAGTCCTAGCACCTCGGCCTCTACCACGTCTACATCTACCGCGTCCGCGTCTTCTAGCGCTCATGTTCACTAAGTCGATATAATCTTGTTAAGAGTTTTATGAATTATTATGCTATTCGATGTTTATTAAACGATGTTTTATGGTGTATGAGTAGAAAAATTATTTTCGAGAGTCAAATCCGCATCCTAGAGTCTCAGTCTCTATAGTTTCAACTCCTAAAGCTAACAGTTCTAGAGTATTCTACTTTGTAAAATTTTCGTATCACAAAAATTATAAAATGAAAACAAATACTTACTTGACTTGGTGCCGGATACTCGTGGTGCCATACTTCCTTTAGAACATATATTTATAAATTAAAATTCTAAACAGCTTTAGAAAACGCTTTTGAACCCAAACCACGGTCGAGTTTTGCAACTGGGCTCTGATATCATAAAATGTAACACCTCAAACCCGACCTAGAAGTTAAGCCCGAATCCGGTGTGTCACACTAAAAAGTTTTCCGATAACATATAAAGAAAACATGTCAAATGAGATAAAAAAATGTTAGATCCTTTTCTATTCGTACAAAAATAGATGTTGATTTGTTAAAATCAAGAGAAACAAGTTTGACTTGAGATATTTAATAAAATACTACTAATTTTGAAGATTGATCGATTAAATTTGAAGTAATAATTTTATAAAACTGTGACTTTTGAAAATATCGTTGATAGTTCGAGAGAAACTTCCGTATTAAAAATATTTGTAAAAGTTTATTCTGAAATTCATTTGTTAATCGATTTTGGAAAACCTTTATTATGATTTTAGAAAATCCCATTTAAAATAATTTGAGTAAAATATAAACACGCCAAACATAAAGTAAAATAAAATAATCCGAGGCCTTATTACAAAACATAACCCAAAATAGTAAAGTAATAAAGTAAACGAAGTAAGAAACTAAAGTCCAAATAAAACCATTTCTGAAGTATGGCCTACATCGAGTCATCCATGGCCCCAAGTCCTCATCATCGAGCATTACCTACAAGGGTTAAGAGAAAAGGGGGTGAGTTACAAGAACTCAGTGAAATCCCTTACCAACATCCACTGGGTCGGAACACACATAGCAATATTTTGGGCCTAAGCCCATTTACAATAACAATAATGTATCAAATATAACATGTGTATGAAATGTAATTTCCCAACCAAACCTAGATTTCCATCCGCTACACACCACCCATACCAACCAGCACACCTGTGGGGATCAAGTCAACCCACCCCGCCAACACACCAATCGCCCATTTAAAATGTTTGTGGCTGAGCCACCCGAACTAGATTGTGGTAGAGCCACCTGAACTAGATTGTGGCAGAGACACCCGAACTAGATTGTGGCAGAGCCACCCGAACTAGATTGTGGTAGAGCCACTAGAACTTCTCTTCAATTTTATCCCAACCCATGCAATCATGTGTACATATACAAAACGTAACAATATTCATATAATAATTTCAACATAAGGCCCATACTACAAGTTGGCCCATTTCTCATTTTTGGCCCATATGGTAATTTATCATATCGGCTCCTTAAGCAATTTAGTAATTCGACCCATTAAGCAATCTAGCAATTCGGCTTATTAATCAATCTTGCAAATTGGCCTATTAATCAATCTAGCAAATTGGCCCATTAATCAATCTAGCAAATTGGCCCATTAAGCAATCTAGCAATTTGGCCCATTAAGCAAACTAGCAATTCGACCCATTAACACATGAGGCCCATATAGCAAATATCACATTTGGCACATATATCAAATATCACATTTGGCCCATATATCAAATATCACAATTGGCCCATATATCACTTTTATCGATTTAGTCTATTGAGGGCAATTTTGTAATTCGACCCATAAGGGCATTTTTATAATTTTACCCATCGAGGGTAATTCGGTAATCTCACAACCCAGGGATATTTCGGTAATTTACCCTCTAAGGGTATTATGGTAATTTCGCAACCTAGGCTTAACTACTAATTTGGGGCATAAAAGTTTGAAACTGTCCATCTGCGTCATACTGACTAAATTGACTATAACTCATGTGAGGAATCTCGAAATCTAAATCCGTAAATTTTCCTTGAAACTAGACTCATATTTCTTCTTACTACAATTTTTTCAGAATTTTTACGTTAACCATTTAATACAGTTTATTCCTTAAAATTTCCCTTGTTTCACTATCCAATGATTCTAATCTCTCTTACCCAAAATCCAAATATCTCACTGTACAGTTTTCGTATACTGCTCCCACTTATCTCTATTAATAATAGGCTTACTAAGAAATCCATACATATAAATTATAACCCATAATTCACTTTTTACAATTTTATACGATTTTTCCAAGACAGATCAGGGAACCACGAAGTCATTTAGAACCAGTCTCACTAAAATTAACATATCTCAGAATATAATATTCCTTTTCCTTCTTTGTTTCTTCCATATTAAAGTAGACAAAGTAAGCTTTAATCTGATGTCTTACTCACTTTGTAAGCTTTAATCTGATGTCTTACTCACTTTGTAATTCCTTTTATCCAATTTTTCGTGATTTTTCAAATTCACATCACTGTTTCTGACCGAAATTGTTTTATTACAAAACATGATTACCACTACGAACCTATGCACGTCCGAGTGATCACAGATGCTGGTTATCGATTTTCTTCGGTATTTCTACCGAATCACAGAATATTTCATGTAAAATTTCAGAGAGATGTGAGATTTACTCACCATTTCAAACATATATTTAGAAAGGTATGGGATTACACACCTTGATTACGAGCTGTGCTTTCTATCGATTTCAACACCTATATTGATAGTTGATAGAAGATTAGTTTCAACTTCGATAATCGTAACTAGAAACACTTTATTAGGCTAACTCCACTTACCACAACTGTGATCTCCCTTGATGCACCAAAAATCGATCCTACCAACAATATCAATTAGCCAACCTTCAATCCGATTAACTCAATAACCAAATGGAGATATCAAATGGACTATGAAAGATCTTCCTTACCTTAATCGATTATAATCCCGTTTCTCACGATCGTCCTATGACTAGAGATGATTAGGCGATGTTGTGGTATTCGGCCTCCCTCTATATCACGATTGCTTAAGGAATGAGAAAGAAAGAAAGAACGATGGAAAGGTTTCGGTTATGGAAGAGAATGAACAATGATATTCACTATTAAGGAGATTAGACAAAAGATGAATATGTGACCAATTCAAGAGAAGAGAAATGCACTATTGTGCTAGAAAATTTCGAAAGAAAGTAGCAAAAGAGAGAATATGACACAAAGGTTGCAATAGGATTTTGGCCAAAACAAAACCAAGGCCTTACCAAATGCCAAGGTAAAATTTTCAGCCACCTATCTACCTCAAAACCGTCCTCATGCATCCCCCTTAGGATAAGAGTTTGGCCACCCAAGCTTTCCAAAACACCATCCACAAATTAAGCCTCATGTCCCTTTTCATTCCTATTTCTCTTGATTCCTTTCCCAAACTTCAACCTTGCCTTATTCTTATAGCCACCTTACCAAAAATAATGAAGTCCACCCTTGCCATAAATAGTCCTTGGCCGACACTTAAGAAAAGAGTGTAAAAATATTAGCCAAACATTGCACACAAAGGGATTTGAACCTCTTCCCTCAAGGTACTTCACTTAATGCCATAACCTTTTTACCAATAGCTCATTTGTTCTAATCATTTATTCATTTATTTCAATAAGCATTGAAGCTACTTACCATCTCTCCTTAAAGTGCTAAAATACCAAATTTTTCCTAAGGCCCAATTAAACCCGAGACTTCATAGAAACCCCATAAACTCCAAATTCACTTAACTAACAAGTCCAATTTGTAATAATGCCATTCTCTTGTTCTCAAAATTTTAAACATTCCTACGCCCAAGGCCCATTGGGCTCAATCCTACTAAGCCCAATTTTGGGATGTTACATCGCACGTCCACATCTCCTCTAGCCAAAGTCCTACTCCTTTGTAGTCCCTGTACAGAAGTACAAATATGAGAACCATAACTAGTATCTAATACCCAAGAAGTAGTAGTTGATAAATTAATATCAATAACATAAATACCTGAAATAGACGTTCCGCTTGCTTTGGCCTTCTTGACTTCCTTAAGAGAGGTAGGTAGGGCAGTTCCGTTTCCAGTGCCCATTCACACCACAATGAAAAAAGTTTCCTTCCTTAGACACCCCACCTTTAGGTTTCAGTGCAACCTTTCCTTTTCCAAGCTTGGGCTTACCTTTGCCCTTAGGCTTTGTTTGAACTTTGGCTTTTCCCTTGCCCTTGTTATTATGGACCATCAGTATGGGCTTGGGTCCAACCTTTTTCATGCTGCCTTCAGCAGTTCGTAACATACTGAGCAACTGTGGCAGAGTCTTGTCAATTTCATTCATATTGAAATTAAGGACAAACTGGCTGTAGCTATCTGGAAACGATTGTAGAATAACATCAGTGGCCAACTCTTGGCTCAATGGAAAACTAAGCTTAGACAGGCTTTCAATATAGCCAATCATCTTAAGGACATGAGGTCCTACTGGGCTTCCTTCAGCCAACTTACATTGGAATATGGCCTTAGACATATCGAACCTCTCTTGCCGTGCTTGCCCCTGATAAAGTTCTTTTAGGTGCTCGATTATATCATAAGCAACCATTTCCTCATGTTGCTTCTGAAGCTCAGGATTCATAGTGGAAAGCATAAGACATACAACATCTACCATGTCATCGAGATACTTCTTGAAAGCATCTTTATCATTCCTCGAGGAATTAGCGGGTGGTTCATTAGGAAGTGGTTGTTCAATGACATATAATTTCCGTTCTTGTTTGAGGACAATCCTCAAGTTATGGAACCAGTCAAGAAAATTCAAACCATTCAATTTGTCCTTCTCAAGGACCGATCGCAATGAGAGTGTGCTAGTGTTTGTAGCCACAATATATCTACAACAATTAAATTTGCGTGTGAGTAAATTTACCAATTTTATATCAATATTTAAAAAGACTTTATTAAATGATGTTCCCATTATTTTATTTCAAAATTAATAACCCTCACATATTAATTTCGGAAAAACTTTTTCAAAAGTATTTCTAGTGGGTTAAGGATCCATATTTCACCCCCTCTTAAGTCAACTTTGGCTTTACTCTTAAGACTATGGTTATTTAGGTAAGCAACATTTGCTAATTACATCATATGTAACTCCTAATATTTGGTGAACAACTCTTGTTCTAATCATCTTATGATTTATCCAATTTACTTGCCTCTAGGTTTCTAATCCTATTAGAGTAACCTAGTTAAGTCATTAACCAATTTTAACCAAATAATATCACTTGTTTATTCTTCATATTTAACCAAGATAAATACTAGTACTTTGCTTTGGCAGAACCTACATAATATTGATCGAGGCCTTAACGAGGGCAAAATTGGAAGGCCATGCTGACTTAATATTTTAATAGAGGGATTTTATTAAGGTTGTTCCATCTCACCAATTATGGTCCACTTTAGTCCATTTAGTCTTTTAATTGATCTCATCAATTAATGGGGTTTATTATTATCAAATTTTAATATATAAAAATTGGCATGCTTTAGACATCCATAGCATCTCATACATGAATAAATAAAGCAATAAATAAATGCAATAGTTATAGCCCATAAACTAAGGTGATTCAACCCAAGCCAATGGGAGAACCAAAAGAAAACCTAAAGGTGAAAGCCGTTTCACAAGCTACCAATCCACAATAGTTGTCCTAACTTCCTTCTCATCTAACCCACAGCAACTCTTGCAAATTACAATATGCAGAAACTTGTTTTACATACGAGGGAGTAAGATGAGAAGAGAAATACAAGAGAAAAGTAGTAAGGCACATGACGCGAGTCGTATTTATATATATATAAAATTACAACCTTTTATCAAATGGGTCATCGGCTATAACAATGCATTTCAAACACCGTGCATGTCAAAAATAGCATACATAATTCAACGCTTTTTGCTAATGGAGACTAGGGGCGAGCCCTCAGAAGATCTAAACCGCATACCCCAGTCAAATGAAACCTCACAATTTGATAACTTTTATCAATATAATCGTGTTTTTTAGGATTTTAATCCTTGAGGTTTCATATCGGAACAACCTTTGTTCCACTGGCCAGTTAACTCTTACTAGAAACTGTAAATACCACCGTCGCATTATTACAGATTTGTTAATAGTTAACAGTAATAACATAAAATCGAATAGGCCACAACACCATGATTAACATTTAATCAATTATCAAAAGGAACAGTTTTCAAGTTATGCTTAAACGATTTAAACAATCGAAAATGCAATAAAATTAAAGCATGCATCTCATAATATTGCATCACCCAAGTATTTAAACCCGAGTTCGTATCACACAAGTGGCTCTGATACCACTATTGGAACACCGGCACCCCCATGGCATAGCAAAATAAAATTAATTTTGACGATCCAAACCATAAATCAATGTGTGAGGAATGAATCGGGGTGAAATAAAGGTTTTGAAATTACCGAAACTTCAATCTGAGTAGACAGCGACGCCTCGGCAACAAGAGTTTTGATCTATTGTCGAACCAAGCCGCAATCTTATTTCGATGTCAGCCTCTATGTAATCCACCCGGTTTGACTATGAACGGAAGAAATCTCCAAAACTATTTTGGAGGTTTATTTGCTTGACGGTTGCTAGACCTCACAAACAATCTCTTAGGGTTTCTTTTTTTTTTTTTAAGCTTTGTATCTTTTTAATACCTTTTATAATTGGTATCTTTTGAATGTATCATAAAATTAAATAAATACAATAAAGTTTTTAACCAAAATTATAATTACATTAATTATAACGAGGATTTCATTAATAAACTATATTTATTTAAATTTATATACTAATCAAATTCATATATTAATAGAACTATGTTGTCATTATGTGTACAACATCCTTGTACATATAATATGTTCAATATTTGATTGCCCAATTAAATTAATTCTTTAATTAATTTAATTCATGTGACAACCAAACACAATACCAACTATGTTTTATTCATTCATTTCAACCATAGGTGTGACCACAGAGGTTCTTGCAACATTAGCGTAATACTAGAACGATTCTAATGTTACAAACAATGAGTGGCATCTAGCAATGCATCATTGTTACCTAAGTCGCAAGAAGTCATAATTCGACATAACCTTTTGTGATTAACCTTTCATGCATTAATCCTTAAGTCCTTTATCTCCGAACGGATACAAGTCATGGGATAGTCACACTTGCATAGTCCATCCCATGTTTCTTGATATCTTGAGTAGGCTATGATATACAAATTAGTATGGCATCTCATATCAACTTATTTGAGCATGGCCATGCATTTCTAGTCTCACTCAATCAAGTGGCCTAAGATATTACTCCTATTATGTAGGAAGGACTTATCATATATTGATCAACCATATCCCTCCACATAGATTGTGGTATATCCAACATCAGCCTTTATAGAACAACCTGTTACGATGTACATTTGACTGTATCAAAATATACAACTCACGATGTTGGGATAATGATGATCTCAAGTCTGAGGATCATATACATATTAATCACTATGAGTAATGTTGTGACAATTACATAATAATCCAAGAAACATACTCATAGCGGGTCAATCCAATATGTTGTTCTCTAACACACAAATTCATGCATTGATTTTGACACTCCATATCAATGACAACTCTTTATCATCAATCAACTACATGTTAGTCTTAATGCATTATTGTTGTCCTAGTCAACAATAAAACTTGACTAAGGATCTTTTAAGAATAATCATATTATTCTCAGGACATTATTATAAAATAGTTTATTTGTATACACAGAAAGAAAAACTAAAATAATAATGACAACGCTTTATATCAATAAACATGGTAAATCAAGCATGTTATTATAACCATCTCATGATTGATCTTTGGGCATACTCTTACAATACTAACCATATATCAAGATAACATTTGCATATTTCTATTCCATCTATTACTAACCAAAACATACCATATTTGAGTACTTAAACACAACCAAAATACTATACCAAGTTAAGCCAAATCACATGGCTTCAACCATAACATGTACCAAAATCAATATCTCAAGTAACCTTAACTATCATTCTTATAACTAGCCTATACATGCCACATTTACATATATCCACAAATTCATAAGTACCAATCGGCAACTGGATAGTTTGATACGTAACTCCGACTTTATCCGAGTCGAGTGAGCTATCGAACCTCTATAATACACGAAAAAGAAATAGAGTAAGCTTTATAGCTTAGTAAGCCCGTATAACTCAGAATTAAACTTACCATTCTTACATAATCAAGACAACAAGTAATGTAAACTCAATTAAATTTCCAAATGCCTAACACAAGCATTTATCAACAAGTTAGTCACATAAATATGTAATCATCCATTATCTCAATCTCAATACTCAATACATTGTATCATATCAAATTTATATATCATGTACATCATATTCAACATTTCAGTCTCAATCATATAATCAATAATTCATTCAATAACAGTACTCATCTGTATAATCAGTATTTATGCCCGTTGAACCCATTAGAACTTCAAAGGATACTCGGGTGATATACATCAGTAATACGTCAATTCATTATCATTTTCGCACTTTCGAGCTATGATTAGTAAGCTCCTCCTGAGCTGATGGACAATAAGCTCTATTGAGCTGAAATGGTAAGCTCTAACGAGCTGAAAACAGTAAGCTCTTATGAGCTGATATATCCGTAAGCTCATCCAAGCTGTGGTGATTCCACAACAAATGCAGGAGCTCGACCAATATGGTAACCTAGTGACATGTCACTCGCATCCTACGAATTCATATGGTTCAAATAGGGCTCGGTAACCATCAGTCTATATCAAATAGGCATTCGTATTCAAAGTATATCAATTTCTCAATTATAAACATACATTTCAAATAATTACAAGTATTTAAAAGTTCGATTCTAATTATATGAACTTACCTCGAGTATGAAAATGTCAAAATGAGTTAATGACTTATAGTCTTGCCTTTCCCCCGATCC
This sequence comes from Gossypium rotundifolium, assembly GCA_025506655.1. Lineage (NCBI taxonomy): Eukaryota > Viridiplantae > Streptophyta > Magnoliopsida > Malvales > Malvaceae > Gossypium > Gossypium rotundifolium. The sequence continues at coordinate 122,108,737 of CP106728.1, forward strand.
AATTTTAGATTTCTCTTTTCTTGATAAAAATATATTCAAAATTAACTTATTTAATCAACCATTTATTCAATTTAGTCCAAAACACATATTAGTGCTATTTTACATATTTTCCCCTAAACTTTCACATTTTTATAATTTAGTCCTTATCACATTGTAAGAGCCTAAATCTACACGGGCCCATACCAAAAACAAAAAATACAAAATATTAAGAACCATTAATAAAAGTCCCTTTTATAACAGTCTAAATACAAATAAAACCCAATCAAAAATCACTAAACCTAGAGGCCCAATACCATTAAATGCCTAACCCTAAACCACGACCCATAACAGATAACAAGAAGAAACCCTAGCCACCTAGCAACACAAGAACAACCTCCCACGCATGCGTAAGCCAGCAGCATAAGCTCCCAAGTCGCTCAACTCCGCAATGCGATGCCACGTCATGTCAAGTACTGCAAGAAGGACGATAACAAAGACAAAGAACAAATAGGCGGTAAAAAACAAAAAGAGAGAACAATTGTATTTTTTCTAATTTTTATTTTTATTTTTCTAATTTCGGCTATAATAAATCAAAACAAACCATTGTTGTAATATCCCAAATTGGGCCTAGTAGGATTGGGCCTTGGGCTTTAGGAAAATTTTGAGTATCATCTTGTTGATTGTGTTAGCTCGGATATAATTTTGTTGTATGCCTAATACAGTCTTGAGAAGGCTTGGAATTAATTGGTTTAGAATAATTTTTAGTATCGAGAATTTAGTGAAGTGGATCAAGTGATTATGATGCTTAAGTTAATTTAAGTGTTTAATGTTAGCATAAATAAGCTAGTAGTAAAGTGGTGTTGGCGCATGAGTAATTGCATGAGGGAAGAGGTTCGAATCCCACGAATGGCAATAAGGTGACTTTTATTTTTGCATGTGTATGACATGTGTCGGTCAACTCTAATTAAGATAAGGTTGGATTTTATCATTTATGGATAGTAGACTAAAGGAATAAGGCAAGTTATTAGTTAAGGTATGGAATCAAGAAAATATGGTATGATAAGGGACAAAAGGCATGGATTAAGGGATGAGGTTTGGAAACTTTTAATGGCATTTTTCCATGAACATGGACGGTTTCATGGACTAGGGGAGTTGGCGAATTTATTTTGGAAGGAATTAGGAGGAAGAATAGGAGGAAGATTAGGAGGAAATAAAGAGGAAATTGTGGGATTTGTGATGAATATGTGAGTTGGATGGCTAAGGGGGATTTCTTGGATGACCATTTCGGTTTTGTGTAGTATAAATAGGGGGAGTGATCATCTTTGTTATCTTTTTCTTCTTTAATTTTCTTTGTGCCAAAAATTAGGTTCTTCCATCTCATTTTCTCTCTATGCCGAAAACACTTAAGGCTATTCTTCTTCTCCCATTTGCTCTCTTGTGGCCGAATATTTCAACCCTCTTTTTAAGGGCCATAGCCGAACCATATAGCCTCATTTTCTACTCTATTTCTCTATTATTAAAAGTGCCAAAACACCATAGTCAAATCTTTATTGGAGGGGCTGTCGACTACGTGCTTGTGATCTTTTATTCTCTTCAACGTGTAGTGGTAAGTTCTTTCTTTATCATTCGGTTTTGAGCTCTTTTTGCTAGTGTGCCAAAATCATGAGGATAGGCCTAGGGATGGCCGAATATTCTTTAAGCCATGATTATGTGTTCTTTTGTGTGTAGCCGACGCTAAGGAGCCTTAAAAGAGATCTATCGGGTTTTGGAACATCAAGGTAAGTGATTGATAACATTCGGCCATAGGCCATATTATGGGTTTAAGTGGTGACCGATTGTGTATTATGATTTTTAGGGGCTAATCGACAGAGGTAACAGAGGCTTTGGGATTCTAGATCGTTTCGGTAAGGATACTTAGTAGGTTTAGATCTACTCTGTATTCGTTCAATAGTCGAAGGCTAATTATTTGTAGGTACCAGTGGGTGGCCGATTGCAAAGGGAACTCAAAGTGTGATTCGAGATTTTGGTAGGAGACTAAATTGGCATTTAGGGAGAAGGAAAAACCACATTTCAAGATCGTGTTAGATTCGAGTGGTTCGAAATTTCGCTAATAGGCAGGTGTGTAGTTAGCCTACTATTTTTCGGGTTTATGATTGTATGTGATATTTGTATGTGTGTTATGAATGTGCTAACTAGTGCAATGGAAATTGTGATGTGGATACCCTCAAGGGTATGTCGATAATCCGTAAATCTAGAATCGATGAAATGTGACTATTGTTATGAATATGTGATAATATGCGAAATAACATGTACATGCATGGCACTATTTTATGTTGCATGTGCATGGGTGGGATATGAAAGAAGGGCGGGTGTACTTTGAGTACATGGTTTGATGAATGGCTCATGCCTCATCGTGATTGATATAGGCTATGTGCCATATCGTGGTTATTGATGGCTTTGTGCTCATCGTGGTTTTGATGATAGCCGGCTACATCGTGGATTGGCGCCGATCGAGGTCGCGTTGTGGACTAATTACGATTAAGTTCGCGTGGATGACATTTGTTGTCATATTGGAGTAAAAGGAGAGGTGATTTAAAATCCCCGTGTGTGGTAAATGGATACGGGGTGTGTAGAGGATGGACCCTAAGTTGGGTTGGGTTTCATAATTGCATAATTGTGTATGTGAATTAATGTGGTAATGGGCCAAGCCTAGTATGTGGAAACATGTGGTTAATTACCCTATTATAAGAATGTGATATGGTTATGGGCCAAGCCAATAAGTGAAATTATGAGAATAACGTCGCGTTAATATCTGACATGTGGGTGGAATTCAGTGGACTAATTGCACACTGAGTCTGTGTGGCTCACCCAAATTTTCACCAACATTGCAGGTGATGCATAAAGCTTGGACCGGGTTGGAGTGGATACGAGGTGGCCCATGCGGAAGATAATTTAATTGATTTACGAATTTTATATTATCAGTATTTGGGAATTTATTTGATGTAATAAGGGCCTCCTAAAGTATTTAAGGATTTTTACGATGTCTTGGTTGGATTGGCTTTTAAATTATTATTTGAAAATGTTCTTATTTTCTAAACTTACATCTTTAGAATATATAATAAAGTTTTCAAATCGGATATTTTATAACCACTAAATTTTTTTTTATGGGCTTTTAATTATACAATGTTTTTCCAAAGACAATAAATTTATACGTTTTCACCTTTAAGTCAAATTCTTTTCAAACGTTTTTTGCAGTGACATACCAGATTCGGTCAAGACTCGTGGGCTGGGTTTGGGGTGTTACAATTTGGTATCGAAACCAGTTCAAAACTCACTTTGAGGGTTTTGGGCCCAAAACATTTTTTTAAGATGGGCTTTTCAAAGATTTGGGCTTTCATAAATTTTTCGCTTTTATTCGGCATGGCACTGTATCTCAGGCCAAGTCCACGGTAAGTACCTCTGACTATTAAAGTGATTAATATGTGAATGTTATGGGCATATTTGGGCTCGTAGATTAGCAGATTAGGGCTATTGAACCCTTGGGCTAGTACATTCAAACACATGCATAAGACCTAAGGACAATCAAACAAACACGTGAACTAAGTCACCGAAGTTAAGGTGTGTTAACCATTATCGCATGTCTAGCAGTGGATTCGGTAAGAGCTTGGTATTTAAGCAGTCTTAGTGACTCAACTCCTCTTTACTCGAATCCTACCTGGTGCGTAGCTACGGTTCACCCTAACCAAGAGGACTTATTCACGGGCTAAACCGATAACTAAAACCCGAAAGGGAACTAGCCAAAATTTTTATAAAAATCCTAGTTTTTAAAATCACTATATTACCCCTTTGATTTGAAGAATGAGTATTTTTGAGAATTTTTCCAAAATATCTTCGATTTACAAAATTACAAAAATGCCTCTATGTTGTAAATTACTAAAATACCCCTTAGTTACTAAGATTTTCAAAAATACCCTCGACTTATGTTAAAATATTCTTGCTTTACAAAATATCAGAAACCCTATTTTACAAAAATACCACTTGATTTGGGAAAATTTATGAAAATGCCCCTAACTTCCAAAATTACCAAAATAACCCCGATTTCTGAAATTCTTGCAACACCTCTGATTTGGAAAATAAATTTTCAAGATAACCCCTGAGGTTTTGTAAATTCTGAAATGCCTTTGATTTGTAAAATATTTTTGAATTGACCCCGATTTATTACCAAAATACCCTTATAGGAAAAATGACGAAATTACCTGGGTGGGAATGATCAGAATGCCCAAAGTAGTGAAGTGAATGTTGTGAATGAATGTGTCTCTATCGAGATGGATGAATGTGAATGTGAATGTGAATCTACGAATTAGAATAGTGAACTTGAACTGAGATTTTGTTTGATCGAGAGAACCACTATTAAACTCCTTTTCATAAAAGCTGTTCATGGATAAACAAAGTGGAACAAAGTACTAATGCATGAAACTTTTTAATCAGATTAAATCGCGACGTTAGTAATGAGTTCTAGTGAACATGGTCGAGGTAGAATGTCAGTATCGGAGCCAGTAAGGTCTGGCCATGGGTCAGAAAATGATGTGCCACCGCCGATGGTATGAAAGGATCAAGATCGATTGGAGGAGATGACGCAGATCGTTGGCCATGTTGCGAGTGCTAGGCGGGTGGCGCGAGCTAATGTGAGCAATGGAGCTCAAAATCGATTGCCTAAAGACTTAAGTCAAGCGGAGCGAGATTTTTAGAGGAGTGTCTCTTGTAGCTCAACATGGCGGAGTATTGGCTAGAAGCGATTGAAAGGATTATGGATGATTTGGATCTAACGGCGGAAGAAAAGTTAAAGGTCTTTGTCTCGTTGCTCGGATGAAGCTTATCGATGGTGGCTCACTTTGTTAGACAAGGTACCCTACAGATCGAGTAGATTGGGAGTACTTTAAGGTTAAGTTCAAGGAAAATACGTTGGAGCTAGTTATTTAGACTCACAAAGGAAGGCGTTTCTAAATTTGGTACAAGGAAGTATGTCGGTGGCGAAGTCTGTAAGCGAAATTTGTACAGTTAAGTCAATATGCTAAAGGAATCGTGGCCACCGATTAGAAAGGTGTGTCCGATTCAAGATGGATTGGGATGAGTCTGCAGTGTTGATCGCTCCACGTAGAGAACGAGATTTTGCAATTCTAGTAGAAAGCTCGGATAGCTAAAGAAGTTAAGAAGACGTGAGGCAAAATCGAGAAAAGAATAGGAACGAATAAGAGAAGTTTTGGATCATCGAAATCATCTGAAAGTTTTCAAAAAAGGCCAAGGATTGAGAATTTCAGATGTGTACCATATCGATTCTAAGGAGAATCGGAGTCGTCTATGTGCCCAATGTGGGAGAGCTCATGTAGGAGAATGTTGGGGAAATAGCAAGGAATGTTTCTGGTGTGGGTCTAAGGCTCATTTGGTTAAGAAATGTCCTCAAGTGATGGATAGGGCACGAGTCCAAGGACGTGAAACACCAAGCAGAGGTGCTGAAGGTACGGATGCAAGGCAACCAAGGTTGGCTTAGGCAATCAGTCATAGCAAGGAGGAAGTTGGCCCAGATAGGATCGGGTATGTTCCCTAATCCTGGAATTTCTTTATTACTTTGGTTGTTATAAAGCTAGTTCGTTCTTGTGATGTTAGCGAAGTATATGGAATCTTATTTGTGAACTTTGGGATTTTGCAAAAGAAATGTGCTAGTTTTATTAAATCGAGTGCACCAAATGGCGTAGTGTGGTGAGTTAGACTGAGACGATTGTTCGTTAGTAAGTAATTTCGAGGACGAAATTATTTTTAAGGAGGGTAAAATTGTAATATCCTGAAATTGGGCCTAGTAGGATTGGGCCTTGGGCTTTAAGAAAAATTTGAGTATCATCTTGTTGATTGTGTTAGCTCAGATATAATTTTGTTGTATGTCTAATACAGTCTTGAGAAGGCTTGGAATTAATTGGTTTAGAATAATTTTAGTATGGAGAATTTAGTGAAGTGGATCAAGTGATTATGATGCTTAAGTTAATTTAAGTGTTTAATGTTAGCATAAATGAGCTAGTAGTAAAGTGGTGTTGGTGCATGAGTAATTGCATGAGGAAGAGGTTGAATCCATGAATGACAATAAGGTGACTTTTATTTTGCATGTGTATGACATGTGTCGGTCAACTCTAATTAAGATAAGGTTGGATTTTATCATTTATGGAAAATAGACTACGGGAATAAGGCAAGTTATTAGTTAAGGTATGGAATCAAGAAAATATGGTATGATAAGGGACAAAAGGCATGGATTAAGGGATGAGGTTTGGAAACTTTTAATGGCATTTTTCCATGAACATGGACGGTTTCATAGACTAGGGGAGTTGGCGAATTTATTTTGGAAGGAATTAGGGAAGAATAGGAGAAGATTAAGAGGAAATAAAGAGAAAATTGTGGGATTTGTGACGAATATGTGAGTTGGATGGCTAAGGGGATTTCTTGGATGACCATTTCGGTTTTGTGTAGTATAAATAGGGAGTGATCATCTTTGTTATCTTTTTTCTTCTTTAATTTTCTTTGTGCCGAAAATTGGGTTCTTCCATCTCATTTTCTCTCTATGCCGAAAACACTTAAGGTTATTCTTCTTCTCCCCATTTGCTCTCTTGTGGTCGAATATCTGAACCCTCTTTTTAAGGGCCATAGCCGAACCATATAGCCTTATTTTCTACTCTATTTCTCTATTATTAAAAGTGCCGAAACACCATAGTCAAATCTTTATTGGAGGGGCTGTCGATTACGTGCTTGTGATCTTTTATTCTCTTCAATGTGTAGTGGTAAGTTCTTTCTTTATCATTCGGTTTTGAGCTCTTTTTGCTAGTGTGCCAAAATCATGAGGATAGGCCTAGGGATGGCCGAATATTCTTTAAGCCATGATTATGTGTTCTTTTGTGTGTAGTCGACTTTAAGGAGCCTTAAAAGAGATCTATCGGGTTTTGGAACATCAAGGTAAGTGATTGATAACATTCGGCCATAGGCCATATTATGGGTTTAAGTGGTGACCGATTGTGTATTATGATTTTTAGGGGCTAATCGATAGAGGTAACAGAGGCTTTGGGATTCTAGATCGTTTGGTGAAGGATACTTAGTAGGTTTAGATCTACTCAGATTCGTTCAATAGCGAAGGCTAATTATTTGTAGAGTACCGATGGGTGGCCGATTGCAAAGGGAACTCAGTGTCATTCGGGATTTTGGTAGGAGACCAAATTGGCATTTAGGGAGAAGGAAAAACCACGTTTCAAGATTGTGTTAGATTCGAGTGGTTCGAAATTTCGCTAATAGGCAGGTGTGTAGTTAGCCTACTATTTTTCGGGTTTATGATTGTATGTGATATTTGTATGTGTGTTATGAATGTACTAACTAGTGCAATGGAAATTGTGATGTGGATACCCTCAAGGGGTATGTCGATAATCCGGTAAATCCGAATCGATGAAATGTGACTATTGTTATAAATATGTGATAATATGCGAAATAACATGTACATGCATGGCACTATTTTATGTTGCATGTGCATGGGTGGGATATGAAAGAAGGACAGGTGTACTTTGAGTACGTGGTTTGATGAATGGCTCATGCCTCATCGTGATTGATATAGGCTATGTGCCATATCGTGGTTATTGATGGCTTTGTGCTCATCGTGGTTTTGATGATAGCTTGACTACATCGTGGATTGGCGCCGATCGAGGTCGCGTTGTGGACTAATTGCGATTAAGTTCAAGTGGACGACATTTGTTGTCATATTGGAGTAAAAGGAGAGGTGATTTAAAATCCCTGTGTGTGGTAGGTGGATACGGGGTGTGTAGAGGATGGACCCTAGGTGGGTTGGGTTTCATAATTGCATAATTGTGTATGTGAATTAATGTGGTAATGGGCCAAGCCCAGTATGTGAAACATGTGGTTAATTACCCTATTATAAGAATGTGATATGGTTATGGGCCAAGCCAATAAGTGAAATTATGAGAAAACATCGTGTTAATATCTGACATGTGGGTGGAATTCAGTGGACTAATTGCACACTGAGTCTGTGTGGCTCACCCAAATTTTCACCAACATTGCAGGTGATGCATAAAGCTTGGACCGGGTTGGAGTGGATACGAGGTGGCCCATGCGAAAGATAATTTAATTGATTTACGAATTTTATGTTATCAGTATTTGGGAATTTATTTGATGTAATAAGGGCCTCCTAAAGTATTTAAGGATTTTACGATGTCTTGGTTGGATTAGGCGTTTAAATTATTATTTGAAAATGTTCTTATTTTGACAACTTACATCTTTAGAATATATAATAAAGTTTTCAAACCGGATATTTTATAACAACTAAATTTTTTTTTATGGGCTTTTAATTATACAATGTTTTTCCAAAGACAATAAATTTATACGTTTTCACCTTTAAGTCAAATTCTTTTCAAACGTTTTTCGCAGTGACATACCAGATTCGGGCAAGACTCGTGGGCCGGGTTTGGGGTGTTACAATTGTAAAGGGGGATTTTTTTTTTGTATTGCAAATACATACACAGATTACGAATCAAAATACAAAAAATACAAAAAAATTCGAAAGCAAAAAATAGAACATTGTTTTCAGATCTGATTTTCTTTGATTTTTCTTTCCCATTTCATGTTTTTTATTTCTTCTTCACCGCATGCGAAAGAACAAAACCAAATAAAAAGAGAAGAGGGATTTACCGTCAAAATATAGACTGTCGGACTACTTTTTTCGTCATAATCGAAGCAAAGCAGTCCCTAACGGCAGAGAGCGTGAAGCGTCGGGGTCTAGGTCGAAAGGCATCAGGCGATCGGACCTGGGTAAGCCACTAATCGCCGATGGCCATGGCGTTTTAGTGGTCGAATGAGAGGGTGTTGAAGGCGGCTGCGAATAAAAAAAAAGGGGTTAGGGTTCTGGTTTAAAAAAAATGAAAGGATTAAAGTTTTTTTTATTAACTTAAGGTTTATTAACCTTTTTTAAGAATAATGCAAAACGGTGCCGTTTAGGAGGGTGTAGATCCGCGCGTCGACCCGCTTTGTGACCCGGATCCGCGCCTTTCTGCTTTAAAAGGGTTATTTTCGCGATTAGTCCCCCTTCTCTGAGTTGTTATTCGATTAGACCCTAACTATGTTTTTTTTTAAATTTAGCCTAAATAATTTAAGCGTGTTTTCGTTTTGGTCCCCACTCATACACTGCGTTTTGAGCTTTTTAAATATTGCTCTTTTAATCCCCAATCATTCATGCCTATCGCTTTTTAGTCCTTTTCGTTTTCTTTTTCAATTTATTACTTTCAGCTCTCCAATTTTATTATTATTTCACTATGGTCCTTCAATTATTTTATTTAATTGTTTGATTACTGTTTTGTTTTAATTATCCCTTTTTAAAATTAATATTATATTACATATATTTTTGGTTCTAGATGTTATTTCTCCATGTTATTTTATATATTATATATAATTTATATTAAACTATTTTTCATGTATATAGGTTATTAATTTCATATTATTTATGCATGTATTTTCTTTTAAATCTATCTATGCATATATTTTATTTAAATTTTATATAGATATAATTGTTCATTTAAAGATGTTATTTTAAATTATGTATTTATTTATTCCAATTACTTTTATATATCATCATTTTGTATATATTTTTATATATCAAGTTTTATTTTGTATATATTATTTAACTTGACACATATTATTTTACATATAACATTTGCTTATTTATTTTAAAATGTGCTATATTTTATTTCATTCTTAATTAGTTATATTTTCAATCTTTGATTCTTGATTAATAATGTTGGTATGTTGAACAAGAGCGGTGAGATTATTGATTTTGTAAATATTGAATTGTAGGTTCATATTATCATTCTTGTCATCCATTTGTATAAATGTTGTATTCACATATTATTCTTTCATGTTTGATATTGTATTTCTTTTTCTCGTGATTTAATAAAAGCATCTTAAGTCGTTTTTTAAAATCACTTATTTAGAAGGTAAAAAACAAGGCAATATTTGTGTGTTTAGAAGTTCGAAAGATTACATTCTAACGTGCTGGGTGTCGATTTTTCGTTCAACTAAATAACCAAATAACCTTTTAATTATATGTTTTGAAGATCAAATATGATCTCGATGTCAAAGTATAAACGGTTATATCCTAACGCGCTGGGTATGACAGTTTTATCCATTTGAAACGAGCTAATCTTGAAATTCAATTCAGGGTTAATTAACCTTCTTTAAAAATGATTATATTTTATAGCTTGTTGTTAATATGATTTTTTTAATTTGTGTATTTCATGATTAATGTTTACGATATTATCCTTGTATTGTATTTCAAATTCCAACATATTCAAACCTTTTCTAGATATTTTATTACATTAAAAATGAATATTGAACCAATTTTAAGATTGCATATTTGAAAAACAAGGCAATATTTGTTTGTTTAGAAGTACGGAAAATTACATCCTAACGTGCTCGATGTTGATTTTTCGTTCAACTAAATAACCACATACCCTTTTCATACGTTTTCAAGATCAAAGATGATCTCGACGTTAGAGTATAAAGGTATTATATCCTAACGTGCTGGGTATGATACTTTTAATCCTTTGAAACGAGTTAATCTTGATATTCAATCCCAATTTAACGAATTTGTTTTTAAAATTTTTTTTACCCTAAATATTTCAAGTTTTTGACATTAGGACAACGTTAATCAATTTGGTATCAACTTTGGGCGTTGCAAGGGTGCTAACCCTTCCTTGCACGTAACCGACTCCCAAACCCGTCTTCTCAAATTTCACAGACCAAAATATTTTTATAGGTGACCTGATCACACCTAAACAAAAAGGATCGGTGGCGACTCCCTACTTTTAAAGTCGATCCCGTTTTTTTTAAACATTAAAATAAAAATGGTTTCGACACACATAAAATTGCAAATTAATGCAATTAAACCCTTAACTAAGCTAGCTGAGTTTCATAGACTCCTAGCAGCCCATATCTTTCATTATTTCACATATTTACCACATAAATTTTACATTTTCACAAATTAATCCATTTTTGACATTTTTTTGTCAAAAATCACTTTACAAAATTAGTTTAACTATAAAAAAATATTCAAAATCCATCATCAATCATCAAATTATTCAAACATTCAACAATGGTAACATGTTAAATCTTTAATAGTTTTGAAATCGGAGATACGAGCTAGCTAGATTAAGCTGCAACGATCTCAAAAATGTAAAACGAGCAAAAATAGACTTACAATAAAGCAAGACAATGGCCGAACCTTCAAAATGAAATAATGGAGTCTTTCTTCTTATTTTCGATCAAAACAATGAGGAAGAAAGATGATACTTTTCTTTTATTAGTTTACTAACATATATTTATCCATTTACTAAAATAACCTTGAATTTTAATCATTATAATTCACCTAACCATGCACATAAATGTCCACTTAGACAACAATTGGTCTAATTTCAACATATGGACTCCCACAATTTAATTTCATAGCTATTCAATACTTTTAACTATTAGAACTCAAATTTTACGCATGCGATTTAGTCCTTTTTACCGAATTAAGCATTCAAACAATAAAATTTCTTTACGAAACTTACACATAATAATTCTATCATTCTGTAAAATTTAATAAAATAATAAAATAAATATTCTGGCCTCAGATTTGTGGTCCCAAAACCACTGTTCCAATTTGAACTAAAAACGGGCTGTTACACATTAAGCAAAATAACCATAAATACCAATATGTCGAATAGATAGTGTGGCGATACTCTAATGAGATTCCAACTTGCTGAGCTTCTTGATAATCTACAAGATAGAGGAAATGATTACATAAGCATTTAATGCTTAGTAAATTCATATAAGCGAAACTTAACTTACCAATCATATTAAATTAAACAACCAAACCTACTCTCATCAAGTCGTATGCCAAATTTCCTTTCCTATACATACCACCTCACAAGGTTAGTAAAAATTTCATTACACAAAAATCCCAAGTATCTCATGGAATATACATGATAAACATTTAGGCTTCATCCATATTCCATCACCTATATGTATATCCTTTACACATACTTTCCATTGAAATCATATGGTTAATAGATAGTAAGTAAACAATACATCTATAAAACATAACAAATATTAAGAAATAGATTCCATGCATATTTCATCCATCACTTGATAAATTATCATCCATTTTCATATTGTATAAGCATATTCATCTTTCCCTTTCATATGAACAATAGTAACATTAAATTTTCATATGTGTCTTTCCATTAACCTTTACTTACCCGTTGAACCTGTATAGAATAGCATTCGATACTCAGGAATGCTCACACATAGTGTGTCTTTTCAAGTAACCATAACCTTTCCTTTCCATTAATGATCACACGAGTTGTGAAATAGGCCTACTCACACAAGCTGTGGGTCAGAATGTTAGCTACATGATGCTGCTCACATTAGCTATGGAGTATCCACAATAAATGCAGGACCTCAGCGATCGATAGGACATTCAAGACTAGCACCCAAAATTGTATAACCCTAATGACATGTCATTTGTATGCTAAGTGTTCACAAGGTTCAAATGAGACCTTTTCACATATCTAATTCATTAAATTTCATTATATCATACCATTTCACACATGCTTCATGAAATGCATTTTTCAATTTTACTTATCTGTTTTACCATGTTAAAAGGGCTCAGGCCCAGTTCGTTTCCGTACGAGCTTCGCCTACTTTGATTTCCTAAGGGCCTAGGCCCAATTTGTATCTGCATGGGCTCGAGCCCAATTAGTGTTCGTTTGGGGATTACCCACTGAGTTCTCATAACTCACGCCCTACTTAATTTTGTAGGTAATCCCTGACTTTGAGGGTTTGGAGTCGAGGTGGACTCTGTGGTGGCCATTCGTCGTTATTTTAGAAAAATAAGTTTTACTTTCTTTTAAATTTCATTTTAATTTTGGGATTATGTTCTGTAATAAGGCCTTTGGGATTTTATTTGGTTTTAACTCTTAATTTGGATTACTACTCATTATTTTTGAATGCTCAACTTGGTATTTTCAAAAACATTAATAACGAATTTTTCCAAAAATGTTAATAAACAATTACAAATTAAAAAGTGATAAAAACTCTGGGTTTTCTTAAATGGTGAAAACAATTTTCAAAATATCACATATCCGTAATTTATTCAAAATCGATTCTCTGGACAAAGGCGATTTTCAAAATTAAGTACACTTTCTCTTAATTGGTCGCTGAATAAGTCGGGCATTTACATCAAACATCTAAACTCCAAGTTTTAAAAAGAATACGAAGTTTTATTGAATGCACATTTTAAACAACCCTTCTATGTGACATGCCAGATCCGGTCGTTATGCCTGCTGCTGTAAGTTAGTTACGACCTTGTGCACAGTGTGGGAGAACGCATCCGGAAGAGTGTTGGAGAAGAACAGGATGTTTTAAGTGTGGATCTAGGGATCATTTGATAAGGATTGTCCACAAGATCTTGTTACGGTGTAGAGGATAGGTCAGGGATTTGCACATTATGGGAGAGGTGGTCAGCAACCACTAAGAGGTTGTGGTCCAGCCAGAGGGGGAAATGGGTATGGACGAGGTCGTGGAGCACCGGGTAGAGGTGTTGGTAATACAGATGTAAGACATCCTGGATTGGTTTATACGGCTAGACGTCGAGAGGATGGCGACGCACCAGACTTCATAACCGGTACGTTTCTTATATTTGATAAACCATTTACTGCTTTGATAGATATTGGATCTACCCATTCTTATGTTGCCTGTGCTATATCTGGGACTTTGGGTATAAAATCTGAGATTGCTGCTAGAGAAATGTTTTTGATTAGCCCTCTAGGACAATCGGTGGTAGTGAACAAGCTATTTAGGGATGTGCCTTTAGAGGTTCAGGGAGTGGTTTTTCTGATGGATTTAATGGAAATACCATTGGCGAGTTTGATCTGATATTAGGCATGGACTGGCTAGTTAAGCACCGTGTGAATTTGGATTGCACTGCTAAGCATATGGTTTTGAAGACTCCTGAGGATGATGAGGTGATGGTGATAGGAGAAAGGGGAGATTATCTGTCTCATGTGACTTCAGCACTTAAGGCCGAGAAGATGGTGCGAAAGGGGTGCAAGGCGTTTTTGGCTTTTGTCAGCGCATCTGATGCCAAGGAGTTAGCGGTCGAGAATGTCAGAATCGTGAAGGAGTTCTCGGACGTGTTTCCTGAAGAACTTCTGAGATTGCCTCCGGATCGCGAGGTTGAATTTGTCATTGAGCTACTTCCAGGAACGGCTCCAGTATCCATCACTCATTATAGGATGGCGCCGAAGGAGCTTGTAGAACTTAAAGCTCAGATCCAAGAGCTATTGGACCATGGATTTATCCGACCAAGTGTACCACCGTGGGGAGCGCCTGTATTATTCGTCAAGAAAAAGGATGGGTCGATGCGAATGTGCATTGACTATAGGCAATTGAACAAGTTGACTATTAAGAATAAATAAACGCTACCAAGAATTGACGATTTATTCGATCAGCTGCGAGGAGCTTCTGTTTTCTCGAAGATAGATTTAAGATCTGGGTACCATCAGCTAAAGTTCAAGGAGGCGGATATTTATAAGACTATGTTCTGAACTCGGTATGGGTATTATGAGTTTCTGGTGATGCCGTTCGGGTTAACAAATACACCAACTGATTTTATGGATATGATGAATCGGGTCTTCCAACCCTATCTAGACCGGTTCATGGTGGTATTCATAGATGATATCTTGGTGTACTCAAAGACTGAGGAGGAGCATGATTTACATCTTCGGATTATTCTACAGGTACTGAGAGAAAAGTAACTGTATGCCAAATTCAGTAAGTGCGAGTTTTGACTGAAAGAAGTGACGTTCTTGGGTCATGTTGTGTCTGCGAAAGGGATTAGAGTTGATCCCCGAAAGGTTAAAGCCGTGTTGGATTGGAAGCAATCGAAGTCAGTGTCTAAAATTTGAAGTTTTTTTGGGTTTGGCTGAGTACTACAGAAGATTTGTTGAAGGGGTTTTCATTGATTGCTGCACCTTTAACCAAGCTGTTACGAAAAGGAGTATCATTTGTTTGGGCCGATAAGCAGCAAAAAAGCTTTAAGAAGCTAAAGAAGATTTTGACCCAGTGTTAATTCATCGTCTACTGTGATGCATCGAACACAGGTTTGGGATGTGTGCTAATGCAAGAAGGGAAGGTGGTAGCATATGCATCTCGTCAACTAAGGCCGCATGAGATGAACTATCCCACCCATGACCTAGAGCTAATTGCGGTGGTGTTCACCCTAAAGATATGGAGGCACTATTTGTACGGAGAAAAGTCGACTATCTACACCGACCATAAGAGTCTAAAATATCTCTTTACCCAGAAGGAACTGAATTTAAAATAGCGAAGGTGGATAGAGTTGCTGAAAGACTATGACTGTTCGATCGAGTATCACCCAGATAAAGCCAACATGGTGGCGGATGCGTTGAGTTAAGGTGATATCGAATTTGAGAGCAATGTTTGCTCATCTCAGTCTTTATGAGGATGGTAGTCTGTTAGCAGAACTCCAGATAAAGCCAACATGGGTAGGTCAAATTAAAGAAAAGCAATCATTGGATGAATCGTTGGGTTCTCGACTTCAGCGGGTGGAAAGGGGGGAGATCGTAGATTTTGAGCTGAATAGTGAAGGGGTATTATGTTTCTGTGGAAGAATTTGCATGCCGAAGGACTCTGAGTTGAGGCAGATGATTCTGCGGGAAGCACATAGTAGCCCGTACGCTATGAATCCCGGTGGAAACAAGATGTATCGGGACTTACGGGAACTGTATTGGTCACCTGGTCTAAAACAGGACATTATCGACTTTGTGAGTAAGTGTTTGACATGCCAGCAAGTAAAGGCGAGAGCATCAATTGCCTTCGGCGTTGCTGCAACCAGTAAAGATTCCACTTTGGAAATGGGAGAGGATAACGATGGATTTTGTTAGTGGGCTACCCCTAAAGCCTACTAAGAAAGATTCAGTGTGGGTAATCATTGTCTGGTTGACAAAGTCCGCACACTTCATACCGGTTCGTACCGACTATTCGTTATAGAGGATGGCCAAGCTGTATGTGGCAGAAATCGTGAGGTTGCATGGGGTACTCATGTCTATCATATCAAACAGGGATCCTAGATTTACATCATGATTTTGGAAGGCGTTGCATGAAGCTTTGGGTACAAGGCTAGATTTTAGCACAGCATTCCATCCACAGACTGATGGTCAATCAGAAAGGGTAATTCAGATTCTGGAAGACATGTTAAGGGGCTATGTAATTGACTTTAGAGGTAGTTGGGAGGATTATCTACTATTGGAGGAATTCCCATACAATAACAACAATCAGTACAGTATTCAGATGGCACTCTACAAGGCATTGTATGGCAGTAGGTGTCGTACCTCTACTTGTTGGACAGACTTAGGTGAGCGACAGTTGTTGGGTCCAGAATTGATCTCAAAAATAGAGGAAAAGGTTAAGCTGATTCGGGACTAGTTAAAAGAAGCTTCTGATAGATAGAAATCGTATACGGATCTGAAGCGTAGGGAGATAGAATTTGCAGTGAGGATCAGGTTTTCTTAAAGGTTTCACCTTAGAAGAAGGTTTTAAGGTTTGGGCAGAAGGGCAAGTTGAGCCCTAGATTCATCGGGCTTTATTGGGTGTTGAAACGTGTGGGACCAGTGGCTTATCAGCTTGAGTTACCCCTATGAGTTGAGTCAGATACATAATGTATTCCATGTATCGATGCTAAGGCGCTATCGTTCAGACCATCTCATGTAGTACCGGTGGAAGAAATTGAGGTGAAACCTGATCTGTCTTTCGAGGAAGAACCAATACGAATTTTAGATCGAGGGGTCAAAGTATTGAGAAGGAAGTCGATTTCATTGGTCAAAGTTTTGTGGCATAATCATGGCTCAGAGGAAGCCACGTGGGAGCTAGAAGAGGCAATGCGACAGCAATACCCTCACCTAATTAGGTAAATTTTGAGGCCAAAATTTCTTTAAGGGGGTAGAACTGTAACATCCTAAAATTTAGGATTATGCATTTTGCACTATTACATGCGTTTTGCAGCTTATGTTTGTTATTTGGGTGTGTTTGGGGGTCCTGGGTAGGCTCGGGGTCAAGCCTGGGCCTTGGTGAAATTTTGGTTTTAGGGCACTTTGGTAGGGTGAGCTACTAGAGGTAGGACTTAAGTTTAATAGTTGGTGTTGTGTTAACAAAAGAAAGCCGGGTGGCCTAGTGGAGTTGGTGTCACTTTTGAAGTAAGGGAAGTGAGGTTCAAATCTCACATGCTACATTATGGAGCTTTATTTTTGTGTTCAAGGTAGGGAAGAGGTGGCATTTAGCTAGGACTCTACCAAGGAGGAGTTGAATGGGTCAAATGGGCTTGAATGGATGGAGGAGAGGAGTTTGGGGAGTTTGAAGTGGTCAACCATTTCAAATGATGGATGGAGAGTGAGTGGAGGAGAGAATCAAGGAATTTGGTGTGTGGAAGGAGTTGGCCAAAATTGGGAAGTGTGTGGGGGAGTAAATTCGGTCAAAAGAAGAAAAAGAGAGAAGAGTCTTTTAGAGCATTTTCGGTTTTGGTTGGGTGTGTGTGCTGAATTTTTGGAGCATTTTCTTTCTTAGCATATGTGCATTTGAGAGCATTCTTTTCTTTTTGTGCCAATCGGGTTTCAACTTTTAGTTTCATTTTCTCTTTGCCGAAACTTCTATCTGCCTATTGACTTCTAGTCTTTTCTTTTCAAACATTTTCGGCTATCTTTCTCTTTTGGGTGTTACCGAATTTCCCTTATAGTTGCTTTCTTTTCTTTCAACTCCTTTTGCAACTCTTCTTTCTTCTTGCCGAAACTCTCTTAAGCTTTCTCTCATCTATTTTGCCTTTTCGTACATTATTTCCCCTGCTTTGTCACCAAATCACTCTTGACCAAACCATTGTTTCACACCCTTCCAACTTTCTTTGTTTTCCTTCACCTTAGCCATTTGCATAACCTCTCTTCTACATTCTTTGTGGTAGGCGTTCAGTGAAGTTAAGTCTCTCTTGTTCGTTTTCTGCTCCACGCTCCATCTTTGGCTACTATCTTGTGCTGCTGAACCTTCCTCTCCTACTTGGTTTCTTCCGAATAATAGGTAACACTTTCTTTTCCCTTCATCATCTCTACTTCCTCTACTTTTCTCTCTTCAGCCGAAATACTCAAGGGCAACCTTTGACTGTTAGGCCGAACCTCTGCTTCTCTCGTGACTCATCTTTGATTCGAGGACGAATCACTGGTTGTGCGGTTCATCATTTATCAAGGTAGGGAGTCATCTCTTCGGTTTCTTTGCTATTATTTCCTTTTCGTTTTACTCTGCCATAACCAAACCTCCTTGTTAGACAACTGCCATTTTCACTGTGGTACCTTACTGATTGAGTTTTCTTTATGGAGGCTAGTGATAACAAGTGTAAGGGGGTAGCGAGAAGGGAGCCTAAGGGGAGTGGATTCGTAGTCTCTGCTCCCAAGTTCAAATGGCATAGGGTATCATCCATTCGAGATTTCCTATTGGGTTGTGGAAGAAAGGCGACATCGAATCTATTAGACAGATCATAGTTTTTCGTGATAGTGAGGGTAAGTGTTAGTAAATCGTTTGATTGGAAGTGGAATAAAGATTTTCCATTTGTTAGTTAATTGTGTAATGTGTTGGCATAGGTGACGACGATCAAGAGTGTATAGTTCTTCGCATAATCAAGTGTGTAAATCCACCCTCTCATTCGTTTGCTATGTACTAATCTGTTAGTTAGCTAGAAGCCGAAATACCTTATTGAGTAAGCTATGAGATTCCCTAGCAAGTGAGTTTAGAAATGGGCCGGTGAGTAAATTATGATTATACCCTGTTGGATAGATTTAGCATGATGATGTATTTTGTCTATCTGTTATATTGGTATGTTCATGCATGCACTAAATTACTATGTCATGATATATTGCACGGGGTGGGGATATGATATTGATCGGGGAAGTGTATTTCGATGACTCTGTCACATTATTTCGGTGGCACTACCACAATTTCGGCGATGAGCAGCGTGACTGCCATCGAGGTGTGTAGCGATGAGGGTTGATTGTAGAAATCCCCACTGGTGTGTTTTGGCTAGAACGGGTGGTGTGTAGCGGATGGATAACTAGGTTGGGCCGGGTTGCATTGTATGCACTTATCTGTTTTACCATGTTAAAAGGGCTCAGGCCCAGTTAGTTTCTGTATGGGCTTCACCCACCTTGATTTCGTAAGGGCCCAAGCCCAATTTGTATCTGCATGGGCTCGGGCCCAGTTAGTGTTCGTTTGGGGATTACCCACTGAGTTCTCGTAACTCACCCCTCTACTTAATTTTGCAGGTAATCCCTAGCTTTGAGGATTTGGAGTCGAGGCGGACTCTATGGTGGCCATTCGTCATTATTTCAGAAAAATAAGTTTTACTTTCTTTTAAATTTCATTTTAATTTTGGGATTATGTTCTGTAATAAGGCTTTTGGGATTTTATTTGGTTTTAACTCTTAATTTGGATTACTACTCATTATTTTTGAATGCTCAACTTGGTATTTTCAAAAACATTAATAACGGATTTTTCCAAAAATGTTAATAAATGATTACAAATTAAAAAGTGATAAAAACTCTGGGTTTTCTTAAACGGCGAAAACAATTTTCAAAATATCACATATTCACAATTTATTCGAATCGATTCTCTGGACAAAGGCAATTTTCAAAATTAAGTACACTTTCTCTAGATTGGTCGCTGAATAAGTCGGACTTTTATATCAAACATCTAAACTCCAAGTTTCAAAAAGAATACGAAGTTTTATCGAACGCGCAGTTTAAACAACCCTTCTATGTGACATGCCAGATCCGGTCGTAATGTCTAGGCCGGGTTTGGGGTGTTACATTACCTCAACAATTACAGTTGTAAAAACGAATCCGACGACCAATCCAATACTTAGCTTTTCCTCAATTTTGATTCGTTGGCTCGTTTCTTGATCTAAATAATAATTTTTATTCAATTAAACCATTCAAATAACTTAACACAATTAATTCAATCCTAAATCCTAAGGTGAATTTACAAAATTACCCCTAACATTTAAACATTTATGCAATTTAGTCCCTCAATTCGAAACTTGTAATTTCACTATTTTTAACCATAAATCATGCTAGCTGATTTTTACCCAATCATATAGCAGCCCTATTTATCTACAATTTACAATATTTTCCTTTAATTTCACCATTTTCATAAATAAGTCCTTAAACTTGAAAATCATCAAAAATTACTTAACAAAATACTTATATTTAACAACTAAGCTTAATAATCAATCATAAAATTTCAAGCACATCAAAATTTCATCCATGGTGAAATTCTAAGCATTTAACAATTTAACAAATTGACCCCCGAGTAAGCTAGATCAAGCTAAAACTATAATAAAAACATAAAAATCATTAAAAACGGGTGCAAAATGGACTTACATGCATTGAAATTAGGTTGGCCGAACCTTGAAGGTTAATAGCCATGGATATTCAATGGAAAGAAAGCCAAATGAGCAAGATGATACTTTTCTTTTTATATTTTGTTTAATTAATTATTTAATTTATTATTACACCCTTGTAATTTAATTAAAATTTCTCAACTTTTCACCTTTAAACTGCCCATTAATAATAAGTAAGATATATTTACCTTTTAAAACCCTAAATTCATGGTTCTTTAGCCATTTAGTATAATTAAGCTAATAGAAATTGAATTTTGCATCCTTTACGATTTAGTCTTTTTCCTTAATTAATTATATAAACATTAAATTTTCTTAACCAAATTTTAATACAACCTTAATAACGCTCCGTAAATATTTAATAAAATATTACGGCTCGATTTATAGAAATGAGGTCTCAATACCTCATTTTTTAAAACCACTTAACTTTAGGGACATACCACTTGAACCTAATTATTCTTCCATTTAAAATAAATCATTAAATAAAATTTTATTATTGCACTATATTTGACTTGTAGATATTAAATGGTAATATTTACGGACTCACATGTCGGATTTGTGACCTCGAAACTATTGTTCCAACACCACAAAGAAAGGAGTTGTTACACTATACTAAAGTTCTAAATGTTACACTGTAAATAGGCATTAAGCAATCAATTGTACCAAGTGCTATAGAAAATACAAGGAAACGAGCATGCTAGTAGAATGATAAATGGTTGGATTTGTATTTGTTTGATTGATTAAGTTTGTGCACGTTGAGATACTTAGGGATCTAAGGCATTGTTTGGAACACATTTAGAGCCAAAAAGCTGACCTAATTGTTTCTCACCTTTAGTACCAATTTTTGAGCCTGTTGACACTTCTTGATGAACCTCATTACAAACCCTGAGCTTGAAAACATTAATTTTTATTTGTCATTTTCTTTTGGTCCTGCACTACACGACTATAAATGTCTAGACATGCATATTGAGGGTTAAGTAGATACATCATGGCGGAGCCTATGAAAATAGAGTGAAATAGGAAAGATTGGTGTGATATAGATAGAAACTATAAGTTAGCCTAATGTATGAAACAAAAAGGAAATTAGTAGTACGAGTAGAAAAAGTCTTAAACTAGCGAAAAAGCATTCATGAGTGAGATGTATTGAAAAGGAAAAAGTAACAAAGTCAAAAAAGAAATAAAACTCGTTCATTAGTGCACAAAAACTCTTAATACTAGCCTTAGTTACTATGTCATGTTATCACTTGCTATATATGGAGAGACAAGAAAGGTGAGAGAAGGAGAAATAAGGTGGTGAACGGGTAAGGGTCACTAAGAGGGGAAGAATAGGGATCAATATGATGTGCCAAACTACTTTTGTGTTTGTAAACCTTTTGATGCTTACTATCTTTGAATCTCATACTTATCTTAAGCCTCAAAACGTTACAAGCCGAAAAGTCCTATGTGACCCAAATATCCTTATGCATGAATGGATATCATACTAAACATACACATAAATGATTATTTGTATTCTGCTCAGATAATAAAAGTACTTGTACGATTTATTGATGAACTCTTACAGGTGAGACCCTTAATACTTGTATATATTGTAACATACTGAACTTAGATGTTTGAGATAAAAAGTGGTAAGCCAAATACTCATCATGTTAAAGTTGTTAGTAAGCATGAAATGCTTAAGTACTTGTATGATATTTTCTCAAGGGTCGTCGCCTTTATTTCTTATTTTTATTTATGTTGCTTGAGGATAAGCAATGACTTAAATGTGGGGGAGTTTGATCTGTCGTAATTTGATGATCAGATTAAACTAGTTTTCGCATTTAAGGAGCTTAAATACAAGCATTTTCGTTATGTTTTGGTTAAATTTTCTTAGCATAGAGGGTGAGTCAAAAGACTTAGTGTGCAATTTCCAAACACCAGCATTGGGCCCAAGCCCATTCATTAACCATCTGGGCCTTAACCTCTTTTTCATAATCACATTGGGCGAAGCCCATTCAAAATCGGATTGGGCCTTAGCCCTACAATACAGAATAGTAGATATCATGTGCAAAATGATGCAAAAACCCAACCCAACCTAAATTTCCATTCGCTACACACCACCCATTCCTGCCAATCACACCAGTGGGGATTTCTACAATCGACCTTCACCGCTATACACCATCAATGGCAGTCATGCTGCAGTCAGCTACTCATTACCAAAATATGTGGCATAGCCACCAAAATAATGTGACAACGTAACCGAAATATGTGGCGAGCCACCAAAATAATGTGAAAAAGTCACCAAAATATGTGGCAAAGCCACCGAAATACACTGCCCCTTTCATTATTATCATATTCCCCCATGTCCATGTAACATACGATCATACTATTGTAAATGCAGCATTTAATGGCATACTCAAGATATTCAGGGTATATGCATATTTATGTAACGATAACACTTATCAAGTATTTTCAGAGAATGAACGCACCTGGTGTTACGATTTTACCCTTTATGGGTACACAATGACTGTTACTACGTTTTCGAATTCCAACAACACACATATATATAATAATAATATACAAAGAAGGTGTGGGAATTACACACCTATAAACACGAAAAACTACACTATCAATCTCGTTAACACCTTCACTTGCAGGGATCACAGTGATCTGCTTATCCCGCTCCGAAGCCTGCCCACAACCCGGTGGAAAGTCTCAAATGGCGGACACCGCATGTTTTTGAACTTAGGGGTAGGGACTACGAGTCCAACCCCCTATTTTGCTTGGCTAGTACTCGAATCCATGAAAGAAATCTTGGTCAGAAGACCGGGTTAAAGCATTGAAGTAGAGAAAATAAGGATATACGCTCAATATGTAAAGATTTCTTACCTAGACCGATAGAACCCGGAGGCTATAAGGCTTGGATTAAGGAGTCAATTAAGTACCTAAATAAATACCATGCAAGAATCGGTTTAAAAGAAATAGATTAGAAGAGGTAACCTTTCGGCCAAACGGTTGACATAACCCTCTTACCTAAATCGACTGGAACCGATTATTCCTTAAGGCCCTTCAATCGCTGACCAGAAACAGAAAGAATACGGGGACAAAGCCCTCTTACCTTCGACCAAAATACCCATAGAACAGGATTAATGTCTTCGGTTCGGCAACCAAAAAGAGAGAAGAGAGAATTGAAAGGCAAAGAGAATACTTACCACAACTAAGGAGAATTCGATTGAGAAGGTTGGGGAACAGAGTGACGGCAATCTTCTGAGATAAGAACGAATGAATGAGATGAACACACAAGGAGATTCGGCCAAAAGAAAAATGAGAATCAACACAAAGAGAAAGAAGAGAGAGTGGATTTTGGCTTGAGAAAATGAGAAAATAAAAGATAAACTATCAGGATCAGAAATGAAGATTTGGCTAAGAAGAACAAATGAGATGAAAATAATGAGATGGTGTAGGTGGTAAGAGGTTTCGGTTTAAGGTGATTAAGAGATGTGCAACGAATATGAACAAAAGAAAAAAATAAAAGTGAACAAGAGAGAGAGAGTTGGGGTTCGGCTCTTGAAGAAACAATTGAGTGAAAGAGGTATAATGGGAAAAAAAAGGTGGTAGGAGGGTTCGACTTTAGGTGATGAAGCAATGCACACACGTTACCAAAAATGCTAAAGAGCGGAGGAGATGGTTTCGGTTTTGGCTAAATGAAGAATGAACAATGACCTTAGGGGTTTCGGCTATTCAAAGAAAAGAATCATAAGTTGCCAACATGCAGAACACCAAATGCCGAAAAGAAAAGAACTCTCAATACTTAGCTGCTAATCACTTCAAAATTCGGCACCTACAATCTCCAAAACCGAATGCCACCCTTTCTCCTTTGACTGAATCCCCCCAACACCAACCAAAAATTCGGCCACCCCCTACTCCTCTCCTACATTCACTCCACACCCCACCTTTGAATTAGTTTGAAACGTTCAAATCCCACCTTTCTCTCATGGCCTACCATTCAAAATTTTTTGACCAATTCAACACCCACTCTTCAAGGTTCCTAGCCAAATCCATCACTACTCCTCTTGACGCCAAAAAGAGTTCCCAAAATGTGAACTGCGTGACTCGAACCTGCTCCTTCACTGCTCCCTGTGGCGTCACTCACCTGCCTCTTAAGTGGCGCCCCATTGCCACTTTACTACTACATTTTTTTCGTGTCATCAAACCCAAACTAAACTACTTAAACCCTGCCTCAGCTAGCTCTCCCCTAAAGTGTCCAAAATTGAAATTTTGGCCAAGGCTTCGGCTTAACCTCGAGCCTTCCTGGACCCCCAAACACACCAAATTAACACACCAAGCATAGCATACACACAGGAACATAATAAATGCAAAGCCCTTAATTTAGGATGTTACAAATTTTTGGATGGGATCCAGGAATTTCTGATGGATATGTCTTCATGGTGTTCAAAGATCTATCTCTTAGCTTTGAAATGCACTTTGAATCACTAGATTTTGAGTTTAAGAGCTCAAGTTATGACCAATTTAGTGAAGATTGCACGAGCAAAATTTCTAGACGGAATTATTATGGAAATTAAGAGTTTCAAGTTTTTAATTCGAGTTTAAATCATATTAGGTTCGGATTTTAGGCTTAATTTTTATTATATAAAAGCCCAATATTGTAATTACAAGCTCTTATTATTATTTTTATTATTTTATTACGATTGTTTTATAATTATTAAGTATTTTAAGTTATTTAAGAGTTTTATGTCAACAAGAAAGTTTTGTTTAAAACTACTTATTTAAAACTACTTTTTGTTTAGATTAATTAGAGTTTTAGTACACTTTAGAGTTTTATTTGGATTTAGAGTTTTAGTACACTTTAGAGTTTTATTTGGATGTACTTAGCTAGCCTATATAAAGGCTTCTTCATTATTCATTAGGGAGATAATTGTTTTCATTAATGAAGTTTTCAACTCTTTGAGTTTATTTCTTTGTGCAAGATTTTTTTTCTTGTGATTTTTAGAATTAGTTTTCTTCTCGATTTTCTTCAATGAGTCGTGGGAATTCATTCTTCACCCTTCACCCTTCACCGTTCAATTTTCCAAGAATTATTTCTTGGAGGGTTGATTAGAGTCAATAATTGAGTTTGTTGGGATTTATATCTCAAAGGGTTCAATTGGACACTTATCCTTCTATCCATTATATCCATCGCTTTATCGTTTCATCTTCCAATTTTAAATTTTGTCTATTTATTTATTTATTTATTATTTTGAATATTTATTCTCGATCTTCACTTTCTTAATTTAGTGTTTTCGTTTTATCTAATTTCTAAATTTGTTTATTTCTTCTTTTAGGTCACTTCCAAATCTTTCCTTCTTGAGAAAAAAAAAAAAACTTGAATTCGATCCTGGTTCGCTTCCTCCACTTCAATTCCTTATCAGGATTTTTCCAACACTTGACATGGTCATATAGGTGATAGAAGTCTTCGTGTGCGAGGATAAAAATAAATTCATGAGAAATTAACTGAAGACTTGGCGTATAACCATGTCATTTTCTTTAAGGTTCTGTTCACCTCCACCTATATTTTGGTATATAAAGAGTTATTGACAAATGAACCTCAATGATATAATAAAACCCAATAACAATTAGCGCTTTGCACTAATGAAATAGTCCACTAAACACTGAGCAATGTATAACATGACTATTAATTTCTATAAAAAAATTGTAGTAATTCTTTATAAAAATTATAGAATGATAGAAGATGGAGGAAGAATAGAAATAACTTTTCACTCCTATTTATAAGAATTATGACTTTTCATAGAGACATACTTATCCAATAGGTTTTTTTTTTTTTTTTAGATAGATATATTTCTTAAATAAACATAAGTATTCAATAAATATTATATAAATAGTTATAATTTCATATTGATTAGTCTAACTGACATAAGTTTCAATAAGAAGAGATGTAATTCATTTCTTTTGAATAATAATAACTCTTAATTGATAACAGTATTATATTTTTTTTGATTATTTATGACTTTTCATTTATAATTTTTGGAACATTTTATATTTTGAGAACGTTTGAAAAGCGCCGCTAATGCTAAGACCTTTAGCGGCATTTTTGAAAAGCGCCGCGAATGCTTTGATTTATTGCGGCGTTGAGGAAAAAACGCCGCTATTGATCCTTTTTAGTGGCATTTTTGAAATAAACGCCGTTATTGCTTTTTTTTTTTTTCATTCAAACGCCGCTAATGTATAATATTTGCGGCGTTTTTCTTTAAAACGCCGTTAAAAGTCTATTTTGGTGTAGTGAAATATAACCTCCACAAAGCAGTTTTTCATGGGATGGGAAGTAGTAAACAAGGAAAAAAGAAGAAAAAGAACAAGATTTGTCTGCACATTGCTTTGCCTAACGTATTATTAGTACTCTGAGCGTAACGACATGCATTTATATCTAGTGTGTACATGTCTGTTTGTGATAGAATGTTGAGAGTAAATGTTTAAGCTATGTATAGTAGTCAAAATGCTGCACCATACTAAACAAAATGATAACAAGAAGGAAGCAAATGTTATGGAGAAAGGCGACATGCTAGTTAAGTGATTGAGTTAATATAAATTGTATGGGGTTTTGCTGTGATCTCCATAGTTATCTAGGCTATCAGTATTTTACTTCAACAAGGCTTTGGTAAATGGTGTTTTATGTTTTTATCAGAGTTTAGGTTCAGTGATAGTTTTAGGAGAATTTGATTATTCAATTAATGAGATTTTCAGGAAATTGAGTATGGAGATACAGTCTTACATCACCATGGCTTTTAAGTTTAGTTTTTTTATGTGCAGTAATGCGCTTTAGAGTTCAATTACATGATTTCACTACCATACCGCCAATGAAATTGGACAAAAGAAATGAAGAAATAATGACTTCCGAAACAAAATTATATACATGCACGACTAAAATACCATGGCTTAATCATTGGAAGTAATCCACCATCCCGTTTATGATAAATGGAAATGACCAAAATACATTACCCATTCTAAAATTATATTTTCGTACCACGACAGGAAAATTCATATAAGGAATAGTGAATTTGGATACATGCACGATTAGAATACCATGGCTTAACATCGTCCCATTTATGATCAATGAAAATGTTCAAAATTCATTGCCCATTCTAAAATTAAATTTTAGTATTACGAAAGGAAAAATTATCATACTTTTAAAATGAAGAAAGCAACTTAAGGACATCTGAATGAAAGATTGATGGAATAGGAAATATGAGATTCGGTAAAAAATAATATTTAGAAGGAAATATATTAGAAAGATAAACGAATTTTAAAATGGTTGTATGGTATAATTATATTTTCTTGGATTTTGTTATATTTTGTATTGAAATTTGATAAGGTAGTTGAAATTTTAAAAGATTGGTTGAACTGTGATTAGATCAATCAGATTGAAATTGATAATCTAATCAACTTGTGATCCAATTTTGAGAACATTAGAAAGCATAGTTCATGTAGCTATATTTGAGTGAAGGATTTGAGTAACATTTTAGTTCAAGCATAACGATTTCCACACCTCTTTACTGCAAGCTTTTCGCCTCTTTATTTAAATAGAAAAACAACAGAACGGCAGCTGATGTTCTCACTTAAATGTACCTTTCGAGATTAGAAGTTGCAACTTGCAAATATCGAACCTGGAATTCCGAGAACATAGTAGAAAAATGATAAATCCTGGAAGTGGAAAGTGCAACCTGAGGAACCTTTGAAAATTTGCTGCATCTCTTTGAGAAATCTATGGTTACGCAGAAAGACAAAAACATAAAGCTATGACTTTTACAACCATAAAACATATTGCTAAATCACTAGTCTTTCTGATGTCACAAAGTTCAGCTTTAAAATTTAACTTCCACACCCTTGCCATATTTTAGGTCCCAATTGAATCCAATCTAAACCGTGATGCTTAATTCTGTCCTGAGTAAGCCATAAAAAGCCTGGTATTTAATTAGTTTAATTCACTATGAACCAATGTTGACAGGTTTTGTATATTTGTACAAGTATAAACGGAAACTTATTTATCGGATGCCTCATCTAGTCCGCATATCTGGTTGCTCTTATAATCGGGTGTCTTAAGGAGATAGAACTGAGAAGTTTTGTCTGTTACAGACTAGAACAATGAACATGAGGCCCCTTCCATGATTTAACCAGCTTAAAATCTAAACCAACTCACTCTCCAATGCTCAAGTTACATACCAAACACCATGTCAAGGTATTCTGCTAACAGTGAATGCCAACCTGCTCAAACAGGCTCCTAGTGAGTAACTTGCTCCAGAATCCTAGCCACATATCAATAAAGCTCCAAGTAACATCATGTTCATGTCCCATTTGTAGTCTCTAGGTGTAATCACTGTCCACAAGTTATGTTCCTCTTTTGTAATCAAATTCAGAAATCCCAAGTAAACAAGAACTCTAAAATGATTTACTGTAATCAACATCTTTTCATCTCTTTGCAAAGTCCTAACAATTCATATAACATATCAGATTGGGAGTGTTCTTGATCCTTTGAAGTAAAATAGTTCACACAACCAGCCACCTCGATCCAACTACAACCAACAGCCTTCCGCATATCCTTTTCCTTCATTTCTTTTCTCACTCTATCAACACTTTCCCAGTTTCCTTCCCCTGCATATATATTTGAGAGCAAAACATGATATCCTGTGGTACTGTTTTCTGTATCCATTTGAAGCAACCTCTTGGCCACAACTTCACCCAAGTCAGATTTTTGGTGAAGCCTACAAGATGCAAGAAGTGATCCCCAAATCTCCAAGGAGTTACCCATTTCACCTAATTGCTCAACAAACTCATAGGCTTCATAAACCCTCCCAACCTTCCCTAGCATGTCAGCAACACAACAATAATGCTCCGTTGAGGGCTGGATGTTAAACTCCCTTTCCATTGAATAAAATATATGAAGGCCCTCGTCAACCAACCCAGCATAGCCACAAGCTGATAAGACTGCAACAAAGGTAATGGCATCAGGCTGAATGCCGGAAACCTGCATTGAGCGAAACAAAGTGAGAGCTTTCTCGCCCAACCCATGTTGA
Source organism: Gossypium rotundifolium (assembly GCA_025506655.1). NCBI lineage: Eukaryota > Viridiplantae > Streptophyta > Magnoliopsida > Malvales > Malvaceae > Gossypium > Gossypium rotundifolium. The sequence continues at coordinate 122,138,359 of CP106728.1, forward strand.
CCATAAGCCAAGATCATTGTGGTGTATGTAACAGAATTTTTCTCAGGGATCTTAGAAAACATGTTTTCAGCAAGTTTGAGGGCACCAGATTTGGAATACATGTCAACTAAAGCTGTTCCCACAAAGACATTGGAGTCCAACAAATTACGAACAGAAAATCCATGGAGTTGCTTACCTAAATCTATATTCCCCATTAGACTACATGCTGGGAGAACTGATGCCAACGTCACAGCATTGGGCACTACATTTTGCTGAAGCATTTTTCTAAAGACGACAATAGCTTCTTCAATAAGCCCATTCTGTGCAAGACCAGCAATCATAGCATTCCACGTGGCTTGATCTCTATTGCTTGAATTGCTTTTTTCAAAAAGTATCTGTGAATTCCTAATCAAGCCAGATTTAGCATACATATCTATAATATAACTGTCCATCCCCTCAAACTTAATGCCATGCCTAAGAAGATAAGCATGGGTCTGTTTTCCAATTTCTTGGTTTCTAAGATTTGATGCTGCTGAAAGTATAACAGTTACAGTCACAGAATCAACCAAGAAACCTTGCTTCTGCATCTCATATACAAGTAATAACCCTTCATCATCCAACCCATTCTGTACAAAAGCAGATACCATGGTATTCCAAGAAATGACATCTCTTACAGGCATCTTATAAAAAATTTCAAATGATGTGTGAATTGAACCGCACCTGGAATACATAACGAGTATTGCATTGGCTACCATAAGTGGCAATTGGCGTTCATTCTTAATTACATAGGCATGTAGCTGTTTTGCCAAATGCAACTGCTGCAACTGTGAAACAGCAATTAATGCTGAGAGAAAAGTGACGTCATCAAAAACAGTTCCTGATTCCATAGCTTGAATAAAAAGCTTAATTCCTTCAACCGGAACATTATTTTGAAGATACCCTCCAATCATAGTGTTCCAAATCTCTATATTTCTCAGCGAGCAATTGTCAAAGATCTTCCTAGCAAAATCAAGGCAACCAAGCTCTGCAAACATGGAAATTGCCGAACTAACAACAAAAAAGTTATCAACACATTCATCACCCGACTTGAGAAGCATCCCGTAAAGAACTTCAGCATTATTATAGTCCTCTAAACCAGATATAGCTGGAAAAATGTTAACGAAACTAACTGCACTTTGTTTTATCCCTGTTTTCATCATATTCCTGAACAGCTTAACTGCTTCCAAATATCTCTCTGTCTTTACATACCACAAAATCACAGTATTCCAAGCGACGACATCTCTCTTACGCATCATATTAAATACTTTACATACCAAGTCATGTTTCACATAATCAAAGCCTTCAATATAACCACCCATTTCCTTATTATCCATAGAACTCAAACAAGTAGCATAAAAATTCAACAAAGCATTATAGACGATCCTACTAGGATAGGTTAAACCCCGAATGAAATGGCAATGAACGGCTTTACCTATGCGAAAATTACGCGATAGAGCACAAGCTTTGAGGACAGAGGAGTAAGTATAAGAGTCGCATTTGGTGAGAGAGGAACAACTCTTCATGTGTGAATAGAATAAAAGGGCTTCATGGGGCATATTGTTGCAAATGTAACCGATGATGATAGTGTTCCAAAGAACTGTTTTTGGTTGGGGAATTGTGTCGAAAAGCTGGCGGCCGACATGGGGTTGGCCTTGTTGGCATATTCGGCTAAGGCGAGAACGGATGGAAGGAGTTCTCAGAGTTGGGTTAGGGGGTGGGGAGCAGATGATGGTAGTAGAGGAATGGGAAGGGTTGTTGTTGGCGGTGCTGACGGTAGAGGGGGTGGTTGAAGGCGGCAAGATAGGGAGAGGGAGAGCCGAGGAGGCCATGAATGAGCTATAAGTGATAAGGTTGTTTCTTTAGCTTTTCTGTGCTCTCTCTATTATATTATGCAGGGGGTTTGTTTCATACACACTATTTAGTTGGTTGGTAGTTAACAGTGGGTAAGGTTGGCTCAACGCCTCGATCTACATATTCTTGCCATTTGTTAACTTGCAATTTAGAATTTTCTTTTTCTTTCTGTCAAATTATTCACATTACTCAACTGTGTATTTATCGTTCTCTGGTGTAATATATTTTTATTTTCATTCAAAATTCAAAACTAATTTGTTATTTGATTCAGTTATTTATTTTAAGATTTTAAAATATTTACTCATTTGATATAATAAAACATCATCTACCTAATAAATAATTTTTTTAGAATTTTTTTAATAAAATAATTTATTAGAATATTTGCTTATTTTGCATACTCATGCGATGCACGGATCAAATGTATGTTATTATTAATATTTATGTGTAAAAGGCAGACACGTTCATGAGTTGGGTTACTTCCTCAAGATCGAAAGTTAATTCAAAATTTGAAATAATTTGAGCAAACATATTAGGCTCAAAAATAGACTCGAAAAATAAGCTTAAATAAGAAAATTAAGCTCGTTTAAAATATGACTCGAAGTCAGACTTTAAGGCCCAAGCCCAATCAACTCGTTTTCTACACTTACATTATATTTTATATATATATATATATATAGAGAGAGAGAGAGAGAGAGAGAGAGAGAGTATAAGTTATAACATATGAAAACTAAATATATAATAAACCTATAATACTATAATATAAATATTAAAAAAATGTTAATATGAGCGGGTCTAAAATGGATTTGAATTAATTATTTACAAATAGGGTAAAGTACACCAACAATCAATTTTGTTTACCTCAAGTTGCATTTTAGTCACTTATGTTTGAAATGATACATTTTAGTGTAACACTCTCACCCGGCTCGGTTGTCAGACTTAAGTTACAGGACACTACAACACTATCGTAACTTTACCACATGCACATACAGCCTCAAGTAAGAACAATTTGTATTAGTTTAAGCCTTTACAACTGTGATTGCGACTAGACAAACATTATTCGGCACTAGAAACAGTTTAATACGTGCTTAGGGACCATATAGCAAATTTTCAAAGTAAACAACGAAGGTATCGATATTCAACAGCAGGTATCGATATTTAGTAAGACAGGTATCGATACTAATAAGAAAATAGATACTGTTCTAGCATTATGTTTTTCTAATTCAATTTCAATCCAAAATATATTATCGATACTTAAATAAAGGTATCAGTATTTTTAACCCCGAGTATCGATACTCGTGGAAGGGTATCGATACCAAATGGAGCTACTATTTTCCACCACATGCTTTCAACATCGAGGTATCGATATTTGTGTTCTGAGTATCGATACTTAAGCACAAAATGACAAGAATTTAACAAAACAGAGATCACATCCATACTCAACCATATTACCTTTCAACATGAATCATCATTCACAATACCAATCATCAAATCATTCATAAGTGTAATTCCAAACAATACCAAAACCCCAAAGTCCAAAAATCATAATAAACAAATGATAATGCTAATGATAACCAAACAAAATTCTAATCTTACATTGCCATTATTTCAAATGTCCAAAATAATTATAACATCACCTACTCAAACTTATTTCCTAGCTTAGATCACTTCCTTGGTCACACCGCTCACACCGAAAACACAACTAATCTGCAAAGATTTAGTGAGAAAGTGTGTGAGCTTAAACAAGCTCAGTGAATGATCGGAATTACTACAAGTATGCACGCCATCACATGTTAAATAAAATCAACTAAAGCACAATCGCAACCATAATTAATTACAATGTCAATCTATCATATTCATGCTTTACTTATCCCATGTAACACCCCAACCCGTAATCGTCACCGGATTAGGGTTAAAAGAGTTACCAGACAGATTAAAAACTTTTACAGACATTTTATAATACAAATCATCATTCACAACTAAGTATCCCTTTTTATAGGTGTAATATCCGGGATTTAGGGGTTATGCATTTTCACTTAAATGTATGTGGTAGCATGCTTGAGTGTGATTTGTATGTGTTTTGGGGGCTTCAGGAACCTTGGGATGTAGGTAGAAGCCTTAGAAAAATATTTGATTTTAAGCCTAAAAGGGAACTAAGGAGCTAGGCCTTAAGGAGTTTATTGTGTAGCTTAGGACACAAGTACTAAACCTGGTAAGGTGGCAAGAGGCGCCACTTAGGGCCTTGTGAGGTGACGCCACAGTGAGTATGAAGGACCTAGGTTGAGCAAAAAGGGAAGCATTTTGGAGCTTTTATTTTTCGGCAAAGAGGTGCAGTGTTGGACGGCATAGGGACTCTGAATGGATGAAGTGTAGATTGGGTCTGACAGCTTAAAGATTTGGCTATGTAGGAGTGGAAAGGGGGATTTGGATGGGGGAAGAAGAGTTGGCCGGTAGAAGGACTTTGGAGGGGACATATTCGGTCATGCTTAGGGGGCTAGTGCCGAAATTGTTTAAGGGGTTTTAGGAACACTTTAGTTTTTTTTTTCCTCCCTTAGTGTTGTGCCAAAAGTGGTAGTCAGAGAACTTTCAAAAACTTTTCTTTTGCATTAGCCGAATTTGAGAAGACCACTAGGGTCACTTTCTTCTTCTATTTTCTTCTTCCATCTCTACCATCTTCAAAGCCGAAACCTTTGCCGAATCTATCTCTAGTTAGTCGAATCTTCTGGTAAGTACACTTCCTACTTCTCTTCTCTTCTTGACTGATTTGGTTAGTGCCGAAATCTAGGAATCTAATCCCTCTTATTTTTTTTACCAAACCATGAAGGAGATCTTTCGGGATTCTTATAGCCGACGGTTGAAAGGTGATTTTTCGGGATTTGAGATCCAAGGTAAGCATGAGGTAACATTCAGCCAAGGGCCATTCTTGTAGATCTTATAATTCGAATTTTATTTGTCCCTCCTTGATATTTCTTCAATCGTTATTAATCGGGATCTTAACTCTTTTATTGTTCCAAAATGGAGAGGTAGCCGAAATTCCTAACATCACTTAGGGGTGCCGAACGTTGATGCTTGATAGCCGAATACTATAGATCTTCAGGATTTGGCTAAGTGATTTAGGTAAGGGTTCTAGTGTTTCGGATCTATTTCTTAATCATTCAAAATCGAAGGCTAATCGTTTGTGTGTATTAGTGGTTGGCCGATTGCAAGGGAAGTGTACCACGTAGTTTTGAGATTTGGTTGGAAACCAAATCGACATAAAAGTAAGATGATATCTCCATGCGACATATCCTTCGGGATTTCCAGTTGAGCCGAATAGGCTTTTGGTTACTAACAAGTGTTGGCCGATTATAGGAAGGGGAAAGGCAAACGTTTCAGGATTTCGCTTAGATCTACGAATAGTCAGGTGTGTAACCCACCCTAAATTCCCGATTAATAATAATAATAATGTTATATATATGTTAATAAGGCAATGAATGAATATGGCTAAGGGTACCATTCAATGGTGCAGTGTATCCAGGTATGTACCCTTAATACTCGTTAATAAAGTTTATGAACATTGATATGAAAATATAAGAAATATCGTTATGGCCATGGGGTGAGGTATATTGCATGATATTTGTATGATATGTATGTTGCATGGGCATATGGGTGATAATGATAAAGGGGAAGTGTTCTGGTGGTTTTTACCACATTATCTGGTGACTTGTGTCACATATTATGAATTTGGTGACTCTATCACATTATCTGGTGGCTATGCCACGATTATAAGGGCGATGTGCAGTTGACTGCAGTGACTGCCTTCGATGGTGTGTAGCGGATGGAGGGTCGATTTAGTAATCCCCACGGTGTGATTGGCAGGTACGGGTGATGTGTAGAGGTTGGATATCTAGGTGGGTTTGGGTTGCATCAATGACTAAATCTGCTATATGTGATCTAATATGCCTTAATCGTTTGGGAGTCTATGTTGGTTGTTACACACTGAGTCTATTGACTCACCCTTCGTGGGCTAATATTTTGCAGATAATACTCAGTAGATGGACCGGGTCGGCATGGACTTAGTGGTGGCCATGCTCAGCTCAGTTTTTTTTCGGGTTATCTTATTATGTTTTTTTTTGGAAATTTATTTCAGGTTTAGTTTTGTTGTAATAAGGCCATTACTATTTAATTGTTTTAAGTTTACATTTTAATTTTTATTTCTGATAACGATCAACATTAAACAAGTGGTTAACCAATTTTTTTCATAAAACAACTTCAAATGTTTTGACACCTAAACACCTTCGATTTTCAACTTAACGTAAGCACTAAAATTCGGCATTTCTTTAAACTTGTAATTTCTAAAGTATGAAGATAACGTTCTAATACCAACTATAATAACAACATGATTTTCAACTTGAGAATAGCCCAAATCTATTTTCTTCAAAACCACCAAGTTTTTCAAGATGACATAGCAAGATTTGACTACATTTTACTCGAGGAGCATGCCAGATCCGGTCAGGGCTTGTGGGCCGGGTTTAGGGTGTTTCAATTTGGTATCAGAGCTAGGTTCAAAACTCGACCTTGAGGGCTTTTGGGCCCAAAAACATTTTTTTATTTAGAAATTGAGTTTTACAAAAGGATGAGCAGGTTTTCTGGCATGGCACCTGAGTCTCCGGCCCGAAGTCTACCAGGTAAGTACCTCTAATTATTGTGTGATATGTATGTGGGTATTACGGGATCGTAGATTAGTAAATTAGGAACTATTGAACTCTAGGATTAGCTTACTCCAACACAGAATTATATAAAATTTAAAGCCTAATCAAACAAACCTGTGAGTAAGTCACCGAGTTAAGGGTGTGGCAACCATTGTGCGCATGTCTAGGATTGGATTCAGGGGGAGCTTGGTATTTAAGCAGTCCTAGTGACTCACCTCCTCTCCGCTCGAATCATACCTGGTGCGTAGTGACGGTTCACCCTAACCAAGAGGACTTATTCACATGCTAAATTCAATAATTAAAACCCGAAAGGGACTAGCTACACTGTTTTATAAAAACCTTAGTTTTAAAATCACCAAATACCCCTTTGATTTGTAAAAACTATTTTGATTTTGAAAAAAATTTTGAAATATCCCCTCTACAAAATTACCAAATACCTGGTTGGTAAAATCACTAAAATACCTCGGTTTATAAAATTGCCATACTACCTCAACTTTTATCAAAATATTCCTATTTTGTAAAAATACCAAAACCCTATTTTGTAAAATATCAAGATACCCTGATTTGGGAAAATACCAAAATACCCCTATAGGATAAATTATGAAAATACCCCTGGGTTGGAACGAACGAAAATGTTTGAGTGGTGAGTGTGTGTAGTAGATACTATTAAATGAATGTGATTCCCTGAATTAGGGTAGAAAACTTGAAACAAAAACTCTGAAATGATCTAAAGAACTACCCCTAAACTCCTTTACATAAAACTTATCCATGGGTAATCAGTGGAACGAAAGCTAATGAATAAAACTCTTTAAAGCAGATTAAATCGCGATCGTAGGCATGAGTTCTAGGGGACATGGTCGTAATGTGCAAGGGCGTGGTAGAGGCAGAATGACTGTATCGAAACCCGTTAAGTCTGATCAAGGGTCCGAGAATAAGATGCCACCACCACTAGCTACTGGTGTTGAATATCGAGATCGACGGGATGATGCATGACGCAGCGATCTCGCGAGTTCTTGAGAGGGTGGCTGGAGTAGGTGGAGGTATGGGAGCTCAAAATTTGTACCCGAACGACTCCGAGCCAATAGAGCTGAGGTATTCCGAGGTATATCTAGTGTGGCGCCCAATACGGCTGAGTATTGGTTGGAGGCGACAGAGCGATTATAGACGATTTGGACCTGACTGCTGAGGAGAAACTGAAAGGGGTGGTGTCGCTTCTCCGCGATGAGTCATACCAGTGGTGGCTAACGGTTCGGGATGGTGCTACAGCTGATGATCTCACTTGGGAATATTTTAAGGCGGCATATCAGAAGAAGTATATTGGGACTAGATATATTGATGCACAGAGGAAGGCGTTTCTGAGGCTGGTTCAGGGGAATAAGTCCGTAGTAGAGTACGAGGCAGAATTCTTACGATTGAGCCGGTATGCTCGAGGTATCGTGGCTACGGAGCATAACGATGTGTCCGATTTGAGGACGGACTGAGGGATGACCTGAGATTGTTGATTGCTCCACAGCAGGAGCGGGAGTTTGTCGTGTTGGTAGAAAAGGCTAAGGTAGCCGAAGGGGTCAAGGAATCTGTGAGATAGAATGCGGACAAGAATAGACAAAAGAGAGGTTTTGGATCATCAGGGCCATCCGGGAATGTTCAAAAGAGACCTAGAGTTGATGGGTTACGAGGTCAGCAGGTTGTTACGGGAGGACAGTACCATACTTGTGCTCAGTGTGGAAAGATGCACCTAGGAGAGTGTTGGAAGAAGACAGGAGGATGTTTTAAGTGTGGGTCCAAGGATCACATGATTAGGGACTGTCCTATGAAAATAGACGGGAGCCGACCAATAAGTCAGGGTCTTAATCAGGCTGAAAGAGGTAGACAGCAACCACCGCGGGTCGTGGGTCCGATTCTTGAGGTAATGGTTTTGGAAGAGGTCGGGAACACCGCGAGGTGTTGGTAACACGCGAGGCAGACACCGGTTTGGTGTATGCATTAAATCGGAGGAGGATGGTGACGCACGGACGTCATAACCCAGACGTTCCTTATAGTGACAAGGTTTACTTTGCTTTAATTGATGTTGGCTCGACCCACTCATATGTTACATGTAGAGTAGTGAAACATTAGGTGTAACATCCGAATCGCCTATTAGGGAGATGATCAGTGAGCCCGTTAGGTCAAACGGTAGTGGTGAATAGGATATTTCGGAGTGTGCCTCTAGAGATTCAGGGGGTGGTATTTCCTGTCGACTTGATGGAACTACCTTTTGGGGAATTTGATCTCATTCTAGGTATGGATTGGCTAGTGGAACATCGGGCTAAATTGGATTGCGCAGCTAAGCGAATGGAGTTGAGGACTCCGGAGGATGAGGAGATAATTATGATGGGAGAAAGAAGAAATTATTTGGCTAATGTATTCTCCGCATTAAAGGCTGATAAGATGGTTCGGAAAGGGTGCAAGGCATTTTTGGCCTTCGTAAATGCTTTGGATGCAAAAGAAGAAGGAGTTAGTGGAGTAAGAACAGTAAGGGAATTCGGGGATGTCTTTCCGAAGGAGTCCTCTTGTTACCCCGAAGGGGAGGTGGAGTTCGAAATTGATTTACTACCAGGTACAGCTCCTGTGTCAATTGCTCCATACTGGATAGCACCAAAGGAGTTAGTAGAGCTTAAAGCCCAGATCCAAGAGTTACTCGATCGTGGGTTTATTCGACCTAGTGTGTCTCCATGGGGAGCACCGGTCCTATTCGTGAAGAAGAAGGGCGGGACTATGCGTATGTGCATAGATTACCGGCAGTTGAATAAGCTGACCATCAAGAACAAGTACCCATTGCCGAGGATGGATGACTTGTTCGATCAGCTTAAGGGGGCAGCGGTAATTTCCAAGATAGATCTACGGTCGGGATATCATCAGCTTAGGGTGAAGGAAATAGATATCCATAAGACAGTTTTTCGGACTAGATACGGGCATTATGAGTTCTTAGTAATGCCGTTCGGATTGATGAATGCCCCAGCTGCGTTTATGGATATGATGAATCGGGTTTTCCAACCCTACCTGGATCGGTTCGTCGTTGTGTTTATAGACGACATCCTAGTGTATTCCAAGTCTGAGGAAGAACATGATGAGCATCTCCGGGTGGTGTTGCGAGTGTTAAGGGAAAAGAAGCTATATGCCAAGTTCAGCAAGTGCGAATTTTGGCTGAAGAAAGTTATATTCTTAGGGCATGTGGTGTTTGTGGAAGGAATAAGGGTGGATCCTCGGAAGATTGAGGCAGTATTAGATTGGAAACCACCTAAGTCTGTGGCTAAGGTTCGTAGTTTCTTGGGGTTAGCAGGCTACTACAGGAGATTTGTTGAAGGGTTCTCGTCAATAGAAGCACCTCTGACGAAGTTGTTGAGAAAGGAGGTACCATTCGTATGGGCGAATAAGCAGTAGGAGAGTTTTTAGAAGCTTAAAAGAGTATTGACAGAGGATCCAGTTTTGATTCAGCCAAAAGCAGGCAAAGACTTCGTGGTGTATTGTGATGCTTCCCATACAGGATTGGGATGTGTCCTTATGCAAGACGGGAAGGTGGTCGCTTATGCGTCTCGGTAGTTGAGGCCACATGAGGTTAACTATCTGACGCATGAGTTGGAGTTGGCGGCGGTAGTATTTGCTCTAAAAGTGTGGAGGCACTACTTATATGGAGAAAGGTCGGTGATCTACACGGATCATAAGAGTCTGAAGTATCTAGTGACTCAGAAGGAGCTGAATTTGAGACAGCGAAGGTGGGTGGAGTTGTTGAAAGACTACGACTGTTCAATAAAGTATCACCCGGGCAAGGCAAATGTGGTGGCAGATGCCCTAAGTCGAAAAGTGGTGTCGGATCTGAGGGCGATGTTTGCACATCTTAGCCTTTATGAGGATGGAAGTTTGCTAGCGGAGTTGCAAGTGAAGCCAACATGGCTAAGTCAGGTAAAGGAGAAACAATTGGTAGATGGTGAACTAGTGCTAAGCTGCTACAAGTACAAAATGGGGAGTTGGAAGACTATGGTGTAAACGGTGAGGAGTCTTTGTGCTTTGGGGCAAGGTCTCGTATGTTAGAAGGATGAGGAGTTAAGGAAAAAATTCTTGAGAATCGCATAGTAGCCCTTATGCTATGCATCACGGAGGAAGTAAGTTATATAGGATTCTGGGATCGCTTTTGGTGGCTGGTCTTAAACGAGAAGTTACAGAATTTGTAGGGAAGTGCTTAACGTGTCAGCAGGTTAAGGCTGAACACCAAGTACCTTCGGGATTGCTTCAGCCGATAAAGATTCCGCAATGGAAGTGGGAGAGAATTACTATGGACTTCGTTAGTGGGCTTCCCCTTATGCCTACTAAGAAGGACTCGGTATGGGTGATAGTAGATTGGTTGACGAAGTTTGCACATTTCATACCAGTGCGGGTGGACTATTCCCTGCAGAGATTGGCAAAATTTTATGTAGCAAAAATCGTGAGGCTGCACAGAGTGCCGTGTCGATTATCTCGAATAGGGATCCGAGGTTTACATCTCGATTTTGAAAAGCACTACATCAAGCATTGGGGACGGGTTGGACTTGATCGGCATCCCATCCATGCATCGGACTACCAATCTGGCGGGTAATTCAAGTGCTAAAGGATATGTTGAGGGTTGCGTGATAGATTTCACGGAAGTTGGGATGAGTTCTTGCCTTTAGCGAAATTTATGCATACAATAACGCCTATCAAGCAAGTATTCGGATGGCACCGTATGAAGCGTCAGATGGAAGGAAGTGTCGCGATCCTACGTGTTGGATGTAATTGGGGAACGTCATGTTTTGGGTCCTGAGATTGTAGCAGAATCAGAAGAAAAGGTTAAGGCAATTTGGACACAGTTGAAGGAGGCATCTGACAGGCAGAAGGCATATATAGATCTTAAGCGGAAGGAGATAGAGTTTGCAGAAGGAGATCAAGTGTTTCTAAAAGTTTCACCATGGAAGAAGGTGATGAGATTTGGTCGCAAGGGAAAGTTGAGTCCCAGGTTTATAGGACCTTATCGGATTTTGAAGCGGGTTGGACCAGTAGCGTATCAGTTAGAGTTGCCTTAGGAGTTAGAGCAGATGCACGATGTGTTTCACGTTTCAATGCTACGTCGTTACTGATCAGGCCCATCTCATGTAATACCGGTTGAGGAGGTGGAGCTAAGACCAGATTTGTCCTATGAGAAAGAGCCGATTCAGATTCTAGAACGGGATGTGAAGGTGCTTAGGAGGAAATTAGTTCCTCTAGTCAAAGTGTTATGGCGTAACCATGAATCGGAAGAAGCTTCGTGGGAGCCAGAGGAAGCAATGCGACAGCAATACCCTCACTTATTTTAGCCAAGTAATTTTGAGGTCGAAATTATTTTAAGGGGGTAGAACTGTAATATTCAGGATTTAGGGGTTGTACATTTTCACTTAAATGTATGTGGTAGCATGCTTGTGTGTGAGTTGTATGTGTTTTGGGGGCTTCAGGAACCTTGGGATGTAGGTAGAAGCCTTAGAAAAATATTTGATTTTAAGCCTAAAAAAGGAACTAAGGGAGCTAGGCCTTAAGGAGTTTATTGTGTAGCTTAGGACACAAGTACTAAGCTGGTAAGGTGGCAAAGAGGCGCCACTTAGGGCCTTGTGAGGTGACTCCACAGGGAGTATGAAGGGACCTAGGTTCGAGCAGCAAGGGAAGCTTTTTGGAGCTTTTTTTTCGGCAAAGAGGTGTAGTGTTGGACGGCACAGGGACTTTGAATGTATGAGGTGTAGATTGGGTCCGATGACTTAAAGATTCGGCTAAGTAGGAGTGAAAAGGGGGATTTGGATGAGGGAAGAAGAGTTGGCTGGCAGAAGGACTTTGGAGGGGACATATTCGGTCATGCTTAGGGGGCTAGTACCTAAATTGTTTAAGGGGTTTTAGGAACACTTTAGTTTTCTTTTCCTCCTTAGTGTTGTGCCAAAAGTGGTAGTCGAGAACTTTCAAAACTTTTCTTTTGCATTAGCCGAATTTGAGAAGACCACTAGGTCACTTTCTTCTTCTATTTTCTTCTTCCATCTCTACCATCTTCAAAGTCAAACCTTTGCCAAATCTATCTCTAGTTAGCCAATCTTCCGGTAAGTACACTTCCTACTTCTCTTCTCTTCTTGACCGATTTGGTTAGTGCCAAATCTAGGAATCTAATCCCTCTTATTTTCTTTTGGCGAACCATGAAGGAGATCTTTGGGATTCTTATAAAGACGGTTGAAAGGTGATTTTTGGGATTTGAGATCCGAGGTAGCGTGAGGTAACATTCTACCAAGGGCCATTCTTGTAGATCTTATAATCAATCTTATTTGTCCCTCCTTGATATTTTTTCAATCGTTATTAATCGGGATCTTAACTCTTTTCTTGTTCCAAAATGGAGAGGTAGCCGAAATCCCTAACATCATTTAGGGGTGCCGAACGTTGGTGCTTGATAGCCGAATACTGTAGATCTTCGGGATTTGGCTAAGTGATTTAGGTAAGGGTTCTAGTGTTTCGGATCTGTTTCTTAATCATTCAAAATCGAAGGCTAATCGTTTGTGTGTATTAGTGGTTGGCCGATTGCAAGGGAAGTGTATCACGTAGTTTCGAGATTTCGTTGGAAACCAAATTGACATGAAGGTAAGATGATATCTCCATGCGACATATCCTTCGGGATTTCCAGTTGAGCTGAATAGACTTTTGGTTACTAACAAGTGTTGGCCGATTATAGGAAGGGGAAAGGCAAACGTTTCAGGATTTCGCTTAGATCTACGAATAGTCAGGTGTGTAACCCACCCTAAATTCCCGATTAATAATAATAATAATGTTACGTATATGTTAATAAGGCAATGAATGAATATGGCTAAGGGTGCCATTCAATGGTGCAGTGTATCCAGGTATGTACCCCTTAATACTCGTTAATAAAGTTTATGAACATTGATATGAAAATATGAGAAATATCGTTATGGCCATGGGGTGAGGTATATTGTATGATATTTGTATGATATGTATGTTGCATGGGCATATGGGTGATAATGATAAAGGGGAAGTGTTCTGGTGGTTTTTACCACATTATCTGGTGACTTGTGTCACATATTATGATTTTGGTGACTCTGTCACATTATCTGGTGGCTATGCCACGATTATAAGGGCGATGTGCAGTTGACTACAGTGACTACCTTCGATGGTGTGTAGCGGATGGAGGGTCGATTTAGTAATCCCCACGGTGTGATTGGCAGGTACGGGTGATGTGTAAAGGTTGGATATCTAGGTGGGTTTGGGTTGCATCATTGCCTAAATTTGCTACATGTGATCTAATATGCCTTAATCGTTTGGGAGTCTATGTTGGTTGTCACACACTGAGTCTGTTGACTCACCCTTCGTGGGCTAATATTTTGCAGATAACACTCAGTAGATGGACCGGATCGGCATGGACTTAGTGGTGGCCATGCTCATTTCGATTTTTTTAGTTATCTTATTATGTTTTTTTTTGGAAATTTATTTGGGTTTAGTTTTGTTGTAATAAGGCCATTACTATTTAACCTGCTTTTAAGTTTACGTTTTAATTTTTATTTCTGATAATGATCAACATTAAACAAGTGGTTAAACGATTTTTTTTCATAAAACAACTTCAAATGTTTTGACACCTAAACACCTACGATTTTCAACTTAACGTAAGCTCTAAAATTCGGCATTTCTTTAAACTTGTAATTTCTAAAGATGAAGATAACGTTCTAATACCAACTATGATAACAACATGGTTTTCAACTTGAGAATAGCCAAAATCTATTTTCTTCAAAACCACCAAGTTTTTCAAGATGACATAACAATATTTGACTACGTTTTACTCGAGAAACATGCCAGATCCGGTCCGGGCTTGTGGGTCGGGTTTAGGGTGTTTCAATTTGGTATCAGAGCCAGGTTCAAAACTCGACCTTGAGGGCTTTTGGGCCCAAAAATGTTTTTTTATTTAGAAATTGAGTTTTACAAAAGGATGAGCAGGTTTTCTGGCATGGCACCTGAGTCTCCGGCCCGAAGTCCACCAGGTAAGTACCTCTAATTATTGTGTGATATGTATGTGGGTATTACGGGATCGTAGATTAGTAAATTAGGAACTATTGAACTCTAAGATTAGCTTACTCCAACACAGAATTACATAAAATTTAAAGTCTAATCAAACAAACCTGTGAGTGAGTCACCGAGTTAAGGGTGTGGCAACCGTTGTGCGCATGTCTAGGATTGGATTCAGGGGGAGCTTGATATTTAAGCGGTCCTTGTGACTCACCTCCTCTCGCTTGAATCCTACCTAGTGCGTGAGTGACGGTTCACCCAACCAAGAGGACTTATTCACAAAGCTAAATTCAATAATTAAAACCCGAAAGGGACTAGCTACACTGTTTTATAAAAACCTTAGTTTTAAAATCACCGAAATACCCCTTTGATTTGTGAAAACTATTTTTGATTTTGAATTTTTTTTTGAAATATCCCTGGTTTACAAAATTACCGAAATACCCCCGGTTGGTAAAATCACTAAAATACCCTCAGTTTATAAAATTGCCATACTACCCTCAACTTTTATCAAAATATTCCCATTTTGTAAAAACACCAAAACCCCTATTTTATAAAAAATCAAGATACCCTGATTTGGGAAATTACCAAAATACCCCTATAGGACAAATTACAAAAATACCCCTGGGTTGGAACGAACGAAAATGTTCGTGTGGTGAGTGTGTGTAGTAGATACTATTAAATGAATGTGATTCTCTGAATTAGGGTAAAAAACTTGAAACGAAAACTCTGAAATGATCTAAAGAACTACCCCTAAACTCCTTTACATAAAACTTGTCCATGGGTAATCAGTGGAACGAAAGCTAATGAATAAAACTCTTTAAAGCAAATTAAATCGCGATCGTAGGCATGAGTTCTAGGGGACATGGTCGTAATGTGCGAGGGCGTGGTAGAGGCAGAATGACTATATTGGAACCCGTTAGGTCTGGTCAAGGGTCCAAGAATAGGATGCCACCACCACCACCACGGTGTTGAATATCGAGGATCGACGGGGATGATGCGATGATCGTATGACGATCTTGAAGTTCTTGAGAGGGTGGCTGGAGCGAGTTGAGGTATGGGAGCTCAAAATTTGTACCGGCGACTCGAGCCAATAGAGCCGAGGTATTCGAGGTATATCTCGGTGTGGCGCCAATCTGGTGAGTATTGGTTGGAGGCGACAAAGCAAATTATAGACGATTTGGACTGACTCACGAGGAGAAACTGAAAGGGGTGGTGTCGCTTCTCCACGATGAGTCATACCAGTGGTGGCTCACGGTTCGGGATGGTGCTACAGCTGATGATCTCACTTGGGAATATTTTAAGGCGGCATATCAGAAGAAGTATATTGGGACTAGATATATTGATGCACAGAAGAAGGCGTTTCTGAGGCTGGTTCAGGGGAATAAGTCCGTAGCAGACTACGAGGCAGAATTCTTACGATTGAGCCGATATGCTCAAGGTATCGTGGCTACGGAGCATAAACGATGTGTCTGATTTGAGGACGGACTGAGGGATGACCTGAGAATGTTGATTGCTCCACAGCAGGAGCGGGAGTTTGCCGTGTTGGTAGAAAAGGCTAAGGTAGCCGAAGGGGTCAAGGAATCTGTGAGACAAAATGCGGACAAGAATAGACAAAGAGAGGTTTTGGATCATCGTGGTCATCCGGGAATGTTCAAAAGAGGCCTAGAGTTGATGGGTCACGAGGTCGTGAGGTTATTACGGAGGACAAGATCTGTACTTGTGCTCAATGTGGAAAGATGCACCTAGGAGAGTGTTGGAAGAAGACAGAGGATGTTTTAAGTGTGGGTCCAAGGATCACATGATTATGGATCATCCCTATGAAAATGCATTTTGAGCCACCAATAAGTCGAGGTCTTAATCAGCCGAAGAGGTGGGCAATGAGCCACCGCAGGTCGTGGTCCGCTGGTAGAGGTAATGGTTTTGGAAGAGGTCAAGGAACACCGGACAGAGGTGTTGGTAACACGGAGGCGAGACAGCCAGGTTTGGTGTATCTGATTAAATCGGAGGAGGATGGTGGCGCACTGTCGCCATAACCTGACGTTCCTTATAGCTGACAAGGCTTACTTTGCTTTAATTGATGTTGGCTCGACCCACTCATATGTTACATGTAGAGTAGCTGAAACATTAGGTGTAACATCTGAACTGTCTGTTAGGGAGATGACTGTAGTGAGCTCGTTAGGTCAAACGGTAGTGGTGAATAGGATATTTCGGAGTGTGCCTCTAGAGATTCAGGGGGTGGTATTTCCTGTCGACTTGATGGAACTACCTTTTGGGGAATTTGATCTCATTCTAGGTATGGATTGGCTAGTGGAACATCGGGCTAAATTGGATTACGCAGCTAAGCGAATGGAATTGAGGACTCCGGAGGATGAGGAGATAATTGTGATGGGAGAAAGAAGAAATTATTTGGCTAATGTAGTCTCCGCATTAAAGGCTGATAAGATGGTTCGGAAAGGGTGCAAGGCTTTTTTGGCCTTCGTGAGTGCTTTCGATGCAAAAGAAGAAGGAGTTAGTGGAGTGAGAACAGTAAGGGAATTCGGAGATGTCTTTCCGAAGGAGCTGCCTAGGTTACCCCCGAACAAGGAGGTGGAGTTCAAAATTGATTTACTGTCGGGTACAGCTCCTATGTCAATTGCTCCATACCGGATAGCACCAAAGGAGTTAGTAGAGCGTAAAGCCCAGATCCAAGAGTTACTCGATCGTGGGTTTATACGACCTAGTGTGTCTCCATGGGGAGCACCGGTCCTATTCGTGAAGAAGAAGTACAGGACTATGCGTATGTGCATAGATTACCGGCAGTTGAATAAGCTGACCATCAAGAACAAGTACCCATTGCCGAGGATGGATGACTTGTTCGATCGACAAGGGCGTGTAATTTCAAGATAGATCTACGGTCGGGATATCATCAGCTTAGGGTGAAGGAAGCAGATATCCATAAGACAGCTTTTCGGACTAGATACGGGCATTATGAGTTCTTAGTAATGCCGTTCGGATTGATGAATGCCCCAGCTGCGTTTATGGATATGATGAATCGAGTTTTCCAACCCTACCTGGATCGGTTTGTCGTTGTGTTTATAGACGACATCCTAGTGTATTCCAAGTCCGAGGAAGAACATGATGAGTATCTCCGGTGGTGTTGCAGTGTTAAGGAAAAGAAGCTATATGCCAAGTTCAAAGAAGTGCGAATTTTGGTGAAGAAGGTTACATTTTTAGGGCATGTGGTGTCTGTGGAAGGAATAAGGGTGGATCCTCGGAAGATTGAGGCAAGATAGATTGGAAACCACCTAAGTCTGTGGTCGAGGTTCGTAGTTTCTTGGGGTTAGCGAGCTACTACAGGAGATTTGTTGAAGGGTTCTCGTCAATAGCGGCCTCGGACGGTTGTTGAGAAAGGAGGTACCATTCAGTATGGGCGAATAAGCAATTTGAGAGTTTTGGGAAGCTTAAAAGAGTATTGACAGAGGCTCGGCTTTGATTCAAATTAAAGCGAGCAAAGACTTCGTGGTGTATTGTGATGCTTCCCATACATGATTGGGATGTGTCCTTATACAAGACGAAAATGTGGTCACTTATGCGTCTCGACAATTGAGGCCACATGAGGTTAACTATCTGACGCATGACCTAGAGTTGGCGGCTGTAGTATTCGCTCTAAAAGTGTGGAGGCACTACTTGTATGGAGAAAGGTTGGTGATCTACTCGGATCACAAGAGTCTGAAGTATTTGCTCACTTAGAAGGAGCTAAATTTGAGACAGCGAAGGTGGGTGGAGTTGTTGAAAGACTACGACTGTTCAATAGAGTATCACCCGGGCAAGGCAAATGTGGTGGCAGATGCCCTAAGTCGAAAAGTGGTGTTGGATCTGAGGGCGATGTTTGCACATCTTAGCCTTTATAAGGATGGAAGTTTGCTAGCGGAGTTGCAAGTGAAGCCAACATGGCTAAGTCAGGTAAAGGAGAAACAATTGGTAGATGGTGAACTAGTGCTAAGCTGCTACAAGTACAAAATGGAGAGTTGGAAGACTATGGTGTAAACGGTGAAGGAGTGCTGTGCTTTCGGGGCAAGGTCTGTATGCCGAAGGATGAGGAGTTAAGGCAGAAAATTCTTCAGGAATCGCATAGTAGCCCTTATGCTATGCATCCTGGAGGAAGTAATTTATATAGTGATCTACGGGATCAGTTTTGGTGGCCTGGTCTTAAACGAGAAGTTACAAAATTTGTAGGGAAGTGCTTAACGTGTCAGCAGGTTAAGGCTGAACACCAAGTACCTTCGGGATTGCTTCTGCCAATAAAGATTCCACAATGGAAGTGGGAGAGAATTACTATGGACTTCGTTAGTGGGCTTCCCCTTACGCCTACTAAAAAGGACTCAGTATGGGTGATAGTAGATCGGTTGACGAAGTTTGCACATTTCATACCAGTGCGAGTGGACTATTCCCTGCAGAGATTGGCAAAATTGTATGTAGCAGAAATCGTGAGGCTGCACGGAGTGCCGGTGTGGATTATCTCGGATAGGGGTCCGAGGTTTACATCTCGATTTTGAAAAGCACTACATCAAGCATTGGGGACGGTGTTGGACTTCAAGATCGGCATTCCATCCGCAATGGACGGCTAATCTGAGCGGGTAATTCAAGTGCTAGAGGATATGTTGAGGGGTTGCGTGATAGATTTCACAGGAAGTTGGGAGGAGTTCTTGCCTTTAGCGGAATTTGCGTACAATAACAGCTATCAAGCAAGTATTCAGATGGCACCGTATGAAGCGCTGTATGGAAGGAAGTGTCGCACTCCTACGTGTTGGACAGAATTGGGGGAACGTCATGTTTTGGGTCCGGAGATTGTAGCAGAATCGGAAGAAAAGGTTAAGGTAATTCGGACACGGTTGAAGGAGGCATCTGGCAGGTAGAAGTCATATGCAGATCTTAAGTGGAAGGAGATAGAGTTTGCAGAAAGAGATCAAGTGTTTCTAAAAGTTTCGCCATGGAAGAAGGTGATGAGATTTGGTCGCAAGGGAAAGTTGAGTCCCAGGTTTATAGGACCTTATCGGATTTTGAAGCGGGTTGGACCAGTAGCGCATCAGTTAGAGTTACCTTCGGAGTTGGAGCAGATGCACGATGTGTTTCACGTTTCTATGCTACGTCGTTACCGATCAGACCCATCTCATGTAATACCGGTTGAGGAGGTGGAGCTAAGACCAGATTTGTCCTATGAGAAAGAGCCGATTCAGATTCTAGAACGGGATGTGAAGGTGCTTAGGAGGAAATTAGTTCCTCTAGTCAAAGTGTTATGGCGTAACCATGAATCGGAAGAAGCTTCGTGGGAGCCAGAGGAAGCAATGCGACAGTAATACCCTCACTTATTTTAGCCAGGTAATTTCGAGGTCAAAATTATTTTAAGGGGGGTAGAACTGTAAATGTATGTGGTAGCATGCTTGTGTGTGATTTGTATGTGTTTTGGGGGCTTCAGGAACCTTGGGATGTAGGTAGAAGCCTTAGAAAAATATTTGATTTTAAGCCTAAAAAGGGAACTAAGGGAGCTAGGCCTTAAGGAGTTTATTGTGTAGCTTAGGACACAAGTACTAAGCTGGTAAGGTGGCAAAGAGGCGCCACTTAGGGCCTTGTGAGGTGACGCCACAGGGAGTATGAAGGGACCTAGGTTCGAGCAGCAAGGGAAGCTTTTTAAAGCTTTTATTTTTCGGCAAGGAGGTGCAGTGTTGGACGGCACAGGGACTTTGAATGTATGAAGTGTAGATTGGGTCTGACAGCTTAAAGATTCGGCTAAGTAGGAGTGAAAAGGGGGATTTGGATGAGGGAAGAAGAGTTGGCTGGCAGAAGGACTTTGGAGGGGACATATTCGGTCATGCTTAGGGGGCTAGTGCCGAAATTGCTTTAGGGGTTTTAGGAACACTTTAGTTTTCTTTTCCTCCCTTAGTGTTGTGCCAAAAGTGGTAGTCAGAGAACTTTCAAAACTTTTCTTTTGCATTAGCCGAATTTAAGAAGACCACTAGGGTCACTTTCTTTTTCTATTTTCTTCTTCCATCTCTACCATCTTCAAAGCCGAAACCTTTGCCAAATCTATCTCTAGTTAGCCGAATCTTCTGGTAAGTACACTTCCTACTTCTCTTCTCTCCTTGACTGATTTTGTTAGTGCCGAAATCTAGGAATCAAATCCCTCTTATTTTCTTTTGGCCGAACCATGAAGGAGATCTTTCGGGATTCTTATAGCCGACGGTTGAAAGGTGATTTTTCGGATTTGAGATCCAAGGTAAGCAGGAGGTAACATTCGGCCAAGGGCCATTCTTGTAGATCTTATAATCTGAATCTTATTTGTCCCTCCTTGATATTTCTTCAATCGTTATTAATCGGGATCTTAACTCTTTTCTTGTTCCAAAATGGAGAGGTAGCCGAAATCCCTAACATCACTTAGGGGTGCCGAACGTTGGTGCTTGATAGCCGAATACTGTAGATCTTCAGGATTTGGCTAAGTGATTTAGGTAAGGGTTCTAGTGTTTCGGATCTGTTTCTTAATCATTCAAAATCAAAGGCTAATCGTTTGTGTGTATTAGTGGTTGGCCGATTGCAAGGGAAGTGTACCACGTAGTTTCGAGATTTGGTTGGAAACCAAATCGACATAAAGGTAAGATGATATCTCCATGCGACATATCCTTCGGGATTTCCAGTTGAGTCGAATAGGCTTTTGGTTACTAACAAGTGTTGGCCGATTATAGGAAGGGGAAAGGCAAACGTTTCAGGATTTTGCTTAGATCTACGAATAGTCAGGTGTGTAACCCACCCTAAATTCCCGATTAATAATAATAATAATAATAATAATAATAATAATAATAATAATAATGTTATGTATATGTTAATAAGGCAATGAATGAATATGGCTAAGGGTACCATTCAATGGTGCAGTGTATCCAGGTATGTACCCCTTAATACTCGTTAATAAAGTTTATGAACATTGATATGAAAATATAAGAAATATCGTTATGGCCATGGGGTGAGGTATATTGCATGATATTTGTATGATATGTATGTTGCATGGGCATATGGGTGATAATGATGAAGGGAAGTGTTACGTGGTTTTACCACATTATCCGGTGACTTGTGTCACATATTATGAATCGGTGACTCTGTCACATTATCCGTGGCTATGCCACGATTATAAGGGCGATGTGCGCTTAGTCGCAGTGATCGCTTTCGATGGTGTGTAGCGGATGGAGGTCGATTTAGTAATCCCCACGGTGTGATTGGCAGTGCGGGTGATGTGCGAGGTTGGATATCTAGGTGGGTTTGGGTTGCATCATTGCCTAAATTTGCTATATGTGATCTAATATGCCTTAATCGTTTGGGAGTCTATGTTGGTTGTTACACACTGAGTCTGTTGACTCACCCTTCGTGGGCTAATATTTTGCAGATAACACTCAGTAGATGGACCGGGTCAGCATGGACTTAGTGGTGGCCATGCTCAGCTCAGTTTTTTTTCGGGTTATCTTATTATGTTTTTTTTGGAAATTTATTTCGAGTTTAGTTTTGTTGTAATAAGGCCATTACTATTTAACTGTTTTAAGTTTACGTTTTAATTTTTATTTCTGATAACGATCAACATTAAACAAGTGGTTAAACGATTTTTTTCATAAAACAACTTCAAATGTTTTGACACCTAAACACCTACGATTTTCAACTTAACGTAAGCTCTAAAATTCGGCATTTCTTTAAACTTGTAATTTCTAAAGTATGAAGATAACGTTCTAATACCAACTATAATAACAACACGATTTTCAACTTGAGAATAGCCCAAATCTATTTTCTTCAAAACCACCAAGTTTTTCAAGATGACATAACAAGATTTGACTACATTTTACTCGAGGAGCATGCCAGATCCGGTCAGGGCTTGTGGGCCGGGTTTAGGGTGTTTCAATTTGGTATCAGAGCCAGGTTCAAAACTCGACCTTGAGGGCTTTTGGGCCCAAAAACATTTTTTTATTTAGAAATTGAGTTTTACAAAAGGATGAGCAGGTTTTCTGGCATGGCACCTGAGTCTCCGGCCCGAAGTCTACCAGGTAAGTACCTCTAATTATTGTGTGATATGTATGTGGGTATTACGGGATCGTAGATTAGCTTACTCCAACACATAATTACATAAAATTTAAAGCCTAATCAAACAAACACGTGAGTGAGTCACCGAGTTAAGGGTGTGGCAAACTGCTGTGTGCATGTCTAGGATTGGATTAGGGGAGCTTGGTATTTAAGCGCCTTAGTGACTCACCTCCTCTCGCTTGAATCCTACAGTGCGTAGGTGACGGCTCACCCTAACCAAGAGGACTTATTCACAAAGCAAATTCAATAATTAAAACCCGAAAGGGACTAGCTACACTGCTTTATAAAACCTTAGTTTTAAAATCACCAAATACCCTTTGATTTGTAAAAACTATTTTGATTTTGAAAATTTTTTGAAATATCCCCATTTACAAAATTACCAAATACCCTCGTTCATAAAATCACTAAAATACCCTCAGTTTATAAAATTGCCATACTACCCTCAACTTTTATCAAAATATTCCTATTTTGTAAAAATACCAAAAACCCATATTTTGTAAAATATCAAGATACCCTGATTTGGGAAATTACCAAAATACCCCTATAGGATAAATTACGAAAATACCCCTGGGTTAGAACGAACGAAAATGTTTGAGTGGTGAGTGTGTGTAGTAGATACTATTAAATGAATGTGATTCTCTGAATTAGGGTAGAAAACTTGAAATGAAAACTCTGAAATGATCTAAAGAACTACCCCTAAACTCCTTTACATAAAACTTGTCCATGGGTAATCAGTGGAACGAAAGCTAATGAATAAAACTCTTTAAAGCAGATTAAATCGCGATCGTAGGCATGAGTTCTAGAGGACATGGTCGTAATGTGCGAGGGCGTGGTAGAGGCAGAATGACTGTATCGGAACCCGTTAGGTCTGGTCAAGGGTTCGAGAATAAGATGCCACCACCACCAGCTACTGGCGTTGAATATCAGGATCAGACGTGGGATGATGCAGTATCGTAGGCGATGCTGTGAGTTCTAGAGAGGGTGGCTGGAGCAGGTGGAGGTATGGGAGCTCAAAAATTTGTACCCGAGTGACTCCGAGCCAATAGAGCTGAGGTATTCCGAGGTATATCTAGTGTGGCGCCCAATACGACTAAGTATTAGTTGGAGGCGACAGAGCGAATTATGGACGATTTGGACCTAACTGCTGAGGAGAAACTGAAAGGGGTGGTGTCGCTTCTCCGCGATGAGTCATACCAGTGGTGGCTCACGGTTCGGGATGGTGCTGCAGCTGATGATCTCACTTGGGAATATTTTAAGGCGGCATATCAGAAGAAGTATATTGGGACTAGATATATTGATGCACAGAAGAAGGCGATTCTGAGGCTGGTTCAGGGGAATAAGTTCGTAGCGGAGTGCGAGGCAGAATTCTTACTATTGAGCCGATATGCTCGAGGTATCGTGGCTATGGAGCATGAACGATGTGTCCGATTTGAGGACGGGCTGAGGGATGACCTGAGATTGTTGATTGCTCCACAGCAGGAGCGGGAGTTTGCCGTGTTGGTAGAAAAGGCTAAGGTAGCCGAAAGGGTCAAGGAATCTGTGAGACAGAATGCGGACAAGAATAGACGAAAGAGAGGTTTTGGATTATCAAGGTCATCCGGGAATGTTCAAAAGAGTCCTAGAGTTGATGGGTCACGAGGTCAGCAGGTTATTACGGGAGGACAGTACCGTACTTGTGCTCAGTGTGGAAAGATACACCTAGAAGAGTGTTGGAAGAAGACAGGAGGATGTTTTAAGTGTGGGTCCAAGGATCACATGATTAGGGACCGCCCTATGAAAATGCACGGGAGCCACCAATAAGTCAAGGTCTTAATCAAAGCTAGAAGAGGTGGACAATGACCACCATGGGTCGTGGGTCCGGTTGGCGAGGTAATGGTTTTGAAGAGGTCGGGAACACCGGCGAGGTGTTGGTAACACTGAGGCGAGACAATAGGGTTTGGTGTATCTGATTCGTCGGAGGAGGATGGTGGCCTTGCCGGACGTCATAACCAAAGACGTTCCTTATAGCCGACAAGGCTTACTTTGCTTTAATTGATGTTGGCTCGACCCACTCATATGTTACATGTAGAGTAGTTGAAACATTAGGTGTAACATCCGAATCTGCTTGTTAGGGAGATGATCAGAGTGAGCAGTTAGGTCAAACGGTAGTGGTGAATAGGATATTTGGTGTACCTCTAGAGATTCGAGGGGTGGTATTTCCTGCCGACTTGATGGAACTACCTTTTGGGGAATTTGATCTCATTCTAGGTATGGATTGGCTAGTGGAACATCGGGCTAAATTGGATTACGCAGCTAAGCGAATGGAGTTGAGGACTCGGAGGATGAGGAGATAATTGTGATGGGAGAAAGAAGAAATTATTTGGCTAATGTAGTCTCGCGTTAAGGGCGATAAGATGGTTCAAAAGGGTGCAAGGCATTTTGGCCTTCGTGAGTGCTTTGGATGCAAAAGAAGAAGGAGTTAGTGGAGTGAGAACGAGAAGGAATTCGTGGATGTCTTTCCAAGGAGTCTGCTGGTTACCCCGAATAGGGAGGTAGAGTTCAAAATTGATTTACTATCTGCATGCGACTCACGTGTCAATTGCTCCATACCGGATAGCACCAAAGGAGTTAGTAGAGCTTAAAGCCCGGATCCAAGAGTTACTCGATCGTGGGTTTATTCAACCTAATGTGTCTCCATGGGGAGCACCTTATCCTATTCGTGAAGAAGAAGGACGGACTATGCGTATGTGCATAGATTACCGGCGATTGAATAAGTCGACCATCAAGAACAAGTACCCATTGCCGAGGATAGATGACTTGTTCGATCGACAAAAGGGCATTGTATTTTCCAAGATAGATCTACGGTCGAGATATCATCAGCTTAGGGTGAAGGAAGCAGATATCCATAAGACAGCTTTTCAGACTAGATACGGGCATTATGAGTTCTTAGTAATGCCGTTCGGATTGACGAATGCCCCAGCTGCATTTATGGATATGATGAATCGGGTTTTCCAACCCTACCTGGATCGGTTCGTCGTTGTGTTTATAGACGACATCCTAGTGTATTCCAAGTCTGAGGAAGAACATGATGAGCATCTCCGGGTGGTGTTGCGAGTGTTAAGGGAAAAGAAGCTATCTGCCAAGTTCAGCAAGTGTGAATTTTGGCTGAAGAAAGTTACATTCTTAGGGCATGTGGTGTTTGTGGAAGGAATGAGGGTGGATCCTCGGAAGATTGAGGCAGTATTAGATTGGGAACCACCTAAGTCTATGGCTGAGGTTTGTAGTTTCTTGGGGTTAGCAGGCTACTACAGGAGATTTGTTGAAGGGTTCTCGTCAATAGCAGCACCTCTGACGAAGTTGTTGAGAAAGGAGGTACCATTCGTATGGGCGAATAAGTAGCAGGAGAGTTTTGAGGAGCTTAAAAGAGAATTGACAGAGGCTCCAGTTTTGATTCAGCCGAAAGCAGGCAAAGACTTCATGGTGTATTGTGATGCTTCCCATACAGGATTGGGATGTGTCCTTATGCAAGATGGGAAAGTGGTCGCTTATGCGTCTCGGCAGTTGAGGCCACATAAGGTTAACTATCCGACGCATGACCTGGAGTTGGCGGCGGTAGTATTCGCTCTAAAAGTGTGGAGGCACTACTTGTATGGAGAAAGGTCGGTGATCTACACGGATCACAAGAGTCTGAAGTATCTGCTGACTCAGAAGGAGCTAAATTTGAGACAGCGAAGGTGGGTGGAGTTGTTGAAAGACTACGACTGTTCAATAGAGTATCACCCGGGCAAGGTAAATGTGGTGGCAGATGCCCTAAGTCGGAAAGTGGTGTTGGATCTGAGGGCAATGTTTGCACATCTTAGCCTTTATGAGGATGGAAGTTTGCTAGGGGAGTTGCAAGTGAAGCCAACATGGCTAAGTCAGGTAAAGGAGAAACAATTGGTAGATGGTGAACTAGTGCTAAGCTGCTAAAAGTACAAAATCGGGAGTTGGAAGACTATGGTGTAAACGCTGAGGGAGTGCTGTGCTTTCGGGGCAAGGTCTGTATGCCGAAGGATGAGGAGTTAAGGTAGATTATTCTTCAGGAATCGCATAGTAGCCCTTATGCTATGCATCCTGGAGGAAGTAAGTTATATAGGGATCTACGGGATCAGTTTTGGTGGCCTGGTCTTAAACGAGAAGTTACAGAATTTGTAGGGAAGTGCTTAACGTGTCAGCAGGTTAAGGCTGAACACCAAGTACCTTCGGGATTGCTTCTGCCGATAAAGATTCCGCAATGGAAGTGGGAGAGAATTACTATGGACTTCGTTAGTGGGCTTCCCCTTACGCCTACTAAGAAGGACTCAGTATGGTTGATAGTAGATCGGTTGACGAAGTTTGCACATTTCATACCAGTGCGGGTGGACTATTCCCTGTAGAGATTGGCAAAATTGTATGTAGCAAAAATCGAGAGGCTGCACGGAGTGCCAGTGTCGATTATCTCGGATAGGGATCTGAGGTTTACATCTCAATTTTGAAAAGCACTACATCAAGCATTGGGGACCAGGTTGGACTTCAGTACGGCCAAAGTAGATGGACCGGGTCGGCAGGGACTTAGTGGTGGCCATGCTCAACTTAGTTTTTTTTCGGGTTATCTTATTATGTTTTTTTTTTTGGAAATTTATTTCAGGTTTAGTTTTGTTGTAATAAGGCCATTACTATTTAACTGTTTTAAGTTTACGTTTTAATTTTTATTTCTGATAACGATCACCATTAAACAAGTGGTTAAACGATTTTTTTCATAAAACAATTTCAAATGTTTTGACATCTAAACACCTACGATTTTCAACTTAACGTAAGCTCTAAAATTTGGCATTTCTTTAAATTTGTAATTTCTAAAGTATGAAGATAACGTTCTAATACCAACTATAATAACAACACGATTTTCAACTTGAGAATAGCCCAAATCTATTTTCTTCAAAACCACCAAGTTTTTCAAGATGACATAACAAGATTTGACTACGTTTTACTCGAGGAGCATGCCAGATCCGATCAAGGCTTGTGGGCCGGGTTTGGGTTGTTTCAATAGGTCAACGAGACCTTAATCATACTTCAGAATAGGGTCGGGACTAAATCGAACACTTAGAAAATTTTCAAAAATTCAAGCATTCATCAACACTATTGAGGTCACATGCCCGTGTAGGTAGGCCATGTGCCTCACATGGCCACCAGGCACACCTATGTGGCTAGGCCATGGCAAAACAGAGTATGCATACTGACTTTTCCACACGGCCACTATACACGCCCATGTACCTTGGCCGTGTACTCTTAGGCTATGTACTGACTTATTAACACGGCTACTAGGCACGTCCATGTGGCAGGACAGTGCACCCATAGGCTGGCTACTGACTTAATCCCATGGTCACTAGGCACGCCCGTGTGCCATGATCGTGTAGACAAAACAGGCCATTTGCAAGGCCAAAGTGCCACCTTTACTTGGGTCATACCTACAAGCAATGTACCTATCTATTTCATGTACAATTAACAACCAAAAACATATCAAATGATCAACAATTCTCTACATTCAATCTCATTTATAATCATGCCAACTTGCACAACTAAATCACATATATCTATAAGCATGGTCTAACCACATTTACCCTTCGTAGAACATTCTTTTGATCAAACATGCATACTCATAGTACATTCATATACTTACCATAGTTTGACCATTTCATTTGCTATTAAACCATACCAAACTTGCATCATGTATCATTTATACCCATGCATATTACCAACACTTGTCTAGCCACATCTCATGGCTATATTATACACATTTCAAATATAATCCAAGGTGACTAGCCTATACATGCCATATCTAGCTATATACATTTCCAAAAGATACCAAAATGAGCTTAGGTAGTGTGATGATGATCCTCGACTGTCCCGAGCCTTTAATAGCTTTGACGATCTATAAAACAGAGCAAACACACATAGAGTAAGCTTTCAAAAGCTTAGTAAGCCATATACAAATAAACTTTGCATATAATACACATAACTATTTTGATACATTGACATTTATAGTTCTCATAACAAATTCATCCCATATTCTTTGGCTTATATGCTTAGCCATATCATACCACATTTATCAACTAAAATATCACATATACACATGACTTATTCAAACATATCTTCATAGATCATTTCATCTTTTCATTTCACATATTCATCATAGTAAGTTCATATAGATACTTAACTTTCATACACACTTAGTGTACATATCAAATGTACCTAAAACGGATATACAGATCACATAATCGTTCGTATCTTAGATTTTCCCGTTGAACCATAAGGAATCTAATAGGATACTCAGAATGCTTAGAATAGTTGTACAATGCCAACATCCCAGACGAGGTCTTACATATAACATCCCATACCCGAGTTTGATGCTAAGACTGGATACGAGACATTACCATGCTTGAACTCACTTAAAACATGTAATTACAAGCTATAAAATTTTGTTTCGAATTAATAACTTCTCTCTTAGTCTAATCATATGTTTCATGGGCCTACGAGGCCTTAAACACGTACCTAGAAACTTTTGAAACTCAAATGAAAACTTTTCCTTAAAACAGGGGTCACACACCCATGTGACTTGGGACACACCCGTGTACCCCTAACACATGCCCATGTCTTCCACCCGTGGTCGACACTGACTAATTACACATAGCCTTGACACGTCCGTGGATGTAAATCGTGTGCTATACCTTAATATACTGACTTATTCACACGGTTTGGGGCACACACCCATGTTCTAACTGTGTATCACACACGGCCTAAACAAACGACCGTGGGATTTGCCCTGTCCTATTCTGACTTAAAACACTAATGTGCAGGGTATGCATGGCCTAGACACGCGTCTGTGTGTCTAATCGTGTGGGCACATAGAAGGTAATTACCAAGCCAATTGCCACCCTGAAATCAAGACCAAACTCATGCTCAATTCAATACATTTTTCATAAACATTACTACACGCTTCATTGATCTCAATAAACATACAAACTTAGTCAATTTTGGCCAATCACTTAGCCATATACAAAAGAATAATAAACTTAATAGCCAACACTTTGGCTCTTCTTAGAACATATTCTCAAAATGAAATGCTTCCTATACATGCCATTCTTAGTAAAATAACTTGGCTATACCAAAATAGCGATTGATAGTGTGCTCTGAACTCCGATGACGTTGATCCACGAGATTGGCTTGGCGGAACTACATAGAAAGAAAGAATAAAAAACATGAGCATTTAGCTTAGTAAGTTTGCATATAATGCACATAGCAACATACTTGATTAATATAAACCATTTGACATAAACAATGGTATCATAGATTTCAGCTATAAAGCTTACTTACTCATATTGATTCTTACATATCACATGATACTTACTAGTCTCATCCCCGTGGGATAATAAGGTACCTATGTCACTTGATCATATTGATCAGTATACTTTATCTTGATAATCATAATCTTTCATTTATCATTCATAACATGAATAATATTCATTTCCAACTTGATAATAGCTTTGCTTACTTATCTTTCTTGTCATCTAATTTTAACTTTACTCATTTGCCCGATGAATTTCTGCGAATAACCGAGGATACTAAATCTCTTCCCACGAACTTGATACCAATGCCATACCCTAGATATGGTCTTACATGGAATATCTCATCTTGGTTTCGAGGCCATGTCTTGACATGGACTTATATGAAGTCTTTCTTGTTCTCACCAATGCCATGCCTTGGCTTGGACTTACATGGGATCTCTTTCTCTTGATAGCTTTTCAATGCCAAGCTTGCCTTGGACTTACATGATATCTGTTCAATAACAAGCTTGCCTTGGACTTACATATCAATCTGTTCAATGCCAAGCTTGCTGTAACATCCAAAAATTTGAGTATTTATATGATGCATGTTTTGGTGCTTAACTTGTGTACAATTAAAATTTTGCATGTTTAGTATAGTCTTGAGAAGACTTGAGAATTATTCAGAATTTTGAATAAATTTAGTAATGAGTAATTAATTGAAGTGGATCAAGTGACTTTGAGGTTTAAGTAAGTTTAAGTGTCAAAAACTAGCATAAGATGAGCTAGGAGCAAGGTGGTGTTGGCGCATGTATGTTTGCTTGAGGGAAAAGGTTCGAATCCTTAGATGTGCATTGAGTTTTGTTTTTATTTTGTTTCCCCTTTCAATGTGTCAGTCATGGATAAGGTTAAAAGGTGAGTTGGATAACATTTTTCACAAGAAGACCAAAGGAAAAAGGTAAGTAAAAGTTTAAGGAAAAGAATCTCATTATTTAATGTGATAGGGAAACATAAGGCATGACTTAAGGGCTTTGTTTTGGAAGCTTTGAATGGCCAATTGTCCATGAACATGGACGTTTTGTGGACTAAAGAGGGAGCCAAATTTTGGTAGTAAGTTTTTGGAAAAGTTGGTAGCTTGAGAGAATTTTTCATTTTGGTCATTTTGCTCTCCCAAAAACAATTTTTTCTCTCATCTTTTCCTCTTGGCTGAATGTGCTTGTGTTAGGAGGAAAACCATCTTTGATTTGTTTCTTTTGACCATTTGGTCATTTTTGTTAATCACTCAAGTATCACATTTGGTGTTCTCATTTAGTGCCTAAAACATCAAACACAAACAACATTTTCTTTCTCCTCTTTCTTGGCCGAATGCACCATTGTTTCAAACTCTCTTCCTTTGCTTTTCTTTTATCTTGAAAATTTAATCATAAACCTCTCATCCTCATTTTCTTCCTTTCATCATTTTAATTTTCTTTTCAAACATACTTTCAACATTTTCTTCTCCCTTGGCCAAATGTTAGACTACCTCCATAGCCAAATCATTCCTTTCTCTCCTTTGTTTTAGCATAGCTGAATCTTCCATTCTCCATAACATCTATTTTCAATCATTTTTATTCTATTCAAACTTTGGATCATCGGTAAGTATCATTTCTTTGTCTTTTCTCTTGTTATTTGGTCACTATGGTCGAATGTTAGAATGTCTTTGGAAGAGACTTTTTGATCGATTAACCGACCTTTTATTCAAACGTTTCTTTCGTTATTCTTAGTGAATTGTGGAAAGGTCGAATCATCATCTTTTCGGAGAAATCTTGAAGTTCATTTAAGATTTGATAATAACGTACAAAGGATTCTCTTGAGATTATTCAGAATATTAAGGTAAGCCGAGTACACTCTTTTAAGTCATTAGTCTTAAGATTTTCGATATATTGTTAGGACTAATGATTCCTTGTCTTTGAAGACAATCAAGATAGGGACGAAAAGGGGTGTTAATAGTGTTCGGAAGAGGGGTGGTTCCATTATCCCCCCTAAATTCAAGAGAAGGACTATTTTGGGAATCCGAGACTTTCCACCAGGTTGTGGACCCTCATCCGGCGAAAATTAATTATTCGAAGTCGTACGTACTCCCGAGCCATTGTTTATTCGTGGTTCTGAACCTTTGATCGGAGAGAAATCACAAATAATTATTGTTCGAGATTTCGAGGGTAAGGATCTAGATCGATAATCATTAGAATAGTTTTATATTAAATATTAGTGTTCTAATTCATCGTGATGTGTGTTTCGATATCGACGAGCGGGAAAGTGTACTTCTCACCGTAATCAGGTGTGTAACTTTACACTTATCTCTTGAGTTATACCATATCGTAAGCATTATAATAAAAATTGCAAATCTGGTGAGATTGAAAAATACGTTATACAAATTCTTTTATGTGAATTCATGAAAACAAAAATCGAGGATTGGAAAATTACAGATTTGCCCTTAATGGGTCATTTTGTGAAAGAAAGTGATATTTTGGGCCATGTGAAAATTTTGATTAATTGGCCAAGTGTGAAAATTGTGAAAAGGCCTCATATGTTAAATGGGCCAAATTACGAAATGTCCCCATGGACTGAATTATGAAAATACCCTTTTATGGGCCAAATTGAAATATGTGATTTTATGGGCCAAATTGAAATATGTGATTTTATGGGCCAAATTGAAATATGTCGTTATATGGGCCAAAATGCTATTTTGACTAATGGGCCAAATTGATAAATTGTAATATGGGTTTTTATAGAAATTTACTTTGCAAGTATTTTGTTATACATAAACATGATTGCATGGGTTGGGATAATTGATGAAGAGAAGAAAGGCCTGATGCCAAAATTCTAGATAGGTGACTCTGTCACGATGGCCTAATGCCCAAAATCTAGATCGGTGGTTCTACCACAATTATTTAAATGGCCTGTTGCCACAAATATTATAATTGGCTTTAAGCCTACTATTGGTGTGTTGGCGGGGTGGGTTGACTTGATCCCAGTGTGTGATGGTTGGTATGGGTGGTGTGTAGCGGATGGAAATTAGGCTTGGTTAGGAATTGCATATTACATGCATTATTATTTTATACCTGATTTATAAATATTTACATTTGCAAAATGAGCTCAAGCCCAATTATATGTTTATATGGTTTTGGCCCAATGGATCCGATAAGTGGGTTACACATTGAGTTCTAAGTAACTCACCCCATTTCTTACCTTTCTCGTAATAATAATTGATGGAGACTTGGGTGGAGATGACTTCGTGGAAGCTATACTACAAATGGTGGTTTATAAAACTTTAAGATTTCTTTAATAATTTTATTAAGTACTTTTTTTATGGCGATGTAATAAGGCCTCTTAAATTATGGATTTTATTATGTGGATGGATTTATTATGTTTTTAGTTTTACTAAGTTGGATTGATTTAGTTTTCATAAATGTTTTTTTTCTAAAACTTTCGTATAAAATAAAGGTTTTTCTTAAATATCACTAAAATTTAGGAAATTATTTTAAAACTTTTCGATGAAATATTTTGACTAAATAAATCCAAAGTTTTAATCAATTACTACTCTATAGATCAAATGATAAATTCTTGTGTTTTTAATTATGATTTTCAATAAACTTCGATTTTCGATAAAGTCATTCTCTTAATCGCTTTGAAGATTTGATTCCTACATCGTTAATGATTTGAATGTACGTTTAATTTGTGTGGCATGCCAAAATTCAAGCTTAATGCATAGGCCGGGTTTGGGGTGTTACACTTGCCTTGGACTTACATGATATCTGTTCAATGCCAAACTTGCCTTGGACTTACATGATATCTGTTCAATTCCAAGTTTGCCTTGGACTTACATGATAACTTGTTCAATGCCAAGCTTGCCTTGGACTTACATGATAACTTGTTCAATGCCAAGCCTGCCTTGGAATTACATGATATCTATGCTTGATTGCCGATGCCATGCCTTGGCTTGGTCTTATATGGACTTTCTTATCTCATGTGGTAGATCGAGTATCTTGGGAAATTCATCTTCAATTGGGACTTGCTCATACTTAATCTCATTGATTTCTTTGTTTAACATAACATTAAACATTCCATGAAAATAGTGTACATTATACTAAGCAATTCAATGATAAAGATCATAAAGCTTAGAAATCATACAAACTTACCTCAATATACAAAATGTATGTAGATATACAGTTTAGTCCTCGACTTTGTTCTTGCCTCGGTTTCAATCCGGACTTCATTTTTCTTGATCTATAATCATAAATAGATCATTTAATAATCACATTGACTAAATTGACTCATTACTCATACTTTGGCAAAATTATTATTTTTCCCCTATACTTTCTCATATTTGCACTTTGGCCCAAAGGCTCGTAAAATAATTCTCATTAAACTTTCTTAAACTTCATGCTTAGCTGATTCATTTTCTCTACTATAACAATCATCAATTCTCACTATTTCTAGTATGAATGAGCAATTTTCATGACTATTACAAATTAGTCCATACTATCATTTTTCATGAAATTCACTTAGCAAAAGATGTTTATCTAACATTAAACTCTCATAAACTTCCATAAAACATCATTTAACATGGATGTCATTCATGGGTAAATTTTTGAACATGCATCCTAGCTCATTTTAAGCTAAAAATAGCTAATTCATAATACGATAACTTAAAAAATACGAAGAATATTAAAAATAGGGCTAAGATGAACTTACTAGCAAGCTTGAAAAAAATGAAGAACACTAGCTATGGAGTCTCCAAATTTTTGGCAATGTGAGGAAGAAGATGAATAGATTTTTATCATCTTTTTCCTATTTTAATCATTTATTAAATAAATGACTAAAATGCCCTTCTCTTTAAAAATTTCTATTTTGCTAACTCATGTCTAATTTTGTCCAAAATTTATAATTTGGGAAAATTGCTACTTAAGGACTTCTAATTGATATCCTAAAGCTATCTCATACAAAAAGCTTCTAGAAACTCATATTTTGCAACTTTTGCAATTTAATTCTTTTGGACCATTCTACCTCAATTTAACAAAATTGCTTCATGAAACTTTCACACTAGCATGCAAACATGACATAAACCTTAAAAGCTCATAAATTCACCTCAGATTCATGGGCTCGCACCACTATTCCGACTAGGCCCTAAATCGGGTTGTTACAGTTCTCCCCCTTAGGGATTTTCGTCCTCGAAAATCTTACCGGCAAATAAGTTCGGTACTAGTTCCTCATGCTCTTTTTTGATTCCCATGTAGCTTCCTCTATCCCATGCCTTTGCCACAATACTTTCACTAGAGCAATACTTTTATTTCTTAGTTGCTTGACTTCCCGAGCTAAAATCTTGATTGGTTCTTCATCATAAGTCATGTCGGGATGAATCACTATCTCTGACGGGGTAATTACATGGGAAGGATCTGATCGGTAGCGTCTCACCATTGACACATGAAACACATCATGTATCTTTTCTAACTCTGATGGCAAAGCCAATCTGTAAGCTACCGGCCCAACTTTTTCAGTAATCTCAAATGGCCCAATAAAACGTGGACTTAACTTGCCTTTCCAGCCAAATCTGAGAACTTTTCTCCAATATGACACTTTCAAGAAAACTTTATCCCCGACTTGATATTCTATCTCTCTTCTCTTTAGGTCCGAATAAGATTTACATGCATCGATGCGACTTTTAAACATTCTCATTACTTTCACTTTCTCTTGACTTCTCTAACCAAATCAACCCGTGAATTTGGTTTTCTTTGAGTTCACCAAAATAAAGGCGTTCAGACTTACGCCTATATAGAGCCTCATAAGGCGCCATCTTTAAACTCGACTGAAAGCTATTATTGTAGGCAAATTCTACCAATGAGAGAAACTTTTCCCAACTATTTCAGAATTATAGAATACAACATCTAAGCATATCCTCGAGTACTTGAATTAATCTCTCCAACTAACCGTCAGTTTGAGGATGAAAAGTTGTGCTAGAACTCAATTTTGTACCCAAGGCTTTTGGCAACTTCTTCCAAAATCTGGAAGTGAATCTCAAATCTCTATCCGATATGATTGACAAAGAAACTCCATGAAGTCTTACTATTTTAGAAACATACAAGTTTGCCAGCTTGTCAAGTGAGTAGTCAACTCGCAGTAAGAAATGAATGAGTGACTTCATGAGTCTATCAACTACAACCCATATAGCATCTTTCTTGCTCAGTGATAATGGCAATCCCGTTACAAAATCCATAGTGATACGGTCCCATTTCCACTCGGGTATCATAATTGGTTGAAGAAAACCTGAAGGTACTTGGTGTTCAGCCTTTACTTGCTGGCAAATCAAACATCTTGAAACGAACTCTGAAATATCTTTCTTCATTCTCGGCCACCAATATAATTGCTTCAAGTCATTATACATCTTGGTACTACCCGGATGAACAGATAAACATCCGTTATGTGCCTCATACAAAATTCTCTAAATAAGTTCCTCTTTTCTTGGTACACAAACCCTGTCTTTAAACATCAAGTATCCATCAAAATTAATCCAAAAGTCAGATTCAACATCTGACTCGCACTGAGTTCTCTTAGCTTGCAACTCTTTATCTTCTTGTTGAACTTCGGTGATCTCTTGAAGAAACATTGGTCTAGCTTTTAATTCAGCTAGAATAGAACCATCGTCAGATAAGGTCATCCGTGAATTCATTGCCCTTAATGCAAAAATTGACTTCCTGCTCAAAGCATCGGCAACAACATTCGCCTTTCCTGGATGGTAGTCAATGGCCAACTCATAGTCCTTTATCAACTCTAACCATCTCCGTTGCCTTAAGTTCAACTCTTTCTACGTCATCAAGTACTTCAGACTTTTGTGATCAGTAAAAATCTGACATCTTTCACCATATAAATGGTGTCTCCAAATCTTCAAAGCGAAGACTATGGTAGCCAACTCTAAATCATGCGTCGGATAATTCTTCTCATGAGGCTTCAACTGTCTTGAGGCATAAACAATCACCTTGCCTTCTTGCATGAGTACACAACCTAATCCATTTAAGGATGCATCACTGTAAATCACAAATTCTTTCCCTGTCTCGGGTAGTACTAAAACTGGAGCTTCTGTAATTGAAACTTTGTTAGCATCTTTCTGTCCACTCA
The DNA here is from genome assembly GCA_025506655.1 of Gossypium rotundifolium. NCBI lineage: Eukaryota > Viridiplantae > Streptophyta > Magnoliopsida > Malvales > Malvaceae > Gossypium > Gossypium rotundifolium. The sequence goes on from CP106728.1 coordinate 122,175,539, forward strand.
AACTTCATGTTTTTCTATAACAATTTAGTCATCGGGGTTGCGATCATAGAAAAACCTTTGACAAATCATCGGTAATAGCTGGCTAGGCCGAAGAAACTCCTAATCTCAAAGATATTACTCAGTGGTTTCCAGTCTATTATAGCCGAAATCTTGCTTGGATCCACTCGGACTCCATTTCCCGAGATAATATGTCCTAGAAATCCTACTTCCTTGAGCCAAAATTCACTTTTACTTAACTTGGCATACAACTGATTTTCTCATAGAATCTGCAAAACTATCCGTATGTGCTCAACATGCTCATTCTCATCCCTAGAATAAATCAATATGTCGTCAATTAAAATGACTACAAACTTGTCAAGGTAGATTTTAAAGATGCGGTTTATTAAGTCCATGAATACCGTATGAGCATTGGTCAAACCAAAGGGCATGACTAAGAATTCATAATGCCCATATCTTGTTCGAAAAGCTATCTTGGACACATTTCAATCCTTTACTCTTAACTAATAATACCCTGATCTCAAGTCTATTTTGGAGAACACATTAGCTCCTTTCAATTGATCAAAAAATTATCGATTCTAGGTAATGGGTACCTGTTCTTCACTGTCACTTTATTAAGTTGACGGTAAAATATGCACAATCTCATGGTGACATCTTTCTTTTTCACAATAAAACTGGAGCTCCCTAGGGAGAACAACTCGACCTAGCAAAGCCTTTATCTGTCAACTCTTGCAAATGTATCTTCAGCTCTTTCAACTCTATTGGAGCCATTCTATAAGGAGTAATAAATATCGATACAGTACCAGGAGCTAGCTCAATATTGAACTTAATCTCCCTAACTGGTGGTAGTCTTGGTAATTGCTCGAGAAAACATCCACGTACTCACATACTATCGGTACTAACTCAATCTTTAGATCTGTTTCTTTATCATTCATCACAAAGGCCAGATATGCTTCATACCCTTTTCTTAAGTATCTCTGTGCCATCATATGAGAAATCACTACTGGCGACCTACTATGTTCATCAGATTCTATATGAAGTGTAACATCCTGAATTGGTGGGTTTGTGCATTTTGTGTGTTGTAGGTTTAAGGTGTTAGTTTGAGATTTAGAGGTGCAAATTGGGCTCAGGTTTAGGCTAAGACCTGGGTTAAATTTCTGACGGGGAGCTATAGGGTTTAAAGGTAGGTATCTGTGTTTAAAATTAGCAAAGTGGGCTTGTGGCCCAAAGTTTGGTGGCGCTACAAGGGAATTAAAGGGTGGCATCACTAGTGGATGGAGAGGGCCCAAGTGTTGGCCGCTTGGAGCCCATGCTCTTGGGCCAAATTCGACACTTAAAGGGGCTAGGGGGAGGACGGCATTAAGGCTAGGAGATAGGGGGATTAAATGTTTTAAATGTGTGGATAATATACTGACATAGGAGGGAAGAGTTGGTGTTGAGTAGGCCTATTTTGGAGGAGGTTGTAGATTAAGATAGCAAAGGAAGATAAGGGCTATCTTTTGGAGGCAGTGTTGGCCAAAAATCAAACATAGGAGAGGGGGGAGAGAATCGGTTAAGTGTGCCGAAATTTGAAGGCCAAGAGTGTTCATCTTCTTCATTTGTTTTTCTTTTCCTTTCTTATCTTCTCTCTTTCAAAGCTGAATTTCCCTTTTCTTGTTTGGTTTCCTCTTTTCTCTCAATTGCTTCTCAAAACTAAAACTCTCTAACTCTCTCTTCTCCTCTTCAATTTCTTCCAAAAGCCGAACACCCCTTGCCCATCTTTTCTTCTCCCATAGTCAAACCTTTTTTCCATTTTCATTTGTGTTTTCTTAATCTCCTTAAGAGCTGAAACTCCTAAACATCCAGTTGAAGACCTTTGTTTCTATTTTTAGTTTTCCTATTTTGGATTCTCTCTTATTCTAGCCCTTGCCGAATCATCTCTAGGGTGTTGAGGGTCAATCTTGCTAGGAGGTGATCAAATCTGTCAGGTGAAGGTAAGGGGACGATTCTTTTATTTCGTAGTATCTCTTTTGGGTTTGCCTGTTAAGCTGAATGGCTACTTAGTCTAATGGTTGGATGCTTGGTCGATTATAGGTGGAAGTGGTATCGCTTCCTTTTGGAGATCTCTGAAAGTTTGGTTAGTCTGTGAATCAAGGTCAAAACTTTGGGATTTGTCAATCTAGGTAAGGGTCGTGGCCGTGAGCACCAATCTCTTTTAATTTGTTTTCACTGCTTTAATATGATTTAGTGACCAAGGTGTGTTCATGGACTCGAATGCCAGCCAAGCGTTAGGAGGGGCTGGACCTGTAAACCTAGCCCCTAAGTTCAAGAAGCGAGCAATATCAGTGGTGCGGGATTGGCCACCGGGTTGTGGGCCGGCATCGGAAGAAGATCGTAAGCAGATAGCGATAGTCTCGATTGACGATAGTGTTGAAGTAGAGGGTGTGATATTGCGAGTAATCAGGTGTGTAACTTTTACACACTTCATATGTTTAATATGTTATTTCTGTATGTTGTCAAAAGCTGAAGTAACAGTGGGAATCACTATGTTACCCTTGTGAGTAAAAGCCAGGACTCCAGGTAAGTCCATTATGGTGGATAACGTGATTTATCTATATTAAACCTGTATGTGCCATGTTATATTTTCTTAAAGTGTTAAGCATGATCATATGGTATTGAAAAGCATATACATGAAAAATGGGTATGATGAGAGGAGAGGAAGGTATGATTTATCAGACTATCACCAGTGGTTAGGTACCACACGTGGGTTGGCCCCACATATCATTATTCTTTGACTAAGTCTCAGTGGTTTGGAACCACCAGTGGTTAGGTACCATATATGCTTATTTTTGTGACTCGTCCCTGTGGTTAGGCACCACAGTGGGTTGGCCCCACATATCAATATAAGGGATCGTCACCAGTGGTTAGGTACCACAAGTGGGTTGGCCCCACATATGAATATTTGTGACTTCAGTTACCAGTGGTTAGGTATCACCAGTGGCTAGGTGCCACAAGGGGTAGATTTGGGAGACTCGGATGGATACCTAGGTTGGATGGGTTGCATGACATGCATATTTTCATATGAATTTGTGTAAGAGCTTAATGTCTTTTGGGATGGGGAATTACACATTGAGTCTCGATGACTCACCCCTTCCGTTACTTTTTGCAGATAATTCTTAGATTGTGGATATGGAGCCGGGGTGGACTCGAGGTGGCCATGCTCAATATTTGTTTCCATTTAAATGTTTATTTCGGATTTTGTTTTTCCTTACTTTAAGTTGGATTTCAGCTTTGTAATAAGGCCACTTAGTTATTACTTTGGGGATTGTTTGTTCGTTCTAGTTTTCTTTAAATTTCTGTTAAACGTTAAGGGCATGCCTGGTAAATTATGAAATGGACGTTTTCAAAACTTGAGTAAATTTTTTATTTTTCTGAAGTTGTACACCGGTAAATAACAAACAAGGGACAACAACAAGGCAACTCTATTATGCTAAGCTAAGTTTCAAAATGTTTAACAATTCACTCAATCCAAATTCGTCTTTTTATAACTATACAAAAGTTTTCTTCTCAAATCAAGTTGACAAATTGGTTTTCAAGATGTTTTCTTCCCAATGACATGCCAGATTCAGTCGTAGCATTTTGACCGGGTTTGGGTGTTACATGAAGAGTGTCTCCATTCTCACATCTCATCTCAATGTATTTCTTCCCACAATTAACTATTACATCATGGGTGGTCAACCAGTCCATACCAAGAATGATGTCAAACTCATCAAATGGTAGCAACATAAGATTTGCTTTAAAATAATGACCTCTAATAATTAGTGAACAATATTTACATACTTTATCAACTAAAACACTTTTGCCTAAAGGATTAGACACCTTAATCACATATTCTGTAGACTATATAGGCATATTCATACTGGATACTAGTTTCATACAAATATAAGAGTGTGTGGATCCAAGATCTATTAAGGCAATAACTTTGATATTATAAAGAGAAAAGGTACCGTAATAACATCAGGAGAAGATGCCTCTTCGCGAGCGCGAATGGCATAAGTCCTAGCAGGTGCCCTACCCTCGGGTCTCGTGGCCGCTCTCTAGGGTTACCATTTCCACTTGGCCCACTTCCTGGGTTTCTCTGCTGTCTGCCTCTGACCATACCCCCAGATCTCGGGTTCTGAGTTCTATCTTCTTTTGTCATCTCAGAATAATATTTTATAAAGTGATCATGTGAACCACATCTAAAACAAGCATTTTCATGTGCTCGACATTCACCGAGATGGTGTCTGCCACACTATGGGCATTCAGGTCTATCAGATCGAACGTTCCCCACACTAGCAACTAAAGTAGTCTGTGCTTTATTCCCTGAATTCTGCTTACTCTTGTCCTTCTTTGAAAACCCAGTGGGAGTAGCCAATCGGGTAGGGAAATCTCTTGACTTCTTGGATGAATATTGGAATGACTTATTCCACTGTCTCTTTCTAGAGTCACAAGACTCTATTTTAGATTTTCTCTTCTCTTTTATTAATTTTTCGGCTTTACAAGCCCTTTCCACTAACACCACAAATTCTTTTAATTCGAGGACGGCAATAAATAACTTGATATCATCATTTAGTCCATCTTCAAACCTCTTACTCATGATGGCTTCAGTGGACACGCATTCTCGAGCGTATTTGTTGAGTCGCACAAACTCTCGCTCATAATCAGTCACTGACATATTGTATTGTTTCAGTTCTAGGAATTCCTTCCTTTTCTGGTCCACGAATCTTTGACTGATATACTTTTTCTTGAACTCTTTTTGGAAAAATTCCCATGTGACCTTTTCCCTCGATACTACCGACAGAAGGGTGTTCCACCATTGATAGGAAGCATCTCTTAAAAGAGAAACTACACACTTTATACATTCCTCAGGTGTGCATGACAACTCATTAAATACCCTGATAGTATTTTCTATCCAGAATTTAGCCTTTTCTGGATCATCATCTTTTCTAGCCCGAAATTCTTCTGCCCCATGTTTCTTGATCCTATCAATTGGAGGTTTGTCTCCTCTTACCACCTCTACTACTTGAGGGACTACGGGGATAGGTTGTGGAACAAGTGGGGGTGGAGGGGGTGGTACATTCGGGTTCGTACAAACGAATTCCATGTACCACATATCATCATATGGGGGAAGGCTTCTCTAGCCTCTTCTCCTCCTCCTTGACTCACCGTAGTGGGTCTATTCTCATTATCATTAGGCACCGTCCCTTCAGCAGGAGTCGGTGTGTTACATTCTACATCATCCGCCTCAGCTCTTTCGGGATCCATTTACTATATGTATAAACATAATTTAAGTCATCAGGAGTCGTCACACTATCATTATAAAAAAATTTTACGTATGGCATGTATAGCTAGACTCGTGCTCGTGCTATCTTAGTCTTAGAACCGACTAAACCGTAGCTCTGATACCACTAAATGTAACACCCCATACCCGAGTCCGATGCTAAGACTGGATACGAGACATTACCATGCTTGAACTCACTTAAAACATGTACTTACGGGCTATAAAATTTTGTTCCAAATTAAAAACCTCTCTTTCTTAGTCTAATCATACATTTCATGGGCCTACGAGGCCTTAAACACGTACCTGGAAACTTTCGAAACTCAAATGAAAATTTTTCCTTAAAATAGGGGTCACACGCCATGTGACTTGGAACACGCCCGTGTACCCCTAACACATGCCCGTGTCTTCCGCCTGTGGTCAACACTGACTAATTACACACGGCCTTGACACGCCCGTGGATGTAAACCATGTGCTATACCTTGATATACTAACTTATTCACACGGTTTGGGGCACACACCCATGTTATGACTGTGTATCACACACGGCCTAAACAAACGACCGTGGGATTTGCCCGTGTCCTATTTTGACTTAAAACACTAAGGTGCAGGGTACGTACGGCCTAGACACACGGGCGTGTGTCTAACCATGTGGGCACTTAGAGGCTATTTACTAAGCCAATTGCCACCCGAAAATCAAGACCAAACTCATGCTCAATTCAATACAATTTTCATAAACATTACTACATGCTTCATTGATCTCAAAAAACATACATACTTAGTCAATTTTGGCCAATCACTTAGCAATATACAAAAGAATAATAAACTTAATAGCCAACACTTTGGCTCTTCTTAGAACATATTCTCAAAATGAAATGGTTCCTATACATGTCATACTTAGTAAAATAACTTGGCTATACCAAAATAGCGATTGATAGTATGCTCCGAACTCCGATGACGATGATCCACGAGATTGGCTTGGCGGAACTACATAGAAAGAAAGAATAAAAGACATAAGCATTTAGCTTAGTAAGTTTTCATATAATGCACATAGCAACATTCTTGATTAATATAAACTATTTGACATAAACAACGGTATCATAGATTTCAGCTATAAAGCTTACTTACTCATATTGATTCTTACATATCACATGATACTTACTAGTCTCATCCCCGTGGGATAAATAAGGTACTTGTGTCACTTGATCACATTGATCAGTATACTTTAACATGATAATCATAATCTTTCCTTCATCATTCATTAAATGAATAATACTCATTTCCAACTTAATAATAGCTTTGCTTACTTATCTTTCTTGTCATCTAATTTTAACTTTACTCATTTGCCCGATGAATTTCTGCGAATAACTGAAGATACTAAATCTCTTCCCACGAACTTGATACCAATGACATACCCTAGATACGGTCTTACATGGAATATCTCATCTTGGTTTCGAGGCCTTGTCTTGACATGGACTTATACGAAGTCTTTCTTGTTCTCACCAATGCCATGCCTTGACTTGGACTTACATAGGATCTCTTTCTCTTGATAGATTTTCAATGCCAAGCTTGCCTTGGACTTACATGATATCTATTCAATGACAAGCTTGCCTTGGACTTACATATCAATCTATTCAATGCCAAGCTTGCCTTGGACTTACATGATATCTGTTCAATGCCAAACTTGCCTTGGACTTACATGATATCTGTTCAATTCCAAGCTTGCCTTGGACTTACATGATAACTTGTTCAATGCCAAGCTTGCCTTGGACTTACATGATAACTTGTTCAATGCAAAGCCTACCTTGGACTTACATGATATCTGTGCTTGATTGCCGATGCCATGCCTTGGCTTGGTCATATACAGACTTTCTTATCTCATGTGGTAGATCGAGTATCCTAGGAAATTCATCTTCAATCGAGACTTGCTCATACTTAATCTCATTGATTTCTTTGTTTAACATAACATTAAACATTCCATGAAAATAGTGTTCATTATACTAAGCAATTCAATGATAAATATCATAAAGCATAGAAATCATACAAACTTACCTCAATATACAAAATGTATGTAGATATGCAATTTAGTCCTCGACTTTGTTCTTGCCTCGGTTTCGATCCGGGCTTCATTTTTCTTGATCTATAATCATAAATAGATCATTTAATTATCACATTGACTAAATTGACTCATTACTCATACTTTGGAAAAATTATTATTTTTCCCTTATACTTTCTCATATTTGCACTTTGGCCCAAAGGCTCGTAAAATAATTCTTATTAAACTTTCTTAAATTTCATGCTTAGCTAATTCATTTTCTCTACTATAACAATCATCAATTCTCATATTTCTAGTATGTATGACCAATTTTCATAACTATTACAAATTAGTCCATACTATCATTTTTCATGAAATTCACTTAGCAAAAGATGTTTATCTAACATTAAACTCTCATAAACTTCCATAAAACATCATTTAACATGCATGTCATTCATGGGTAAATTTTTGAACATGCATCCTAGCTCATTTTATAGCTAAAAATAGCTAATTCATAATACGAGAACTTCAAAAATACGAAGAATATTAAAAATAGGGCTAAGATGAACTTACTAGCAAGCTTGAAAAAAAGGAAGAACCCTAGCTATGGAGTCTCCAAATTTTTAGCAATGTGAGGAAGAAGATGAATAGATTTTTATCATCTTTTTCCTATTTTAATCATTTATTAGAACAAATGACTAAAATGCCCTTCTCTTTAAAAATTTCTATTTTACTGACTCATGTCTAATTTTGTCCAAAATTTATAATTTGGGCAAATTGCTACTTAAGGACTTCTAATTGATATCCTAAAGCTATCTCATACAAAAAGCTTCTAGAAACTCATATTTTGCAACTTTTACAATTTAGTCCTTTTGGACCATCCAACCTCAATTTAACAAAATGGCTTCATGAAACTTTCACACTAGCATGCAAACATGACATAAACCTTAAAAGCTCATAAATTCACCTCGGATTCATGGCCTCACACCACTATTCTGACTAGGCCTTAAATCGGGCTGTTACATTACATGTACTTAAATATCGATGCCACTGTCCCAGATAGGGTCTTACACGAATCAAATACGATGCCAATGTCTCGGACATGGTCTTACACGTAAATCTCATATTGATGCCAATGTCCCAGATGTGGTCTTACACGAAATCTCAAATCAACGCCAACGTCCCAGACATGGTCTTACATGATATCACATAACAGACACCTATGTCATGACATAATTAATCCTATCCATTCCTAGATTCAAACGGGACTTCTCGGACATTAACACTATGTTGATTCTATCTCAGAATTCACGTGTACATCATCTCATGTGCATTCATCATTATCAATTTTCATATGAACATACATAATTCAATTCAAACACGTTTATTTGTATATTGACTTACCTCGAGTTTGGTTTAATGGAAATGGATATAGCTACTCGATTACTTTCACTTTCCCAAGATCTAAATCCATTTTCTTCGGCTCTTGATCTATACATATTCAAATGTGATCCATTTATTCACTAATTCATTCAATTCAATCCATGAACACACATTTAGGGCAATTTGCAATTTAGCCCTCACATTTGCACAATTTATCAATTAGTCCATTTCTCTCAAAACATCGATTATACAAAATCACCATATACCCATGCTTAACCGAATGCTCATGTATCTCATACAAGTCCAAACAGTTCATCAAATTCACAAGTTAGTTCCTCAAATTGCTATTTTCACAATTTAGTCCTAATTAGCTAAATTCATAAAAATTCAAAAAATAAACTATATTAATCAAACATATAGCTTTCATAATCCACCATCAAACCTCATAAAACTCATGTGTTCATCAAAGTCTCATTTCAAAAATATCATCAATGCACAAAATTGAAGCATGGGTTTTGAAGCATTCAAAACAACATTTACAAAAACGTAGAAATTATCAAAAACCGAAGTCAAAACTTACCTCAATTTTGCTTACATAGCCGAAACCTAACTTGAATATTTTCTTTCTTTTCTTTGCTAATTTCGGCACAAAAGATGATAACTATCATCTTCCTTATGTTTGCTTTATTTAATATTCATATTAATGCCAATTTACCAAATTAACCTTGATATAAAACATACATAACTCATAAAATTAATGGCATAACCGTCCAAATTCTTCCACTATCCTTTTTAATGGCATAATTGCCTCATAAGGCCCCTACACTTAAAAGCGCATCAAATAGGCACTTAATTAATTAGAAGGCCACTTTTAAACTTTATGTGATTTAGTCCTTTTATCAAATTAAGCACACAAACAGACAAATTTACTCACAGAAATTGCACATATGCTAAATCATATAATAAAGGCACAGAAAATAATATTAAAATATTTTACTAACTCGGATTTGTGGTCCCAAAACCATTGTTCCGACTAGGGTCTAAACCGGATTGTTAAATCCCATACGTCTCATTTATGTACTAACATGCATATACATAGAACATATTTCATATACAATTCATGAGCTAATAATTTGGCAACTTGGGACTATGAAACGTAAAAGTGGGCTCTATCACCACACATTGGATACGAAAATCTCCATCACACCAATGACTCAAGATTCTAAAATATCCCATAAGTGTAGCATAAAGCTAAACACTCTCCAACATGCCAACATATCCAAATGAATGGAGCTTAGCTCGACATTCCCGTATCTCTTTGATCTACCCCAAAGCCTTATTTCCCAAAACACAAAACACAAAGGTGAGTACTCACAATCCTATGGCATGCCAACTATATCCAACGGTTTCACAAGATTACAAGGCCAAAGTATTCGTAAATACACATGTTTAGTTATTGTTCTTATGCACTTAATATCTGTTCATAAACATCAATTCACATCACAATTTTGTACACAAAGCATATTTATCAGATTCACATTTAATTTCACTTTAAGTGTCACCAATATGCTCATTAAGCCATCACATATCCATTCACATATGAATACAGTAAAATTAGATTATCACATACCACATACCAGTATTCACTTACTTTACCTGTCACATCAGCATCACATTCCACAATTCGATAAACCTTATACATATTTTTATAACAAGATAAAAAGTATAAGAATCTCGAAACTTAGGATAGGGGTTTAGGCTATTCTTAAGCTCCCGATTCACATTATGATTTGCACATACCAACATCGACTTTGGATATTCACCGTTCACACTTCCGCTTATAAGCTGAAAGTTCAAACTAGCTTTTCCTTGCCCTTCGCCTTACTCATAGAGGGTTCTAATGGTTCTGAAACTTCACAAACATTAACCACACAATATGTACAAACAATTAAAAACCATAAACACACCATAAATCAAACATAAACGTAGATTCTACCTAGCTCCTCTTTCAACCGAAAATTTTGACTAGTTAGTCGAAACTCAAATTCCCTACCTTGAACTAATTCCCATTGCTTAAAATCAATTCCAAGCATCTAATTACTCAATAAAGAACAAATCTCAACCCTCAAAACACCAAAAACACCCAAAAATCCACAAATTATGGTTCCAAAAAATTTTGACATCCATGGCTACTTTGAAACGAAAAATCATTAAATCCTTCAAATCTTTTAACGATTTTTTAAAATAAGTATAAAAACCTTCTAATATCATCAAGACAAGTCGGAAAAACACTTAGAAATAACAGTTTAATTGAAAAACCTGGATTCTGCCATTAAAGATCCCAATTTTGATCAAAACATGAAACTCTTTCTACAACGAATCAAAAATCGATTTAAGAAGCTGAAATATATCAAAACTTAATAAGGAAACAAAAATTAACCTCAATTGAGAAGAAGAATGAAAAAAATATTAAATTTCAAAAAAATCATTTGGAAATCAAATGAGGAAATTGATAATGTCTTTGAGGATTTTCTTAAAATTGAAAGAGATTTCAATTTTTGGGAGATGATAAAATTACAAGGGTTAGGTTTAATTAGAGAGAAAATAAGTGCATTTGGGGTTTAGGGAAATTTATTCTTAAATGACAACAAAAGGAAGGAGAGATGTGCATGGTTGAAATTTTGAAAGCCAATTTTCAAAAATTGGGCTTTTTGCCCTTTTGGTCACTCCTAACTTTTCCCTTTATCCAAATAGGTCCTAAATAAATTAAAACTCATTTTCTTCAAATTAGAGCTTAAAATAAAAAACTAATTATGCTACTCACATACTTAAATTACTCATCTACGACCCTATTTTTCAAATTTTGACTTAACCCATGATTTAATGACCTGATTCTACTAACCCAAAACTATTAGGTTCAGTTTTGGGATGTGACAACTCTCCCCTTTAAAAAATAATATTTTCCTCAAAATTTTCCAGCTGATGCGTCATTTGCTTAATCACAAAATATGTTATTTCCACTTTAAAACCATCCACAACGCTTTCGCTATGCAACTTTGATTATTCTTCTCTCGAACTTTCTACGGCTTTTCTTAAAGATCCTATTCACCACCATGAATTGTCATTCAGTAACTTCACTAACAACTTTCTTTATTCACTATGACACTCTCGTCTAAAGAACTTGTAACTATTTCTCCTAATTTAATAGTATCTATCGGGATTCTCCACTTATTAGCTAAATCGCTCAAAAATTACGAAAGTGTAGAACATAGATTTACCAACGAGAATGAAGGGATTGAATACAAGGAAAAGATACCCATATTCTCGATAATCAAATATTGATTTTGTGGCTCCCTAACAGAATATACACGAGCTGGTCCCCCGATCTGAACCTGAATAGCAACGGTATGAGAAACAACTTGCTGCCTAATTGGTCTCCCATTACCTTTTTACCTTGGCTACGGCCTCTAGTAGGCCTAGATGCAGATGCAGAACTCTAAGTTTGTGAAACTTCAACTCTATTCAAACAATCCCACAACAAGTGTTCCTTAAAGACACACTTGAAACATCCTCATGTTAGTTTATGGCACTCTCTAGTATGCCTACGCTCATAGTGTCCACAAAGCGGCCATCTAGAACCTTCGGACGATCCACTAGTGCATAGACTGACATTGTCGAAACTCGTGTCTTGCACACCTATCCGAACTCTAAGTATCACATCCTCTCTTAGGCAGCCGTTTAGATTCACTAGAACTATCAGAGGTTCTTTTCCCTGATTCAATCACCACTAAGCGCGGTGGCTCAGCCAAAGTCTCCTTAATAGCTTTGGCTTTCTTAACCATCTCATCGAATAAATCAATATTTTAAGCCAAAAAATAAACTCAAATTTCACTATTAATCCCAAAACACAACCGCTTGCATCGATCCTTCTCAGTAAGTACCATCTCAGGAGCATAATGACTGAGTTGCACAAATTTCAACTTGTACTCAACCACAAACAAATTACCTTGAACTAGGTCCAGAAACTCTCATTTATGGGCTTCATGTACTACTCGCCCATAAACTTCATTTTAAACACTTCTAGAAAATAATCTCAAGTCAAATGGTCTGCAATAATACCTCTCTTCACCGTATTCCACCAACGATGAGCTTCTCCATCGAGCAAGGACACAGTACAGCCTAACTTCTCCTCGTTAGTACAAATCATCTGATTAAGGATCCTTTCAAAACTTTCAAGCTAACATTATGCAATAGTTAGATCAACTCCTTTCACTCTAGAAAACTTTTTGCCACCCAACACCTGCAGATGTTCAAGTGGCAGTCCCTGATTGGCACCAGCAATTCTCTAAAATGCCCCAATCATATCTTCCATTAGAAGGCCAACACCCTCATCAGGTATATTCACTCTACGCGGTGGCACAGGAGGTGCAGAAGATATACCATCCTTTTGAGTGTTCGCATTCACATTTACATGTCTATGGGGTATATCTTATCTAATCTAATAACACAAACAAACTTATAGTGTGAGTCGCAAGAAATGATCCAAGGCATGTTCCTAATAAAATATTTAAATAAAGGAAATGTGTTCCCAATCCTACCAAAATATCCAATGAATTCATACAATTTTAAACAAACATATCCAAGTCAAGTAGTTTTCTAGTCTCTTGGGTTATGTAACCCTAGTCTGTATGTAACAACCTATTTTTTAGTGGTATCAAAAATAGTAGTTTCGGGACAATAAATCCGACAAGTAAGTTCGTATAACTAGTATTCAAATTATTTGAGTCTATAAAAAAATTATATTGAATTTCAATTTGATGAATTTTAATTATTGAATTAAAAGTTAGTATAACTGGTTCGGCTCAAAAGTCGAATGGGATATGAAAATGAGGTATTGGAACATCTTTTCCATTACTTAAGGTCGTAAATATTTTTATTAAATACTTACAGAGTCGTAATATATGTGAATTGAAGTTTGGTCTCGTAATTCTGATGATATATTGCTTAATTTATGTAAAAGCACTAAATTGTAAAAGAGACAAAAGTGAATTTTTATAGATTTAATTACTAAAGGGACCAAAATTATGATTAAACCATGGCCAAAAAGTCCAAGTAGTGGTGGATGTCAATCATTCCACTAACTTTTAGGTTATTTATTCATTAAGTCCTAATTAGTTTAAGATTAAATTTAAATAAAGTTTATTTAATTGGAATTTAATATAATTGAAGGACCAATGGTGTAATTGGACCATCATTAAATGGCCTAATGATAGGATTGATGTGGAATTCTCTATATTTTGATAAATTGCATTTATGATCCTAATTAATTAATAATTAAAGAAAATGGACTAAATCATAAAAACTATAAAATTTAAACACTATTAGTTAAAAAAGGTTTAATAAGGGGGTTCTAAAGGGCAATTAGACCCTTGTGCTTGTAGTGGACAATAATGGCTACGAAAATATGAAATTTAAATGTTATAATGAAGGATATATTAGTAAATTAACAAAAAAAGTAAAAATTTATAATAAATTAAAAGGTAAAATAACTTCATCAATTTCTTTCTTTCAAAGACCGAAACCTTTAGAAAACCATAGAAGGAGCTTTAGCCAAGTTGTGATACAAACTCGGTTGCAGATGTCTCGAGTTGTATTTGTTGCCCAATTGTGAATTTGAGTAAGAGTTGAATTGTTTTCAAAATGAATTAGGTTTAATCAAAATAGGCTGATGAGAAGAAAAAAAAGGCTTAAAAAAACAACAAGGTTGCGAAATGGTTAAGCAAAGAAAGGTAATTCGGCTAAGGCCTGAGAATGAACCAACAACAATGTGATTGTTGACCCGAAACTCAAAATAGGTCTTAGATAAATTCAGCTTAGGGAAAACAGTACAAAACCTTGACCCGCTATCAAATGTGATAGGAACCAAAGGTATATGAATGCCACACCAAAGGTGATAAGTTTGGTTTAACAAAGAACAGATTGATGCCACAAGAATACTTGATAAGTTAATTCAGTCCCGAAAGAACAAGGAGAATTGGAAACCTTACAAGTTTCAAATTTAGCATAAATTTAGCAAAAGGTCCCTTAAACAAACTGATTACAAAATTTTTATAGTGCTACAAGAGACCTAGCCGAAAAGTCACTTGAATTCAGCTCATAATGATACCAAATGATACGAACTCGATATATATACAACCGAGTTCGTATCATTTGGTATCAAAGCTAGCAGAATTGGAGTAAGAATCGACGTTCTCGGCACAACTGTATTGTAAATTCGATTAAAAAAAGAGTTCAAAAAATTCGTGAATTTAAAAGTACTTATTGTAATTAGCATATTGTAAGTGAAAAAAAATATTCAAAATTAAAAAAAAAGTGTACAAGTTCTTCATTGACGAATTTTTTTTTTTTTTTTGAAAATTATGCTTGCTGCCAAAATATCCATTCAACATCCTACCATTCGGCCACACCCAACCCTCTCCATTTCTTTGTTTCAAGCCTACCTTATTTGTCCTACAACATTCCTACCAAAACCGTACATCAATTTTTCCAACCGACCCACAATGGCTGCTTCTAAGTCCAACTAGTCCCTTTAAGAACATAGAGTGGCGAAGTGAGCGGAAAATGGCACGAGGGTTGTGAGCTCATCCTAGTGAAGAAAAAGCCAAGTGAGTGTAATTTTTTTGAGAGAATTTGTGAGGTCTGTTGTGAGTATCTAAAATGTCATGAAGTCCGAAAAGAAATCCAAATGAGGGAGGCGAATCATCTCTGTAAGAAATGTTGGATGAGGCATGCCAGATCTCACCCTTTAAGTGCTCATGCGAGAAATGGAGCGGTTAATCGATCGTAAACTCGAACCAATTGAAGATCGATTATTTTGAGTTGAAACACGAGAACAGCACGAGGCAAGTCCGGAAGTTGCAAGATGAGGGCGCGGACGTCCAATCCAAGATCCCTATGAAGCGAGTAATTAAGAAAGTGATCAAGAAAGTGATCATTCATCTACCCAAAGTGTTCGTCAACGAGGCCGCCAATGAAATCGGGGTCGTAGAGATCAAGACCATCCCGATGACAACCTTAAGAATATTAAGATTTCGATTCCACCATTCCAAGGTAAGAACGACCCCGAAGCTTATTTGGAATGGGAAAAGAAGATTGAGCTTATTTTCGAATGCCATAATTATTAGGAGAGCAAAAAGGTGAAGCTCGCAGCAATCGAGTTTTTGAATTATGCCATTGTGTGGTGGGACCAGCTTGTAATGAGTCGAAGACAAAATGGTGAAAGACCCATCTCTACTTGGGCTGAAATGAAGTTGGTCATGCGGAAACGATTTATTCCTTAATACTACCATCGGGGTCTTTATCAATGACTTCAAAACCTTACTCAAGGCAATAGAAGCGTTGAAGACTATTATAAAGAGATGGAGATAGCAATGATCCGAGCTGATATCAAGGAGGATCGAGAGTCGATAATGGTCAGATACCTTACGGGCCTAAACCGTGACATCACCAACATAGTTGAATTACAACACTATGGTTTGAAGTGATGGACATGGTCCACATGGAGATAAAAGTTAAAAACAACTCAAACAAAAAGGAGTTAGTCGATCCTATACCAATCCCTCCACTAACAAATAGAGCCAAGGAGTCAATAAACCCCTTGTTCGAACAAAGGAGCCGGTTGTAGCAGCTAAATCCAAATAGCCCATTTGGCGAGTTAAGTTGGAATAAAACGAGCAAGTGCCAAATTGCACAAGAGACATAAAATGTTTCAAGTGTGAAGGTTGGGGGCATATAGCTAGCCAATGTCCCAATCGATGACTTATGGTGGTAAGGGCTGACTGTGAAATTGAATTTGAGAAAGAGGATGAAAATGAGCCTAAACAGCCATCCGATGATGAAGAAGAAGATTTGGAGCTTTCGGTTGAAGGCGAGATCCTCGTGGTGAAAAGGAGCCTCAACATTCAAAGTGCTGAAACTAAACAACAACGGGAAAATATTTTCCACACCCGGTGCCACATCCAAGGCAAGGTATGTAGCATGATTATTGATAGAGGAAGTTGTACTAATGTAGGAAGTACCATGCTGGTTGACAGGCCTAGGTTACCACGACCATACACATGAATCCGTACAAGCTACAATAGTTGAGTGATGGAGGAGAACTTAAAGTGACAAAGCAAGCTGTTGTAGTCTTTTCAATTGGAAAATATCAAGATGAAGTGGTATGTGATGTGGTTCCAATGCATGCAGGACTCCTTCTTTTGGGGTGTCTATGGCAGTTTGATCGACGTACAATTCATGATGGATACACCAACCGTTACACATTTAAGTAACTAGGCAAAAATGTAACCCTAGCCCCACTTGCCCCAAAACAATTGTATCAAGATCAAATCAAATTAAAAGAGTCTGATGAAAAATCAAAAGAAAAAGAAAAGAAAAATGAGAAAAAGAAAGAAACAAGTGAAAGAGTGGAGGTAAAAGTACGAGAGGAAAAAGGAAGTCAAAAGAGAAACGAGAGTGATAAAATAAACGTATTTGTGAGGGAAAGAGAAATAAGAAAATCTTTGTTAATGCGCTAGATGTGCTTGTACTTATGTATAATGAGTGTTTATTCGATGCTAACGAACTTGATAACTCTTTGCCTTTGTCTATTGTTTCATTACTTCAGGAATTCGAAGACGTTTTTCTAGAAGAAGTGCCTAGTGGGTTGCCTCCTCTCCGAGGAATCGAACATCAAATAGACTTTGTTCCTGGGGCTATAATTCCAAATCGACCAGCTTACCGAAGCAACCCCGAGGAAACCAAGGATTTGCAATGACAAGTAGTGGAATTAATGGAGAAAGGTTATATAAGGGAGAATCTAAGTCCATGTGTGGTACCCATTTTGTTGGTGCCTAAAAAGGATGGATCGTGGAGGGTGTGCATAGATTGCCGAGCCATCAACAAGATTACCATCAAATACTATCATCCCATCCCTAGACTCGATGATATGTTGACGAGCTTAGCAGTGCTAAATTTTTCTCTAAGATCGATCTGAAAAGCGGCTATCATCAAATTTGCATGTGGGAGGGGGACGAGTGGAAGACTACGTTCAAGACCAAATACGGTTTGTATGAGTGGCTAGTGATGCCATTCGGCCTCACCAATTCCCCGAGTACTTTTATGAGGTTGATGAACCACGTTTTGAGGTCTTTCATTGGATTTTTGCATAGTTTATTTTGATGATATATTAATTTATAGGAAATCCTTATCTGATCATCTTGAACATCTGCGTGCTATTTTGGAGGTTTTACAAAAGGAAGTCTTGTATGTAAACCTTAAGAAATGTAACTTTTGTACAGACAAAGTTGTTTTTCTAGGTTTTGGTGTAAGTGTGAATGGCCTCGAGGTGGATCAAGACAAGATTAAAGCGATACATGAATGGCCACGTCCGACAAACATTAGCCAAGTTAGAAGATTTCATGGTCTTGCAAGCTTCTATAGGAGGTTTGTGCCAAACTTCAGCACTCTTGCTGCCCCATTAATCGGTATTATCTAAAAGAATTCTCCTTTCATTTGGTCTGATGAACAAGAATCTTCTTTATTAAAATCAAATATTGTTTAATTAATGCTCCACTTTTGTGTTTATCGAATTTTAACAAAATTTTGAGGTGGAATGTGATGCCTCTGGTATAGGTATAGGTGCGATTTTAACACAGGATGGACATCCGGTGGCTTATTTCAGTGAGAAACTTAACGGGGCTATGCTCAACTAACCCACCTGTGACAAGGAAATGTATGCATTGATACGTACATTAGAGACATGGCAGCATTACCTTTGGCCGAAGGAGTTTGTTATACACATGGACCATGAGGCTTTGAAACACTTGAGAAGGCAAACCAAGCTCAACAAACTTCATTTAAAATGGGTCAAGCTCTTAGAATCCTTTCCATATGTGTTTAAATATAAGCAAGGTAAAGAAAATATCGTTGCGGATGCTCTATCGCGAAGGTATGCTCTTTTAAACCATTTGGAAGTTAAATTGCTTGGTTTCGCTTATTTGAAGGATTCATATGCTGATGACTTTGATTTTGGAGAAATTTACAAGTTATGTGTGCAAGGTGCGTATGATAGGTACTATCGATAAGACAGATTCCTTTTTCGAGAAAACAAATTGTGCATACCCCAAAGATCAACTAGAGACGTGTTAGCTCATGATGTGCATAGCAGAGGTTTAATAGGTCATTTTGATATTGCCAAAACTTTGGCCGTTCTTCAATAACACTTCTATTGGCTGAAAATGAAACGATATGTGGCTAAAGTATGCGAGGCACTATATTTCTTGCAAGAAGGCGAAATCAAGGATCCAGCCTCATGGACTTTATACTCCGTTGCCGATCCCGGAAGCACCATGGATGGATATTTTATGGATTTCGTTCTAGATCTTCCTAGAACAAAGAATGGCAAAGACTCTGTGTTTGTTGTAGTTGATAGGTTTTCAAAAATGGCTCATTTCATTGCGTGTATCAAAACTGATGATGCTCTAAATGTTGCCAATCTATTTTTTAGGGACATCGTACAATTACATGGTGTTCCGAGGACCATCATTTCGGATCAAGACACCAAGTTCCTTAGCCATTTTTGGAGAACCTTATAGGGCAAGCTTAGCACCAAGCTATTATTTTCAATAACAAGCCATCCCTAAACTGACGGCCAAACGGAGGTTGTTAGTTGTGTTTTGTCAACACTACTGCGGGCAATTATTCGAAAGAATCTAAAAACTTGGGAGGAGTGTTTACCCCACATCGAATTTTCGTACAACCGATCGATACACTCAGCTACCAAGTATTCACCATTTGAGGTAGTGTATGGTTTTAACCCATTAACTCCGTTGGATTTGTTGCCCTTACCTTTTGACCAGTTGATGCATGTATATAGAAAGAAAAAGGCAAAATTTGTAAAACAATTGCATCAGTGAGTTAGGGATAATATTGAACGAAGAACCAAGCAAAATGCTCGTAAAGTCAACAAGGGACGTAAACAAGTGATGTTTGAACCCGATAACTGGGTTTGGATTCACATGTGTAAGGAGAGATTCCCAACTCAAAGACGATCCAAACTTTTACCGAGGGGAGACGGTCCTTTTTAAATCTTGGAAAGGATTAACGATAATTCTTATAAGTTAGACTTACCTGGTGAGTATAGAGTTAGTGCTACTTTTAACGTTGTTGATTTATGCCCTTTTGATGTATGTGACGATTTGGGGACAAATCGCCTCGAAGAGGAGGGATGATGCAACCATAGCTCAGAAAGTTACCACCGAACCCGTTGAGCTACCACAAGGACCTATAACTCGGTCTCGAGCTAAGAGGTTTCAAGATGCATTAGCAAGCTATGTTGATCTAGCTTGGGGAGAGCAAATAGCCGAATCCATTGATCATGCTTGGATTAGCTCAATAGGCGTTCCTTGCAATTTATTACAAGTTGAATTTTATTTTTAATTAAACTCATCTTAGTTATTAATTGAGTTGCTAGAATAAATACTTATCTTAGTTAAATTAGTTGCTGGAATAATTTATTGTTAAAATTGAACTCATCTTAGTTATTAATTGAGTTGCTAGAATAAATACTTATCTTAGTTAAATTAGTTAGTGGAATAATTTATTGTTACATGTGTTTAATGTGTTTAATGTGTGTTTAATGTGTTTAATGTGTTTTAATGTGTTTGTTAAATGAATGCATGTAGGTGACTATTCAGCTAGAATCGGTTACAAACAAGGGGTGGTTACAAAGTGTTAAATGTGACTATTTAGTTGGAATCGGTTATATACAAGGGTTGTTACAACATTTAAAGAAGAGCATTATTCACCATTTAAATTCGGCAGCCTATTCCTCTTCTCCAAGGAGCTGTTCAAGAATAGTAATGGACAAAGGAGTGATTAGACATTCCATAACATATTGCCTCTTAATGATCACACCATGGTCTATTTGAGTGCCCAAAATGTTATCCATATTGTTGGTGTCTGTTCGGTTGTCCTAGCCTTCAAGTTCAATTAAATTAGCTAAATTGGAACATTAAAATCATGTTGATAGTTGTTGTTACTTAGGCCTAGAGATTTCAAGAGTTTGTGCTTAGTGATTAAGTTTCATTTTAGCTCATAACCACTCATTAAAGCTGAATTCATGTGACTTTTCAGCTAGGTCTCTTGTAGCACTATAAATATTTTGTAATCAGCTTGTTTAGGGGACCTTTTGCTAAAATTATGCTAAATTTGAAACTTGTGAGATTTCCAATTCTCCTTATTCTTTCGGGACTAAATTGACTTATCAAGTATTCTTGTGGCGTCAATCTGTTCTTTGTTAAACTGAACTTATCACCTTTGGTGTGGCGTTTATATACCTTTGGTTCCTATCACATTTGATAGCGGGTCAAGGTTTTGTGCTATTTTCCCTAAACCGAATTCACTTAAGACCTATTTTAAGTTTTGGGTCAACAATCACATTATTGTTGGTTCATTCTCAAGCCTTAGTCAAATTACCTTTCTTTGCTTAACCATTTCGCAACCTTGTTTTTTTTAAGCCTATTTTTTTCTTCTCATCAGCTTATTTTGATTAAACCTAATTCATTTTGAAAACAATTCAACTCTTACTCAAATTCAAGATTGGGCAACAAATACGACTTGAAACATCTACAACCGAGTTCGTATCAAGTTGAGTTCTTCATTTGGATTAAGAACGAATGGAAAATTGAGAAAGATAAAATTACAAAAATAGTCCTTGTACTTTATTGTTGCTACAGTTTAGTCTAATAAGTTCATTCAATTTTATTTTAGTACATTTTTAAATGTATTATATGAACCTAATTGCATAATGTTAGATTATATTGATATGTGTAATTGAAAATAGAAATAATGAATTGATACAATGTCGATCACTGATTGAGACACTTTGAACCATTACTGCAAATTAGTCCTGTAAGTTCATAACTTGGTAATTCAATTAATTATTGTTTCAATGAATTATTATCTATTTTTGTATATATGTGAATCATATTTTCTAGCTTGAATGAAACAGATAATACCATAGTTGGAAGTCACTATGGCACTATATCGGAACTAAATAAGGCCATAGTTGAAACAATCTATGGCATCATATAGAAAACGAGTAAGACCATAGTTGAAAGACGTTATGGCATCACGATTTTAACGAGTAAGACCATAGCTAAAAGACATTATGGTATCACGATTCTAACGTGTAAGACCATAGCTAAAAGACGATATGGCATCATGAATCAAATGAATAAGATAATGATTGAAAGACACTATGGCATCCTTCAACCATTTGCTATTTATGTAATATGTTTTGAGTGACATATGTATCATAAGATTGAATGTGAGATGAATGTGTTGACTAGTATAATTTGTAATGAATATTTATGCCTTGGTGTGATTATATGCTATATATGTGCATAAATATGTTAACTAATGATGTTTGTGATGTTTAAGGAATTAAACGGATACACGAGTATTTTTCAAGTAGTTAATGTTATTATATTTGGTTCATCAGGCTATGTTTTATTGATGTTTGAAAATTTATTGAAAAGTGGAAACTGATTTGTATTATTGTACTAAGCATTTCTCACCTATTGTGAGTTGTGATTGACAGGAATTCCAATAATAACCTCATTGATAGGAACTCTGTTCATTAATCTTTTATTTGAATTATTATGTTTGATTCGGTAAACTTTACCATTCAATCGACAAACTTACTAAGCTTTACGAAAGCTTACTTGTGTTTTTTTGTCTTATTTCTTGTAGATACATTTTGTGGATCAGGAGATCGGATCAGCTTGAAGAATCACACTATCCGGGGATCATTTGGTAGCTTTTGAATATATCTTGGCTTATATGGCATATAATAGGATAATTTGATTATGTTTGTAAGGGTTTATAAGTACTTATTAGTGTTGTTGTTAATGTGCATTTGATGATATGGTATAAGTAGTTAAGTGAGGTGTATACTTGATTTTATGGTATAGCATTTTGAGGTAGAAAATAAGTTATTTGAATGTACTTGCAACTTGTAAACTTAGTTAAGGAAATGAATTGTGAAAGTACTTGAAATGTGGTGCCATGGATGGCACATTGGTTAGACCTTAGGATGTTTGTTTTGGTATGTTTTGGGTGTCATTGGAATGCATTTTGAAGTCTTATAATATTGTCTTGAGAACTGGTTTAGATATCTATGCAATTGGATGAAAAATAAACATGATTTAGGTAACTTTTGGACACACACGACTTGGGATATAGGCTATCACAATGTCGTGTGTCACACATGAGCAGCCCACACGAGTGTGTGCCCTGAACATGTTAGGTGCAGGGTTCACATGGGCTTGCACATGGCCTACGCCACGACCGTGTGACCCAAGTCAATGAGTTGCACGGGTGAGCACACGGGTGTGTATAGTAGCACACTGACATATGGGATAGCCACACGGCCGTGTGAACCCTGTAGTGAAAATTTTCATTTTTTCCCTTGTTTTATTATGAAAGAAATAGAAATATCATAAAAGAACCTAGGCCTAAAAACTTAAAATATTCGAAGAAATAAAATAAAATAAAGTAAAGACAATATTCCCCCTTTTTTATTTATTTGCAGACCCCTCAAAATCTAACCCATCTTTTGCTTCGTCGTCCTTATTTTTGCTTGAATCCTTTGTTCTCTCCTCGACATTGGAGTCCATGGTTCAAATATAAAGTCTAGAAATTCAGGCCCAAAAACAAACGGGTCATGAAATATTTTCGTAAAAGCGCCTCACATTGAGTTGTTCCCCATTTTTTAGTATCTCTAGTAAGCTTGTTGCTGCCACTGCATATGTTGCATTATGTCATCAACATTGATAGTTCATCATGAAGATCTGGGTGAGGAGAACAAGTTCTAAGCATTGGGGTAGTCATGCCAGGTTCGGACATTGGTTCTGTTGGCTCTACCAAATCAGGAATTTCAATTGGCTACATTGGTTCTGTTTCTATAGGAACTTCTTCTTTTCATGGTTCATCGCTTAATTTAGGTTGCTGTAGAATAGAATTTCCTGCTACCCAAAAAAGGTCCTAATCTATGATTGTGCCTTGGCTATACCCTGTCTTCTTTACGTTTGCAAGAATTTTAGCTTTTAAGCACAAAAAATGTTATCATAAAGGGAAAGTAAACTGGACTAGAACATCTAGCAGCACAGTTTTGAATTTCTCTTAGAATGATCTTTCCCACATCAGTGGTCTTTTCCATCATTATTGAGTATAGCAAGATCATTCATTCTACTAAAATCTTAGTCCCATGTGAGACAGGCATAATATTGAACTGAATAAATTAAAACCATACCTTCGCCAATGGTGTCAAATATTCTCTGCGATAAGTGTGAGTCACATGCTTTGATACAGTCCATTTAGAACCTGGAACTGTAAGTTCCTCTAGGATTTCTTGCAATTTCTCGACCTCAATATTTTCCATTAAGGAAGAATATTCGTCATTTTTGAAATTAGGTAAATCAAAAAATTCATTAATAATATTTAAGTTTATTGGTACCTTGATTCCTGAGACAAAGACTTCTGTTAATTCACTTGAGGTCAATTTTGCATAAAACCTGGACTAACTCTTTATCTACACTAGGTCTTTTATCACAAAACACTTGCCAATTTAAAGCTTCAGTAACTTGTCGAATATTTGCCATGAAATTAGTATAGTCGCTTTCTTTCAACGTGAAACCTTTTTCTAGAAGCATTTGTTGATTTTTAAAGATGCTTTCATATCTTGCTTTGGCTTCTTCAAAATAATATTTGTTTTGTGATTCTTCGACTTGGATCGAAGCAAGAGTTTTTTTTTGTGAGGCATGATTTAACCTGAACATCACATATGATGGAAATAGATAATATTTTCCCAAAATTTAATTATCATAAAATATTAACAATTCATAAAATTGAAAAGTTAAATAATTAAATCAAATTAAAATTTAGGAAAGAAATTTTCTTACCACCTTTGTAAAAATAAGAACTTAAAAACCAAAGAGAATGTAAAGCTAATAGTTTCAGTTTAGGGTTGGTTAGAGGGTGATTGTTTTGTACCTTAATGGTTGTGGAAAGTTGTGATGGTGGCATGGTGCAATGGAAGCAAGGGGCAAAGGCGCGCAAGGGCTAGGGAGTAGAAACAACAGTGACGCGCGAAGGAGCATTAACGATGTGCGAGGGAGCAAGGTGTGCACGGCTAGTCCAGTGAGAAGCGAGGGGGCAAGTTCGAGCGATGGTGTGCGTGAAGCTGCGGAGGAACGGTGTGGTTGGTGCTCATGACCTAGGTGCATGCAGTTGCTGGTGGAAGTAGATGGTGATTTCGGCACTAGGGAGCTTGGAGGGTGGATGGTGTTAAAAATGATGGGAGCAAAAGTGAATGGGAAAATGGTATTTAAAGTGTGAGTATGGGGGAGTTTAACTCAAATTCTAAAGGAAAATAATAATAAAATAGTACTACTCTTAATGCTATATAAATAAAATAACAATTAATATATGATAAAAATATATTAATATATCATTTGTTGTTATCTTATTTATTTAAAAATAAAAATTCTTAGGTAGACTAATGATAAAATAATTAATGTTCTAATATCATAAAGGTTAATAACAATTAATATATATTATATAAAATATAATTATATATTAGTTGTTAGTATCCTATTTATTAAAAATTAAAATTAAAAACCTTTATTTTAGCTATTTAAAATATTTATAGAAAAAGACAGTTGATTTCAATATTTACAAAAGGTCAACTAATTATTGCAAATAATTCAATTAAGTATCTGAACTTAAAGATAATTTGAAAATTGAACTGAAAACTAAAACTTGGATCAAAATTAACCCTTTTATTCGACAAATTAAAAATTTATTTTGTCACTTAGGAATTATTTTCTTGGAGGACTATGTTAAAATCAATTCCCAAGAAAGATTAAAGGGTTCACAAGCGGTCCCGCTTAAGTTCCAATCTCCTAGACAGAATTTATTTTAACTTATTAATTTAGAAAATATAGCTTAAAAGTCATCTATTTAAAAACAAAAATGAAAAGAAATTGGGAATCTGATAAAATGAGCAGGGTTTTATCCTGCTCAATTTTATCCCCCCGGTAATGTTTCAAGCGTTGAGCGTTAACCTTGAAATTACCTCTCTTACTGTGAAGTTCAACAACCTTGTATGGGAAAACTTGATGAACAGTGAATGGACTGAACCAACATGATTTTATCTTACCTGGAAAGAACCTTTGTCTAGAATTGAACAACAAGACTTGTTGTGCTTCAAATTCTCAACTCAAATGTGTTTGTCATGCCATCTTTTCAATCTCTCCTTAAATAATTTGGCATTTTCATATGAGAACATTCATAATTCTTCTAACTCATTAAGTTGAAGTATATGTTCCTCTTTAGCAAGCTTAATATCCATGTTAAGCTGCTGGAGAGCCTAGTAAGCTTTATGTTCTATCTCCAAGGGCAAATGACAAGCTTTCCCAAAAACCAACCAATAGGGAGACATCACTAATGGTGTTTTGTATGTTGTCCTATAGGCCCATAAAGCATCATCCAGTCTTTTGGACCAATCTTGTCAGTTTGGACAAACTACCTTCTCAAGTATACCTTTTATCTCCTTATTTTCTAGTTCAGCTTGCCCAATTGTAGCACCCTTAACCCATATCCGTAGCTGGAATAGGGTTACAGAGCATTACCATAAAATCGTAACACAAAACATTCATTCCAAATCATTTCATGAATCACTTCATATTCCATTCAAAAAAATGCATATCATTCCTTATTCAAACCTTTGAGGCCTTAGAAACACTTTAGTAACAATTCGAGACTAAATCGGAAACATTTAAAACTTCATGGAAAAAGATGGAAAAATTTACACTACAAGGGTCGCATGGACGTGTGGCAAGGTTGTGTGACTCACACGGATAAGACACACGACCATATCCAAGCCCGTGTCCGTGCCCGTGTAACTCTCTGACTTGGTTCACATGGCCAAGCCATAAGCCCGTGTGCCAGGCCATGTAACTCTCGAAATGTAACCTTTAAAAGCCAACAGAGGACACACAGTCTGAAACACCCCAAACCCGGCCCACAAACCCTGACCAGATCTGGCATGTCTCCAAGAAAACCATTCGAATCTTATTTGTTACTTTGCTAAATTTTTTCTTGTTTTTGAAAATAGTTGATTTGGGTTGGGCTCGAATTTTAAAACCCGTGTTGATTAGGTGTTAAAAACAATTTGTCTTTTTTTATACTTAAGAAAATTTGCTTTTAACTTTGAATTATTAAAATCGTGTCATACTTAGATAATTAAATTTGCATGCATAAGCAGTTAGTACTATAGGCTTATTACATCAAAATAAAACCCAAAATAAAATTTAAAGTACTTAAATAACATAAAATGTCCAACTATTAAAATTAAATCTGGGCATGGTCACCACTAAGCTCCTGCCAATCTTGGTCCATCACCGATCATCACTTGAAAAACATTCCCACAAAGGGTGAGTCAAGCAGACTCAATGTGCACAATCAACACTAAATCTCAACAGTTATGGCATATCAAATCATACATATTCATATAGCATAAAATGATGCAATCCCGAACCCAAGCCTATATATCCATCCGCTACACATCACCCGTACCAACCGTCACACCGTGGGGACTACTAAGTCAACCCTCCATCCGCTACACACCATCGAATGTAGTCATTGCGGTGACGTGCTCATCGCCTTATAAAATTATAAAATTATATGGCATAGCCACATTCTTATATATATATTTTATATTGTGACATAAGTCACCACATTCTTATATTGGGGTATAGAACCACCAATTCACTTCCCCTTCATATATCACCCATATGCCCATGTCATACAACATATGCAATATTATGCTTTATTCACATTCTTATATTTGCACCTATGTGCCATAATAGATCATATTATATTCCTAGTAAGAGTAGGAAAACATACCTGAGTACTTTGTACCATTGCATGGTACCTTAGCCATATTCACATTATTTTAAGAGCACATACATATATGTTTTAAACGTTGCCATAGATTTGATTAAGAGATAGTGTGGGGGGTACACACCTGATTAACTTAGCGAATTCACTGAAATCTTGAAAATCCCGATCTAGCATCCTAGATCCCTAGCCCCTATATTGGCCAACATATAGTATTTTAGCCAAAGGCCATTAGACCAAATAATCAAATCCCGAATCCTTACCTTGCAATCGTTCTAATCACTCCACAAATCCCAAAACTTGTGATGTTCACCCTTGAAATCGGCTAGCCACCAAATCACTTTACAGGTTAGTTTTTCGGCTTTTAAACGAAGTAAGGAATATATTTAAGTACCAAAATAGGCCTTGGCCGATTGTACATTAAGGCTTACCTTGCGATTTGAAATCCCAAAATCCTTGTATACCACTGTCGACTACCCCTAAATGTCCATAGTTAAATTCGGTCAATCACTAAAACCAAAATATGGCCTTACGCCGAAAGTCATACTTCCTTACCTTGTTAACTAAACCCCGAAATCAGTCCTTGCTTCTAGTGATGTCGAAATCCCTACTAGATCACATGTTAGAATCGGTTACAGCCTTAAACTCATGAAAAGTGGCCTATGGCTGAATCTTATATTCACCTACCTAGGATATTGAAATCCCAAAAATAGTCACTTGGCGTAGATCTTGAGATTCGAATGATCTCCTCCTTGTAGTCGACAATCGTGAAATCCAAAAGACCCTTCAAGGCTTTGGCCAAAGAATTTTAAAGGGTTAGATCCTATATTTTGGCTAAAAGAGAGATTGAAAATCAAATAGCGGTTGATCTTACCTTCTTTGCTATAGTCGACAAAGACCTATGCACGACACCACGAAGGTTTTAGCTTTTGGGGCTTATTGAAAATCGGTTTCAACAAGATAGGAAGAGAAAAGTATAGGACTAAGGAGATTTGGAAAGACTAAAGGATTCTATTTCCAGCTTTCAAAAGGGTAAGTATAGAGTTGAGGTGATAAGAAAACAAAGGAGAACGGGAGAGGAAGTGAGAAGAAATTCGACAATGGTGAGTGATGATGGAGTTTCGATTTTAGCAAAATAGATGAGAAAAGAAAGAATTCTCTTCTCTCCCAATTTCGGCAAAAGATGAACACTAAAATTCGGCACTTAACTCCTCTATATGACCGAAATTAACCACCACCAAAAGCCCCACATTCGGCCACTACCTCTTCTCAAATCTTATCCCTTTTCTTACTCTTATTTTTTTCTCTTTTATCCCTTAAAAATAATCTAAAATAGATCACCCATTTATCCACCACTTAGCCAAAATTTAAAAGGAAAAACAAGCTTAATCCTCATCCATTTGATAGTCCAATTGCCGTCTAACACTCCCCCTCTCTCTTGACGCCAACATGCAAAAATAAAGTCACACTTTATGCTGCCAACATGATTCGAACCTTGGCCCATTTACACTGCTTGTGGCGTCATTCCCAGAGGCCTCAAGTGGCACCTCCAAGCCACTGTACCAAGCCCAATTTCATGTCCAAAAACTCCTACAATTTTCCTTAAAGCCTCCTCAGCCTAGCTTCCCCTTTTTAGATTTAAAAATCTAATATTTCCTAAGGCACTCTCTTATTTTCCAAAGTTCCAAAAATTCATACAACACATTCTTAACACACAAGGCATGCTATTTCATATTATTCAATAAAAATGCATAAGCCATAATCTAGGATATTACAGTTCTACCCTTAAAATAATTTCGACCTCGAAATTACCTGGCTAGAATAGGTGGGGGTATTGTTGTCTCATCACTTCTTCCGGCTTCCATGAAGCTTCCTCCGATCCATGATTTTGCCACAACACCTTGACCAAAGGGACCAATTTCCTTCGTAGCACATTCACATCTCGTTCCAGAATCTGAATTGGCTCTTCCTTATAAGACAGATCTGGTCTCAGCTCCACCTCTTCAACCGAAACTACATGAGATGGATCTGATCGATATCGACGTAGCATGGAGACATGAAATACATCGTGCATCTGCTTCAATTCTAGTGGCAACTCCAACTGGTATGCCACTGGTCCAATTAGCTTCATTACTCGATAAGGTCCTATAAACACTTGATCTCCCACATCAAATTCTATTTCCTTCCATTTGAGATCTGCGTACGACTTCTGTCTATCAGATGCTTCCTTCAACCGTGCTGAATTACACTAACCTTCTCTTCAGATTCTGCCATAATCTCTGGACCCAAAATCTGACGTTCCTCTAATTCCGTCCAACATGTAGGAGTCTGACATTTTCGTCCATACAGTGTTTCGTATGGTGCCATTTTAATACTGGCCTGATAGCTATTATTGTATGCAAATTCTGCTAGAGGCAAATATTCTTCCCAACTTCCACTAAAGTCTATCACACAGCCTCTCAGCATATCCTCTAGCACTTGGATCACCCGTTCAGACTGGCCGTCCGACTGTGGATGAAAAGCTGTAGTGAAATCCAATTTGGTGCCTAAAGCCTGATGTAGTGCTTTCCAAAATCAAGACGTAAACCTTGGATCCCTGTCTGAAATGATTGACACTGGCACTCCATGCAATCTTACAATTTCTGCCACATATAACCTCGCCAACTTCTGTAAAGAATAATCTACTCTCACCGGAATGAAGTGCGCGGACTTTGTCAACCGATCCACTATTACCCATACCAAGTCCTTCTTAGTAGGCGTAAGGGGAAGCCCACTAACGAAGTCCATGGTAATTCTCTCCCACTTCCACTGCGGAATTTGTATTGGCTGAAACAATCCCGATGGAACTTGGTGCTCCGCCTTAACTTGTTGACACGTCAAGCATTTACCAACAAATTCAGTAACTTCCTTCTTCGCACTGTGCCACCAAAACTGCTCCTTAGATCTCAGACAACTTAGTGCCTCCAGATACATAGCATAAGGGCTACTATGCGATTCCTGAAGAATTCTTTGCCTAAGTTCATCGTCCTTCGGCATATAGACTTTACCCTTGAAGTACAATACTCCCTCTTCATTAACACCATAACCCTCTAACTCTCCATTCTGCACTTGTCGCAACTTAACACTTAGATCCTCATCCACCAACTGTCTCTCTTTCACTTCATTCAACCATGTTGGCTTAACTTGCAGCTCTGCCAGCAGACTTCCATCATCATACAAGCTTAGATGTGCAAACATCACCCTCAAATCCAACACTACCTTCCGACTTAAGCCATCCGCCACTACATTTTCCTTGTCTGGGTGATATTCTATGGAACAATCGTAGTCCTTCAATAGTTCCATCCACCTTCGCTGTCTCAAATTCAACTCCTTCTGAGTTAGCAGATACTTAAGGCTTTTGTGGTCTGTGTAGATCACTGACTTTTCTCCATAGAGATAGTGCCTCCACACCTTAAGGGCAAAGACCACTGCCGCTAATTCCAAATCATGCGTCGGGTAGTTAACTTCGTGTGGCCTTAGTTGTCGAGACGCATAAGCGACTACTTTTCCGTCTTGCATAAGGACACCTCCCAATCCTGTATGGGAAACATCACAATATACCACAAAATCCTTCCCTGCCTCCGGCTGAATCAAAATTGGAGCTTGGTCAAGACTTTCTTAAGCTTCTCAAAGCTCTCCTGTTGTTTATCAGTCCATATGAAAGGCACTTCCTTCCTTAACAACTTTGTCAGCGGCGCGGCTATCGATGAGAACCCTTCCACAAAGAGTCTATAATAGCCTGTCAATCCTAAGAAACTCCGAACTTCTGCCACTGACTTAGGGGGTTTCCAATCCAGAACTGCCTCACTCTTTCGAGGATCCACCCTTATTCCTTCAGCAGATACCACATGTCCTAAAAACATAACCTCCTTAAGCCAAAATTCACACTTGTTGAATTTGGCGTGAAACTTTCTCCTCAACACTTGTAACACTATCCGGAGATGCTCATCATGCTCCTCTTCAGACTTGGAATACACCAAAATATCGTCTATGAACACAACGACAAACAGGTCTAGATAGGGTTGGAAAACCCAATTCATCATGTCCATGAATGCGGCTGGGGCATTAGTCAACCCAAACGGCATTACTATAAATTCAAAATGCCCATACCTTGTCCGGAAGGCCGTCTTATGGATATCCACCTCCTTCACCTTAAGCTGATGATATCTAGACCTCAGATCTATCTTTGAGAAAATCGCGCCCCCTTAAGTTGATCGAACAAGTCATCTATTCTTGGTAATGGATACTTGTTCTTGATGGTCAGCTTGTTCAACTGACGATAATCTATGCACATTCGCATAGTTCCGTCCTTCTTCTTTACAAACAAGACCGGTGCTCCCTATGGAGACACATTGGGCTGTATGAACCCACGGTCAAGCAATTCTTAGATCTGAGCCTTAAGCTCAACCAACTCCTTTGGTGCCATTCTGTATGGGGCAATGGACACGGGAGTCATGCAGCAGAAAGTCGATTCCAAACTCCACCTCCCTGTCCGGGGGTATTCCGGGTAATTCCTCCGAAAAAATATCCTCAAACTCCCTTGTAGTTCTAACTTCACTAACTCCTCCTTCTTTCCCATCCAAAGTACTAATGAAAGCCAAAATGCCTTGCACCCCTTCCGAACCATCTTATCCGCCTTTAATGCCGAAACTACGTTAGACAAATAGTTTCATCTTTCTCCTATCATAATTATCCCCTCATCCTCTGGGGTCCATAACTCCATTCGTTTGGCTGCACAATCCAATATAGCCCGATGCTTCACTAGCCAATCCATGCCAAGTATCAGGTCAAATTCCCCGGAGGGTAATTCCATTAAGTCAGCACAAATACCACTCCTTGAAGTTCCAAAGGTACTCTCCGAAACATCTTATTCACCACTACAGTTTGACCTAGTGGGCTTACTACAGTCATCTCCCTACTAGAAAGTTTAGGGGCTATGCCTAGTGTTTCAACTACACTACATGCAACATAAGAATGGGTCGAGCCCACATCAATCAAAGCAACATAGGGTTTGCCAAAAATAAGAAACGTACCGGTTATGACGTCTGGTGCGTCTCCATCTCCCCTCTGACGAATCGCGTAAACCAAACCTGGTTGCCTGGCCTCCGTGTTACTAACACCTCGACCTGGTGTTCCTCGTCCTCTACCAGAACCATTACATCTGCCAGCCGAACCACGACCTCGTGGTGGCTACTGTCCTCCTCTTCCCGCTTGGTTAGGTCCTTGATTCACTGGTCGACCCCCTTCGGTTCTCATGGGGCAATCCTTAATCATGTGGTCCTTGGACCCACACTTGAAACATCCCCTGTCTTCTTCCAGCATTTGCCTAAGTGCTTTTTCCCACATTGATCACAAGCACGATACTGGCCTCCAGTAGTAGCCTGCTGACCTCGTGGCCCATCTACTCTAGGCCTCTTTTTCTCATTCTTAGCCAGCCTTGATGATCCAAAGCCTCTCTTCTGCCTATTCCGTTCGGAGTTCTACCTTACAAAATCCTTGATACCCTCGGCTACTTTAGCCTTTTCCACCAACACAGCAAACTCCCGCTCTTGTTGTGGAGCTATTAATAACCTCAGGTCATCCCTTAGTTCGTCTTCAAACTGGACACACCGCTCATGCTCAGTCAACACTATGCCTCGAGTATAACGGCTTAGCCTTAGAAATTTCGCTTCGTACTCAGCTACGGACTTGTTCCCTTGAACCAGCCCTAGAAAAGCCTTTCTCTGTGCATTGCTATAATGCGTGCCGACATACTTCTTCTGATATGCTGCCTTAACATATTCCCAAGTAAGATCCTCAGCTGAAGTACCATCCCGCACCGTGAGCCACCATTGATATGACTCATCGCAGAGGAGAGACACCAACCCTTTCAGCTTTTCCTCATCAGTTAAGTCGAGCTCATCCATAATCCGCTCACGCCTCCACCAATACTCGGTGATCTGGGTGCCACACCGATATACCACGGAACACTTCAGCTCTGTTGGCTCGGAGTCGCTCAGGTATCGACTTTCGAGCTCCCATGCCTCCACCTGCTCTAGCCACCCTTTCCAAAATATGTAGCATCGCCTATGACACTGCGTCATCCCCCGTCTGATCCTGATATTCCACATCAGCGGCTGGTGGTGGTGGTGGCATTTCATTCTCAGATCCTTGACCCGATCTAACGGGTTTAGACACGGTCATTCGGCCTCTTCCACGGCCACGCACGTTACGACCAAGTCCCCTTGAATTCATACTTTAGCTTAGCATTTATCTGATTAAAGAATTTTATGTATTAGTTTTGTTCCACTGATTTAACATGAACAGTTTTATGTTTAATAGTTCTAGAAAGGTAGTTCTTTCGATTCATACACATATAGTCTCACATTATCCATTTAGTCACACACATGAACTTGCGTCCATTACAGAGAAATGTTGTAGTTGTCGTTGTTTGTTGTTTTCCACTACCCAAGGGTATTTTCATAATTTTTTCCTACAGGGGTATTTTGGAAATTTTTCAAATTAGGTATTTGAAAATGTTGCAAAATAGAGTTTGTTGATATTTTACAAAAATTAAGATCCTTGCTGGAAAAATTTCAAGGGTGAAATGATAATTTTATACACTAGGGGTATTTTTGTAATTTTACAAGTCAGGGTCATTTCGGTAATTTTTTGCAAAATATGGTTCCTGGTGACTTTTCAAAACAAGGGTATTTTTAAAGATTTCTAATTTGAGGGTACTTCGATAATTTTTCTTACTGAGGGTATTTTGGTCATTTGTACATGTTAGGGGTAGTTTGGTCATTTTACAAATTAGGGGTAATTTCGTAAATTTTTCCAAATCAGGGTGTCTTGATATTTTGTAAAGTTTTTGGATATTTGTAAGGTAAGAGATTCTTGATAAAAACTGTGGTAGTATGGAAATTTTATAAACTAAGGGCATTTTAGTAATTTTTCAACTAGGGATATTTGAGTAAATCGAGATTATTTTAGAATTTTTTTTTCAAAATAGTTTTCCTATACATCAGAGGGGTAATTTTGGTGATTTTAAAACTAGGATTTTTAAAAAAATATGGCTAGTCCCTTTTGGGTTTTAGTTATTGGGTTTAGCTCATGGTCGAGTCCTCTTGGTTAGGGTGAACCGAGCTACGCACTGTAGGATTCGAATGGAGAGGAGGTGAGTCACGCGGACTGCTTAAATACCAAGCTCCCAACAAAACCAATCCTAGACATGCGCATAATGGTTGTCACACCCTAACTCGGCGACTTAACCACAGGTTTGTTTAATTAGGCACTTAAAATTTTATGTAATTGTTGGGGTAACCTAGTCCTAAGGTTCAAGTACTTATCATGCTAATCTACGTTCCATTTCTATCCTCCTACAATTCATGTCATAAATCACATAAGAGATAGGGGTACTTACCTGGTGGACTTCAGGCCGGAGACTTAGGTGCCATGCCAGAAAACCTACTTATTTCTCAAAATTTTTCACAAAATTCTTTTGGGCTTAATTTTGAAAATGTTTTGGGCCTTAAACCCAAGGCCGAGAGTTTAAAACCTGGCTCGATACCAAGCTGAAACACCCCAAACTCCGCCCACAAGCCCCGACCGGATCCGGCATGTCTCTAAGAAAACCATTCAATCTTATTTGTTACTTTGCTAAAATTTTTCGTGTTTTTGAAAATAGTTGATTTGGGTTGAGCTTGAATTTTAAAACCGTGTTGATTAGGTGTTAAAAACAATTTGTCTTTTTTTATACTTAAGAAAAATTTACTTTTAACTTTGAATTATTAAAATCGTGTCATACTTAGTAATTAAATTTGCATGCATAAGCAGTTAGTACTATAGGCTTATTACATCAAAATAAAACCCAAAATAAAATTTAAAGTACTTAAATAACATAAAATGTCCAACTATTAAAATTAAATCTTGGGCATGGTCACCACTAAGCTCCTGCCAATTCGGTCCATCACTGATCATCACCTGAAAAATATTCCCACAAAGGGGTGAGTCAAACAGACTCAATGTGCACAATCAACACTAAATCTCAACAGTTATGGCATATCAAATCATACATATTCATATAGCATAAAATGATGCAATCCCAAACCCAAGCCTATATATCCATCCGCTACATATCACTTGTACCAACTGTCACACCGTGGGACTACTAAGTCAACCTCCATCCGCTACACACCATCGAAGGCGATCATTGCAATGGCGTGCTCATCGTCCTATAAAATTAGTGGCATAGCCACCAGATATATATTTTGTGACATAAGTCACCACATTCTTATATTGTGACATAAGTCACCACATTCTTATATTGTGACATAAGTCACCACATTCTTATATTGGGGTACAGAACCACCAATTCACTTCCCCTTCATATATCACCCATATGCCCATGTCATACAACATATGCAATATTATGCTTTATTCACATTCTTATATTTGCACCTATGTGCCATAATAGATCGTATTATATTCCTAGTAGGAGTAGGAAAACATACCTGAGTACTTTGTACCATTGCATGGTACCTTAGCCATATTCACATTATTTTAAGAGCACATACATATATATTTTAAATGTTGCCATAGATCTGATTAAGAGATAGTGTGGGGGGTACTTAGCGAATTCACTGAAATCATGAAAATCCCGATCTAGCGTCCTAGATCCCTAGCCCCTATATTCGGCCAACATATAGTATTTTAGCCAAAGTCCATTCGGCCAAATAATCAAATCCTGAATCCTTACCTTGTTATCGTTCTAATCACTCCACAAATCCTGAAACTTGTGATGTTCACCCTTGAAATCGGCTAGCCACCAAATCACTTTACAGGTTAGTTTTTCGGCTTTTAAACGAAGCAAGGAATAGATTTAAATACCAAAATAGGCCTTGGACATTGTACATTAGGGCTTACCTTGCGATTTGAAATCCCGAAATCCTTGTATACCACTGTCAACTGCCCCTAAATGTCCATAGTTAAATTCGGTCAATCACTAAAACCAAAATATGGTCTTAGGCCGAAAGTCATACTTTCTTACCTTGTTAACTAAATCCCAAAATCAGTCCTTGCTTCAAGTGATGTCGAAATCCCTACTAGATCACATGTTAGAATCGGCTACAGCCTTAAACTCATGAAAAGTGGCCTATGGCCGAATCTTATATTCACCTACCTAGAATATTGAAATCCCGAAAATAGTCACTTGGCGTAGATCTTGAGATTCCGAATGATCTCCCTCCTTGTAGTCGACACTGCCAAAATCCAAAAAGACCCTTCAAGGCTTTGGCCAAAGAATTCTAAAGGGGTTAGATCCCTATATTTCGGCTAAAAAAGAGATTGAAAATCAAATAGCGGTTGATCTTACCTTTACTGCTATAGTCGACAGCACCTATGCCTGACACCACAGAAGGTTTCGACTTTTGAGGCTTATTGAAAAATCAGTTTTAACAAGATAGGAAGAGAAAAGTATAGGTCTAAGGGAGATTTGGCAAGACTAAAGGATTCTATTTCCAGCTTTCAAAAGGGTAAGTATGGAGTTGAAGTGATAAGAAAACAAAGGAGAATGGGAGAGGAAGTGAGAAGAAATTCGACAATGGTGAGTGATTATGGAGTTTCGATTTTAGCAAAATAGATGAGAAAAGAAAGAATTCTCTTCTCTCCCAATTTCGGCAAAAGATGAACACTAAAATTCGGCACTTAACTCCTCTATATGACCAAAATCAACCACCACCAAGAGCCCCACATTCGGCCACTACCTCTTCTCAAATCCTATCCCTTTTCTTACTCTTATTTTTTTCTCTTTTATCCCTTAAAAATAATCTAAAATAGATCACCCATTTATCTACCACTTAGCTAAAATTTAAAAGGAAAAACAAGCTTAATCCTCATCCATTTGAGAGTCCAATTGCCGTCCAACACTCCCCCACTCTCTTGACGCCAACATGCAAAAATAAAGTCACACTTTATGCTGCAAACATGATTCGAACCTTGGCCCATTTACACTGCTTGTGGCGTCATTCCCAGAGGCCTTAAGTGGCGCCTCCAAGCCACTGTACCAAGCCCAATTTCATGTCCAAAAACTCCTACAATTTTCTTTAAGGCCTCCTCAGCCTAGCTTCCCCTTTTTAGATTTAAAAATCTAATATTTCCTAAGGCACTCTCTTATTTTCTAAAGTTCCAAAAATTCATACAACACATTCTTAACACATAAGGCATGCTATTTCATATTATTCAACAAAAATGCATAAGCCATAATCTAGGATATTACACAGTCGTGTTGCGTGACCATGTGTCACACACAGTTGAGACACACGCCCGTGTCTTAGGCAGTGCAGAAAAGAAATAGGCCAAATTCAAGCCATTTCTTTCACCCAATTTAGGCACACCTAAACAAGCCATTTGCACATATGACCAATGTATCAAAACATGTTCAACTATGCATAAATGACCAATTTCCATTCAACCAATATGTCATAAAGGCACCTCAAACATATACATTAAACATACCTAAACATATGCATATTTAACCATTTAGCAACTAACTTGTTTCCATACCAAAACATACCACTTTTGACACATACTAACCTTACCAATTTAGATTCATACCATAACAAAATAAATTTACCATTTGAACCACTTCTCTTATGTATCAAAACCATCTAAATGACACAAAACTAGCCATTACCAAATTGTTCCAACATCCAATATATATACATACCAAATTTAGGTCCCAATGGTCCTAATTAAACCAAACATATTTGATTAAATCCTATATCAAAACATGCCCTAAATGACCACTTTCCAAACATGCCAACACATACCACTTTGGCCATAAAACCATGCATCAATTTCATCATATAATACCAAACATTAAGCATCAAAGGGCCAAAAGCACACCATTAAGGCATCAAAATAACATAAGTTTCACAAATTTAAAGCAACATTACATGCCAATATCATCAAGCACAAAGCACATATACATGCCATTATAACTGCAACCAAAGCATAAAATCTACCGATAAAATTGATGGATAGTGTGATGGATCTCCGACTATCTTCTAACCCGGTCGAGCTTCTAATAATCTGTAAGGTAAAGGAAAATAACTATGTAAGCAATGTATGCTTAGTAAGCTCGTATAAACTTTAACATAGCATTCCATTCTAATAATAAACATGATAGGTTATATATAAACCTATACTAATGCCTCAATATTTATCGAACCATAATCATCAACTCACAATGGAATGAGTCTATTAACACCATTTATGTATTTATCATTCCTAACATAGTAGGATTTCATAAGACTTTGAACCCTTCCATTTACTTACTTTAACTTAAATAACAACATCAATTCATTAATTAGCATTTTTGTTCATGAACTAGGTATATTCATCCATAACATACGTAAACTTCATGCATACAAGTACATCTTACAACTCATCATTCCCTTTTGTTTCATCATATTTCATTTCAACTATGAACTTAACAATTTCATTACCTTTTCATACTTGTTTCCTTTGTATAATAGAATACATAAGTATAACATCAACCATGACTACGATCTAGTACATTTAACATAGCTATTTTGAAATCAACTACATGATAAACCATTTCATAAGAAATTATATACTTTAATTTATACCACCTTTTCATGTACATAAGCATATTACCAAATGAACACTTATCGCTTCAATGTATTTCATTAAGACTAAGCATGATATAATCCAATCATAATCTTGGCACAAGCCTAAGCATATCAACAACATATGTTAGCATACTTAAACATAATTCATGTGAACTTAACATAAACAACCACTATACTTAAGCATGATCCAATTGGATTTATCATCCTTCATAACATATCATGTTTTCTATGTATCACCATTTCAATGAGTTTCATACATACATGTCTTGGTTCATATTGAACACTTACCATTTCATTTGCATAACACATAAGACATAAAACATAATATTAACCATAGCCACAAGCTAGTGATTGAACACATAACTTAACATTATCATCATATGGTAAGATATGATATATAAACATAGCATCACTTAATTCCTACCTTTCATAATTATGAATGTTCATACTTTGATCATCGAAACATCATACCTTTCCACAATTTCATAGTGAATTTCATTGAAACCCATATTGATTCATCCCTTTTCATTCTCGTTGAACCACTTAGAATAATATCGGATACATAGGAAAGCTCACACAAAGTGTGCTAAACATATAGTCGTAGCTCACACGAGCTGTAAAATGGGCCTGCTCACACAAGCTGTCGGCGGATTGTAAGCTACACGATGCTACTCACACAAGCTGTCGAGTATCCACAACTAATGCTGGACCTCAACCATCGGTAGGACATTCAAGACTAGCACCCAAAACATGGTAACCTAGGTCTGCTTACACAAGTTGTCAATTGAAACGTAGCTACACTGTGCTGCTCACACAAGCTGTCAAGTATTCACAACACATGTTAAAACTCAGCCACCGGTAGGACATTCAAAATCAGCACCCGAAACATGGTAACCCTAATGGCATGTCATTTGTATCCTATGTATTCCTAAGGTTCAAAAGACACTTCAATGTGACACACTAGATTCAATCATAACGTCTAGGCTAAGTTTGGGGTGTTACATTTTTTGGTATCCGAGCCACGTTACAAAACTCAGTTGTGGAATGGGTTTTTAAACTTTGAATTTCTAAAAGTTACTTTTAAATAATTTGTAGTGTTTTGGAAGGATTTTCTAATTGTGTGGCACACTAAGTCTCCGAGCCGATCCTGTAAATTCTCTCTAAAAAATGTACTTCGATTTTGACTAAAACTGTTATAGGTAGGAGTATTGAGACAACTGTAAGTAGTACTGCAAACTCTTTAGTAGGGTATACTGAAACTGTAGTAAACCAGTAGACACCGACAGACACTGCGTGGTGTGAAAATAAACTATAAATTACTGCTTTTCATAAGACATCTTTTAATAAACAACTAGAACTATAAACCGATCTACATAAAATTGTTAATTCAGATCAAACACGAATAGACAATGAGCACAAGAGGTACACACGGATGAGGTACAAAAGGCCATGGTAGAGGTTGTAGAGGTGCTCGAGTTGGGTCCTCGTCATTTGGCCATATACCTAATTTGGAACTAGAGTGCGCAGCGGAAGTGAGTGGTGGAGTCTGTATTATGCGACTGATCTGATAATTGGAAATTTCGAGGACAAAATTTCTTTAAGGAAGGGTGAATTGTAACGCCCTGAATTTTAGGCCTAGAAGAAATAGGTTTTGAACAAGGGAACAGTTAGGAGACTGCACATAAATATTTAGTTGTGCAAGAAAGTGGCATAAATGAATGTCTGCTTCAGTGGTTAAGTGATTTAGGAGTATTTGGAAGTGTCTGAGAAGTCAGGGGTTCAAGCCTTGGCTTAGGAAAAATATTTATTTTAAGTGAATAAAATCCTTGGATCTAGATAGTAGGTTCTTAAATTATTGTGGTTAAAATATGATACAAGGGAGTAGTTGGTCTAGTGGTAAGGGGCGTGTGGAGTGTACATGGGGTCTAAGGTTCGAGTGGTGGCGCATTAAAAAGGGAGTATTTATTTTT
Source organism: Gossypium rotundifolium (assembly GCA_025506655.1). NCBI lineage: Eukaryota > Viridiplantae > Streptophyta > Magnoliopsida > Malvales > Malvaceae > Gossypium > Gossypium rotundifolium. The sequence continues at coordinate 122,216,900 of CP106728.1, forward strand.
CTACTTGAACTGTGTAGGTAGTGGAGTTGGACTGAAACATAGTTAAAGGGAGTTTGAATAGAATTTGAATAGATTGTTGGGCGAGTTGAGGAGAAATCAGTGGAGTAATTCAAGGAGGGATAAGGGGAGAGATGCTAGGAGAAAATCAAGGAGTTTGATTGAGAGGAAGTGTTTGTCCTGAATTTGGTCACTAGGCACTCAGATAACCAGTTTTGGGGGTTTTTGGGTTGTTTTCTCTCTGTCTGCTTTAGTTTCGGTTAGCTTTCTTTTCATCCTTTTGCTTTTGGTGCTGAATTTTGGCTAAGACTTCAAGTACCTCTCGGGCTTGTTCGTTATCTTTTTCTGCTCTTTCCTTTAATTCCTTTTCTTTTGTTTGGTCGAATAGCTCTTTAGTTCTCTTCTCTGCCAAATCCTCTTTTCTCTTCCCTTTTTTTTTTGCTATTTCTTTTCTCTCCTCTACTTTCCCAAACCTTGGCTGAATAGTGTTGAGTAGTTTCGTGTTGCATTTTCTTTTGATTTGCTCTTCTTCCTCTACCCCTTTTTGGTCAACTGTTTGTCAAATATTACTTTTCTCTCCCTCTTCATCTCTTCAATTTTGTTTTCGGCTTGACAACTATTCTCTGATGGTTTGAATTCCTCGAAGAGTGAAAGAGTTTCACGTGAGATTAAAGTCGTCAAAACCTTTCTCTCATCACTCGATCAAAGGTAAGTATGTAGGCTAGCATTCTAAAGTGTAGGCTGAATGCTTTCTGTGATTCTGGAAGTTATCATGTGTGGATTTAAACCACATGAATAAACAATCTTATTTAATAAAATCCATTTGTAATGCAGATATCTGTCAAAGAGATTGTAGTCAACCATCGTCAGTGGTATAAGTGGGCTAAGCCACATTTGTCAATCGAGGCAAGTGTTAATTTTAGTTTTAGTTAAGGGTGTAAAAGAAGGGGATTAACCCTATTGTTTAGTGACTAATGGAAAGCCTTGTATGAATGTAGGTTTTGGTGCTCGTGGATCTTGGTACGTTTTCACAAGCAGGTGTATAAACATCCCACTGTAACTATAGAACGATAAAAGCCAAAAAGCCAAAATACGGCATTTGAGACCACACGAGCGTGCAATCGCTCGTGTGGTAAGCCAAACCCACGAAACATGGGCGATAGATTGTAGGAGGCCTCCATGGGCATTCTCATGGGCTTAGGAAGTATTGGGCCACGTTGGGAAAATGGGCTGTGTGGGCCCAAGAGGCTCGTGGGCCCACACGGATGAAATTCACGATTTATGGCATATACTGGACTGGGCTATGTAGGTCACATAGCCATGGAAAAATTTAGGCTGAACGGGCCGCACGAGTGTGTGGGCCCACTTGGGCCGAGTAATGGGCTTTAGGCCCATTTACACTGTTATTACCGTTTAGGTTACCGAAGTCACTCGAGGCAACTGTGGACCTCTCGAGAGGTCGATATCTACACTGAGACCCCAAAGTAGGTAAAATGACCAAAATACCCCTAAAGGGTGAAATAACTATTTTACCCCTAATTGATGGAAATGACCATTATATCCCCAAAGGTAGGTTGATTGATGTTTTCATGATTTATATATGGCTGTTACTGAGTATGACATTCTGCATATACGTATGATTTATGACATGATATAATAGCCGATTTTGGGGCTAGTCGAACAGTGGTTTCGGGACCTCTAATTCGAGGTTGAAGAAAATTATTTTTGTATTATTTTATGTGTTATGGCAATAATATATGACTATATGAAAATTTTGGTGCTTTAATTTTAGCAATTGTATGCTTAATTATGAAAAAGGACTAAATCGCATAAAGTGCAAAAGTTTCATTATATAAGGTAGAGGTGTCTAATAGCCATATAATATTAAATTGGAGGTTCTTAAAGTGCAAATAGGCCAATTGGGGTGTGTTGGCTAGCCATAGAGACTAGGGAGACAAGAATATTAAATTTTGGTCAAATTTGGTGGAATTAGGTGGTAAAATAATGTATAAATAAGATAAAAAGATGAGATATCATCTTTTACTATTCACCCTTCCTCTTCCACCAAAAATTGAAGAGAAAATAGAGGTTTTTGGGGTTCAAACTTTCAGCAAAGCTATCTCCTTGCAAGGAAGTGATTTTAGAGGTCTTTCTTGATGATTTTTGTATTTTTGGAGTCCCCAAAGGTTAAACTAGCTAATAAGGGGACTAATTTGTTAATTGGTTGAAAGTTTAAGGACTTGCTATGAGAGAGTTTATGTTGTTAGCTGAGTTTTTATGGAAGAGAATGAATGTTAGTGAGATGAGAAACAACTTTAGTGAAAGATGTTAGCATGAAAACACCTAAATATGACTTGAATGTAAAGATTCAAAATGTGTAATAAATGCATGAAATAATTGGATTTATGAGTAGTTTTAAGAGTAATAAATGTTCAGCTAGGCTTTTTTAATGAGAAAATATGATGAAAAATGATTTACAAGCCTATGGGCAAAATTGTAATTTTACCGTAGTGCAAGGGCAAAACTGTCATTTTTGCCTAAGTAGAGATTATGATTATAAAATGATTGAATGAGTGAATTTTGTTGTTATAGACCAAGAAGAGCGTGGAATCAACCTTGACTGAGGAAAAGGCAAGGTTACGGAATAGACCGTTGATTAGCGTGTTTTGCACCGAGGTAAGTTTATGTGTAAATGATGCATCTTAAGTACATATGTTGTTACTTATTGGTGCATTGTATGATTGAGAATACTTACGATTTTAATGGATTGAATTTGGTAGAAAATGAATAAATTTTGTGTGAATGTTGAAATAGATATGTAAGTGTGGAATATTATCCGTAGTAAGTAATCTTGTTGGTGGGCTATGTACGATACCACCTTATTTCTTATTCACGATGGGCTGTGTGCGATACCATCGTTTATATTATCATTTGGTGGGCTATGTGCAATACCAGTCTGAAAAGATTAATTGTGGGCTAAGTACGAAACCACCGAGTGTTTGGTATTACTATGAATGGCTTATTGTGAAATTGTGATGTGTTGTTCATGTGATCATGTGGTGATAAGTGCAGGGATGTATTTTAAATAATACAAACTTTTGGCTTGTGATATGGTTGGAATGTGGTAAGAGGTGAAATGAGTAAGCATGATCTTGGAATGTGGAATGTTCTTACTTATTATGAAATGTTATTTATTGATTGGCACATATTATGATGTTTATTGTTTACGTGTAAACTTACTAAGCTTAAAGCTTACTCCCTTTCTTCTCCCTTGTTTTATAGTGTCAAAGAGCCAATTCGGGATATGAAGTTAACCAGAAGATCACCCACACTATCAGCTCATCTCGGTGTATCTAGACTTAGTATTTTGAATATGGCATGTATAGGGGCTAAACTAGGTGAATTGTTTTGTTGTTTTGGCCAAGTACGTAGTGGCTCCTTAAAAGACGAACTCTTTTGTATATTGCAATAATAGATGGCTCATTATTACTAATTTATGAAAAGATGAGATAATTCATGGATGTGTATGTTGCAAATTTGAGTTGCTTAGTGATTTGTTAAATGGAATTATGTTGTGTGAGCTAGGGTGATGAAAAGAACTTGGAAAATAGCATTGTTCTTGTCCACACGGGTAGGCACACGGGCGTGTGTCTAGGCTGTGTGTGACACACGATCAATTGTGTGGGTGTGTGATCAGGCTGTGTGTCCCCATGCATGCTAGAATTGCAAGTCTGTATGCTCACTAGTAAACATACGGAGGCAGAGACACGGCCATGTGTCTCAGCTGTGGGAGGCATGGCCCTGGATATGGTCGTGTGCCAAGCCATGTGAGTCTGCACCTTGAAATTAGAATTTAATTCGACACACGGTCTAAGGACACGGGCATGTGCCTTGGCCGTGTGACCACAGTGAGATGATGACATCATAAACAGAATGCCAAGATTTTGGCACACGGGCTAAGACACGGGCGTGTTGAGGCCGTGTGAATTAAGTCAGTGTCAACCACGGGTGAGCACGGAGCATGTCTCAAAGATGCACGGGCTGTAACACCCCTAACTCGTATCCATCACCGAAATAGGGTTAAGAGGCATTATCAGACAATCAAAAGTTTTACAGACATTTCAAAATACAAATCATCAAACGTAATCAAAGTGCCCCTTTTATAAGTCAACGGACCTTAATCATGCTCTAGAATAGGGTCGGGACTAAATCGAACATGTACAAAAATTTTTAGAAATTTAAACATTTTCAAAGCTGCAAAGGTCACACGCCGTGTGGGCAGGACATGTGCCTCCCACGACCTCAACATGCCCGTGTGTCTAAGCCGTGTCCAAACAGGGCATACATACTGACTTGTCCACACGGCCATGGACACGCCCATGTGCCTCACCTGTGGTTGATCCTAACTTGCACCACATGGCCAGTCACACGCCCGTGTGTCCAGCCCGTGGTCGATCCTGACTTGTTTTGAATTTCAACCACAAGGGACACGGTCGAGCCGCATGCCTGTGTGCTCAACCGTGTAGGAAATTATAGGTCATTTGCAAGTCCAAATTGCCACCCACACAAGGGTCATCCCTACAAGCAATATACCAATTCATTTCATGCACAATTAACATCCAAAGACTTGTCAAATAATCAATAAATCTTCCCATTCAATCTCATTTCTAATCATACCATTTTATAAGACAATTTGCATAACCAAATCACCTGTATAAACAAGCATGATACATTCACATCCTACCATTCATATAACCACTTCATTGATCAAACTAATCATACTCATATCGCATCCCTATGCTTACCATATTCTTGATCATTTCATAGACATAAATTTATACCAAAATCAACATCATATGACATAGCATCAAATATAAAACACAATCACTTATCTAACCATAACACATGGCTACATATATTCATGTCTCTAACATACTCCAAAACAACTGGCCTATACATGCCATATTTAGCTATTTACACATTCAATAGTACCAAAGTTGAGTTTGATAGTGTGCTGATGATCCTTGACGATTTTCGAGCCTTTTTGTAGCTTTGACGACCTATAAAGCAGAGTAAACACACTAAGGTTTCCAAAAGCTTAGTAAGTCATATATAAATAAACTAAACATAAACCATTCATAAGCATTGCTATTTGAATTCATTAATATATATTTATTTCAAGCACATAGATAGTCTCTTTGGCTCACTTGGTTTGCCATTGCTTATCAATTCATTACATCTCAAGTATCTTATTTGTTCATATCTCAAACATACATATATCTCAAATGTTCATTTGCATTAGTGCACATACATACTCACCTTTTCATGCTTATACAAAGCATATAAATCAACATACCTGAAATGGATGTACAATCTACATATTCATTCATTTCTCAGACTTGCCCGTTGAACCATTCAGAACTAAATAAGATACTCAGAGTGCTCGGAATAGTCGTACAATGCCAACATCCTAGGCGTGGTCTTACATGTAACTAGATATCGATGCCATTGTCCCAGACAGGGTCTTACACGAATCAAATACGATGCCAATGTCCCAGACATGGTCTTACACTTAAATCTTATATTGATGCCAACGTCCTAGATGTGGTCTTACACGAATCTCGAATCAATGCCAATGCCCCAAACATGGTCTTACATGATATCACATACCGAACACCTATGTCATGACATACGTAATTCCTATCTAGTCCTAGGTTCACACGGGACTTCTCGGATATTAACTATTTCTCGATACTTTCTCGAAATCCATATATATATATATATTATTTCATACACATTCATCACAATATAGTCTCATATGCATATACATAATTTAATACAAATACATTTATTTGTATATAGACTTACCTCAGATTCGATTTAATGAAAACGATAGGCTACTCGATTACTTTCGATTTCCCGTGATCTAAGTCCGTTTTCTTTGGTTCTTGATCTATACATATTCAAATTTGACCCTTTTATTCATCAACTTATTCAAATTAATCCAAAAACACATATTTAGGGCAATTTGCAAATTAGCTCTCACATTTACACATTTGGACAATTTAGTCCCTAATTCACAAAATCACAAATTACACATAATTTCAAGTTACCCATGCCTAGCCAAATTTTAACATGCTTCATATTAGTCCATATATTTCATTTATTTCACAAATTAGTTCCTCAAAATATTATTTTCTTAATTTACTCCAAAATACTGAAATTCACCAAAAACTCAAAGACAAACTATGATAATCATATACATATCTTTCATATTTCACCATAAAACATCACAAATCACATGAGTTCATCAAAATATCATTTCAAAAACATCATCAATTATCAAAATTAAGACATGGGTTTTGAAGTATACGAAGCAACAGTTGAAAAAACATAGAAATTATCAAAAACCGAAGCAAAACGTACCTTGAATTGAATCAAAAGCTAGCCAAATGCCCTAGCTCAATTTTCTTTTTCTTTTCTTTGGTGTTTCAGCAATATAGATGATAATGGCTTATTTTTAAACCTTTTGTTTTATAAAATATCATGTAATTAACAAATTACTAATATAACATTAATGAAACAATTTTATCATCTTATATTACATGGATATAAATGTCCACTTACTCATAATGGCATAATAACCTTTTAAGGACCTCATATAACATTAGCAAATAGATTCCCTTACATGAAGCATGCTAATTTTGTACTTAATGCAATTTAATCCTTTTCTCAAATTAAACACACAAATGATCAAATTAATTCACAGAAATTTCACACATACTTAATCACATATCATAGGCACAAAAAATAATATTAAAATATTTAATTGACTCAAATTTGTAGTCCCGAAACTAATATTTCAACTAGGGTCTAAACCGGACTGTTACACGGGCGTGTGGCCCTTGTTTAGGCAAAATTTTTCTAGGTGCATAAAAGTTTTCGATTTATTTTTGAAACCTTCCAGAAGTATGTTTATGGGCCTCATAGGCCCATTATAAGGATGTTAGATGTGTGAATGGAAAAGTTTTAATTTAGAATGAAGATTGATAGCCCAAAGTTATATGACCATTGGCATTATGTACGGTAATGCCTTGTACCTAGTTCCGTCGTAGAATATGGGTAAGGGGCGTTACACATGATATACTGCATAGGGTTGGGATACTGTTATGGAGGAAGTATACTGTACTGGTGGCTTTGCCACATATTCATTCTTGGGAGCTTTCTTGCAATATTATTCTTGGCGACTTTCTTCATGATCTTCAGATGGCGACTTTGCTACGATATTGGTGTGTTGGCTGGGTGCGTTGATTTTATCCCCACATGGTGTGTTGGTGGTACGGAGTGGTGTGTTGGCTAGATTGGGATGGGTTGCATTATTACACTATTACTATATTGGGCTAAGGCTCACACTGTTACTGTATTGGGCTAAGACCCACACTGTACTATTACTGTATAGGGCTCAGGCCCAGACTGTTACTGCATGTTGCATACTGACTAACTGGTAGGGGATTACACACTGAGTTTTTGTAAACTCACCATCATTTTTACTGTGCAGGTAATCCTTAGCCATAGGAGATTTGGTGCTGGGACGGACTCAGAGTGGCCACACTACTGCAGCTATTTTACACTGGTTTTACTTAAATTTAAAATTCATGTTGGGTTTTGTTTATGTAAGAAGACCATTTATGTTTGTTTAAATTTTTATTTGGGCTTTGCTTATTTACTTAAAACTTCTAGTTTAGGAGAAGGCAAATTTTCAAAATAATTACTATTTTCAAAGACACGAAGGTTAAACATTAGATTTTTCCAAAAGCTTCCGCAATTTTAAATCAACCGACTATAATGATAGCAGATAATAAGGCAACCGCTTTGACTAGATGATTTGTTAAATCATAATAAAGGGGTTTTTAAACTTAGAAACGAATTTTTACCAACAAGTCCAATTTTCAAAAGAAACTTCAATGTGACACACCAGATTCGACTATAACGTCTAGGCGGGTTTGGGGTGTTACAGTACGAGCTAGCTAGACTTAGTTGCAACGATCTCAAAAACATAAAAATTATTAGAAATGGGGCTAAATTAGACTTACATGCATCTTCAACGTGAAAGTTGAAGCTTCAAGCTTCTCCCTTTCTATTTCCATGGTAAATTCGGTGATGAAAAGCAAAATGGGGAAGAAAACATTATGTTTTCTTTATTTTAATCTTTTGTTTTCTTTATTTTAAAAACAAAAATATCAAATAAACATATAAATTTATAAGAATTTAAAGCTTTAATCGTCCACCATTTTGAAAATGGGTAATTTACCCATTAAGGCCATCCAATTATAATTCTTTAATCAATTTAACACCTTTAAACTAATAGCGATTAACTTTTTCAACTTTTACAAATTAGTCCTTTTTAATTAATTAACTATCGAAATGTTAAAATTTTTCAACGAAACTTTAATACCACCTTAATGACACTCTGTAAATATTTATAAAAATATATACGGCTTGACTTATAGAAACGAGATCTTGTTACATCATTTTCTAAAGCCACTTGACCTTAAGGCCTTACCATCCGCTTATATAACATAAATTATCAAATCAAAAACCTTTTTAAAATCACATTTGACTCGTAAATATTAAATAATAATATTTACAAACTTACTCATCGGATTCGGTGGTCTCGAAACCACAGTTTCTAACACCACTGAAAAACAAGCTGCTACACCATTTGTCTGTGGATGGTAAGCTATGGCAACCTTGTGCTTCACTCTATGTTTATTGAAAAACCATTTCAACCATTTTTTCACAAAATAGGACCCCTCATCATTGAAGATAGACCTAGGAGTTTCAAACCTTATAAACACATGTTTCTGTAAAAACTTCTTTACAAACTTGGCATCGTTCGTCGAATATGTCTCGGCCTCAACACACTTAGGTAAGTAGTATACTACTATCAATATATACTTGTGACCAAAAGAAGGAGAGAAATGATTAAGAAAGTCAATACCCCAAACACCGAACAATTCTACTTTGATAATGTTTGTTTGGGGCATCTCATTTCTGTTGGTGATGTTTTCAACCCTCTAGCATCGATCATAACTCTTTACATAGGCATACATATCTATGAAGAAAGTTGGCCAAAAGAATCCAACGCAATACTTTAGCCGCAGTACATGAACCTCTGAAGTGTCCCCCCACTTGGAGTTGTGTGACAATGATATAAAATCTTAATTACCTTGTTTTCTGCCACATATCTCTTGATCATTTGATCTATGCACTTTTTAAACCGGTATGGATCTTCCCAGAAATAGTACTTCTCATCATGAAGAAACTTTTTCCTTTGTTGATATATCTTATCAAGTGGCATCAAACCACAAGCTAAATAGTTAGCAAAATCAGCAAACCAATAGGTGTTATGGATGTGATTTACCTTAAGTATTTGCTCGTCTAGGAATGTCTCCTAAATGGGCCTAAGCAGAGAAGTTCTTTCTTGCGATTCCAAACTTATAAGTGATATATTACTTGGTTTTCTACCCCTTTTTGATCTTGAATTTCTAGATCGAACTCTTGAAGTAGAAATACCCATCGGATCAATCTCGATTTGGCATCTTTCTTGGCAAGTAAATATTTAATTGTCGAATGATCCGTATAGACTGTCACTTTGGTACCTATAAGATAAGATCAAAACTTATCAAAAATAAATACAATAGCAAGTAACTCTTTTTCTATTACCATATAATTCAGTTGAGCTCCTATTAGAGTCCGACTTGTGTAGTAGGTGCAATGAAAAACTTTGTTTGTAACACCCTGGTTTTAGGGGCTATGCAGGTTGTGTGTAATTCGAGTGTTAGTAGGTTTTGGGAGTGCTTGGATGAGTTTTAGGGGTTTTAGAAATGTTTGGATGAAAGGGGAAGGCTTTGAAAAATTTTGGATTTTTTAGTAGTAAAAGGGGAAACTGGGCAGGAAGGCCTTAAAATAATTTTACGGAGTTTAAGACACAAGAAAGGCATTGGCAAAGTGGCTTCATGCGCTGCTTAAGGGGGCTGGAAGTAGCGCCTAAGAGAGCAAGGGTTCGAGTCTTTGGGCAAAGAATTTTGTTTTATTTTAAAGGTCAAGGACTAGGCTAAGTATGCCTTAAAATTAATGGTGTGGTGGGTGGACATAGAAGTCCGATTGGCAAAGTGGCACTCATCGCCACTTAGGCGAAAGAAGAGAGCAAGTATACCGGGTTCGAGTGGGGCGCACTTTTAGCGTTTAAATTTTGTTATTTGGTGATGGGCTGAGGTAAGAAGGGTTTAAAGATAAATGTTGGGGCTTTATAGCATAAAAATCAAAGTGGCCGAGTGGCCTGGGCGTTGGAGGAGAAGGTGTGCAGTAGGTTGGTCCTATGTTCGAACCTTGGAGGCTGCAGCTGGGTTTTTATTTCTTTTTCTTTGGCTTTTTGCTAATTGGACGGCACATGGGGGAGCTAAGGTGGTTTAGTCCTTTTTGGATTCGGTTGGAAGGAGTGATAAGGATGAGTTTTGTATTTTGTTTTTTTTAAATCGGTGGGATAACGGATTAATATTATTTTATTTTTATTTTGTATTTTAAATTGGAGGGGTGGTTTTTTGCTTTGATTAAAATATGGAAGTGGACTAATTCAAATTAAGTTGAATTAGTGGCCATAGGTAATGGCCGAAACTTGGGTTCTTCAAGGGAGGGAGCAAGTGCCGAATTTCCTATTTAATGGGCAGCCCTCTTTTTGAATTTCTTTTGACCATTTGCCGAATTCTTTTAGTTTCTTAATCAAAAGTAGTAGTTGTGTCTCCCAAATTTTGCTAATAGTAGAATGTCCACTTGAACCCCTAAACCTTATATTTTGTCTACTTATTTCTTTCATTCTTTAGCGAATATCCATAGCCTTTTCTCCTTTTCTTTTCTTTATTTGTTTTAGCCGAATCTCCTCTCAACCTTGGTGAAATCTCCTTTTGATAGCCTAGTGTGGTGGTAGAATATCAACAAAGGTGATCTCCTTGGTTCATCTCCATTCGCTTTTAAGGGTAAGTGTTCTTTTTAGTACATTTCGATTCTTTTTCATAAAGTTGCGAATCAGAATCTAGGCCTTGATTCCTTTGGTGGGCGTATGATCTGTAGGGCCATGATGATGTGTTTTCTATTGTAGCCAACGCAAGGGAGCACTTAGGGGTCAGTTTGATTCGGTTACTCAAGGTAAGGGTTAGGTGCTATTCGCCAAAGGGTCCTCTTTTCATGGATTTTTGTTATAAACCATATTTGGCATTTGTGGTAACCGATTCTAACCTTGACCATTTAGGAGTTTTAGCAGTGATTAAGGAGCTTTCGGGATTTCAAGACTCTGTCGGTAAGGATGAGTAGTTTATGATTATTCGTTTAAGATCAGTATTAACCAAGTTTTGATTAGATATCGTTATGGATGCGAATACCACCAAGGTGAGCAAGGGAAAGTCCACGTTCAAGTTTAAGAAGAGGTCGGCCAATTTGTTCGTGATTGGCCACCGGGGTGTGGGCGTGCAGAAAACGATAGGCGATAACGGTAGTCTCGCTAAGCGATAAGCGTCGAATCGAGGTTTAGAGCTTGTGTTATAAGGTGTGTAGTTAGACCATTGTTTCCGGATTTGTATGATCTCTGTTGTGCTATATGTTTACTAATGAATGCGATTGCCATATGTGTAATGGATAGCCTAAAAGGGTATGATGACGACCGTGTTAGTAGCAAATTGGCTAATATGTGATAATTGATTTTAACTATGTGAGCATGCCTATATTTGTGAATATCATGTACATGCATCATTTCAAAGATCATATTATGTTACATGTGCATGGGTGGGTTTTTGAAAGAAGGTACGGTGTACTTGATGCGTGGTTGATGTCGACTTTGTGCTACATCGTGGATTGGCGGATCGAGGTCGCGTTGTGGATCTTTTTGATTTAGTTCGCGTGGTTACCTTGATCGATATCGCTTATGCCATATCGTGGGCTTGATGGATTCTTTGTGTGCTCCATCGTGGTTTGATGTTAGCTATCGCTACATCGTGGATGGCATTGGTTGCCTTTTGGAGGAAAAGGAGAGGTGACTCGATAGTCCCCGGTGTGTGGTAGGTTTGGTTAAGGGGTGTGTAGCGGATGGACCTTAGGATTGGGTTGGGTTTCATATTGCATGGTTTTGTTATAAATCGATATGGAAATGGGCCAAGCCCAATATGGAATATGAATAGGTATGTTTTGAGAACATACGTGGAAATGGGCCAAGCCCAAGATGTGAATGTGGATTTGAGTAAGAAAAGGGCCTAGCCAAAGTGCTTGAATATGATTTGATTATGGGCCAAGCCCAGATTGTGGTAGTGTTTAAATGATTATATTTATATGTTGCATTTGATAATTGGGTTAATTTGTGGCTAACATGTGGGTGGATATCAGTGGTTTAATTACACACCGAGTCAGTGTGACTCACCAATTTTTTATCCAACATCGCAGTGACTTGTTAATGGACCGGTTGGAGAGGATGCAAGGTGGCCCATGCGAAGGAGATTAATTTAATTATTTTAAGCAATTTTAATACTAAGTGTTTTGTTTAATATTGGTTGTAATAAGGGCCACTTCGGTTTAAAGTACTCTTTTATGGATGATGAAATTTATATCGTACTTAGAAATATTTTTACAAATGATTTATCCTTTAATAAAAAAATAATAAAGTTTTAATTCAAACCAAGCTTATTATTTAATAATTTTAATGGAATTACTTCCGAAAATAAACAAAAATTTTCAAGTTTTATTCTAAAGACAAAGATTTTCAATCGTCATTCATGATGACATAACCAGATCCGGTCAAGGCTCGTGGGCGGGTTTGGGGATATTCTGATTGGTATCGAGCCCGGTTCAAAACTTCGGCTTTGAGGGTTTTGGGCCCAAAACATTTTCAAAATGGGCTTTTCAAAATATGGGCTTTTATTTCAGGTTTTTCTGGCATGGCACCTGTACCTCCGACCCGAGTCCACCAGGTAAGTACTTCAGACTTGTGAAGTAATTTGTTATATGAACTGTTATGGGCTTTGTTGGGCTCGTAGATTAGTGAATTAGGATCAGTTGAACCCTAAGGCTAGTCTACTCAAACATGTGCATAAGACTTAAGGTTACTAAACAAACCTGTAAAGTAAGTCGCCGTGTTAAGGTGTGGCAACTTGTAAAGCGCATGTCTAGGAGTGGTATTCATGGGAGCTTGGTATTTAAGCGATCAGCGTGACTCACCTCCTCTCCACTTGAATCCTACAGTGCGTAGTTACGGTTCACCTTAACCAAGAGGACTTGTTCACAAAGTGAACCAATTATTAAAACCGAAAGGGATTAGCCTTCTTGTTTTAAAATTCTTGGTTTTAAAATTTTAAATTTACCCTTTTGGTTTATAAACCCTAAATTTGGTTTTGAAAAAAAAAACGTTTTTTTTCGAATTACCAAAATGCCCTAGTGGCAAGATTATAAAAATACCCCTGTATTATAAAATTACCACACTACACTCAACTTTTGTTAAAATGATTTTCACTTTGCAAAATATTAAAATCTCTAGTGTTCAAAATATCAATATACCCCGATTTGGGGAAATTTACAAAATACCCACGTGTTGAAAATTACTGAAATGCCCCTGACTTTTTAAAACTTTTGAGTTAACCCCAACTTTAATAAAATTCTCTCACTTTGCAAAAGTATCCAAATTTTGTATTTCAAAATAATACCACGACTCTTGAAATTTACAAAATTACCTCGTTGATAAAATTACTAAAATACCCTGGTTTCCAAAATTACATTGTATCTATAATTTGACAAATTTTGAAAATACTCTTGATTTGGGAATTTAAAAAAAAAAGATCCTGACTTATTACGCTTTTGGAATCGCTTTGGTTTATTCCCAAATACCCTCAGAGGAAAATGACTAAATACCCGCAGGGTAGAAACAGGCGTAAATGTCCGAATAGTGAATGTGTGGTAGATACCACTGAATGAATGTGTTTTGATGATGAATGAATGTGTCTTCATTGAGAAATGAAGGTGTCTCTATTGATGAAGGTGAGAGTGATTCTCTGAATTAGAGTAGTAAAATTCGAATCGAACCTTGTGTGATCGAAGAACTACTTCTAAAATCTTTCATTCATAAAATATGCTCGCGGTTAAATAGTGGAACAATTACTAATGCATAAAACTTCTTAATCAGATAAATCAAGACGATAGAGATGAGTTCTAGGGGCAGATGAGGTAAAATGGCGACATCGGAACCGATAGGTCCAGCCATGGGTCGAAAGTGAAGTGCCGCCAAATGAGACGTAGGAGCAAGATCGACAGAAAAGATGATGCAAGATGTCGCGGGCCATGTTGCGAGTGTAGAGCGAGTAGCGGGGAGTTAGTAGAGGAAATAGAACTCGAAGTCGGTATCGGAAAGGCTTAGATCAAGCGGAGCGAGATCTTTAGAGGAGTGTTTGGGGTAGCTCCTAACGTGGCGGAGTATTGGCTAGAAGCGATCGAAAGAATCATGGACGATTTGGATTGCACCAATGAAGAAAAGTCAAGGGCGCTGCTTCGTTGTTTCAGCGACGAAGCTTATCGTTAGTGGCTCACCACAAACAAGGTGTACCGCGGATCGATTGGATTGGGATTTCTTTAAGGCCAAGTTCAAGGGAAGTATGTAGGAGCGATTACTTGGACTCGCAGAGAAAGCGTTCTAAATCTAGTGCAAGGAATAAGTCGGTGGCGGAATATGAAGTCGAGTTTGTGCGACTAAGTCAAGACGCCAAAGGAATTGTAGCTACGACACGAAAGAAGTGTTCGATTCGAAGATGGGCTACGAGATGAGTTGCGGAGTTGATTACTCCGCATGCAGAAAGAGACTTTGCCATTTTAGTGGAGAAAGCTCGGATCAACAAGAGGTTAAGAAGACTATAAAGAGAACCGAGAGAAGAATAGGAACGAGAATAAGAGAAAGGTTGGACCATCGCATCGTTTGGTAATGTTCGAAAAGACCAAGGACCGAGAACCCTGTAAGTGCACTTGTACCAGTGGATCGAAATCGTCTTTGTGCTCGGTGTGGAAGACCTCACACAGGAGAGTGTTGGGGAAATAGTAAAGAATGCTTTCGGTGCGGATCTAAGGCACATCTGGTTAAGAATTGTCCTCGAGCGACGAGGGGTAGTGGTTCGAGCCATAGAGGGAATGGTTCCAGTCAAAGTCAACCAAGGATGTAATATCAGGTAAGCTCCTTTGCTCTGGTACATACTTTGATTGCTTTGTTTGCTTGAGAATTAGCCTTTTCTGTGATGCTAAGAGAGGTGTTTTGAATTTAGAGTGCGAACTTAGAAATGGTGTTGGGAAGGTATGATAGTCTTAGTAAGATCAGAGTGCGCAGCATAGGCGTAAGGTGGTAAGATAGGTTGTACGGACGTTCGTTAGTAAAGTAATTTGAGGACGAAATTATTTTAAGGAGGTAGAATTGTAACACCGGTTTTAGGGCTATGCAAAGGTTGTGTGTAATTCGAGTGTTAGTAGGTTTTGGGAGTGCTTGGATGAGTTTTAGGGTTTTAGAAATGTTTGGATGAAAGGGAAGGCTTTGAAAAATTTTGGATTTTAAGTAGTAAAAGGGAAATCAAGGAAGGCCTTAAAATAATTTTACTGAGTTTAAGACACAAGAAAGGCATTGGCAAAGTGGCTTCATCTTACCGCTAAGAAATGGAAGTAGCGCCTAAGAGAGCAGGGTTCGATTCTTTGAGGCAACAATTTTGTTTTATTTTTGTCGTCAAGGACCGAGCTAAGTATGCCTTAAAATTAATGGTGTGGTGGGTGGACATAGAAGTCCGGTTGGCAAAGTGGCACTCATCGCCACTTAGGCGAAAGGAGAAACAAGGCGCTAGTTCGAGTGGGGCGGCAGACTTTTGGCGTTTTAAATTTTGTTATTTGGTGATGAAATGA
The DNA here is from genome assembly GCA_025506655.1 of Gossypium rotundifolium. Classification (NCBI taxonomy): domain Eukaryota; kingdom Viridiplantae; phylum Streptophyta; class Magnoliopsida; order Malvales; family Malvaceae; genus Gossypium; species Gossypium rotundifolium. The sequence goes on from CP106728.1 coordinate 122,232,860, forward strand.
GGTAAGAAGGGTTTAAAGATAAATGTTGGGGCTTTATAGCATAAAATCAAAGTGGCCAAGTGGCCTGGGCGTTGGAGGAGAAGGTGTGCAGCAGGTTGGTCCTATGTTCGAACCTTGGAGGCTGCAGCTGGGTTTTTATTTCTTTTTCTTTGGCTTTTTGCTAATTGGACGGCACATGGGGGAGCTAAGGTGGTTTAGTCCTTTTTGGATTCGGTTGGAAGGAGTGATAAGGATGAGTTTTGTATTTTGTTTTTTTCAAATCGGTGGGATAATGGATTAATATTATTTTATTTTTATTTTGTATTTTAAATTGGAGGGGTGGTCTTTTGCTTTGATTAAAATATGGAAGTGGACTAATTCAAATTAAGTTGAATTAGTGGCCATAGGTAATGGCCGAAACTTGGGTTCTTCAAGGGAGGGAGCAAGTGCCAAATTTCCTATTTAATGGGCAGCCCTCTTTTTGAATTTCTTTTGACCATTTGTCAATTCTTTTAGTTTCTTGATCAAAAGTAGTAGTTGTGTCTCCCAAATTTTGCTAATAGCCGAATGTCCACTTGAACCCCTAAACCTTATATTTTGTCTACTTCTATTTCTTTCGTTCTTTAGTAGAATATCCATAGCCTTTTCTCCTTTTCTTTTCTTTATTTGTTTTAGCGAATCTCCTCTCAACTCGGGTCGAAATCTCCTTTGATAGCCTAGTGTGGTGGCGAATATCAACAAAGGTGATCTCCTTGGTTCATCTCCATTCGGTTTTAAGGGTAAGTGTTCTCTTTAGTACATTTCGGATTCTTTTCCATAAAGTTGCGAATTAGGAATCTAGGCCTTGATTCCTTTGGTGGGCAGTATGATCTGTAGGGCCATGATGATGTGTTTTTCTATTGTAGCCAACGCAAGGGAGCACTTAGGGGTGTTCGATTCGTTACTCAAGGTAAGGGTTAGGTGCTATTCGCCAAAGGGGTCCTCTTTTCATGGATTTTGTTATAAACCATATTTGGCATTTGTGGTAACCGATTCTAACCTTGACCATTTAGGAGTTTTAGCGGTGATTAAGGAGCTTTGGATTTCAAGACTCGCTTGGTAAGGATGAGTAGTTTATGATTATTCGTTTAAGATCTCAGATAACCAAGTTTTGATTAGATATCGTTATGGATGCAAATACCGGTCAAGGTGAGCAAGGAAAGTCCTGCTCCAAAGTTTAAGAAGAGGTCGGTTTAATTTGTTCGTGATTGGCCAACGGTGTGGGCGCAGCAGAAAACGATAGGCGGATAACTGTAGTCTCGCTAAGCGATAGCGTCGGGATCGAGGTTTAGAGCTTGAGGTTATAAGGTGTGTAGTTAGACCATTGTTTAAGGATTTGTATGATCTCTGTTGTGCTATATGTTTACTAATGAATGCGATTACCATATGTGTAATGGATACCCTAAAAGGGGTATGATGACGACCAGTTAGTAGCAAATTGGCTAATATGTGATAATTGATTTTAACTATGTGAGCATGCCTATATTTGTGAATATCATGTACATGCATCATTTCAACATCATATTATGTTACATGTGCATGGGTGGGTTTTTGAAAGAAGGTGCGGTGTACTTGAGTGCGTGGTTGATGTCGACTTTGTGCTACATCGTGGATTGGCGTTGATCGAGGTCGCGTTATGGATCTTTGCGATTTAGTTCGCGTGGTTACCTTGATCGATATCGGCTTATGCCATATCGTGGCTTGATGGATTGCTTTGTGTGCTCCATCGTGGTTTGATGTTAGCTATCGCTACATCGTGGATGGCATTGGTTGCCTTTTGGAGGGAAAAGGAGAGGTGACTCGATAGTCCCCGGTGTGTGGTAAGTTTGGTTAAGGGGTGTGTGGTGATGGACCTTAGGATTGGGTTGGGTTTCATATTGCATGGTTTTGTTATAAATTGATATGGAAATGGGCCAAGCCCAATATGGAATATGAATAGGTATGTTTTGAGAACATACGTGGAAATGGGCCAAGCCCAGTATGTGAATGTGGATTTGAGTAAGAAAAGGGCCTAGCCCAGTGCTTGAATATGATTTGATTATGGGCCAAGCCCAGATTGTGGTAGTGTTTAAATGATTATATTTATATGTTTCATTTGATAATTGGGTTAATTTGTGGCTAACATGTGGGTGGATATCAGTGGTTTAATTACACACTGAGTCCGTGTGACTCACCCAATTTTTTATCCAACATCGCAGGTGACTTGTTAATGGACCGGGTCGGAGAGGATGCAAGGTGGCCCATGCGAAGGAGATTAATTTAATTATTTTAAGCAATTTTAATACTAAGTGTTTTGTTTAATATTGGTTGTAATAAGGGCCACTACGGTTTAAAGTACTCTTTATGGATGATGAATTTATATCGTACTTAGAAATATTTTTACAAATGATTTATCCTTTAATAAAAAAATAATAAAGTTTTAATTCAAGTCAAGCTTAGATGATTAAATAATTTTTAATGGACACACTTTCCAAAAGTTAACAAAAATTTTCAAGTTTTATTCTAAAGACAAAGATTTTCAATCGTCATTCCGCAGTGACATAACCAGATCCGGTCAAGGCTCGTGGGCCGGGTTTGGGGATGTTACATTGTTCCTTCACTGGCCTATCACAGCTCCTAATGTGAAGTCACTTGTGTCACACATTTATTCAAATGGAAATTCTCAATCTAATGTGACAATAATGGGTGCCGAAACTAGCCAATTCTTCAAGTCATTAAAAGATCTCAAACATTATTCATCAAAGTTGAATGTTGTATCATTCTCCAATAATTCGCATAAAGGTTTAGAAATTTTGGAGAAGTCTTTAATGAATCTTCGATAGAATTTGATATGTCCCAAAAGGCTCCTAACACCCTTACAAATGTTGGAGGTGGGAGTTTCTTAATGACATCTACCTTTGCTTTATCTACCTCGATCTCTTCTCTCATTATTTGGTGCCCCAAAATAATACATTCTTGTACCATGAAATGGCATTTTTCCCAGTTGAGTACAAGGTTTATTTCTTTCCACCGCCTTTGTACCTTGGCTAGATTGGCTAAGCAATCATCGTAAGTGTCTCCAAACACTAAAAAATGTCCATAAAAACTTCCAAAAAATTTTCCACCATATTAGTAAAAATAGCCACCATACATCTTTGAAATGTAGTAGGTGCATTACATAAACCAAATGGCATACATCTAAAGGCAAACATACCATACGAGCATGTGAGTGTTGTTTTATGTTGATCCTCTAGTGCTACCGTGATCTGATTGTGCCTTTAGTACCCATCTAGAAAACAATAATAGTCTCACCCCGTGAGCCTATCCAGCATTTGATCCAAGAACGGAAAAGGGAAGTGATATTTCCTAGTAGTCTTGTTCAACTTTCAGTAATCTATGCAAATTCTCCATCCTGTAATCATTCTGGTCGGTATTAACTCATTGTTTTCATTCTCCACGATCGTAATGCCTCCTTTCTTTGGCACGCACAGGACCGGACTTACCCATGAACTATCTGAGATAGGGTAAATTATACTCGCATCTAACCATTTAATGATTTTCTTCTTCACCACATCCTTAATAATAGGGTTCAGTCTCCATGGTCCATCAATCGTCCCTTTCTCACCATCTTTAAGGATGATCTTATGCATGTACACGGATGGACTAATACCACGAATATTGGCTATGGTCCATCCAATAGCCTTCTTGAATTGTTTCAGTACTAAAATAAGTTTCTCTTCCTACTCTTTAGTTAACTTTGCTGAAATAATCACAGGCAAAGTCAAAGCATTACCCAAATAAACATATTTTAAGTACGAGGGAAGTACCTTAAGTTCTAATTTAGGTGGCTCATCGATTGACGCTTTTGGTTGGACTTAATATATGCTCTCTAATTCCAAAAGATTCAAAACGAGATTGCAAATTAAATCCCTTTTGGTTAGCTTTTAGCGAAGCTAAATATTCCTCCCCCTCCTCATCACTTGGAGGGTCTAACATCAAGATTAGTTGCAATAGGTCCTCAACAGTATTGAGTTCCCATTACATGGCTAATGTAACACCCCTTACCCATATTATTCGCCAGAATAGGGTACAAGGCATTACTGGACTTAACTCACTTGGTCCTACAACTTTGGGCTATAAAAATTTCTTTCCAACTAAAAAATTTATCATTCACACTCAAAACATTCTCATTATGGGCCTACGAAGCCTTAAACATACAAACGAGGGGTTTCGAAGCCCAACCGGGAATTTTTTTTTTGTGCACTTAAAAATATTTGTCTAAATAGGGGCCACACGCCCGTGTGAGTGTGACCAGCCCGTGTGGTCGCACACGCCCATGTCCCTATCATGTGTGGGATTTATTTTCATTTCGAACCTACAGGGGTTTTCACACGGCCAGACACAAGCTCGTGTTCTTGGCCCGTGTGCTCCACACAGCCTAGACATGCCCATGTCCTCGCCCGTGTGTAAAAACCTGGGTATTCTATTTGTGAGTCAGCAACCTTATAAGGGACACACGGCCTAGGCCCACGCCCGTGTGGCTAGCATGTGGTCAACACTAACTTGTAACATTAACATGCATGTCACACACCTATGGGACTGACCGTGTGTCACACACAGCCTAGACACACGCCCGTGTGCCTACCCGTGTGGACAAGAACAAGGTTATTTGCCAAGCTCTTTTTATCACCCTAACTCACACAACATAATTCCATTCAACCAATCACTAAGCAACTCAAATATGCAACATACACCTTCATGAATAACCATATCTTTTCATAAATTAGTAATAATGAGCATCAACTATGGCTATATACAAAAGAGTTAATTTTTAAAGGAGCCATCACACACTTGGCTCAAAACAACAAAACATTTCACTAAGTCTAGCTCCTATACATGCTATACTCAAAATGCTAATTCTAGATATACCGAGATGAGCTGATAGTGTGGGTGATCTTCCAATTATCTTTGTATCCCAAACTGACTCTTTGACACTATAAAATAAGGGAAAAGAAAGAGAGTAAGCTTTAAGCTTAGTAAGTTTACGTGTAAATCAACAAACATCATAGCATACATTAATCAATTAATAGCATTGCATACTGAGCCAAAATAATCATTATTTGATAACCATGCTTACTCATTTCATCTCTTACCACATTCCAATCATATAACAAGCATAATACTCACATTTATTAACATACATCCCTACACTTATCACCACAAAGTCATATGAATCAACGCTTAAGCAATTTCTCAATGAATCATTAAAAATAATACCCAACACTTGGTGGTTTCGCACATAGCCCACCAACAAGAATATTTACGGTGGTATCGCATATAGCCCACCAATGATAATATCAATGATGGTATCGCACATAGCCCATCGTGAATAAGTAAAGAGGTGGTATCGCACTCAGCCCACCAAAGAATAGTTACAATTGATCCAATGATTCTGAGGTTCAAACGAGAATGACACATTATCTATTGAATCTAATGATTCTCAATCACAATTTATCCCATTCATACAATGCACCAATACGCAACAACATCTATAGTAAAGATGTATCGTTAACACATAAACTTATCTCGGTGCAAAATATGTTAGTCAACGGTCTATTCCGTAACCTTGCCTTTTTCTCGGTCAAGGTTGTTTCCACGCTCTTCTTGATCTAAAATAAAAAAATTCACTCATTTAATCACTTTATAAATCATGATACATCATAATCTCTACTTAGGCAAAATGACCATTTTTCCCTTATACTTTGGAAAAATTATGATTTTGCCCCTAGGCTCGTAAATCATTTTTCATCACATTTTCTCATTAAACAAGCCTAGTTGAACATTTATTTCTCTTACAACAACTCACAAAACCATTTATTCCATGCATTAATTACACAATTTCAACCTTTACAACCAAGACCTATTTAGGTGTTTTGATGATAACACATTTCACAAAAGTTGTTTCTCATCTCACTAACATTCATTTTCTTCCATAAAAACTCAGCAAATATAATAAACACTCTCATGGAAAGTCTCTAAACTTGCAACCATATTGCAAATTAGTCCCCTCATTAGCTAGCTTAAGCTTTGAAGATTCCGAAAGTACAAAAATCATCAAGAAAGACCTCTAAAATCACTTTCTTGCAAGGAGATAGCTTGGCTGAAAGTTTTGAGATCTAAATCCTCTAATTCTCTTCAATTTTTGGTGGGAATAGTAAAAGATGATATTTCTCCTTTTTATCTTATTTAATTCATTTTTTTATCACCTAATCCCACCAAATTTAACCAAAATTTAATGTCCTTGTCTCCCTAGACTCTATGGCCGGCCAACACACTCCAAATGGCCTAATTGCACTTTAAGGACTTGCAATTTATTATTCTATGACTATTAGACACCTCTACCTTGCAAAATAGAACTTTTGCACTTTATGTGATTTAGTCCTTTTTCACAATTAAGCATACAATTGCTAAAATTAAAGCACCAAAATTTTCATATAGCCATATATTAACACCATAACACATAAAATAATACCAAAATAATTTTCTTCAACCTCAGATTAGTGGTCTCGAAACCACTATTCTGACTAGCCCCAAAATCAAGTTGTTACAACTCTCCCCCTTAGAGATTTTCGTCCTCGAAAATCTTACCGGTAAAAAGGTTTGGGTACTGTTCCCTCATGGCTTCTACTGGTTCCCACGTAGCCTCTTCCACACCGTGTTTTCTCCATAACACTTTTACTAAGGCTATATTCTTATTCCTCAATTGTTTAACCTCTCGAGCCAATATCTTAATTAGTTCCTCTTCGTAAGTCATGTCCGGTCGTATCTCAATTTCTGTTGAAGGGATCACATGTGAAGGATCGGAACGATATCACCGTAATATTGACACATGAAGCACGTTGTGTTTCTTTCTAACTCTACTGGCAAAGCCAACTGGTTTGCTTCTCGCCCAATCCTTTCGAGGCCCTATGAACCGTTGACTTAATTTCCCCTTTCGACCAAATCTCAATATTTTCTTCCACGGGGATACTTTCAGAAATACTTTGTCACCCACTTGAAACTCGATTTCTTTCCTTTTTAAATCCATGTATGACTTTTGTCAGTCCGAAGCAGCTTTCAGACTATCACGAATCACTTTTACTTTCTCCTCGGTCTCTTTAAGTAGATCAACCCCATAAATTTGCTTCTCACTAAGCTCGGTCCAATACGAGGGAGTCCAACACTTGCGACCATATAAAGCTTCGTATAGTGCCATTCGTATACTCAACTGATAACTATTTTTGTATGCAAATTCGACCAAAGGTAAGTATTTTTCCCAACTACCTTCAAATTCTAACACACAGCATCGGAGCATATACTCAAATTCAACCTTGTACCCAAGGCTTCTTACAACTTCTTCCAAAATCTTGAAGTAAATCTCGGATCTCTATCCAAGATAATAGACATAAGTACCCAATGTAATCTTACCACCTCAGCAATGTACAACTCAGCCAACTTATCAAGTGAATAATTCACTCGCACCGGTATAAAGTGAGCCAATTTTGTTAGTCTATCAATAATAACCCACACAGTATCCTTATTTTTCGAAGTCATAGGCAACCCCGTTACAAAATCCATGGTGATTCGATCCCACTTCAACTCGGGAACCATCACCAGCTGAAGTAGTCCCGAAGGTACTTGATGTTTGGCTTTCACTTACTGACAGATCAAAAATTTTTTCACAAACTCAAAGATGTCTCTTTTCATACCCAGCCACCAATAAAATTTCTTCAAATCATTTTACATTTTCGTGCTGCTCAGATGTACTGACAAGTAACCACTGTGTGCTTCATGTAAAATTTCCCGAATCAACTCATCATCCTTGGGTGCAAAAACCCTGTCACGAAACATCAAATAATCATCTAAACTCACCCGAAAATCAGAATCATCTTTTGATTCACACTGAGCCCTCTAAGATTGCATCTCATCGTCATTCTTTTAAGCTTCACATATCTGCCAAAAAAATAATAGTCTAGCCCTCAACTCAGCCAATATAGCACTATTATCAGACAATTGTAAGCTCGTACTCGTAGCTCTCAAAGCATATAGGGATTTTCTACTCAAGGCATCAGCAACTACATTCGCTTTCCCTGGATGGTAATCAATTACTAAGTCATAATCCTTCAATAATTCGAGCCACCGCCGTTGTCACAAATTCAAATCCTTTTGGTCCATCAAGTACTTCAAACTCTTATGATCGGTGAAGATTTGGCACTTTCACTATATAAATAATGACGCCAAATCTTCAAAGAGAAAACAATCGCAGCCAACTCTAAATTGTGAGTTGGATAATTCTTCTCATGTGGTTTTAGTTGTCTCGAGGTGCAAGCTACTACCTTACCCTCTTGCATCAACAGATAGCCAAGACCGTTAAATGACGCATCGCTGTAGACTGCAAACTCTTTTCCCGACTAAGGTTGTACTAAAATCGGTGCCTCAGTCAATAATGCTTTCAATCTCTTAAAACGCTATTGACATTTCTCAGTCTATTCAAACTTAACATCCTTATGCAATAGTTTCATCATCGGGGTAGCAATCATGGAGAACCCATTTACGAAACATCTGTAGTACCTCGCAAAACCCAAAAAGCTTCTGACTTCTGACACATTTCTTGGCAATTTCCACTCCACTATAGCCGAGATCTTACTCGGATCAACTCTAATACCATCACCCGACACAATGTGTCCTAGAAATTTGACCTCTTGGAGCCAAAACTCACTCTTGCTAAATTTAGCATACAACTACTTGTCTCTTAATGTCTGCAAAACAATTCTCAGGTGTTTTCCATGCTCACTCTCATTCCGGGAATAAATTAATATGTTGTCAATAAAAACAACCACAAATTTATCCAAATACGGTCGGAAGACACGGTTCATTAAATCCATAAAAATCGCAGGAGCATTCGTTAAACCAAATGGCATGACAAGAAATTCATAATGGCCATACCTCATCCAAAATGCAGTTTTCGGCACATCTTGCTCCTTAACCCTCAACTGGTAATAACTAGACCTTAGGTCTATCTTAGAGAACACCGTAGCTCCTTTCAGTTGGCCAAATAAATCATCTATCCTTGGCAAATGATACTTATTCTTCACTGTCACCTTGTTGATTTGTCTGTAGTCTATGCACATTCTCATCGACCCATCTTTCTTCTTTATAAAAAGTACTGGAGCACCCCACGGTGAAAAGCTCAGTCTTCCAAAACCCTTGTTCGTCAACTCTTACAATTGAACTTTCAATTCTTTCAACTCCAATGGTGCCATCCTATACGGAGCAACCAAAATAGGTGTTGTACCCAAAACTAACTCAATCTCAAACTCGACCTCTCTAACTGGAGGCAATCCGGGTAACTCTTCCGGGAACACATCTGGATACTCGCATACCACCGGCACTGATTCAACTTTTACCTCTGACTCTTGAGTATTCAACACAAAGGCGAGATAGGACTCATATCCTTTCCTCAAGTATCTCTCAGCTACCATAGATGAAATTATCGCAGGTAAACTATCCGGTCTACCTGATTCCATCTGAACGACATCTCCATTTTCACATTTCCATTCAATAAACTTGCTACCACAGTTCACTAAAACATTATGAGCAGTCAACCAATCCATACCAAGAATCAATTCAAATTCACTAAACGGCAACAACATAAGATTTTTCAAAAAAAAATGACCTCTAATTTTCAGAGGACAATTCCTACACACCTTGTCAACTAGCACATGTTTGCCTAATGGGTTTGACACCTTTATTACAAATTCTGTAGACTCAATAATCATACTCATGCTAGATGCCAATTTCATGCAAATGTAAGAATGGGTAGACCCTGAATCAACCAAAGCAATAATAGAGGTATCATAAAGAGAAAAAGTACCCGTTATCACGTTGGAGATGATGCCTCTTCGCGAGTGTGAATGGCATAAGTCCTTACAGGTGCTTGTCCCTCCGGTCTCACAGTAGAGTCTCGAGCACACCTCTACTACTAGTCCCACCTCCTGGGTTCTTTTATGATCTACCCCTCGAAGATACATTGCTTGATCTCACTTCTTGCTTTCTTTCCTTCTCATCCCTCTCTGGACAATTTCGGATGAAATGGTCGGGGAACCACACTTATAACACTTTTGACTATTTCCCCAACACTCCCCAGCATACTGCCTACCATAATTTAGACACTCCGATTTATTAGACTTTGAATTACCGACGCTTGCCATTGAGGTGGCTTGAACTCTCGAGCTTGAGTATGTGTTACCTCGATCTCGATATGAATATCCAACTAATGCAGTCGTCCAAGGGTTCATTTCCTTGGACTTCTTTCATTGAGATTGGTAGGATTTAACCATTGTCCTTTTTCTTGCATCCCGGGCCTCACTCATGGCTTTTCTCTTTTCTTATTTAGCTCTTCGGCCTTACATGCCCTATCAACCAACACTACAAATTCTTTCAGTTCCAAGATCCCAACTAAAAGTCTAATATCCTCATTCAACCCATCTTCAAACCTCCTGCATAAGATAACTTCTATAGACACACACTCTTGTGCATACTTGCTGAGCCTAACAAACTCGCGCTCATATTCCACCACAGTCATCTTTCCTTGCTTTAATTCAAGGAATTCTTTCTGTTTCTGGTCAATAAATCTTTGACTTATATACTTCTTTTAGAACTTTCTAAAAAGAAGTCCGACGTTACTCTCTCTCTTGGAACCACCGATGTCAACATTTTCCACAAATGATATACCGAGTCTTTCAGTAATGACACGGCACATTTCAAGCTCTCCTTAGGTATGCAAGAGAGTTCATCAATGTAACATCCTGGAACTGGGTCTAGTAGGATTGGGCCTAATGGGCCTTGGGGGTAGTAGCGTTTAAAATTTTTGAGAACAAGAAAATGGTACTAAGGCAAGTTAGACCTATTAGGTGAGTGATTTTGGAAGGTTAGGAGGCTTTTATGAAGTCTCGGGTTAAAGTTAGGCTATAGGAAAAATTTTAGTTTTAGGTGAAAAAAACCCTGGGAGTTGGTAGGTAGGCTTTAAGAATAAAATGTGGGGAAAAATGACAAGTGGAGTGTGTGGTGTAGTGGCAAAGTGATGCCACTTAAGGAGCAAGTGAGTGACACCACAAGGAAGGAAGGAGGTCCAAGGTTCAAGTCTTGGCTTTTGCATTTTGGGATTTCTTTTTAAATGGACTCTAGAATTTTACCATAGGTTATATTTAGTTGCGCATGATTTTAGACACAAGAAAGTGAGTGGTCTAGTGGCAAGGCGTCATTAAGGGTGCAAGGGAGCTTGGGTTCGAATCTCATAAGAAGCAAGGGAGTATTTATTTTGCTAAGATGGGGCGATAAGAGTTTGAGTTGGATTTAAACTCTGCTAATGGAAGGATCTCACATCGAAAAGATATAAAGAAGGAAGGTGAAAAGCTAGCTATATAAAGAGCATTCTAGGAGGAGAGAAAAGATACCTTGGTGGGCGTTGGGCATAGGAGCTTTGGGGAGCGCGGTTTAGCAGCTTCAGAATTCCTATCAGGTGTGCAACTCTCTCTACTCTAGTTATAGAGCGGCAAATGCCGAAGTGCTAGTCACGCTAATAGTAGCCACATTAGCGTGCGAGCGTACGTGTGGGGGCTTTGACGCGATAGTTGAGGCCATCAGTAGTATTCATGTGGGTTGAGGCTGTTGGGCCAAAATGGGCCGAAGTGGGCCCAATGGGCCTCTGGGCCCAATTGAATAAAATGTATGATGGTGTAGTATATAGTGAACTAGACTAGGTGAACTTTCTATACGTGGCTAGATTTGTGCTAGGTGGGCCATTCAAGCACGTGGGCCCTAATGGGCAGAAATTGAGTTTAGGCCCAATAGTCTGGTAAGACCGAAAATGGTAATCGAGTCGCTCGAGGCAACTTTGGGCCTTTAAAAAGGCCATTGCAGGTGCGAAATTATGAAAATACCCTTGGTAGGTAAATTACAAAAATACCCTTAGTGGGTAAATTACAAAATACCCTTGGTAGGTAAATTTTGAAAATACCCTTGGTAGGTAAATTATGAAAATACCCTTGGTGGGTAAATTATGAAAATACCCTTGGTAGGTAAATTACGAAAATACCCTTGGTAGGTAAATTACGAAATACCCTCGATGGGTAAAATGACCGATATACCCCTAGAGGGCAAAAATGACAAGAACGCCCCTACATGTTATATGATTATTCTTGTATGTGATTTATGATTGTTATCGTATGATTATTATTGTATGTTGTATTCATGTGTTATTATGTTACATGGGGATGGGATTATTCGAAAGAGGAAGTGCAGATAGGATCGCATGGTCGCTTGACGACTGTGGATCCACCAAAGGCTTTTAGCCACTGAGCAGCTATGCTGCATCGATAAGTTAGTGCCGCAACAGGTGCTACATAAGGAGTGTAGGGATGGGTGGGTCAATTAAATCCCCACAGGAGTGCAGGGTTGGACAGGAGACGGAGTGCAGGGTTGGTATGGGCATTAATGCATTGCATATGTGGTTTTATTTGAGATGGGCTTAGGCCCAGATAAATATGATTTGTGACATTTATGGGTTAAGGCTCAACTGAGGCTTTTATGGGCTAAGAACCAATTGCCAACGTTACTGAAATGGGCTTTGGCCCGAACTATTGTGATTCATGTTCTTATTGATGAGGGTTATGCACACTGAGTTTTCGTAAACTCACACCCTCTTTTTAATATTTTTCTCATGTAATCCTCAGTAAGCGGTTCGACGTGCTAGAGGACTCGGAGGTGGCCACACTACGAGCAGTTTTGGACTCTAGTATTTTACTTATTTTTAAATTGGGTTAATATTTTGTAATAAGGCCTCTCTTAAATTCTGGTTTTAGTTTTGGATTTTTAGTTTATTATGTTTTAAATCTGCTAAACTTTGTATCACGATTTTACAAAGCAATATCTGCTTTCAAAATACTACGCTTTCGTGAATAGGTCGTAAAGATCACGTTTTCATAAGTCAGTCATTTTAATTAAGTTTCCGCAACCAACAAAGTTTTTTTGGTAATAACTTTTTAATAAATGTCGATTAATAATGAACAAATGCAAATTGGGACTTTAGTTTTTAATATCAAGAAAGGTTTTCAAATGGAACCATGGTTTCTCGAAAAGCACCCCAATGTGACACGCCAGATTCGGGCCTAACTTTTAGGCCGGGTCTGGGGTGTTACAATCAAATACTCGAATTGAGTTCTCAAGCCAGAACTCTGCCCTCTCGGGGTCATCATCTATGTTAGCTCTAAATTCTTTGGCCCATTGCTTCCGAATCTTATCTACCGGGAGCTTGGTCATTCTCACTAAATCTATACCTTAAGGAGCCACAAGAACTGTTTGAGGTATAGGAGGGGATGGAGGAGGTTGCGCATTTGGGATCGCTCGTACATACTCGTGTACCAATTACTCATCATTTGGAGAACGGCTTCCCGAGCCTCTTCTCCTTAACCCATAGTCTCGAGTCTACTCTCTACGAGCACGGCCTCTTACGCAGTAGCCGGCGCATTACTAGCAGCGTCATCAGTAGCCACTCGATTGAGATCCATTTACTATATACAAACAAAGTTTAGAATTGTCAGAAGTCACCACACTATCAATATACACTTATGGCATGTATAGCTATACTCTTACAAAAGCTACAGTAGTCCGAGAACCGACTAAACCATAACTCTGATACCACTAAATGTAACATCCCTTACCCATATTATTCGTCGAAATTGGGTACGAGGCATTACTGGACTTAACTCACTTGGTCCTTCAACTTTGGGCTATAAAAATCTCTTTCCAACTAACAAATTTCTCATTCACACTCAAATTATTCTCATTGTGGGCCTACGAAGCCTTAAACATACAAACGAAGGGTTTTAGAGACCAACCGAGAATTTTTTTTTTTGTTCACTTAAAAATATTTGTCTAAACAGGGGCCACACGCCCATGTAAAATGGGACACGCCCATGTGGCCAGGCCACACTTAATCACACCAATGACCTACACTTAAACTCACATCAAAATACCAACCATTTCAAGCATTCAAGTTAAGCAAACTCTATCATTAAACACGGCATACCATTACATGCATACATGTTCATAATCTTGCCTTGATTTAGTCCATATGTTAGGCATAATTTGATCAACTACTTAACACATATGTAGCTACTATAGTATGACATTACAAATATATCAAAACAAACCATTACTAACCATTCCAATGGCTAGATTACAATCATCATTTACATTTACATGTCAATATCGCCAATATAACCTATACATGTCATTATAACCATAATTGTTTTACCATATTGTACCAACAGAGGCCGATGGATAGTGTGAGTGATATCTGCCAAGCTTCTAATCCAACAAGCTTCCGATTTACTCTAAAACACAAAAATAAAACTAAGTAAGCATAAAATGCTTAGTAAGTTCGTATAACATGGTATTTAACTTATAATTCATTCTATTTTGAGGTAACTATGTAAGGCACATTCATTCAATTTGACCTCAAGCCCTACACATATCATCATTGCCCTTGTTAGTTATATATTTCATAATATCATCAAAAACATGTATGGGCTCATTAACAATCAAGTTTTCGTGCATATATGCTTTTCACAACATGTATAAATCACATTGTTATATCTCAAGTATATTTTCATATAACACATCTCACGTTCAGATTATTTCATATCAAAACTTTACACATTTTACTCGAAATATTAATGTCTCACGAGTAGTAGTACACTTAAAGTGTACAAGTCTATAACCAAGGATGAACATATTTATCAAATGAATCCCATATACAAATATCATCATCTCATGTTTTCATATGTCAATTGTCATGTAGCATCATTTTCATGGATTTCTGACAACTACGTGTAATAACTCATTTCTTATTCATGTCCTTTCATGTCAAGATTTTTACCCATTGAAATTATTTGGGATACCGATGGATACACAGGTCGTACACCCAAAGTGTACAAATCAGGTTCTATCAATTCATATTCAATGGTATCCATAAAGTACTATTTCAGAGAGTACACTCTCAAGCCACACATGTATACAACAGGATTACCAGTCCAGGCTAAATCCTTTTTATGACATATGCTCAAGAGGATTCACATCAGGATTAACCATCCAGACTAAATCCTTTCAGAAATGAGGTCAATAGGATTACTTGTCCGAGCTAAATCCCACCAGCAACAAATGCAGGACCTCATTCATTTCAGGAATTCACATATCCATCGATCTTCCATTTATTCAATAGAGATTTAAACATTTTCTCAAGCATTATCAGGCATGTGATTATTTCATACATCCACAACATTCATATAATTCAAATAAACACATTTCATATTCATTTCAAGCACATAAGTAACATTCTCATCGTTTATCCTTTATCATCTATCGAGCATTATCATTTAATTTAAACATTTTCATTTATCGGGCTTGATCGGATATGTAATCATTTCACATATTTATGACATTTATACAATTTACATAAGCACAATCAATGCAAGCATGTAAATAAACACAATTTAGTTACACGAACTTACCTCGACAATGTTCGTGTGCGTAAATCTACTAATCTGACATTTTCCTCTTTTCCTCGTTCTAACTTCAAATTTGATTTATCCGGATCTATACAAGTAAATTTAATGTCAATTTATCACATTCAAATTCATGTGGACTCATTTTACATCCTAGGAAAAGTTACCATTTTGCCCCTAACTTTTTTATAAATTCTCATTTCGTCCCTAGGCCGGAAAATGAAACTTGTGCTATTTACTCCATATTCCAAGCCTAACCAAAATTTCATCTCAAAATTTACAGCACATGTTTTCATAAAAATTTAAAATTTTTCATCAAATTTCACAACTTTGCATTTTAGTCCCTAAATCATGTTTTCATCAAAAATCACTTAGAAAAAGTTGTTTATCTATCAACAACCTTTCATTTTCTACCATAAACTTCTAATCTTCAGCATATACATCCATGACTCATTTTCCATACTTTGATAACTTTACAAATTGATCCTCCAGATAGATAGATTAAGCTATCCCAATTCCAAAAATATCAAAATTACTAAAAACGGGACAAGAAAACTTACCCAATTTGGCCAAGAAAGTTTCTTCTCTCTCTCCTAGGGTTTCCATGTTTTAGTTTGGGGAAGAATATGATGAAAATGATTTTTATTTCTAT
Organism: Gossypium rotundifolium; assembly: GCA_025506655.1. NCBI lineage: Eukaryota > Viridiplantae > Streptophyta > Magnoliopsida > Malvales > Malvaceae > Gossypium > Gossypium rotundifolium. The sequence continues at coordinate 122,249,114 of CP106728.1, forward strand.
TTAATTAATTTATCATCTTTAATAATTTTGATTTCTAATTTAGTCCTTAGCCTTTTTCTAATTTTCCATGGATGAATCATCCAAAAATATCTACTAAATTTTTATTAATGGTCTAATTACTATATAAGGACCTTAAGTTTTGAATTCCATAGCTATTTGATCCTTCTAGCTACTAGAATCCAACTTTTTCATTTTATGCGATTTCGTCCTTCTCGTAATTAAACACATAATCGGTAAAATTTTTTATGCGACCATAGCTTGGGAGATCACTTCCGAATCCATTGAGTTGCCACGAGGGCCTATAACTCGACACGAGCTAAGAAATTTCAAGAAACCTTAGCAAGCTATGTGGATCGAGCTTGGGGAGAGCAAGAGATCGAATCCAACATTCATGCATGGGACGGCTAATTGGCGCAACTTGTAATTTATTGCAAGTTCAACTTAATTTTTAATAAACTCATCTTACTTTAATAAATGAGTTGTTGGAATTTATTCAACTTATCTTAGTTTAATTAATAAGTGTTTTTGTTGAACTTTATTTAATAAGTGTTGCTCTTAATTAATCTAGTTCCTAGGATTATTTATTGATGCATGAGTTAAGTTCATTTAATTATGCTTCTTTAATTAACTAGTTGCTAGAATACTTGATGCATATGTTACAAAGTAAAGGGGCTATTACAAAGGAGGTTTATACATCATTTAAGGAGGTTTTAAGGAGCATTATATCATCTATTTAATTTCGGTAGCAACCTTTTCAACTACCAGCCCGTTTTTGCCATTTCAAAGGTTAATTCAAGCATTTAAATACCATTAAGGAGCTGGTTAATAAGTTGGTGTCTATTAGGCTGGCCAAGGGCTAACTCAAGGGTCATTTTTCAAGCAATTAAAGTCATTCATTCAGCTGAATTGAAGTGAATTCAAGAATGGAGTTATTTGGCTCAAGAATGTGAAAAGACTTGAGTTTTATTTCAGCTTTTAAATGGCACATTAAGTTGAATGTTTGTGACCATTCAGCTAGCCTATTCTAACACTATAAATAGATGAAATCAGCCTTTGTAAAAAAGACTTTTGGCTGAATATATATGAAATATTTGAATTGTGAGTTATCCAATTCTCCTTGTTCTTACGGAATTGATTTGACTTATCAAGCTTAGCTTGTGGCGTCTATCCATTCCTTGTTTCTAAACTTATCACTTTTATAGAGTGGCGTTCATCATATACCAAGGTTCCTATCATCCTTGATAGTGGGTCGAGGTTCATCATATACTGAGGTTCCTATCATTCTTGATAGTGGGTTGAAGTCTTTTCTTTGCTATTTTTCTTACAAACTGAAATCATCTAAGAGCCATTTGAGATTCGGTTCAACAATCAAGTATTGTTGGTTTATTTTCGGCCTTAGTAAATTTATCCTTTGTTTTGTTAAACCTTTTTGTTACTAATTTCTAAGCCATCTTCTTCTTTCTTTAAGCCTTTTCTTTGACAAGCCTTTATTTGTTTTAAATGATCCATTTTACTCAAATTCACGATTGGACAACAAACGACTCGAATCAATCATGAGATGAGTTTGTATTAATTTTCTTATCAAAAATTTCACATGACATTTCTAACATAATACGGATTATAAAATAAAATAAAAATAAATTTTATTTTCGGCTCAAATTTATGGTCCCGAAACCACTGTTCCGATTTCATCGAAAATGAGTTGTTAAACAAATGTCAAAACTATTTTTTTATTGCTTTATAAACTCCGAAATAACCGAAAATAAGGTTGTCTTAATAATGCAATAAAAAAACCGAAAACCTTAATCTTTGACTTTTTTTTTTTCTAAAATCATATATATCAAAACCAAACAGAAATAATGTAGTGGTTCAAAGCCAAATAATTAACAAGCATATGTATTCATAATTTTGACATGGACAAAAACACCAAAATAATTCATGCATATACATGTATTCATAATCAAATAGAAAAACTTACCTTAAATTTACTATGTAAGTCTAAAGTTGTATGATTAGACAGAGATTCGCATGAATACTTGAAAATTATTTTCAAGCCAATAAATCTCAAAAATAAAATCGTAATAGTTGTCATATCCCACAATTCATATAATAAATCATATTGTCATAATATAACCAAATATTTGAAACCATAAGATGTCAAAACCAATATTATAAAACCAAATTTAAAACCAAATTTAAACATATATTATGATAACATGAGTTACTTCAAAATATCCAAAAACTAAATAAATATTCATAACATAAAATTAATAACTTCAACGAATATACATTAAACCAAATTAACAAAAATCATAAATCATTTAGATTGACACTGAAGCATCCAACATCAAAATTCCTAAAAAAGAAAAACATGGTATATGCAAATAAGCAAACAGCAATAGAGCATGCTTTGAGGGGAAAAACAGATCCTGAACTAGTAATCAAAAGTCAATGGAATAAAAAAACTAAAGAAAATTTCCAACAAAAACTTCAAGTTCCCAAAATACGAACAGCATGTTTGTTATGAATTACTCACTTACCATATGCAAATCATAGAGAAAGATCTAAAGATGTGAAAATAAGTGACCAAATAAGGTAGACCACCCAAAGTCTCAACAATAGCATATTTATCAAATAAACCATAATAACCCAAAAAAATTCAATAGGCACACATTCATATACATAATATCACAATCATAAAAAAAAAATGAGTAATCCACCGGTATAAACTATATGATTGTTTGAAGTTTTACCTTAACCAGTTTAATGGGAAAAAAAAAGAATTCTTTTATGAAGCACGAATAGTTTAAGAATAATAATAATAATAAAATGATAAAGATAATTTAAGAATTAAATATGGAAATAAGTAAAACATGAAATCATGAAAGAATGGGCCTGCAAATTTCACCGCGTCCTTGTGAAAAGGATATAGGATCCAATTTTAACGAGTTTATTCATCTAATTTCTAACATAAATCTCAGCTTTTTCTTGATTGGTTAAGCTTAACCAAATAGTACGGACAGGAAACTAAAAATAACTATGACTACATGAAATTCTTTAGGCCGAAACAGAAAAGTCATATTTTTCCATAAACGACTTCCAAATTTCACAACGCTACAAGCAATTTCTTTGAAACCTTTTAATTAAAATATAAATCCAAAAGATTTAACATAATATATTATTGAAATATCAAATAAAAACAAGTATATAATTGAAATATCAAATAAAAACAATTAGAAAACAAATCATCCAAAAATAATAAAGAATCAATTCGTTCTCAATGATTCAACATGACGAGGCTCGGATGCCACTTGTTAGAACCGTAAATAATATCTAATATAAAATTAGAACGGTAAACCCAAGATCTATCATATCAAATCATTAAGAACAAATTAAGAACAAAACTAGATACAGAAACATACTTAAATCCATGAATTTCTTGAAATTTTTATGTATCTTGGAGATTTAATCTTCCAAATTATCACAAAAAAAATTCAAAAAATAATTGCTCTCTTTACTAAAAATGAGATATTTGAAAAGATATATTATATATAATTTGATGCCATAACTCTAATATTTATAACTTTGACATATTAACCCTAATTCTTAATTAGCCCATAATTTGATTAGAACTTAATTACTAGACTATCTACACATATTTGACCAGACTATTTAACCAAATTAAATCACTTTTAATTTGGACTAACCTATTATAATAGTAAATAATAACATATAATTACTCTTATTACATATATGATATCCATATTTTCCTACATAATTTACTAATTATTTTGCAAAAGACTTTTAGCATAAAAGCCTCTAAAATACTTTTATCACTAAAGCTCATACTTTATATTTTTTTAATTGTTTAATATTTTTACTTTTTTAAATAATTACATTAATTCGGTAAGAATATTAATTTTTCAACATGTTTAATGTTTAACCATGACTTGTTTTGAAAAAAAAAAATTCTTATTTCAGAAGGATTTATTTAAAGTAACTATTATAATAAATATATAATAAATAAGGTTTTCCCTTGTCCTATTACAAACCCTAAACCAAACGACTAGAATAGCCATTCAGCAATTTGAGCTGTCCCATAATAGCATAGTTATTACATAATTATGGAAGCTGGGAATCAGAAGCACTAGTAGCATATTCATGGATGCGGGGAATCAAAAGCACTAATAGTGAGTTTAGTTTGACAAACATAAACGAATAAAAATCAAAATATATTTTCGAACTGATCTCCCAACACTCGGTTCTTTACAGTACGATTGCTGGATTAAAATGAAAAAGCAAAAATTTTAAAGCACTAATAGCTTGCAAGACAATGACGAACACATCAGATCCTTATAGAAGGACAACGGAGAAGAAGCATCTTTTTCCAATGGCCTTCCGATTACTGACTTGCCACCCTTCACCATCCTTGTAACACTCCACCTATTATCAATCCAAAGAATTATGAAATGTTTAAGAACCCTCAATTGATCTAGCGCTGCTGATAACTATAGATATGGAAGAAATAAACACAAAACACGGCACCAGAAAGAATACTCTTTTTGATCTAGTACTGTCTTTACCAATATTTGTGACCATTTCAAGTTTATTGGTACTTTTTAAATATACATATTGTATAATTTCTAATTTCTTAATGAATTACAGGAATTCATCAAGCCCCCTTGTGGGTGAAAATTCATTTTTTTAAATAATATTTATATTTTGAAAAATTAAAATAGTAGTTTTTAAGTAAATTGTTATTTTAGGATAACTATTTATTAAAAATATAAAAGGTTTAGATACTCCTAGATATATGCATTCTCAGTGAAAAATAATATTATTAAAAGAAACAAAATTTAAACATAGATATGAGTGAGAGGTTACGGAGAGAAGTGGATAATAATTCAAAACAATGAGTATATTTCAAAAATATATATAAAATTTAACTACATAAATGCCTTACTACATTACCATTTAAAGCCTATAATTTACTGATTTGAGTCACTGAACTCAGTCAAAACACATTACTATTAGTATAAATGTATACAAGCAAATATAGCTCAATTGCATACCCATATTTGCAAACATAAATTTTAAATTAGATTCAACAACTTAATCTTTATATTTTATTTTTGAACTAGAAAAATAGAAAAACGATAATGACAAAAGAAACAAAATTGGTTAAAAAATATCAAAATATTGTTTCAACCAGTTTGTGCCAATACACACCTGTACAAGGTGTGGCATTGGAAATAGATTGAAACACAACAAAATTGCCAAAATACACTGAAATTTTGATCCGACGAAAATTAAACTAATTAGTATCCATGACACATCCTTGATTTTTAATAATATACTTTTAAGGGCGTGTCACTACCAACTTTGCTTGTTGAGTTTTTACGTCTGAATCTATGAAATCATGGTCCACAAACTACATCAAAATCTACCTAATAATTATAGATGCATGCATGTTAAAATTTGTATAAACATATGATATTTGGAACAGGATTATGACATAAAAATACGCAAAACACGTTTCAAAAACACAGAATGTTAGATCTAGCATTTACAAAAGGAGGATTAGGGACTTGTTACATACCTTGTCCAGAACTACTTTATCATCCTGCAACCCCCCAATAACATGTATTTCCTCTCCAATTACAACAGTGCCAAAACATCCCCTTGAATTGTTCATGGAGTCTACCATCATCCATGAACCAGCACGAGGATCAAAGACTTCAACTGTTGAGACCATTCTGTTTCCATCAAATCCTGTAGGAATTATAGAAATATATTAAATGTTTTTACAGATAGATAAATTTGATTTAGGTAGATAAATCTTAGAATAAATCATTTGAGATATTCTAGGATTATTTTATCTTATCTTTTAGTAGTTTATTAGAATAAGGGAATTATTTTCCCACTTATGTTATGACTCTTTTCTCTATTTAAATTCAGTTCTTTAGTTAATAAAATACAAAAAATACAGAGAATTACTCTGCTTTCTACATGGTATCGCTTTAGATTCGGTTCTTTTCCACCCTAGACCATGTCAGAACTTATTCTCCTACATCTCCTTCTCCTACTCCGAGATTACCTCAAATCCGAAAATTTTTCCGTTCGATGCTCAATCGACTCGTGCTGTCTGAATATTACCCGCCATAGATTAAATGGCAACAATTTTCTAGAGTGGTCCCAATCGGTTAAGATTTTTCTCTTGGGAAGAGATAGATTGGGCTATGTTATCGAGAAATCAAGCGACTCTTGTGTCGACAATGGTTTTGCTAAGTGGATGCGTGATAATGGCTGTTATGACTTGGCTCCTTAATTCCATGACCCCAAGTATAAGCCAAATTTTCTCCTTTACAACACCGTCTGAAATGAGGTCTTCTCATGAAACCTACTCTAGCAATGATAATATTGCGAATTATATCATGTTGAAAACCAAGCACCACGCTAAAGCAAGGCACCATGCCCGTCACTCTCTACTACAATTCCCTTACCGCTCTTTGGCGAATTAGATTTGTATGCACAAGATGATTGGGCGCTCCCAATGATACCGCCTTTATCAAGAAATTGTCACTCAAAGAAGGCTATTTCAATTTCTACAAGGCCTAAACAAGGAGTGGATGAGGTTCGCGGTAGGGTCTTGGCTATTTCTCCCTTCCTTCCCTTCGAGAGGCCTTCTCTATGGTAAAAAAGGAAGAAAGTCGCCGAAGTGTGATGCTTGATGAAACGGATTCAACTCCTGAAGGATCTGCCTTAGTGACACACCAATCATCTCCTTCTTCCAAACAGGGATGACCTTGGTGTGATCATTGCAAAAGCCCGCCACTCCAAGGAAAGGTGTTGGAAGCTTCATGGTAAGCCTCGTATGGAAGTCAAAGAACTCGGAGATAATAAATCCAGTCTTGCCACGACACATCCGTCACAAGCTTCTCCAAAGAGCGATTGTCAACTTGAAAAATTGTTTGGAAAGTTTCAGGGTCTAGTCGGTAATCGTGTCATGAAAGAACCGAAGGTAACCCTTCTTCCACAAAGATTATTTTCCTCTCGGTTCACTCCTAATTGGATCCTTGATTCGGTGCTACGGATCATATGACCGGTAATAAGACCTTATTTCACAATTTTTCCAAACCTTTGGTAAAGTCAAAACAATTGATGGTTCCTTATGCAAAATAAAAGGTCATGGAACTGTTATTCTCAATGATCGATTGCACTTCATAATGTTCTCTTTGTACCAACTCGCTTGCAATCTCATTTCGTAAGTAAAATTTCCTCGATTTGAATCGCTTCGCAACCTTTAACGGTCTTGATTGTATTTTGCGAGCCTCGAACTCAAGAAGATGATTGGTAAGGCCACTTGCGAATGGTCTCTATATCCTCCCTTCCTCAACTAAACCCGAAATCTCTAAATCTTTTATAGCTTTAAATATAGTTGATACTGTTATGTTATGGCATTGTCGTTTGGGACATCCTAGTTTCCAATATCTTGCTAAATTGTTTCTCGATCTATTTATTAATAAAAGTCAAACTCTTTTCTTGCAAAGTTTGTTCTCTTGCTAAACATACAAGATCTTCGATTTTCCTTCTCTATACAAGCCTTTTCACCCTTTTGCTTTGATCCATAGTGATATTTGGGGCCCTTCTGGGTGAAGAATGCTGATCATAGTAAGTGGTTTATCACTTTCATTGATGATCACAATGGATAACTTGGACTTATTTGCTCAAAGACAAATCAAAGCGCTAATATTTTTGCCCAATTTTATAACATGGTTCTCACTCGGTTTGGGGCTAAAATCTAGCTCTTTAAATCTAATAATGGAAGTGAATTTTTGCTAGGTCTTTGGGTAATTTTTTCAGGACAAGGGCATAGTTCACTTAGTTCTTGTGTTGGAACCCCACAATGTAATCCGGCATTGCGAGAAAGGAAAATAGGCATCTCCTAGAAGTTACTCGTTCCTTCTATTTACTACCAATGTTCCTAAATATCGTGGGGGAAGCCTTATTAACGGCTACCTATTTAATCAACTGAATGCCTAGTAAGGTTTTAAAATTTCAAACACCTCAATCTATATTTTTGCAGACTTTCCTCATTTTAAGCCTATCTCCTCAATTTTGCCTCTTAAAATCTTTGGTTTATGCTTTTATCCAAAATATTACTCTTCATAAGTCCACATTAGACCCTAAGTCCTTAAAATGTGTCTTGGTTGGATATTCTTCACTTAAGAAGGGTACAAATGCTTTCATCCTCCTTCTAAATGATTTTTACCACTATGGATATCACGTTTTATGAACAGGATCCCTATTTCAAACAAAATTGAAATTCAAGGGAGACATGGAGTGATTTTCACCAAATCGTATCTTTTCCTAATTTCCATTCTCAACCTTCAAAATTGCCACCAATTTTACCTTTACCTCTGATTTGTCACCTATGACTACTCCGATTAATTCTCCTGTTATACCTCTCACTACCTCATCCACACCTACTTTAAACACCCTTCCGAAAATACACCTACTCCTATTGAAAATCTTCAAAAAACACCACCACCCAAACAGCTTCGTGTCTACACAAGAAAAAATAAAATATCCCCAGAGACTGCTTTTGCAATCTGATTCTTACCGAGAATTGGATTTGGGTCCATTGCCGAATGGAAGAAGAAATCAGAAGTCCTCTACTCTAGATGACTTTCCTATTGCTATTAGAAAAGGGGTTAGACAATGCACAAAGCATTCTATTGAAAAATTTGTTGGCTATAATTCTTTGATGCCTTCTTTTCAAGCATTTACAACCCTTGGATAAAGAACAGATTCCCACAAGCATAGTGAAGCTCTAAAGGATCCTAAATGGAGAAGGGTGTTGAAGAGGAAATTAGTGCACTAGAGAAAATGCTACTTGGACGATTCTGCACCTTCCTCAAGGAAAAAGGGTCATTGGTCGTAAATGGATCTTTTTGTAAATACAACTCCAATGGAAGCATCCAACGATACAAAGCTAGACTGGTGGCTAGAGGCTTTACGCAAACGTATGGGATAGATTTCACAGAAACATTTGCACCCGTGGCAAAGCTTAACACTGTTCGAGTACTCCTAAGTTTGGCTGTAAATTGCGATTGGCAATTACATCAACTTGATGTAAAAAATGCATTTCTTAATGGCATGCTAGAGGAAGAAGTTTACATGAAATTGCCACCTGGTTTAAAGACTATTGAAGGAAGCAACAAGGTGTGCAAGCTCAACAGGTCTCTATACGGGCTAAAACAATCACCCAGAGCTTGGTTCGAGAGGTTCACTAAAGTCATTCTGAAAAACGGCTACAAGCAGTCCCTTGCCGATCATACACTTTTCATCAAGGTAACTTCTACAAATAAGAAAGCTATCCTAATTGTGTATGTTGATGACATAATTCTTACTGGAGATGATGAGGAAGAAATTAGAAATTTGAAGAAGCTATTAAACAGGGAATTCGAAATCAATGACTTGGGAAAGTTAAGATATTTCCTAGGAATGGAGGTGGCAAGATCAAAAAAAGGACTTGTGATCAATCAAAGAAAGTATGTACTTGATTTACTCAAAGAAACTGGTTTTCTTGGTTGTAAGCCAGCTGATACACCAATGGATGCAAATTTGAGATTCAACAAAGAAGATGGGCCTTTAGTAGACAGAGAGAAATTTTAGAGATTAGTTGGGAAACTTATTTACTTATCCCTGACGAGGCTAGATATAGCCTTTCCGTAAAATGTGATAAGTCAACACATGACTAATCCTAATGAAGAGCATATGGCGTGAAAGAAATTCTCAAGTACTTGAAGAAAACTCCAGACACGGCTTAATGTTCAAGAAAACACAAGACAGAATCATAAGATTTTTACAGACTCTAGTTGGGCGGAGACCTCACCGAAAGAAGATCCACTAGTGGCTCTGCACTTTTGTTTGGGGTAACCTTACAACTTGGAGAAGTAAAAACAATCTATTGTTTCAAGAAGTAGTCTGAAGTGAATTTAGAGCACTAGCTTTAGGAATATGAGAAGGAATTTGGCTACCTAAATTACTAAAAGAACTTGGCACTAATCGAAGGATCACTTTGAAGTCTTGTGTGATAATCAATCGCTATTCAGATTGCCAAGAATCCAATCCAACATGACCGAACAAAGCATGTCGAGATTGACAGCATTTTATTGTCGACCAAGTCAACAAAAGGACACCACTCTTTCCTACATTCCTTCAAAGGACAAATTGCAAACATCCTCACTAAGGCTCGCTAAAGTCTGCTTTCAATAAATTCCTATTCAAGTCGGGATTATACAATGTATATTCTCCACTTGAGGGGAGTGTAGGAATTATAGAAATATATTAAATGTTTTCTACAGATAGATAAATCTGATTTAGGTAGATAAATCTTAGAATAAATCATTTGAGATATTCTAGGATTATTTTATCTTATCTTTTAGTAGTTTATTAGAATAAGGAATTATTTTCCCACTTATGTTTTGACTCTTTTCTCTATTTAAATTCAATTCTTTAGTTAATAAAATACGTAAAAATACGAGAATTACTCTGCTTTCTACAAATCCACCTATAGCATATCTACAAAAATATTTCCGTTTCACATTTGATACAAAGGTAAGGTATTCTTTATACCACAATGTTATTTTCTATATACAAGGGAAAAGTGAAGCAAAAATGCACTCAAAATTACGTTCATATAGTTGGGTATTAATCTCTATTAATGTAGAAATCAACAGAGTTGTTTTTGGTATTAATCTCTATTAGTATGTAAACAAATTAGGTTGCTGATCAGACCATACAGTGTTTAGATCTAAGATTTAGTTCTTCCATGTACCAGTAGCATAGTGCAAAGGCCTACATCAGTTAAATTATGGGCATTCTAGGCTTATAAATACAACAAAGACACTCCACCTTACTGCCAACTCTTTCCATGTCCGATGTCAATCATAAAATTTAACAAAATTACCATACTAGCTTAATCATGATTTTACCGAAGGCAATTTAAGATCACTGTTTGGTAGCAGGTGAAAATCAAACAGTAATTAATACACATAACAAAATATTGTGTTAAAACAATTAAAAGCCAATAATTTCACTCTAATAAAATTTTCACCCTATTGGTTGGGATTTAGGTGACCCCTGAACAGATAGTTCTAATCACCAATTGTAGATCACATTGACTATTGCATAATCACTCCATTGGGCTCAAACAGGAAACAAACTTACAACTTCTCATTGTGCACAACCAATGAATGAGATCCTCTCTTTGTGACCATGCTCTCAAGTTTTTCCCATGCATGTTGCCGAGGATCCAATCTCTCTATAGATCTGAGATTTATTAAATGAAACAGTCAATAAGAATGTTGGACCGTAATAGTTTACACTATAAATAAGTCCACAAAAAAACATCAGGAGATAAAAATAGATTCTAACTTCTTATTACACATTTTATAAATGACATGCTTTAAATGCAAATTAAAAATTAGGCATCTCTATGACTAAGACTAACCTCCTCGTCTACGAGTTAAGCACACATGACCAAGAAGATGAGACAGTTAAATCTTGATAAGGTAAAATCAAGGCAATGAATGCTCTGTTATTTATTGCCTGACTTTTTCAGGCCTCCACAATCAATTCTATAATTACCTCATTGTTTCTGTTAGAAACTAAACTATCATATAGACAGAACAGAACCTAAAATTGAGGTTTGATTCCTACACTTTGTTGGCTAGTGTTGAATGATTTAAAACAAAATTTATCAAGAACCATAGAGAACTGGTGAAAGGATGAAAGATAAAAGTGCCCTTCCAATTATTTGTTGAAATATGTGAAACCCAAAAATTTTTGGGGATATATTTTAAAGTTATTTAGGTAGATAAATCTTATTTAGGTAGACAAATCTTAAAATAAATCATTTGAGATATTCTTGGATTATTTTATTTTATTTTTAGTAGTTTATTAGAATAAGCGAATTATTTTATTATTTTTCCAATATTACGACTCTTTTCTCTATTTAAATTCAGTTTTTTAGTTAATAAAATATAGAACAATTTTATTAAATGCTCTCTTGAAAACTTTCATGGCATCCGAGCTAGGTTAAATCTCTAGTAACATTATGGTTTAAACAGCTTTCACTGGAGATAAGAGATCCAGCAATCAAACAGAGGTAGAAAGTTCTATCATTGAAACAACTACCGAGAGTACAATGACTCAAGGGACAGAGGCGTCTCACCTTTCTTTTCAGCTAACATCTCACAAGCTGAATGGCAAGAATTATCTGGAATGATCGCAGTCCGTAAAGTTAGCAATTGATGGGTGCGGCAAGTTAGTTCATTTAACTGGAGAAGTCAAGCAACCACAGGTGGGCGATCCAAAGATGAGTAAGTGGAGGTCGGAAAATTCAATGATAATTGCGTGGCTTATTAATTCCATGGAAGCATCCATAGGTAAACCTTTTCTTTTTCTCCCAACTGTTACAGATGTTTGGGACGCTGTGAAGGACACCTATTCAGATTTAGAAAACACTTCACAGATCTTTGAGTTACAAATAAATCTCTGGAAAGCTAAACAAGGGGAAAAGGAAGTTACCTTTTATTATAACGAGATGATGTCTCTCGGGTAAGAACTGGATCAGTGTTATAATGATGAATGGGAGTGTCCCGGAGATGGTGTAAAAGCTATAAAAAAAAAAAAGAGAATGAACGAGCTTATTTATTTTTGGCTAGTTTAAATAAAGAATTTGATGAAGTGAGATCTCAGATCTTAGGAAAAAAAACCGCTTTCAAGACTCCGTAATATTTTTTCTGAGGTTAGAAAAGAGGAAACAAGAAGAAAAGTAATGTTAAGGCCAGGATTTGAAGCTAATAATGATCAATCTGCTCTTGTAACTATTAAAAATAATTATGATAGTGAAAAAAGAAAAAAAAAACTTTAGTGCTGTACAAACCCATTTACAGACCCGGGCCCATTTACAACAATAAAAAACCAAACCCAATAAGCCCAACTAACCCAAAAGCCCAAGACACCAAAAAAAAAAGAGAAAGAAAACCCTAGCCCCCTTTTCTACCTAAGCGCCGCACCACCTACCCCCACCTGCTCTACCCACCGCCCACCTACCCTCTGACCACCGTCGCCTCGCCCATGCCCTGCAAAAGAGAACCAACACACAAACAGAAGCAATAGAGAGCAGAAGAGAATACAAATTTTTTTTGTAAGGCTATAAAAGCCGATTAACAAGATTTGTAAAGGACCTTTTTTTTTCTTTTTTTCGATTAACAAGAAAAGAAAGAAACAGATCGAAGCATCAAAAAAAAAAACAAAGAGATTCGGCTAAAAAAGAACTATCGATTCAATAGAAAAGGTTTGATTTAGTTTTTGGTATATTGATTTATCATTTACTATTCTTTTTCTTCATATATATTTTAAAAAAAGATAAAAACAAAAATGGAAAATCAAGGAAAAGAGGATCAAACCCATACCGAGTCGTCGGTGCGTCGTGAGCCTCGTCTCCACCGCTGAAGTCGATCAAGGTAAGGAAAAGGGGTTTCTCCTCCGGGCTTTGAGGCTTCAAAGGAGTTCCAACGAAGGCCAAAAGGCTCGGTTTTGGGCATCACCGCCACCGACACGGTGGTACTTGGTGGTGGTGGAGGCCAAACGTCGGAGAAAAAGGGAGAAAGGAGAGAAATATTCTTTTTTTTAAAACAGCAAAGATAAATGAAAGGAAATAAAAAACGATTTTATAAAGAAATGAAAACGACGTCGTTTCAATGGGGGTTCAGGCCAAACGGCGCTGCTTTGTGGCGATCCATGAGGCGACGACCCGCTCCTTTGGGTCCGTGTTTTGTCCCCAAAAGGGTATTTGTGGGCACAATCCTTTCCATTTTCCGATTTCATGAGATGAAGTCTCCTGTTATTTTTCAATTTTGTCCCCAAATTCTATTTCGATTTCATTTCGGCCCTTATGCTGCTGCGCGTTTCGGAAGGAATGGGCTATTATCCATTTTGGCCCCTCCTTCTTTTCACGCACTACAGATGAGCCCTTTTTTATTTATTTCAAATTGACTCCAAATTTTGTTTTAAATCCGATTTACCCTTCTTTATTGTAACGATTTTTTTTATTTTTTATTCACCTTATCATTGTTATATTATATCACCATCATTAATATTATCATCATATATTATCATAATCATGCTATTTAACATCATCACTATTATCCTCTCAATTTTTATTCCTTGCCTTATTATTTTCTTTATTTTAACTATCTCATTGTCGTTCTTGTTTGTACATATCTATTATATATATATATATATATATATATATATATATATATATATATGTATATATATACATTCCATTATTATTTTGTTTATTAGTTGTTATCATTACCATTCATTATTATTCTTATTATCACCATTTTCATTATTATTATTACTAATATTTTATCAATGTATTCTTACTATTGCCATACTATTTTATAATGCATACATCATGTTATTATTGATTAACCGTTACTAATATTATTATATTTATTTTCAATATTAACATATCCTCTTATATGAGTGTTTTACTATTATTTTATGTCATTTTACTTGTCTCTAAAATTATCACTATTATTTTACTCCTTTATTATTATTATTATTATTATTATTATTATTATTATTTACTATTATCATTATTTTATTATTAATACTATTATTATATTATTATTTATTTTACAATTACCTATTATTATTATTTAGTATAATTAATCAACAATTTAGTCCTTTTCTATTGTTTCTTTGTTATTATTATTATTATTATTGTTATAATTATTATTATTATTATTTACCATTATCATTATTTTATTATTAATACTATTATTATATTATTATTCATTTTATTATTATCTTTTGTTTACTATTGCTATCTACTATTATTATGCCTACTATTATTATTTTGTCATTTTGTTATAAATACTATTATTATTATTATTATTATTATTATTATTATTATTATTATTATTATTATTATTATTATTATTATTATTATCGCTATTATTTGTTATTTCTATTGTTAGTCATTGTTTTCACATACCAAATCCATGGACATATTTTATTTGTTATCGTGTTCATTTTTATTCTTTATTATTACCATCATATAACATCTTTATTACCATTTGTTTAGTATTGTTACCCATCACCACTGTCATCATTATTGTCATCAATCATTCTTTATTTGCGTTATTATCGCTATTGCAATTTTTCAATAATCTCGCTAAATAAAAATACATTTTGTGCAATCGTCCTATTCTATCCAAAGATTCTTAAAGCAAAACAGTGTTTCGTATTTAGAAATTCGAAAAATAGTGCCCTAACGTGCTGGGTTGCGATTTTCCGTTTAACTAAATTACTTAACATCCCTTTTACCAAGTTTTGCAAATTACGAGATGACTTTGATTACGAGAGATTAAAACATCATGTCCTAACGAGCTGGATGTGATGTTTATATCTTTTCGGGACGAAGAAATCTCAAGTTTTGACTCAAGCCTTTTCCTAGAATTAATCCGATACGATGCATTTTGAAGAGTCGCTATACTTTATTCAAAGATTTTTAAAATAAAGGCAATGTTGTGTATTTAGGAACTCGGGAAATGGTGCCCTAACGTGCTGGGCTACGACTTTCCGTTTGACTAAAGAACTAAACATCCTTTTGGTAAACTTCGAGATAGCCTTGATTACGAAGGTTTAGAATATCATGTCCTAACGTGCTGGATGTGATGTTCGTACCCTCTCGGAATAAAGACATCTCAAATATCCTAATACATTTTTTTTAAAAAAGGGATCCGAATTTAAAAATCTTTTCAAACTTCCGACATTAAGACACTAATTAATCATTTTGGTACCAATTTTGGGCGTATCGAGGGTGCTAACCCTTCCTCGTATGTGTAATCGACTCCGAACCCGATTTTCAAAACTTCGCAGACCAAAAACACTGTTTTAGTAAAGCAAAATGTTTTATTAAAATAAAGGTGATCCGACCACACCCAAATAAAGGTCGGTGGCGACTCCCGTTTTATCCCTATTTTCAAAACCAAAGTCGAACCCCATTTCGTCGTTTTCCAAAAAATGGTTACGACAGCTTGGCGACTCCACTGGGGACCGATTTAGAGAGTCAAGCCATAAATTGATTATTTTCTGTCTTTTGTCGGAAGTTTGAAAGTTTGATTTGAAAATTACCATATTTGTATTGCATGTTGTTTTAATTGCGGCATTGCATTGCATGACCGTTGTAGTCACACCTTTAGGTGAGAGTGAGAAACTACTCCTTCGTGAGGTTTTCACCTCCGTGCAGGATAGTGGATCGCTTTCGGGATACGTCCGTACCTATGTCTTCGTGAGATTTTCATCTCCGTGTACCATAGGGAAATGTATTCCCTAACTAAACCCGGTCTATATGAGCCTATAATGGGTGAAGATCGAGAATCTCTTGGTTCAGTATTCCCTCCTTAGAACCAAACCACATGTAGTAAACCCTAGGAGCCCACCTTAGGAAGAACTATGTTAAACCTCTAGTGGTCACCTAGATAGGTACTCTATTTGGTTTATTTCTCCTGTGCTAATGTGTTTTGTTTTGTTTGTGATTGCATTGCATTGCATCGCACCGCATCATCTTAGAAAGGAGGTGTTGATTCATATTCGATTGCTAAATAGAAGAGTTTATCATAAGGAAATGTGTTCCTTGATAAAGTGGATTATGATACGGTCGTTTGAACATAGTCCAAGTAAAACAACGAGAGATGACTAATAGCCCAAAAATACAAGACTTTGCCCGAGGATTCAAGCCGACAAAGATTATCCGAGAGTCATCATGTCTCCATTTTCTAAAAGAAGCTCATAAACATCGTGAAAGATAAGTGAGCGAAGAGGTACGGCCTGGACCAAGCAACAAGGAGCTAGAAGAGGTATCCATTGAGAAAGTTCACAGGGCACGACCATAACATCCGGATACGAAGAAGAAGACCGGTGTTTTCACCTGGACTATGAGGACAAAGTCGCATATGCAATCCATTTTATGTAAAGAAATGTATTTTCTAGAGAAGTTCTTCTAATGAAATTGAATTCATAATCAACGCCTCTCTTTCTTTATGCATGCATTTGCATTGCATTTCATGCATTTGCCTTGTATCATATCACATGCATTAAGATTGGTAGAAGGACCCTAATTAGGTAAAGTTATTTCAAGAACCTAGAAGACATGGATCAAAGAATGGAAAGGCTAGAACAAATGCAAAAGGAAATACAGAGCGATGCAAGAACGATTAATCAAGATACAACAAGATATGATAGAACGGATGCAAGAGTCCCAAAACAACATGATAAGCCGGCATGGCAACTATTGGCCAATGAACGGGAAAGGACGCTGCTAGCTCGTGGAATAATGACGACCACAACACCCTCCGGATTTACCCGCCAAATACCCAAGCACCACCGAAATATGTCCCCAAAGGACGCTTTTGTTATCGAGCCACGCGTTGCGAGTTGAGACCGCAATGCCGCCGCACTTTCCGATTGGTTCGAGCACTAATTCGGAGAAGGTCCGGCTAATCCTATAGTCCCGATCTTGATGAAATGGTGAGGCAAAAGCAAACCTTCCTGCACAACTCGAGGATCGTTGCGATGGTTAGAAAAAAGTTTAAGGAAATAGAAACTGCGACCATCGCTACGGGTAGACGCTAAAGACTTGAGCCTAGTCCTGCACTGTGATTCGCCAAAGTTCAAGACCCCAGATTTTGAAAAATACAATGGGACCAGTTGCCCCGAAGCGCACATCACAATGTTCTGTCGACGGATGGCGGGATATGTTAACAACGATCAACTGCTTATTCATTGTTTTCAGGATAGTTTGGCCGGGGCTGCGGCCAAATGGTACAATCACTTCACCGTACCAGATCGAGTCGTGGAGGAACCTAGCACAGGCCTTCTTGAAACAATACGGGCACGTAGCCGATATAGCTCCTGATCGAATCACGCTCCAAAATATGGAGAAAAAGCCAAACGAAAGTTTCAGGCAATATGCCCAGCGGTGGAGGGAAGTAGCCACACAAGTTCAGCCACCCCTTTTAGAAAAAGAAACTACCATGCTCTTCATCAACACCATGAAGGCTCCTTTCATAACCCATATGATAGGGAGTACCACTAAGAGCTTTGCCGACATGGTAATGGCAGGGAAATGATCGAACATGCAATGAAATGCGCAAGATTGAAGTAGGGAAATCAGAGAAGGCCCGCTCCTAGAAGAAAGGATGACGAGGTGAATAATACAAACGTGAGGGACCCAAATCACCCTCACGAGTATCAAGGTTCGTCAAGGAAAGAATCACGACAAGGAAAAACATTGAAAACTCCAATTTACGCCAATCCCTATGACGATAAGGAGTTGTATCAAAGTTTATTTGATGCACACGTTGTGTCCCCCAATATCCAAAACCGATGCAACCTCCATACCCAAAATGGTATGACCCAAACACTCAGTGTGAGTACCACGTGGGGATCACAGGCCATTCGATAGAAAATTGCCTCACTTTTAAGAAATTGGTGGAAAATCTCATCAACATGGGTGTTGTGAAGTTCGATGACGGAGCAATGCTATACCCGAAAAGAACCGAGGAATAAAAGCTTTCCGAGCATCTGCCTTTATGTACTTGAGAGTGTTTTTGAACAATGAGACTGTGGAAGAAACATGTATTTTTTAAAGCTAATCTAGAGTAATGTGTAAAACACACTTGTTGCTCTAAGCCTGGAAGCAATAAGATTTCTTTTGAGAAGTAGGCTTGTGTCCAGAATTTTTATTTCAATAAAATGCATCATTCTAAGTAAATATTTCCATTCTTTACATTTCATACTGAATATTTTTTTACTCGTGACCATATCATACGAATAATCATCCTTAGGATCATTTATTCTTTGGATTTTCTCGCCCACAATGGGCCCCAGATATCAATGACATGAGCGACACATTCTTGACTCCCTTTTTAGTGAGATATGTATCTAGAGGGATCTAAGGGCTTTGAAGATGACAAAGATTGCGACTTACTTCCCCAATGGTAGATCCTACCTTGTGAAGTGTCAATAGACGCTATGAACTAACGAAGGAAATGAAGATGGAAACGTGGCTCCCCGTAGGAATAAGGCAAGGCATCGTTGAGCTATTTTCAGGAATTCGAGATGTTTTCGCACGATCATATCGAGGCATGCCAAACTATTAAAACATGGGTATGCTGTTAAGGTTGGGGTTTAAAGAACCCATGTTGTGCAATGACCTAGAGGCTCGGCTATTGGTTCACCAAGGAAGGAAATTGCATCTGTTATGCCATAAGTCGAGGAAGACTGTGCCTTCTCCATTTTCTCTATATGAAGCATGGATGTTAATAAGCCAGTCTCCTCAAAATCTTTTTCGTTGGTTACCTTGCCAAGAGGGCAAAGGTCGCTTCACATGTCAAAATTACAAAGTCAACAGTTGTCAACTTTAACTTCAAATTCAAAAAAAAAAAAAAAAGGAAGAAGAAGTGTGTGGCGATACCAGAAAGAAACATGATGGCACAAATTTACAGTCTGTTCAAAGATCAGACGCCATACCACTGCAGCAATGGCGGCCTAACCCATTCAAAATTTTTGAAAAAAACAACTAAGACTTGTAAAGGTTGACATAGAGAAGTTACCATTTACCTTCTAGGTTTCTTGAACATCGGCCAGGGCTTTCACCGGGGCATCCTTTCCATTAAAAAAATTGTTGGATAAGATTCCTTTTCCCAAGCCTTGATTTGATTGGATGAAGCAGAATGTCTACAGTAAGCTTGATTGAAAGTTCTCATGGTCCAATGTACCAAAAATGGATGATATGGGCTTATGACAAAAATGTTCGCTCAAAGAGAATTTCAGAAGAGGGACCCGGTATTAAGAAGGATTCTTCTTGTTCAAAAGGACTCCAAAAGGAAAGTAAATGCCTTATACAGCAAAGAAGGCCTGTTCTAGGGAAAATGGGTGTTAACCAAGATGGATGGCAAGGACCTGCCCAATCCGGTGAGTTCAGATTCAATAAAAAAGTTTTCCAAAAAAAAAATGAAAAACACGAGAAAGAAAAAGAAAAGAGGAGAGGCCAAGGCGAAAACCCGCAAAGGGCGCTTTGAGACCAAAGGGTATTTGAGTTGAAAACCCGAAAAGGGCAGCTCAAAATTTTGATCGAAAGAAGGGCATCTGATAGTCTTGCTACGCTCGAAGAAGTATGTTACGTCTTGGGGCATCGTCAAAGTACTCTGGATCCCCTAAACACGTATTAAGCTCAAAATGGTCCTCAAGAAGTTGGAACAGAGAAGCTCAAGCTGCGATATCTGGGGCACTTAGTTTCTATTTTACCCATTTTCGTTACTTGTGGTTATTTTATTCCTTTCAAAAACCACCGATAAAATTCCTTCTTAATTACCTTTGCTAGCATTGATTAATTTGTTTGTTTCGAGCTACGCCCCAATCAATTTCCTTTTATCCATTGTTACAATCTTTTCAAGCATTTTGCATTGAAATAACGATTAGTGGACTAATAATACTTTCATAAAAGGAGTTTTGCATATTACTCGAAAGCTTCGAATAATACAAGGACACAAACAGACTATTGTTTAGAACTCACTCACTCAAGGTTTGAAAATATTGGAAAGATGATTATCTCTTTGGACCTTTTATTGGTTGAACGAAATGACAATACATTTCACCGGTGATACGACCTTGACAGATAACGAGCAATGTCAACCCAGCAGTGCAAAGGGATCATTCTGTATTCATGCACATATCAGGCCTATACATCTGGTCATTACACCAGGGAATAGTGTAACAGATCAAATTGATCCTATACCTCGAAGTTACAGCAGGACGGATGAAAAAACAAATGTTATTCTCCTAAAGTTGCAGTGAGAGATGCAAACTTTATGTCTCAGAAGGTACAGTGGAGGGGACCCCGAAATTACAGCGGGGCAAGCTTGTTGAGCAGAATATGATCATTGTTTTTGGGCTTTCTATCAAAGATACTAGCTGAACGAGAAAGCATGATAACGATCGTTGATAGAACCTTGATGAATTACGAGCAATGACGACCCCAAGCATTTAAAAAGGGATCATTTCATTTTGAATTCATACATCATTTCAAAGCACGTTTAGCTAGGAGCATTCGATTCATTCTGATCATTGCATCCAAATCATTGTCAAAAGATCATTCTCATGACATTCTGCGTTCATGCAAGTGTCGTCCATAACACACGTAGTTAGGAGACTTTGAGTCGTTTCGGTCATAACATCCTCATCATTTGCATAAGCACACAAAATTAATTCTACAAGACAGGTTCCTCAAAGAACGGTGTAGCGATATTGAAGTTCAGATTTTGTTCCCTCAAGATGGTAGTGGGGCAGACTGAAGATTAAAGTCTTCCTGAAGATAGGAAGGAAGCAAATTGGAAAGTTCAGATTTCGTTCCCTCAAGATGTTAGTGGGGCAGACTGAAGAATGAAGTCTTCCTGAAGATAGCAAGGAAGCACATTGAAAAATTCAGATTTCGTTCCCTCAAGATGTTAGTGGAGCAGACTGAAGATTGAAGTCTTCCTGAAAAGAGTAAGGAAGCAAATTGAAAAGTTCTGAATTCTTATTTCCTCGACGTTCCAGTGGAGTAGGTTGAGATTACAAATCCCGTCTCCCTGAGTTAACAATGAGGATAAGTTCTTAATTCTTTAAAGTTTCGGTAGAGAAGATGGAGACTACGAATCTCTTCTCCCTGAATTCTCATTTCCTCGACGCTCTCGTGGAATAGGTTGAGATTACAAATCCGTCCTCCTCGAAAGTTAACAATGAGGATCAATCATTATTCTCTTGAAGTTTCGGTAGAGAAGATGGAGACTACGAATCTCTTCTCCCTGAATTCTCATTTCCTCGACGTTCCTGTGGAGTAGGTTGAGATTACAAATCCCGTCTCCCTGAGTTAACAATGAGGATCAATCATATTCCTTTCAGCAAGAGAAGATGGAGATTACAAATCTCTTCTCCACAATTCTTATTTCCTCGAAGTTCTGTGGAGTAGGTCGAGATTACAAATCCGTCTCCTCGAAAGTTAACAATGAGGATAAGTCCTTATTTCTTTGAAGTTTCGGTAGAGAAGATGGAGATTACGAATCTCTTCTCCCTGAATTCTTATTTCCTCGAAGTAAATCAAAGAAATCAGTCCGGTGATCCCGAGTTTGTTGGGATCGATTGAAGAAAGCAGATTGACCTTCCGGTTGCAGGAAGCAAGATCGAAGATATCGATCCGGTGATCCTTGAGTTTGCAAGGATCGATTGAATATAGCAGCTTTAGACATTCCTAAATTTGCAAGAGCAGATCGAAAATAAATAAGTCACGTCCCATTGAAGTCGCAGAAAAGTAGATTGAAGCCACATATCGGTGGAGTGGATCAAGCAACAAGATGCGGTGGGCGAAGTGACACTACCAAGAAAAGACACCAAAAGAAGTTAAGGCCCACCGAGACCGCAAATGGGTCTTTCTTATGTCTTTGCTCTATTGCCATACGACAATGAGCAAAGAGGGCATTAGATGCACCCATTTACGCACCCGGCCCATTTACAACAATAAAAACCAAACCCAATAAGCCCAACTAACCCAAAAGCCCAAGACACCAAAAAAAAAGGAAAGAAAACCCTAGCCCCCTTTTCTACCTAAGCGCCGCACCACCTACCCCCACCTGCTCTACCCACCGCCCACCTACCCTCTGACCACCGTCGCCTCGCCCATGCCCTGCAAAAGAGAACCAGCACACAAACAGAAGCAATAGAGAGCAGAAGAGAATACAAATTTTTTTTGTAAGGCTATAAAAGCCGATTAACAAGATTTGTAAAGGACCCTTTTTTTTCTTTTTTCGATTAACAAGAAAAGAAAGAAATGATCAAGCATCAAAAAAAAAAAAGAGATTCGCTAAAAAAGAACTATCGATTCAATAGAAAAGGTTTGATTTAGTTTTTGGTATATTGATTTATCATTTACTATTCTTTTTCTTCATATATATTTTAAAAAAAGATAAAACAAAAACGGAAAATCGAAGGAAAAGAGGATCGAACCCATACCTGAGTCATCGGGGCGCGTCGTCGGAGCCTCGTCTCCACCGTTGAAGTCAGATCGAAGGTAAGGAAAAGGGGGGTTTCTCCTCTGGGGCTTTTGAGGCTTCAAAGGAGTTCCAACGAAAGGCCAAAAGGCCTGGTTTTGGGCATCACCGGCCACCGACACGGTGGTGGCACGGTGGTGCGAAGGGAGGCCAAACGTCGGAGAAAAAAGGGGAGAAAGGAGAGAAATATTCTTTTTTTAAAAACAGGCAGCAGTAAATGAAAGGAAATAAAAAAAATGATTTTATAAAGAAATGAAAACGACGTCGTTTCAATGGGGGGGTTCAGCGCCAAAACGGCGCTGCTTCAGGCGATCCATGGTGACCCGACCCGCTCCTTTGGGTCCGCGTGTTTTGTCCCCAAAAAGGGGTATTTGTGGGCACAGTCCTTTCCATTTTCCTGATTTCGCAGATGAAGTCTCCTGTTATTTTTCAATTTTGTCCCCAAATTCTATTTCGATTTCATTTCTATTTATGTCTTCTGCTGCTTTTTTGGAAGGAATGGGCTATTATCCATTTTGGCCCTCCTTCTTTTCACGCACTATGATGAGCCCTTTTTTATTTATTTCAAATTGACTCCAAATTTTGTTTTAAATCCGATTTACCCCTTCTTTATTTTAACGATTTTTTTTATTTTTTATTCACCTTATCATTGTTATATTATATCACCATCATTAATATTATCATCATATATTATCATAATCATGCTATTTAACATCATCACTATTATCCTCTCAATTTTATTCCTTGCCTTATTATTTTCTTTATTTTAACTATCTCATTGTCGTTCTTGTTTGTACATATCTATTATATATATATATATATATATATATATATATATATATATATATATATACATTCCATTATTATTTTGTTTATTAGTTGTTATCATTACCATTCATTATTATTCTTATTATCACCATTTTCATTATTATTATTACTAATATTTTATCAATGTATTCTTACTATTGCCATACTATTTTATAATGCATACATCATGTTATTATTGATTAACCGTTACTAATATTATTATATTTATTTTCAATATTAACATATCCTCTTATATGAGTGTTTTACTATTATTTTATGTCATTTTACTTGTCTCTAAAATTATCACTATTATTTTACTCCCTTTATTATTATTATTATTATTATTATTATTATTATTATTATTATTATTATTTACTATTATCATTATTTTATTATTAATACTATTATTATATTATTATTTATTTTACAATTACCTATTATTATTATTTAGTATAATTAATCAACAATTTAGTCCTTTTCTATTGTTTCTTTGTTATTATTATTATTATTATTGTTATAATTATTATTATTATTATTATTATTATTATTATTATTATTATTATTATTATTATTATTATCGCTATTATTTGTTATTTCTATTGTTAGTCATTGTTTTCACATACCAAATCCATGGACATATTTTATTTGTTATCGTGTTCATTTTATTCTTTATTATTACCATCATATAACATCTTTATTACCATTTGTTTAGTATTGTTACCCATCACCACTGCCATCATTATTGTCATCAATCATTCTTTATTTGCGTTATTATCGCTATTGCAATTTTTCAATAATCTCGCTAAATAAAAATACATTTTGTGCAATCGTCCTATTCTATCCAAAGATTCTTAAAGCAAAAAGTTGTTTCAGATTTAGAAATTGAAAATAGTGCCCTAACGTCTTTGGGTTGCGATTTTCCGCTTAACTAAATTACTTAACATCCCTTTTACCAAGTTTTGCAAATTACGAGACGACTTTGATTACGAGAGATTAAAACATCATGTCCTAACGAAATGGATGTGATGTTTATATCTTTCGGACGAAGAAATCTCAAGTTTTGACTCAAGCCTTTTCCTAGAATTAATCCGATACGATGCATTTTGAAGAGTCGCTATACTTTATTCAAAGATTTTTAAAATAAAGGCAATGTTGTGTATTTAGGAACTCGAAATGGTGCCCTAACGTCTTTGGGCTACGACTTTCCGCTTGACTAAAGAACTAAACATCCTTTTGGTAAACTTCGAGATAGCCTTGATTACGAAGGTTTAGAATATCATGTCCTAACGTATGTGATGTTCTCCAATAAAGACATCTCAAATATCCTAATACATTTTTTTAAAAAGGATCCGAATTTAAAATCTTTTCAAACTTCCGAATTAAGACACTAATTAATCATTTTGGTACCAATTTTGGGCGTGTCGAGGGTGTGGCAAAATGTTTTATTAAAATAAAGTGATGTAAAGGTTCACATCTCTATTTTCAAAACCAAAGGGAAAAAATGGTTACAACAAGTGCGATCACTGCAAAAAATATTGGCAGACTCGAGAAACATGTTGTAAGCTCCATGGAAAATAGACGAATGAAAAAAATAAAGAGTGGCAATGGTTGTGGTTCACAATTAGGGAATGGCAGAGCTTTCCAAACAACAAGTGAAAATTATGTGGGCCAAAGTACTTTGGAAGGATCTCCATTCACTAAGGAACAATTAAAGCATCTACACAAGCTTTTTCAATCACCACAATCACCACAAGCTTTTTTCAATCACCAATAAATTTTCCGATTTAAACATTCCAATTGCTAAAAGAAAAAGTGTTAAAAATGTTGTCAAATATCCCATGTCTAAATTTGTGTCTTATAAAACTGTCTTCAACATTCTCTGCCTTTATTTCATGTCTCGATACTGTGAAAATACTAAAAAAAGTGAAAGACGCTTTACAGATTCCTGAGTGAAAGGAGACTATTTTTGAGAAGATGCGCGCTCTTGAAAAAACAGGTGCATGGGAAACAGTAAAATTACCTGAAGGAAAAAAAACAGTGGGCCGTAAATGGGTGTTCACAACTAAATTCAAACTGAATGGGTCTTTAAATAGATACAAAACCCAACTAGTGGCTAAAGGGACTCAAATATACGAGATAAATTATCTTGAAACATTTGCTCCAGTAGCCAAATTAAATTCTGTTAGAGTTCTTTCATCAATTGTTGTTAATCTTGATTGGTCTTTACAGCAGCTAGATGTGAAAAATGCTTTCCTAAATGGGAAACTCAGGTTTGAAGAAAAATTTGAAACTCGAGTATGTAAGCTCAAGAAATCTTTGTATGGTCTAAAGCAGTCTCCTCGAGCTTGATTTAAACGGTTCACTCAAGTTGTTAAAAAATAAGGTTATTTCTTGATTATAATTTATATCGATGATATCATTCTTACAGGAGATGATGTGGATGAAATAAGGCGTCTCAAGGAACATCTAGCATTGGAGTTTGAGATCAAAGACTTTGGTCCTTTGAAATATTTTCTTGGAATGAAAGTTGCTCAATCATACAAGAGTCCTATGATCTCTCAGAAAAAATGTGACTGATCTTTTAAAAGAGGCTAGGATGAGTGGTTGACGCCCAGTTGACACACCAATTGATCCAAATGTAAAATTCGAAAATAAAGAAGGCCGATTAGTTGATAAAAAGCAGTACCAAAAATTAGTTGGTAAGTTAATTTACTTATCACATGCAAGGCCAGACATAACTTTTGCAGTGAGCTTAACGAGTCAATTTATGCACTCCCCAATGGAGAAACATGAAGAGACAGTGTTTCGGATTCTGAGATACTTGAAGGGTTCACCTGGAAAGGGCTTATTCTTCAAAAAATCCAAACAAAGAGGACTTGAAGCTTATACAGATACAGACTGGGCAAACTCAATAACATATAAATCTACATTAGGATATTTTACATTTGTTTGAGGAAACCTTGTGACTTGGCGAGGCAAAAAACAAAGTTGTACTGCAAAAGCTGAGTTTAGATCAATGATTCAAGGAGTGAAATAATGTGGTTAAAAAGAATTATGGAAGAATTGAGGAAACCAATAACTTCACCAATGAAGTTGTACTGTGATAGCAAAGCTGCCATTAGTATTGCTCACAACCCAATCCAACATGACAGAACTAAACATGTTGAGATTGATAGACGTTTTATGGACGAGAAGATGAAGAAGGCCAAGAGTGCATACCGTTTGTTCCTTCAAAATACCAGATTGCTGACATACTCACCAAAAGGCTCTCTAAGAGAAGCTTTGATTTTCTTGTAAGCAAGTTGGGCACCAACTTGAAGGAAGATGTTAAAATAAATGAAACCCATATATTTTGGGGATATATTTTAAAGTTATTTAGGTAGATAAATCTTAGAATAAATCATTTGAAATATTCTAAGAATTATTTTCCCAATTAGCTAATGACTCTTTTCTCTATTTAAATTCAGTTCTTTAGTTAAAAAAATACAGAACAGTTTTATTAAATACTCTCTTGAAAACTTTCATTATTATGATGTAAAAAAATGGTAAACGACCACACACATGGACGTGCACATAAAGCAACAGGTGATTCCCATTTCACTGCAACTGAATCAAGCTAATCAGAGAATTCTATTATGTACCATTTATAACTTAGAGAAGTCTATAAAAAAACAAATTTAGAGATTTAATAATAACCACTGCTTGAAAAATAGTCATGAATGTCCAAGGATTCTCTGTAATATTTAGATGTTTAAGATAGCAAGCTTTCACAACTATTAAAAATAAAACTAAAAAACATGACAAACATTTTCACGACAATAATACAATAGCCGTCCATCTATTACCTACCACCTCCTTCCTATCCCTTTCCCACCTAAGAATACGCAAGGGACAGGGATGAGAATCAATATAAAGCCACATTAACGGGCAAAAAGGTTGTGGCATAGCTAATATTGAATGGTATCAATGCATAGTGCAAGCAATTAAAGGCTTTAAATATAAGATTAATTACCAGATGTAAGACAGTAGAAAGCATTTCTTCTTTTTTTCAAGAACTTAAAATACATGGATAATCATCAGCCTTCACACACCGGTATAGATGAATCACAAATGCACTCACAACTCTGAAGTCTGACCATCAAGACCAACAAAAAAATACTTACTTCAAATAGTTGTTTCCGTTGTATCCTCCAGAAACATAAAGTATCCCATGGACTTCTGCTGCAGCCGGAGCAAATCTCTTCAAAACAAAGTGGTATTGGTTAATAAATCAGGAAAAAGTTAAGATCATAATGGTAGCACATAAAGTTAAAGTTTTAAGTGAGCAACAAAGAATTTCACATCTTTCCACAATTTATAACCAGCCACTTCATGATTGATAGGCCACCAACTAGTTCGCATCCCTTAGGCATTGTATATATCAGTCTATACAAGCATCCAATAATTTGATGTACACACAAGCTATCATTAGAATATACCTTATGCAATAGTGATTGAATAGGCATCCACTCCAATGTTTGGATCAAACTTCTCTACCTCTGAGAAACATTCAACTCCATTTCCACCTCCAACAACAAACATGCTATCCTCTAAAGGAAGCAAAGCAAAGCTCCCTTTCTTTTGATTTAATGGGGGGCAACTGGTCCACTGATTGCTTAGCGGGTTGTATGATTCAACTAGGGGAAATGAAGTTGATAGTAGGATTATCTTGTTAAGATGGGGAGTGATTGAACAAAACAAATGCCTAAAGGGAACAATCATACCTGTATCATACCATAAATTACCATCCACGCCACCCAAAATATACAATGCGTCACTGAATTTTGCTGCCGAAGCATATGAACTTGGAAAGCTCATTGCAGTCCATGTTCTCATCATGTCCTGAGAAGAAGAGTAGATGTCCAAAGAAGATAACCATGAACAACCATCAAATCCTCCCACTATACTTATTGATGCATCATAAGCTGGATGAGGTTGGTCATCCACTAATTGAAACTTCTCTTCTTCAAAATCATCTGCCTCAACACACCTTGATTTGAACCCAGTTTCCAACATCCTGTAACTGTTGGATTTCTAATCTTGATTCAACCTAAAAAGCCAAGTTGCTCAACCATCAAAAGTGCTCTCTCCATTAAAATCACACTTAACAAACTCAGTATACATTTAGTTTCCCTTATACCGGTTACATCATATACAAATATCAGGTTAAAAACTAAAAGAACTTTTGAAAGAAAATAATAGACGACTAAATCTGGAAACTAGAACTATAATTTGTCATCTAAATCTGAGCCCATAAACTGGTAAACAAAATAAAAAATAAAAAAACAAAGCCTACATTTAAAAAAATTGCTAATAAAATCTGCTAAAATGTCACTAGCCAAGAATAGTCATACCTTAAAAGATGCATCAATGTTGACAAATATTAGGAAAAAAAAACACATCGTAACACCCAAAAAGGGAAATGTCAAGCAACTTGGAATTAAGAACAAGATTTATGAGAATAGGATAAAAGATACTGAACATGTTCTACAACCAAGGGCATTGAATGCGGATAGTAGACACCAATAACGGTTTTAGCCAAAGCTTGCAAATTGTCGAAATAATATTTTGAAGCAAGATTTCAATGAAAATAAGAGATGCAGGCAAATTAATCAGCATCATAAGGGGAGGACTGCAGGGGTAACACCAATATATATTTTATGGGAACAAGGTAAGAGAATGAATAGGGAGACTTCAGTGTCATAAAGATTAAGGCAGATTAATAAGCATCAGAAGGAGGGAACTTACATCAAAGGTAAAACCAATATATACATATATTCTTATTTGATAGGACAAGGTAGATGAATGAGGAGGGAGACAAAGCCCAAGTAATACAACAATAAAGCAAACTTTTTGGCTTAAACAAAACCAGTTTTCAGATAACAAGTTGAAATTTTGCATTATGCCCACCAAATATGTAATAAAAGCTTTTAAGTATGATCACTTATTTGCTTTCAATTACAAGATAACTTGAAAAATGAATCTCTATAATAATTAAAAAGTAGAATGTTCTTTATGGATGCATCACCAATTGCATAACAAAAGGACATTTCTTATGGAAATCCCAATCGCCAGGAGTGCAAAGAAATTAATAGCTGGAAGCTAGAAGTAGAAAGTGAAAATAGCAGGATTAGTTCGGCAGTTCACCTCAGGTGTAACAACTGATAACAATGTTAGGCATTCTAGTAGCATCAAGGACAAGCACCATGTTGAACAAGGGAGAGATATTTTTCAACAACATTGATAATAAATATGATATATATGTTTAGCACTACGACCGCATAACTATCATATACAATTATATGAAACTGTAGGAGGAAATGCAATGTTTAAAATAAAAAGAAACAACTCTTAAGAAACTAGATATCATACCAGATTTTCCTCTAAAGAATTGACCTTTTGAGCTTGCTTGAATTGAGACAACCTCAACTCCCCCACTTCAAAAACCAACTATAAGAACATGGCACATCAAGATAAGGGTAAGTGTCAGAGCATAAAAAAGAAACAGTCAAAAATTCAAGGTAGTGACTCAAGTACCTTGGCTACTGTGGAGTGAAAGCAAGAAGAGTTCATCTTGGAGGCCAATGCTAATTCTGGAAGAGAGAGATTAGTCAACTGATCTTCACTGTCTTCTGACTGATTATGTGTTGGTACAATCTCTCTTGGAACACATGGAAGCAAAGAATCCTCATGTTCTGATTTGAACAATTTACCTTCCCTGGGTAATTCTGAGAGGTTTTCCTCTCTAGGAACTTCCAAATGAAGGTAAGAAGTGCTTGGTTCTGTCAACACAGAAGAACAAAAGGCTTCATAATTTGCTTTTGAGCTTGCAACTTTGTCATATTCTTGAACCTCCTCTAGGTTTAATGGAGCTTCTGCATCCTTGCTACTTTCATCCAAACAATCTGGAAGACACTGAGCATCCAGTTCTCCACTGAAATGACCAACATTCACTTCAGATGCTGGTAGATTGAATTCTTCAACTTCCTTTGTTGAATTGGAACCAGTTTCCTCTTTGAAAAAAGCACTCCACTTTTTTTGTGAATGTCTTGCAACACAAGAGTAGGAGGTATCCCAGTTTAAGATCTGGTTCCCAACACCCTGCTTAGGATTTGATGCAACTTCGTTGTTAATTGAACCTGAGAACAGTTGCCTTTCTTCTCTTGAACCATTATCTTTCCAAGTGAACCGTCCTACATTAGGCCGAGATTTATGACCATCAGATACATTCATATTTCTCACCACATAAGAAAAAGAGAGTCCAACAATAGGATTCAAAGAGGAATCTTCCATGCTAGCTAGATTCATATTAGAAGCCTCCACTTTTGAAGTAGAATTCTCCCCAGAATCACAATCGTGTTCTGCATTGGGGGCCCTTAATGTTTTGCGTTGAGCACCCATCTTTTCAGTTTTCTTTGAGGGGAAAGTATTAGTTATTACAGGAGAAGAGGAAAACAGAGATATCAACTTGTTTGTTTGAGCCTGATCTAGTTCAAACCAAAAAAGCTTTCGTTCATAATAGTTATCTGCAATTATTGGTTGGAACTGACGTTCCAGCAACGGCTGGCATCGCATTTGTATTTTGATTTTTACCTTAAAACAAATGGAGAAAGATCAATTAAACGTCTAGACTATGATCAAATTATCAGAAAAATCTTGATCAATACACAAAAACAACTTAAAGTACAATATAATCACAATTAATACCTGCGCGGCATAAGGGGTGTTTTCTGAACCATCGTTGGTCCAAGCACTGGAGTCGATAGAAAGTTGTCCTGAGCTTGCAGCCTCGAAGATACCATGTAGCTTCCTGTCACTATAATTGAACAAGAACAGTGGCAAACCAGGTTCGATGTTCTTTACATAGGAATAATGAGGAGAAGGTAATCCTGTTAGAAAATTTGAACACCACGTTAGTCACAAAACTCTGGACAAAATCATGTACATATGTGATATGGACGCTTTTATTGCAATAGGAATTTTAGTTTTATTTATTTATTATATCAGGTTTTATTAAGAGTTTTAGTTTTACTTATTTTCTCTATTATATTAGGTTTTTATTTCCTTCATAAACTTTTGCTTAAAAATTCTATTAGAACTCTTTTCTTTGTTATTAAAAGTCTACAAAAGGCTGTCAATATGAAATAAGGAGATAAGCAATTATTCTATAAAAAAGAAATGTTATTTTGAGAAGGGTT
This sequence comes from Gossypium rotundifolium, assembly GCA_025506655.1. Lineage (NCBI taxonomy): Eukaryota > Viridiplantae > Streptophyta > Magnoliopsida > Malvales > Malvaceae > Gossypium > Gossypium rotundifolium. The sequence continues at coordinate 122,281,335 of CP106728.1, forward strand.
CAGTCAAGGACGAATCTGCCTTTTGAGTAAGCATAGGTCGAAGTAAGAATTTTTTCTCGTCTAGAACCCTGACTAGATCCTACGCTAAGGCGCATAAAAATATGCTCATCAGTAAGTAGACCATTTGCTCTTAATGTGATAGGAAACCAACCAAATAATTGCTTTGACAAACATTCTCCAAATGTACTATGTTTGCATCCAAAATTAACACCAGCTAAATTGCTCTTCCTAAGATTCCTAGCAGTTGTGCTACAATTAACAGTAGAATGTTGCTGAGCTTTTTCACTTGCAGTGAATGTCTGTGTCTTCCTCCCAGCACCCATGCTGCTATTCAAGAAAAAATACAAGTTCATTAGGCTTTCACATATTTGAAGTATCACTGATGCCAAGAAGAAAAACTAAAATAAAGTGAGCATTTGTCCACATAAAAAGAATTTTGCACACAAAAATACCTACAAATATAAAGAATATGCATGTATAAGTAGAATAACACAATTTGACTTATTGTTTATGGGTTCAAGTTTAACTCCAATACCCATAAAATGAAGACAGATACAAAAACTAAGAATATTTACACAAAAAATCAATAAAATGGAATATCTCCAAGCACTTTTTTTTTCCTTACCAAAAGGGAGATAATTTGAAATGGAAGAAGCAATTTTTCCTAAAATATTATCAAATAAATTAAATAAACTCTCAATTTTACAAAAAAAAAAAACGTAAAGATAGGGTAAAAACACTAAAACCTAACTAAATGGCAAGGGAGAGGAAAAAGGGGAAAATGTAAACACTTGAAAACAATCAAAATCCTTTCAACCACGAAAGACCGCTTTAGCTATGTTATAGAAATAAAACTTCATCAAAACCAATCTAGTAAGGCTTAATTCTAGTTGTTTCCATTACAAGAAAAGTTGTTAATAAGCAAAACCAAATAACAGAAACAAAAGTAACATTTGATAGAATTGAACATAAAACAACAATACAACATGAATTCTAACATAATTATTATTACACAAAAATAAAAAAGAAAATCATGCGTTTCATTTCCAAAAATATTTAGTTTATTTCATTATTTTTAGTGAGCAAGGAGGCAAAGAACCAACCAAAATCATCAAATTGAAAAACCAAGAGTGTCTGCTTATTGATACTAAAGAAAAAAACAAAAAAGTCGTGATCATTCCTGTTAAAACAGAGTTGATTCTTAAAATAAAATTTTCCAACATTTTGGGATTTTTTATTTATTTTTATTGGGAAAAATTCACCATTTCTTATAACAAAAAACTTAAACTGAACAAGGAAATGGAGATTTTTTTTTTTGGGGGACTAGCATCTCCAAAATGATCAGGCCGTTCCTAAATTTTCTTTAGCCCTAGGCGAACTGAAAAAAATGGGCCCCTAACGCACTTTTTCTTTGAAATACTAATTCATATAAAAAGATATAAAAATTCGTTACATCCCATATAAATTTAAAAAATGCATATGAAAGATACATATTATACTTATAAAAAGCATTTCCTTCGAGCATTTCTTGATGCAAAGTTATTTATGATCATATCTACATCAATTTTATCTAATATATTTCTCTCAATAGATAACATTGCTAAACCATTTAATCTCTCCTGCGACATTGTTGATCTCAAGTAATTTTTCAATAATTTCAACTTCAAAAACTTCTTTCCACGAAAGCTACTGTCACAGGCATCGTCAATAGGATCCTAACGTTTGTTAGGATAACAATCTGCATTTTTGACAAATTCAAGAATATCAATTGCTGTCATTGACACATTTGGTAAAGTCATTTGTAACACTTTTATTTCAGAATAAAGGTCATCAGCATTAACATCTGACAAATTATCATGAGAAAATTTATCTTTGAAGTTATTGCAACAATCTCTTAATCTGTTGCCCCACCTGCCTTACCCCAGGGTTGGCTCTGGATCCACTATACTATTTAATAAATAATACCCAACTTAAAAAACCCAATCATTAAATCTAATATAAACCCAACTCAACTCAACCCAATCCAACCCAACTCTACACTAAAACTAAAAATAAAATTAAACCCAACTACACTAAGTTAGTAAATACAAGTAACACAAAGAAGAGACCTAACGACAGAAAAAAAATTCATAACCTTCTTCAAGACTTCAACTTCAAATCTGAAAACTCTCAAAATTTTTGACAATATTTTTATACGAGATTCCATTTTGTACCCTCCAGATCGACAACGAGCTAGCTAGATATTGGAGTTTAAGTGTTTAACTTCTGCCCTTAAGGAAGCTAATGAGAAGAACTGAAGAAACAAAGTCTTCAAGAGAAACTCCAGTCACTAATTCAGGTAATGCTTTTTTTCTAATTAAAATTAGGTTATCTTTGAGTTTGAAATTTATGTTATTTTAGCAAACTAACCAATTTTGGGTTTTTGATTTTTGAATATAGGCTGAATTTGGGTAGAGAAAAAAAGGGGTTTGAAGTGAAAGGAAGCGGGAATATATTTATTAATTGGGGAGTGACTTGAGTGAAAAGGTGAAAGGGATATTGCTGAAATTTTAGAAACTTGGAGTAATAATCCGCATACGACCATTAAAGAACTGGTTCTACAACACTAGAAGGCAAAATTACATATAGTCAATCTATAGATCAAGTCTGTGAATCGGGGAAAGTCGCTATTTTCCACTCTAATATGATTTGCAAATCCTTTAACTTTCTCTTTTGGATTTTCCAAAAGAGAGAGTAGTGATGAGGGGAGTTGAGTGTGATAATCTTGAACTTAAATATTTAGATACATTTTATTTTTAAATGTTGTTTAGTTTAAGGGAACTTATTTTAGGAGAAGTTTTTTATGCTTATGGTTGTGCTTGAAGTATTCATCCCGGTTTATATACTCTGTTTTTCTGATTTAGAAAATAAGGAAAGGAAAAGAAGAATAAACTTTCTAAAATTGTTGGACCAAGTGATCAACAATTGAAACAAAGTTTTCTGGATCCTTAATGTAGTAACATTGTTTAGTAATTTTATATGTAGTTGTAGTAACATTGTTTTTCCCGATTTAGTAATTTTATATGCAAACAGTTTACCTAGTTATATCAATAAATAGTTTAATGTTTAATGTCTAATAAAATAATATCATTTTGGTCTTACCACTAGGATGATTTTATATATGCGGATTTATTTAGAAAATGAAGTGCGGGGTTATTCTTGGTGGTAATTATGTATTATTATTAGGTAAATTGGTAATGGAAAAAATTTCATAAGCAAAAGCTATAATGTGTTTTTTTAATTAATTTCGATTTTTTCGTTTGAATATTTTGTTTTTTGAATGGGAAAATTGAGAGTTTTTGTTTGAAAATATCTAATTGGGAATTGGGAATTTTCCTTATAAAATTGATGATTTGATCTAGTTTTCGTAGTTTGACTGTGATTATTTGTTTTGGCTTTGTTTAATTAGTCAATTTTATTGGCGTGAACCTTGGCTCATCATTGCAAATTAAGAACGCTAAGGATTAAGCTGATTATTTGTTCAATTCTACAATTTACAGGTGCCATTGTTCTAACCTATATTAGTTTTATTAGCTAGTAGTTATATTGCTAAATAATGTTGTCTAAATATTTGTCTGGAAGTGAGAAAAGAAAGAAACGAAAACAAAGAGATGAGTTAGTAGAATCACAGAGGGGATCTCTTGATAGATTTTTTAAGAAAAAAATAGGAGAGACTTTTGATGGAGTGGGAGTAGACAATGTGGACCAATCTAATGAAAATTTAAATGATAATGCTATTAATTTGGATGATTTGAATTATGACTATGACCGTGCCAATGTGGTTGAACTTGATCCAAATGAACATAATAATTCTCCAAATCATATCAATGAGGAATTTGCTACTGTGAATGACCCTAATGATGTTCAAAATGAGTCAAATGTTGAAGATGTTAGGGATGATCCACATTTTATTCCTCCTTTAGACATTTACGATCCTAGAAATTGGGGTATCCTTGATAACAAGTCTAGAGACATTTTAGTTGAAAAGGGGCCTTTAAGGGAATTGAATCTTAAATTTCCCTTAGATGGTAATTCTAGGCATTTCTCGTATGCTTATTTTTCTAGAAAGTTGAATAATGGAGAGACTAGCGATAGAAAATGGTTAGTTTACTCTAAACATTTAGATAAAGTTTTTTGTTTTTGTTGTAAGTTATTCACAAAACTAGATAGAAAGAGTTACTTGGCCACTGATGGTGTGAATGATTGGAAACACTTGAGTGAATAACTCAAAGAACATGAGAATAGTTTTGACCATATGACTAACATGAATGTTTGGTCTGAATTAAGAGTGAGATTGAAGACTAGTTAGACTCTTGATAAAGACTTGCAACAAGGAATCTCAAAAGAGAGAGAACGTTTGAGACATGTTTTCTTGAGAATACTTGCTGTAGTTAAATGTCTTGGTAAGAATAATTTAGCTTTTCGAGGATCAAATGAGAAACTTTATGAGGAGAATAATGGTAATTTTTTGAGCCTAATTAAAATGATTGCTGAATTTGATTTGTCAATGCAAGACCATATTAGACGCATTCAAAATGAAGAAATGCATTATCATTATCTTGGTCACAAAATTCAAAATGAGCTAATTTCTATATTGGCCCATAGTGTTAGAAGTTCTATTTTGAAAATCATTCAAGAGGCAAAATATTTCTCTGTTATTCTTGATTGTACCCCTGATGTGAGCCATCAAGAACAAATGACTTTAATAATACGATGCGTTAATATGTCAAGTGACAAAGTAAAAATAGAAGAATACTTTTTAGAGTTCTTGAAAATGGATGATACATCTGGGATGGGGCTTTATAATGAGTTATTAAATGCGTTAAAATCTCTTGAGCTTAATGTTGATAATGTGAGAGGCCAAGGATATGATAATGGTTCTAATATGAAAGGAAAACATCAAGGTGTTCAAAGGAGACTACTTGAATTAAATCCAAGAGCTTTGTATATGTCGTGTGCTTGTCATAGTCTTAATCTCACTCTTTCTGATATGGCACATTCTTGTACAAAAGCTATTTCATTTTTTGGTATTGTGCAACGTATATATACATTGTTCGCAAGTTCTACCAAAAGGTGGACAATTTTACGTGATAATGTTTTAGAAACTGTGAAATCTCTATCGAATACTCGATGGGAAAGTTGAATTAAAAGTGTTAAAGCTATTAGATTTCATGCTTCCAAGATAATATTAGCTTTGTCAAAATTATACTGAATCTTCGTGTAATGATGCTAAGGTGAAAAGTGAAGCAGAAAGTTTGGTTAATGCACTTCAAAATTTTGAATTTTTACTTGGAATTGTTATTTGGTATGATATCTTGTTTTCAATTAACAAGGTGAGTAAAAAGTTACAATCCAAGGCAATGTGCATTGATACTATGATGAAAGAAATGGAAGGTATAATATTATATTTTGAAAATTATAGAAAAGAAGGGTTTGAAGCTAGCATTAGTGTTGCCAAAGATCTTGCGTTTAGTATGGATATAGATCCAAAATTTTCAACTAAACATCCTATTTTTAGAAAAAAAACAAATTGGTGAGGATGGTCATGATGAGGATTTGCAATCACCTGAGGAATCTTTTAGAGTTAACTACTTTTTGGTGATTGTGGATATGGCAATTACTTCTTTGAAAGAAAGATTTCATCAATTAAAGATTTTTGAAAATATTTTTGGATTTTTAATTGACTTAACAAGGTTGAAGTCTTTAGAAAGCAATAGATTAAGAGATTGTTGCAATAACTTCAAAGATAAATTTTCTCATGATAATTTATCAGATGTTGATGCTGATGACCTTTATTCTGAAATAAAAGTGTTACAAATGACTTTACCAAATGTGTCAATGACAACAATTGATATTCTTGAATTTGTCAAAAATGCAGATTATTATCCTAACGTTTCCATTGCATATCGGATCCTATTGACGATGCCTGTGATAGTAGCTTCCGCGAAAAGAAGTTTTTCGAAGTTGAAATTATTGAAAAATTACTTGAGATCGACAATGTCGCAGGAGAGATTAAATGGTTTAGCAATGTTATCTATTGAGAGAAATATGTTAGATAAAATTGATGTAGATATGATCATAAATGACTTTGCATCAAGAAATGCTCGAAGGAAATGCTTTTTATAAGTATAATATATATCTTTCATATACATTTTTAAATTTATATGGGATGTAACAATTTTATATCTTTTATATGAATTAGTATTTCAAAGAAGAAGTGCGTTAGGGGCCCATTTTTTTCAGTTCGCCCCGGGCCAAAGAAAATTCAAAATAGCCCTGAGTGGGTCCTAGGTAGGGGCCCTGGGCAGTGGTAGGGGCCTGGCGGTTGCCCACCTTACACCTGTATGGCTCGATCTGGAGGGTACAAAATGGAATCTCGTATAAAAATATTGTCAAAAATTTTGAGAGTTTTCGGATTTGAAGTTGAAGTCTTGAAGAAGGTTATGAATTTTTTTTTCTGTCGTTAGGTCTATTCCGTTTGTGTTACTTACTATTTACTAACTTAGTGTAGAGTTGGATTTAATTTTAGTTTTAGTTTTAGTGTAGAGTTGGGTTGGATTGGGTTGAGTTGGGTTTATATTAGATTTAATGATTGGGTTTTTTAAGTTGGGTATTATTTATTAAATAGTATAGTGGGTCCTAGGTAGGGGCCTCAAGGCGATTAGGGGCCTGGCGCTTACCCCACCGCTTGCCCTGTACGGCTCTCGCAAATGATATATCAATAAAAAGTAGTTCCTTCAAAGAACAAAAAAAAAAAAAAAGGCTTTGATCTGAGACCCTTCCCTCCAGGATAATAACGATAGAAACAAATAAGCACATTTTAAAAAAGAAAAATGAAAGTTTGAAAAAATCACATGATCAGCGAGAGTGAGACCTGCACTGGAAGAGAAGAAAAATGAATTAGCGGGGATAGTTTCTCGGTAAAGTTAGGGCTTGAAAAGGAGTGGGAACATGCAAGAAAACTATTTTAGGGTTTATGGGATTGATTGTTTTTGAGAAAAGGAGTTACAGAGGTGATGGGAAGTTTAGAAGACGGAGAAGGAAAACTGACACAAATTATGAAGCGCGAAATGACATTTTATTTTTCATAACCCGTACAAGATAGTTTCACGCTTAAATTACTTATATATCTTTCTCTTTTGGCTTAATTTTAAATAATAATAAAATAATATAATATATAGCATATTTACGGCTTTTTTTTTCAACAATGACCTATAAAACTTTATTATTTATGAAAATAACCTAGTTTCAAAATGTATAAGGAAAAAAACCTAAAATGAACAGTGTCAATTGTCAAACGCTGTTAGTACCCCAATGATCGGTGCCAAAGTTCATCATAGTGTAACCATTATTTTGTGATTGAGTAGGGGATAAAAAATTTAATATTTTTAATGTCAGTATTGTCATGGCCGACATTTTATGAATTTTTTGAATATTTTTTAAAAAACATGAGTATTTCCTTACTCAAAAAATATTATTTTAATAGATGTCGGCTTGTAGGTGGTTGGCACAGGAAAAAAATTTTAAAATTTGTTGTCAGTGTTTTTTATGTCAGTATTTATGTTGTCGACACCAGTTCATATTTAAAAGGAAAAAAGGTTTGTTAGTGTTGGTACTTCTCGTTGCCAACACCAATATAATTTTGAAAAAAAATTATCGGCGTACTCTAATTCCAGAACCAGTGATCATTTAAAAAAAAAGTTAAAAACACTCGAGTAAAAAGATTTGAGAAGAAGAGAGAAAATGAAAAAAAAAATATAAATTGAAAAAATGAAAAAATTTAGCAGTAAAATAAAATGTGATTTCTTTCGAATTGTGAATTTGATTAATGTGTTGTTTTAAATTAAGATATAGATACAACTCCATATTTATCATTAAATAAAATTATTTACTTATTTAATTTTCCAATCGATAACCATATTTTACACTTTTATCAACAATCAAAGGTTGTAACATGTTACCCAAAGAATTTAAAACAAACATGAAATTGTTATCTTGGCTAAAATTGATATCATCTCAACTTTAGATTCAGAATGAATTTATGTATACATTTTAAGGAATGTGATATAAAATTGATATATTAACTTCATGTAGCAAATTATCTATGCAAAAAACCATGGCATATAGGTAGATTTATGTAAAAGTAGAATTTTTAAAAGACAAATTTTCCCTAAATGATTGATATTACGGCTCCATTTGGTAACTTGTAAAAGCTTTTCCGTAAAAGCTTTTCAAGTTTTTCTGGTGTTTAGTAAGCTGTAAATGATTTTCCAGGAAAAATATTTTACAAAACACGAAAAATGAAAGTCTTTTTTAGAAAAATGTCTTACCCTTCTGAATTCGGTAAGACATTTTCCGAAATTGTCGCCTTCTTTTCCCCTTTCCCTTCCCCTTCCCCTTGGGTTGCAAATCAGTTTGGTTAAGGACCTTTTCCGGTTCCTCCTTCATCTAGGTAAAGCTCCTTCTTCTTCCGTTCTTCATTTCTTTTCCTTCTTCCGTTCTTCATCTTCTCTTCTAGGTAAAAGTCAGTCGCATATCTTCTCTTCAAAGCATATTCTGTTTCATTTCCTCTCTTTTTCAGGCAAATCTACCATAAATTCTTCGCTGGGTCTTGCGATGATCGTTCTTTGATTTCTAACATTTTTATTTTAATGAATTATGTTGTTTGTCATCAAATTGAGAGAAAGTGTAGTAGCCGATGAAGATATGAGAATGCTTCTCTCATTGCTTAAAATAGCTTGTCAGCATTATGGAAAACTTCGATCTCCTTTCGGCTCTGACACTCTATTGAAGGTAAATACATCTATTGTAATTTTAACCTTCTTTTTTTTATTAACAATGAGGTTTCACTTTCCTTAAAAGTTTTCATTTTCGCTTTAATTGTATCTTGTAAAGATGCTTGTCCTTTTTCTTTTCATTTAATCTAATGGTCTTAGGCTTTCTCACTTACAACTCAAGAAATAACTATTCATTGGAGGTTTTTTCATATACGATGAAGTGAGACTGTTTTTGTTCTTCTCCGCTTTCTTTTGTGTGTTATATTGTATTTCATTCTTATTGGCATGCACTCATTTATAGGAGACTGATACTCCGAATCAGCGTTGCTAAACTCTTTGCATCTGCAAGAGGAAGGACGATCTTATGGTGCTCTTAGCCACTTGCTTGCGACTATTGTCTTCAAGGACATGTTAGGGTATGCCATCAACTACTTCACTATTTTTATCATTCTGATCGCTTTGTCTTATTTTCTCAATTATTTTAATATATGTTATAGGCAACCACAATTGAGGTGCATAATCTTACGGTTTCGGTAGAAAGAAAGAGGCTCTACTGAATGCACAAGAGGGTCGGTTGTGGGGACTGCACTTGTTCTCGCGTCGCAACTTGGTGAACAGGTTTGTTTTTTTGTTCATTAAATTTTCTGTGACATATTCTTATTTTCATGTTGAGGAAAGTTTGATTGAAGCTGCAATCTCTCTTTTTTACCATTGGTTCTTGGCGGTTACTTTGGGTCATTGTAGTTCTACATTGTTACTTTTGTTTTATCTAAAATTTCATTTTACCACATGTTTTTTCTCATGTGACGTCCATATGTTTGAAGTCAAATTAATAGGACTACTTTTCTCAGAACCTATAAGCAATTGAATTCCTTATTTCTCTTTTTTTATAAGGGTAAGGACTAATTTAATGCTTGATGATTGGGAAGAGAATTTGGCCGTAATAACTGCAAATAGAACCAAAGATGATGAGCTTGTAATTATCCATCTTGGAGATTGCCTGTGGAAGGAAAGGAGTGAGGTACATTATTGTCCATTCTAGCCTCATTTTCTCACTTTTGGATAGCACACGTACATATTTTTTTTATCCTTAATGTTTATAAAATGCCTCTTACTCGAGAGTTCTAATCCAGATGACGGCAACACATGTTTGTTATTTAGTTGCAGAAGCAAACTTTGAGTCATATTCAGGTAGTGCTAGACTTTGTCTTATTAGAGTAGACCACTGGAAGTTTCCCCGAACCTATGTTAGTTTAGGGGCTATCCAGGTGCTCCTCAAATTTTTTTGGTCCTTAATCATTGTGTTATTTACTATATGTCAAGCATGGTATTGGTACTTTAGCATGTTTACTAGAGTTTATCCCCCTATTTATGATTGTTTTACTTTGTGTAGTTGAGGATGTTTTTCCTAGTTGGGGGAAATGTAAATGGAATATCAATCTTCAGTGTGCATTCTCTACATCTCTCTCTTCGTGAAATTTGTATAATTTTTTATTTCTATGGTAAAGTCATCTCTTGTAACTGATTGTATATAATGCCAAACCCAGCTGTTCATGGATGGGCAAGGTTCTAATTTTTTAGTGTGCAATTTTTTATGGATCGTTAGGTGATAGTTGGTCCTTTGGCGATATAATGAAATGCACATCTGAGTGAATTCATTAGCTAAATGTTTTATGATCAATGTTGCAAACTTTTGCTTCTAAATATGCTTACAGTGGGAATTTTTGTTGTTAGACTCCTGTGACTTCTTTTATGACTCTTCAACAGTCTAATCTGATATTGCTAACATGCTTATTTGAAGCTATGAAGTTAATCTACATTGAAAGGTGTGGTTGTTAGTTGGATACGTTTGTTCATAAAAAAATTGACCTATATTAAACTTAGGTTACTATTTAAGTTTTGAGTATAGTTTTGGCACATCATGCAACATGTTAATTTTGCACCATGCATCTCGTGTAATTATATGTTATTTTCAGTCTTACTAACCTGGATTATTTTAACAGTTTGTATCATTGGTGCACCCATCAGTTAGTGTTGATTGTTCGGTACTACATGATTGCTATGAATCATTTGCAATGTATTACTTTAGAAGATACCTTGTTGCTTGCTTGGGTATGTTCATTTCAAAGACCTTGAACTTCAAATAAAGATTTTATTTCTTATCTCTAGATCAGTCTTGCACGATATTTCATTTAGTTCACAGTTTTTGTGGTGACATTGTCTTTGTTATTTGCTTTGCTTATGCCCTTGAATCTGAATTTTGGACACCTATATATTATTTTCAATGTCATTGAATAGTCATTTCAACACTCTGCTTTTTCATATCTTTACTTTTTAAGAATATATAGGTTCTTCTGATGTCTAACATACCATAATCATAATTCCCCTTAATGCACTAAAAGGAATATGCACTACTTTGTTAGTAAGCAAGGTACAGGATGTTGTTGAACTTTGGCCAGCAATGCAATAGGAAACCAAAGAACAAACCAAAGATATAGACCAAAGATCCAAGTTTGAACCGAAAAAGCAACACATTTTGTTTATTTTGTTCATTTGTAACTTGATTTAGTTCCAATGTAATTTATACTTAAAGTTAGTAGGAGTAGTTGTTGATGTATGTTTGATGTTATAGCTGGTATTTCCACTACATTTTGTGTGTAATTCTAGCTAGGCTTTAATCATGTATTAGTGGGAGAAATTATACATTAGGTAACTGCCATATTTCATTGTAACATAAATGCTTCTCAAGTCAATGAAAAAGATTTGATTTTTGGAGATCAAATTTAGTTTTGTTCTTGTTCAAACTTCTTTATATTCATTTTTCTTTTTCTCCTTAGTTTTTGTTAAAAAAAACCAACACATGTAATCTAGACTACTTATGTATATGGCATACTGCTTATTCAAGTAATAATGTTAATCTTTACATCACCAGGTTTGCTTCGCTTTTCTTCCTCTCTTTGTCAAAACCCAAATGATGTGATTTGCACTCTTCCTTTAGCATTGATGACCACTCAAGGCTTGACATTGCACATTCTACATGGTGGCCATAGGTCGTTTTTTCATTACTAGCCAACAGTTGGTTTTAGTTTTAAAGTTATTTGGTGCTAGAAATGTCTTGCATTGAGTTACTGATGACAAACATTTGAAATAACATGCATTAAGACACACAGACATTGAGAAAAAAGGGTAATTCATTAAAGAGATTTGAAAGAAGAATGGATAGTTCTATACTTATGTCAAACTTATATATACATGCTTTTTTGTATGTATTTGGCATTATGGATCTATTTTTCAAAATTCATAAATTAATTATATATATAAATTTATTAATATATGTAAAAACAACTTTTCTGGAAAATATTTTCAGGAAATCTGCCAAACAACAGAAAATATTTTACACAGATTCATCCAAACACCAGAAAAGTAAATCATTTTTAGAAAAGTAAATCATTTTTCAGAAATCATTTTCCGGAAAACATTTTACTGGCAAACAAACGAGCCTAAATTTCACATGAACTTTTACTATTTTTACAATTTAATTCCTATAGTAAATTTCATCAAAAATCACTTTACAAAACTAGTTTATTTCTCAAAAAAGGTTCACAATATATCATTTAACATAAAAAAAAATCATTCAAAAACATTCATGGAAAGTCCCTTAACTTTTAAAAGTTTTACAAATTGACCTCGGGCTTGCTAAATTAAGCTAAAACGACCTCAAAAAATAAAATTATTAAAAATGGGATGAAAAACACTCACCATGCACCAATCTAAGCTTAGTCAAACTTCAACCCTAAAAATGGCTATTTTGGTTTTTCAAATTCGATGGAAGAAGACGGAAGAAGATGAATTAATTTAGTTTTATTTACTTTAACCTTAATTACACATATACCTTTTTCACCTTTTATTAATATTAAAATTTCATCAAAACCACATCATGAACATCCGCTAACCACACAAATGGTCTAATTACCATTTAAGTCCACTTGGTTTCATTTCCATAGGTATTTAGCCCTTTTAACTAATAGAACTCCACTTTTACGCTTTTTACAATTTAGTCCTTTTCATTTAATTAATCCTGCAAACATCAAAATTTCTTAACGAAATTTTAATACGACCTTACTAACATCCCATAAACAATAAAATAATAATAAAATAATTATTTACACATTAGATTTGTGGTCCCAAAACCACTATTCTGATTTTATTGAAAACGAGTTGTTACACCTAAGTTCTTTCAATCTAGCGAAAGTGTTTTGAACACTTAGCCTATCGAACAGGAAGATGATGACCCACTCACGTATGATGAAGTGATGCAGAGTGTTGATTCCATGATTTAGGAAATAACTATGAAAGGTGAGATAGATTTTATGGACTCCAACTCAGTGTGGGAACTTGTAGATTTACCAGAAGGGATAAAAACCCATAAAGTGTAAGTGGATTATAAGAGGAAAAGAAATGTGCAGGAAAAGTGGAAACTTATAAGGCCAGACTCATAGTTAAAGGTTATACTCAGAATGAAGGTATCAATTACGAAGAAACCTTCTCTCCAGTTGTCATGCTCAAGTAAATCTGCAGACTGCTAACCATTGCGGCGGCTCTCATTACGAGATCCAAAAAATGGATTTCAAGGCAACCTTCTTGAACATCTATCTTGAAGAGAGCATCTACATGATGCAACCCACCAAATATATAGTTAAAGGAAACAAGCATAACATTTGCAAACTACTTAGATCCATATATAGACTTAAGCAAACATCTCGATCATGGAATCAAAGATTTGATCAAGGGATCAAGACTTTTGAATTTGAGAAAAAAGTAGATGAACCTTGTGTTTATAAACATTTAGGGGATTGAAAGGTGGTCTTTCTTGTTCTATATGTTGATGACATTCTACTAATTAGGAATGCTGTATGGACATTTTCTTCAGTTAAACTGTAGTTAACCTAACAGTTTAGCATAAAGGACTTAGGAGAAGTTAATTTTGTTCTAGGCATTCGAATCTTAAGGGATCGAAAAAACAAAGTGATAAAACTATCTCAAATTTCATACATAGACAAGATATTGGAGCATTATGCAATGATTTATTTGAATAAGAGAAATCAACCCTCCGTATTGGGCATGTCTCTTTAGAGAACTATCTTAAGACAGTGAGAAAAAGAAAGAACATGAGAAATGTTCATTATTATTTGGCAGTAGAAAGTCTCATGTATGCTATGCTATGCACACACCCAGATATCTATTTTGCAGTGGAGTTGGTAAGTTGATATCAGGAAAATCCAGGACTAAGATACTGACAGGCAATTAAGCATATACTCAAGTACTTAAGGAGAACGATGGATTATATACTTGTGTATTCTTGAAGATATCTTACTCCTATCAGATATACTAATTCTAGCATCCAAATGTGTTAGGATTCGAGGAAATCAAATATACTTATTTTGACTTTCAAATGTGTCAGGATTCGAGAAAATCAACATCGGGCTATGTTTTTTTCCTATGCAATGAGTCCATTGTAGGGAGAAGTGTAAAGAAGAGTTGTTCTATTGAGCCCACTATGGACGTCGAATATGTGGCTGCTTCTGAGGCTACCAAAGAAGCAATATGGCTTTGAAAGTTCCTTACAGATCTTGAAGTTGTTCCTATTATGGGAAAAGCTATCACACTGTATTGCGACAACATTACGGCAATAGCTAATACCAAGGAGACGAGAAATCACAAGAGGACAAAACATATTTATCGTAAGTATCACTTCATAAGGGAGGCAATTTTAGACAAAATTGTGGATGTAGTCAAGGTCGCATATGAGGAAAAACTTACAGACCTGTTTACAAAGACTCTACTAGCTATGAGTTTTGAGAATACGTGATATGACTCATCTACTTTACTATGGAAAGTAAGAGACTATTGGATCTGGTGCCCTGAGTGTAGCATATTCATTTGTAAACTTATATTTTTTTTCGAATGGATTGATTAATAAAACAGTTTCATTGATTACATTAATATACTTTGTATAGTTGTCCTCATATGGTTTTCGCACGTAAAGCAAAATGGAAGAAAATGTTTCTCATTGGTTGCTAAATGTTTAACTAATACTAAGCAGTATTGCTTAGTTGGATCATAAAACAAAAAGACAACTTGTATTAATAGATGAACCTAAACATTTATTTTGTCTAATCGAAAATGAGCAAACTGATTGAAAGACTAATATGTCGTCTATCAAGTCCAATTAGGGAGATGCTTTGTCTTGGGCATTGGAACAGATTACTCCCAGAAGATAGAGACATAGATGTGGGTTACTAGACTAATAGTACATCAGACTGGACCCAGAAAGAATAGATCCTAAATCCATTTATTGATTTATTCACTTGTGACGTTCATGGTGTGGATATCTAAATCCTGAGTAGATGACAGACTATGTATGCGTGTCTCGTACACTTTGATGTAAGTGATAGCTTAAGTTTGAATAAATAAGGAACCAAAAGCTGGTGCGTTGGGTCTATGACTTCTATAGTGTAATACCCCTAACATGTATCTGTTGCCGGAATAAGGTTACAGAGCATTACTAGAGTTTACGTTTCAAAACTATAAAAAATTTAAAACATTTAATTCACAACATCAATCAATGAAAAACCACTCAATGACATACATATTGTCCCTTATACGAGCCCTCAAGGCCTTAAAAACGCATTAGAAACAAGTCGGGACTAAATCAGAAACATATAGAATTTTTAAGAAAAAGGTGAAAACTTTTAAACTGCAGGGGTCACACGGCCGTGTGCCCAAGCCGTGTGGGCATTCGAAGTAAGGACACACGACCGTGTCCCAACCCATGTCAGTGCCCGCGTAACTCTCGACTTGGGTCACACAGCCAATCCAAATGCTCGTGTGTCAGGTCGTGTACCCTTCAAAATAGCCTCAAACACCCATGTGCTAGGCAGTTGCTAGGCTGTGTAACTGTCTGACTTGCAACCCTTTGAAAGCTACAGGGGACATATGGCTGAGACACACGCCTATGTCTCTGGCCGTGTGGATGAAAAATAGGCTATTTCCAAGCCATTTTTCTCACCCAATCATGCACACACCTACAACTAATTTTCCACATTAAACAAGCATTCAAAATGCACCAAATAATGCATCCACAAGCTAAACCAATAAGGTATATATGCACACAACCAATATGCCCAAAAGGCACCTCAATCACAACAATTAAACATGTATAACCATATGCATAGTTTAGCCAAAATTTCAATCAACTTATAACTAAGTTTATGCCAAAACTTACCACTTTATTTGCCTATCAAATTCACACAAAAACACCAAATTTACCATTTGACATTTAGCACCATTAGCCATTTATGTCCACTACATTCCAAATACCAAAATGACCATATTCAACCATGTCAAAGAACATTCAATTACACACATTTTAAATACCATTTCAACTTCCATCATTTAAGCATCATAAAGACTATAAAATCAACCAACATAAGGTCACATATGTATACCATAATTACAAGCCAAAACATAATGGCTATAACATCAACCAAAACACCTATACATGTGCATATTTAACCAACTATCACTTAACTTGTTTTCATGCCAAAACATAACATAATTGATACATAACAACCATACCAATTTTGGTCATTTCAAAACATTCACCAATTTTACCATATTAACCACAACCAACAAGCTATTAATAGTATCTTAAGTACCTCAAATCCAAGGCAACATTTCATGTCATAATCATCAATCAAAATGACATATATATACCAAACTAATCAATTAAACATTGGTCATAGTCCACTTATACATGCCATTATAACCTTAATCAAGCCATCAGAATATACCGATATAATTTTAATGTGACGGATCTCTGACAAGCTTCCAACCCGGTCGAGCTTCTGATAATATGAAAAGTAAAGGAAAAACAACTACGTAAGTAATAAATTCTTAGTAAGCTCATATAACTTTATTCATATCAATCCATTTCAAATATGAAATTTATACATATCAAGAATAATCCTATACCAACACTGTAAGATTCATGAAACCATAATCAATAACTCACAAAGTGAATAAAACCACAACATCACATATACATAGTATCCCTAGCATAGTATGATTTTATAAAACTTTAAACTCTTTCAAATTTTCTTATTTTCATTTGCATTTCATTACTTTCCATTGCATTTACCTTCTTTAGCTTAAATAACAACATTAATTCAACTCATCATTCCTTTCTTCATCATATTACACTTCAAGTATGAACTTACTATTTCATTACCTTTCCACACCCATTTCATATGCATAACACATAAGACATAAGCATATCATCAACAATAGCCACAAGCTAGTGGATTTAAACATAACTCTTTTGGAATTAACCACATGATAAACCATTTCATAAGAAATTACATAATTTAAATCTTACCATTCTTTCATGAACACAAGCATATTTCCATTTGGGCACTTACCATTTCAATGCATAACTTATAAGTAAACATAATACAATCCAACCAATAGCTTGGAACATGCCTAAGCATAAAAAAAAAAAACACATGTTAGCATACTTGAACATATTTCACATGAATTCAACATGGATAACCATTATACTTGAATATGATTCAATTTGGATATAACATTGTAACACCCCTTACCCGTATTCAATGCCGAAATAAGGTACGAGACATTATCGGACTTACAACACAAGCATTTACACAATTCCGAGTCATAAATTTGCGTCCAAATTAAAACCATTCATGTTCAATCATAAAGTCCTTAATACGAGCCTACGAGGCCCAAAACATGCTTTAGAAGTGGTTCGGGACTAAACCAAGAACTCAGGAAATTTTTATAAAACTTAGAAAATTTTTGCTAGAAATAGGGCACACACGCCTGCAGTGGTCCAAGGACACGCCTGTGACCACAGGACACGCCACTTGCTTCTGAGGCAGTGTTCAATTTAGGGCGCTCTCTGACGTGCCACACTTCCGTGCCATACGACCGTGTTCTAGGCCGTGTGGTTAATTAATTTAATTCAAATTAGGTGCAGGTTTCACACGGCTAAGACACACGCCCGTGTTCTAGGTCGTGTAGCACACAGACTGAGACACACGTCCGTGTCTCTGCATGTGTGCTTAATTTTGGACATTCAGTTTCTCAAAGTTTAGATACAAGGGACACACGGCCAACACACATGCCCATGGGTAAGCCATGTGTCGCACGGCTGTGTCTACTCGTTGTGGACAAAAATAACACTATTTACCAAGCAATTTGCCACCCTCCATACGCATACCTACAAAACATCATATATCACCAATCCAAGCATATATAATCAACCAAAACAATCACAAACAAGGTATTAACATCACATCCACATGCTTTAACATCATAATTTACCAAACAAAAACATACCACAAGCACATCCAATTTAACCAAGATAAGCCATCTTTCAAGGCCTTGTACAAAATAAAACACTTATCAATTACAAACCAATACTCTTGGCCACATCATAATGACACATATAACAAAATGACCAAGTCTCTATACATGCCATAACTCAAAATATTGACATTTCAATGGTACCCAAAATGATGATTGATAATGTGAATGGATCTCCGACGATCTCCGATCCCGAGCTAGCTTGGTGACACTATAAGATAAGGGAAAGAAATGGGGTAAGCTATATAGCTTAGTAAGTTCAAAAGCAAATAATACAAAACATTATTCATACATTTGCCATATAAATAACTTAAAATATACTAACATAAATATCATTAAAACTTTATAAGCACAACTTACTCAATCACATTCTTACCAATAGTTCATCATATACTGAGTACATTGCCATTGAGTTTTACGTACATACCTGTACCAATTCGTAACATATTCACATACTATCTCATCTTTGACATACCCGTTGAACCACTTGGAATACTATTGGATGCACTGAAAATTTGCACATAAGTGCCACATATGTAGCCAATGCTACCACAAATCTCATAACACATATAGGCTCGCTCTCGAGCTATCCACGGGCCTGCTCACACAAGCTATTAGTCAAGACGTAGCTATGAGGTGCTGCTCACAAAGTTGTCAAGTATCCGCAACACATGCCAGTATACCCAGCCACCTATAGGACTCACAAGACCAGCACCTGGCACACATAAATCACATAATTACATTTTCACATAGGTTCTTAGTGACATGTCACTTGTATCCTAATCTATTCCTAAGGTTCAACTGGGATTTTCTCGCTTGTCAAAACTTCATTAATTACATCCATAGAGTCAATCATACAATTCATGCAATATCAAAACATTATAAATACAATTGTAATGTTGCATTACTAACATACGAACTTACTCGGTATAAAAATAGTAGAAATAGACCTAATCGTCAAACACCTTATTTTTCCCTCGATCTAGGTCTGAACCTCATTTTTCTTGATCTATAATAGCAAATTTACTTATTCAATAATCACATTATTCAATTTGTCCCAAAAATCACATTATGGCAAAATTACCTTTTACCCTTACTTTTCAACATTTTACATTAAGCCCCTAGGCTCGTAAAATATTGTGTGTTCAATTTCTTTAATATACAAGCCTAGCTGAACCATTTCCATACTCATACAAGCCCACACTTTTCATTTAATCGCACTTCTACTACATAATTTATAACTTTTTTGCAAATACGTCATTTTTAGGCATTTTCATCAAAAATAACTTAGTAAAAGTAATTTATCCAACATCAAATTTGCATAATATACCATTAAACATCAAAATACACCATGTATAACATGGGTCAAACCCTAAACCTTGATCATGTCTTAAATTAGTGGCAGAAATAGATAGATCGGGTTACAACGGCGTTAAAAATGTAAAGAGCATTAAAAACGGGGTAAGAACGAATTTACAATCTAGCTTGGAAAATGAACAAACCCTAGCTATGTCTTCCTTAGTGATATTCAGCCATGGGAGAAGGAGATGGACAAGATTTTGGCTTTATTTTGCTTATTAATTCATTTAATTATCAAATGACTAAAATGCTTTTTTTTAAAAAACACCCAAATTTCACCTAATTCATGTCCATTTTTGTCCACCAACCTAACCAATAGTCTAATTACCATCTAAGGACATCTAGTTTAAGATCTCATAGAATTGGACACCTTTAACATATAGAACTCAAATTTTTCACTTTTTACAATTTAGTCCTTTTTACTAAATTGAGTGCCCAAACATCAAAATTTTCAAAGTAAATTTTCACAAAATCATTCCATAAAATTATATAGACCATAAAATTATAATAAAAATTAATTTTATTGCGTCAAATTTGTGGTCCCGAAATACTGTTTTGACTAGACTCAAAATAGGGCTGTTACAACTCTCCCCCTTTAGAGATTTTCGTCCTCGAAAATCTTACCAGAAAAGAGGTTTGGGTACTGTTTTCTCATAACTTCCTCGGGTTCCCATGTAGCCTCAATCGACCCCATGTTGTTGCCATAAAACTTTCACTAGAGCTATAATTTTATTTCTCAACTGTTTGACTTCCCAAGCTAACACTTTGATCGGTTCTTCACTGTATGTCATATCGGTCGAATCTCAACCTCTGTCGAAGAAATCACATGCGAAGGATCTGATCGATAACGTTGCAACACCGACACATGAAATACATTGTGAATCTTTTCCAACTCTGTCGACAAAGCTAACTAATATGCCACTAGCCCTATTCTTTCAATAACCTTATACGGCCCAATGAAACGCAAACTTAACTTACCTTTGCGACCAAATCTCAGAATTTTCTTTCACGGAGATACTTTCAGAAATACTTTATCACCAACTTGAAACTCAATCTCTTTTATTCTCAAATCCGTATAGGATTTCTATCGATCTGAAGCTGCTTTCAAACAATCATGAATTACTTTAACTTTTGTTTAGTCTCTCTAACCAAATCGACCCCGTGAATCTATTTTTCACTAAGTTCGGTCTAGTACAATGGTTTCCGACATTTGCGACCATACAATGTTTCATACGATGCCATCTTTATACTCAACTAAAAGTTTTTGTTATATACAAATTCAACAAATGGTAGATATTTCTCCTAACTACCTTCGAATTCTAAAACACAACATCGGAGCATATCTTCGAGAATCTGTATCGTTCTTTCAGATTGACCGTCGGTTTGTGGATGAAATGCAGTACTGAAGTTCAATTTCATACCCAAAGCTTCTTGCAACTTTTTCTAAATATGCGAAGTAAACCTCGGATCTCTATCTCAAATAATAGAAAAAGGCACTCCGTGTAATCTAACAATTTCAACAACATACAACTCAGCTAGTTTATCAAGTGAATAGTCCGTATGTTTAGGTATAAAATGAGCCGATTTCATCAATCTACCAACCACAACCCATACAACAATTTTCTTTTTCGGAGTCAAAGGCAAACCCATTACAAAATCCATCGTAATTCTGTCCCATTTCCACTCGGGTACCATCACTGGCTGAAGTAAACCTGAAGGTACTTGGTGTTCAACTTTTACTTGTTGACAAATCAACATCTCGAAACAAATTCTGAAATATCTCATTTCATACCTGACCACCAATACAATTTCTTCAAATCATTATACATTTTTGTATTGCCCAGATGAACAGATAAACAACCATTATGTGCCTCATAAAGAATTTTCTGAATAATCTCATCATTTTTCGGTACACATACTCTATTTCAGAACATCAAGCAATCATCAGAACTGATCTAAAAGTCTGAATCACTACCCAATTTGCACTAAACTCTTTTAGCTTGAAGTTCTTTGTCACACCTTTGACCTTCGCAAATCTGCTGGAGAAATACCGGTCTAGCTTTTAACTCAGCTAGAATCGAACCATCATCGGATAAAGTCAACCTCATATTCATAGCTCTCAAAGTAAACAAGGACTTTCTGCTCAAAGCATCTGTGACTACGTTTGCCTTTCCGGGATGGTAGTCAATCACTAACTCATAATCTTTCAGTAGCTCGAGCCATCTCCGTTGCCGTAAATTCAAAATTTTCTGAGTCATCAAATAATTTAAACTTTTATGATCTGAAAAGACATGACATTTCTCACCATACAAATGATGTCTCCAAATCTTCAAAGCAAACACTATGGCAGCCAATTTTAGATCGTGTGTTGGATAATTCTTCTCATGCGGTTTCAACTATCTCGAGGCATAGGTTATCACTTTGCCCTCCTGCATCAATACACATCCTAATCCATTCAGTGACGCATCGCTATAAATTACAAACTCTTTTCCCGGTTCAGGTTGTACTAAAATCGACACCTCAATCAATAATGCTTTCAACTTCTCAAAACTTCACTGACATTTTTCGGGCCATTCAAACTTAACATGTTTTTGCAACAGCTTAGACATAGGAGTAGCAATCATTGAAAAACCCTTAACAAACGTTGGTAGTAACCGACTAAGCCCAAAAAGCTTCTAACCTCTGATACATTTATCAGCTGCTTCCAATCAATAATTGCCAAAATCTTACTCGAATCAACCCAAATACCATCTCTTGAAACAATATGTCCAAAAAATCTAACTTCTCGAGCCAAAACTCACTTTTATTGAATTTAGCAAATAATTTCTTATCCCTCAAAGTCTACAATACAGTTCTTAAGTGCTCGGCAAGCTCAGTTTCATCTCGAGAATAAATCAAATGTCATCAATAAACCAGCCACGAATTTATCTAAATATGTTTGGAAGATTCGGTTCATAAGGCCCATAAAAATAACAGGAGCATTAGTTAGTCCGAAGGCATGACAAGAAATTCATAATGCCCGTACATTGTTTCGAAAAGAGGTATTCGGCACATCCGACTCTTTAACTCTCAACTGGTAGTAGTCAGATCTCAAATCTATCTTCGAAAACACTGTTGCCCCTTTCAATTGATCAAACAAGTCATCAATTCTCAGCAAAGGATACTTGTTCTTTATCGTTACTTTTTTGAGCTATCAATAGTCGATACAAAGTCTCACAGATCTGTCTTTCTTCTTTACAAATAATACTGGTGCACCCCAAGGAGAAAAACTCGATCTTGTAAAACCCTTATCTGTCAACTCTTGCAACTAAAGTTTCAATTCTTTCAATTCGGTTGGAGCCATTTTATATGGAGCTACCGATATCGGTGAAGTCCCTGGTACTAAATCAATACCAAACTCAACTTCTCTAATCGGTGGCAAACCAGGCAACTCTTGTGGAAAAATATCCGGATATTCACAAACTACCGGCACTGATTCAATTTTCAATTCAGACACTTTCGTATTCAACACATAAGCAAGATAAGCTTCACAACCCTTTCTCACATATCTCTGGGCATACATCAAAGAAATCACAACAAGTAACTCACCTGACTCATCTGAATCAATCCAAAAATTTCACCATTTTCACATTTCAATTCAATAATTTTCCCTCTACAATTCACTACAGCATCATGCAGTGTCAACCAATCCATACCCAAAATAACATCAAACTCATCAAATGGCAATAACAAAACAGTGACCTTGAATCATCAAGGGACAATTCTTGCAAACTCTATCAACTAATACAATTTTGCCTAAGGGGTTTGACCCTTTAATCACAAACTCAGTAAACTCAACAGGCAAGCTCTTACTAGCTACCAATTTCATGCAAACATAAGAATGAGTCAATCCAGGATCAACCAATACAACTACATTAGTATTATAGAGAGAAAAAGTACAAGTGATAACATTGGAGATGTCGCTTCTTCGTGGGGACGGATAGCATAGGCTCTAGCAGGTGCTCTAGCTTCGGATCTTATAGTTGAATCTTTAGTTACACCTTTACTATTGGTCGCATTCCCCGTATTCCTCGGGGGTCTCCCTCTAGTGGCAGTGTTACCCGATCTTGCATTCTAAATCTTGTCTTTCTCAACCATCTCAGAGCATTCTCGAATAAAGTGGTCTTGTGAACCACACTTAAAAGAAACCCAGTCATTCATTCTACATTCATCGGAATGTCGTCTGCTACAGTGCTGACATTCAGGCCTACCAGACCTAGCGTACCAACTCTCACAACTGATGTAATTTTGGCTTTAGAACCCGAGTATTGCTTCCCACAATCTCTATTGGAATACCCAGCTCAAACACTCGAACGAGCATACAAATCTCTCGATTTCTTAGACTGAGATTGAAATGACTTACTCATCGGCCTTTTTCTTGCATCTCTAGCCTCAGACTCAACTTTTCTCTTCTCCTTGCTTAATTTTTTAGCTTTACAAGCTCGATCAAATAGCACCACAAATTCTTTCAACTCAAGAACTCCAACTAACAATCGGATATCCTCATTCAACCCATCTTCGAACCTTTTGCACATGATAGCCTCGGTGAAAACACACTCCTAAGCGTACTTACTAAGCCTGACAAGCTCTCATTCATACTCGGTTACAGACATTCAACCCTATTTTAACTCTAAAAACTCCTTACGTTTCTGATCAAAGAACCATTGGCTGATATATTTCTTCCTAAATTCATATTGGAAGAATTCCTACTTAACCCTCTCTCTCGGCACTACTGACACAAGAGTTTTCCACCACCGGTATGCTGAGTCTCTCAGAAGTGATACAGCACGTTTCAGACATTCATCTGATGTGCAAGATAGTTCATCAAATACCCTGATGGAGTTTTCGAGCCAAAACTCGGCTCTCTCGGGATCATCATCAACATTAGCTCTGAAATCTTCAGCCCCATCCTTTCAGATCTTATCAATCGGAGGCTTATTCAATCTTACAAATTCCATAGCTTGTGGAGTTATAGGAACCGACTGATGAATAGGTGGGGGTGGAAGGGGTTGAGCAGTCGGATTTGTTTGAACAAACTCCGTATACCACTCGTTCATCATGTGGAGGAAGGCTTCCCTAGCTCTACTCCTCCTCCCTGACTAACTGTGGGAGGCCTATATTTAGACGGCATTGAGCTTCAACTCGATTGGGATTCATTTACTATATAAAAACACAATTTAAAGTTGTAAGGAGTCATCACACTATCACGGTTTATTTTTGGCATGTATAGCTAGATTCTTACACACGCTACGTTAGTTCGAGAATCGATTAAACCATGACTCTGACACCACTACATGTAACATCCCTTACCTATATTCAACGCTGAAACAGGGTACAAGGAATTAACAAACTTACAACACAAGCATTCACACAATTCTGAGTCATAAATTTGCATCCAAATTAAAACTATTCATGTTCAATCATAAAGTCCCTAATACTAGCCTACGAGGCCCAAAACATGCTTTAGAAGTGGTTCGAGACTAAACCGAGAACTGAGGAAATTTTTATAAAACTTAGAAAATTTTTGCTCGAAACAGGGCTCACACATCCGTGTGGTCCAAGGGACACGACCGTGTGACCCTGGGACACACCTGTGCTACAGACCGTGTTCAATTTAGGGCGCTTTCTAACTTGTGCCACACGGTTGTGCCACACGTTTGTACAACACGCCCGTGTCCTAGGCCATGTGGTTAATTAATTTAATTCAAATTAGGTGCAGGTTTCACACGGCCAAGACACACGCCCTTGTTCTAGGTCGTGTAGCACACACGACTGAAACACATGCCCGTGTCTCTGCCCGTGTGCTTAATTTTGGACATTCAGTTTCTCAAAATTTAGGTGCGGGGGACACACGACCCACACACACGCCCATGGGGCAAGCCGTGTGTCTCACACGGCTGTGTCTACCTGTGTGGACAAAAATAACGCTATTTACCAAACCATTTGCCACCCTTCCATACACATACCTACAGAACATCATATGTCACCAATCCAAGCATACACATGCAACCAAAACAATCACAACCAAGATATTAACATCACATCCACATGCTTTAAGATCATAATTTACCAAACACAAACATACCACAAGCACATCCAATTTAACCAAGATAGGCCATCTTTCAAGGCCTTGTACAAAATAAAACACTTATCAATTACAAACCAATACTCTTGGCCACATCATAATGACACATATAACAAAATGACCAAGTCCCTATTCATGCCATAACTCAAAATATTGACATTTCAATGGTACCCAAAATAATGATTGATAGTGTGAATGGATCTCCGACGATCTCTGATCCCAAGCTAGCTTGATGACACTATAAAATAAGGGAAAGAAATGGGGTAAGTTATATAGCTTAGTAAGTTCATAAGAAAATAATACAAAACATTATTCATACATTTGTCATATAAATAACTTAAAATATACTAACATAAATGTCATTAAAACTTCATAAGCACAACTTACTCAATCACATTCTTACCAATAGTTCATCATATATCAAGTTCATTGCCATTGAGTTTTACGTACATACTTGTACCAACTCGTAACATATTCACATACTATCTCATCTTTGACATACCCATTGAACCACTTGGAATACTATTGGATACACGGAAAATTTACACATAAGTGCCATATATGTAGCCAATGCTACCACAAATCTCATAACACATATAGGCTCGCTCTCGAGCTATCCACGGGCCTGCTCACACAAGCTGTCAGGTATTCGCAACACATGCCGGTATACCTAGCCATCAGAAGACGCACAAGACCAGCACCCGGGACACATAAATCACATAATTAAATTTTCACATGGGTTCCTAGTGACATGTCACTTGTATCCTAATCTATTCCTAAGGTTCAACCGGATTTTCTCGCTTGTCGAAACTTCGTTAATTATATCCATAGAGTCAATCATACAATTCATGCAATATCAAAACATTATAAATACAATTGTAACATTGCATTATTAACATACGAACTTACCTTAGTACAAAAATAGTAGAAATAGACCTAGTCGTCAAACACATTATTTTTCCCCCGATCTAGGTCTGAACCTCATTTTTCTTGATCTATAATATCAAATTTAACTTATTTAATAATCACATTATTCACTTTATCCCAAAAATCACATTATTCACTTTATCCCAAAAATCACATTATGGCAAAATTACCTTTTTGCCCTTAACTTTTCAACATTTTACACTTAAGCCTCTAGGCTCGTAAAATGATATGTGTTTAATTTCTTTAATATATAAGCCTAGCTGAACCATTTTCATACTCATACCAGCCCATATTTTTCATTCAATTTCACTTCAACTACATAATTTATAACATTTTGCAAATAAGTCCTTTTTAGACATTTTCATCAAAAATAACTTAGTAAAAGTTGTTTATCGAACATCAAATTTGCATAATATACCATTAAACATCAAAAACACCTATGTTTAACATGGGTCAAACCTTAAACCTTGATTATTTCTTAAATTAGTGGTAGAAATAGATAGATTGTGTTACAAGGACTTCAAAAATGTAAAGAGTATTAAAAACGGGGTAAGAATGGACTTACAATCGAGCTTGGAAGATGAACCCTAGCTATGTCTTCCTTAGTGATATTCGGCCATGGGAGAAGAAGATGGACAAGATTTTGGCTTTATTTTGCTTATTAATTCATTTAATTACCAAATGACCAAAATGCCCTTTTTTTTTAAAACACCCAAATTTCACCTAATTCATGTCCATTTTTGTCCACCAACCTAACCAATTATCTAATTACCATCTAAGGACCTCTAATTTAAGATCTCATAGCAATTGGACACCTTTAACATATAGAACTCAAAATTTTCACTTTTTGCAATTTAGTCCCTTTTACTAAATTGAGTGCTCAAACATCAAAATTTTCGAAAGAAATTTTCACGAAATCATTCCATAAAACTGTAGACCATAAAAAATATAATAAAAATGAATTTTACTACTTTGGATTTGTGGTCCTGAAACAACTGTTCTGACTAGACTCAAAATCGGGCTGTTACAAACATCCTTCATAACATAACATGCTTTCCATGTATCTCATCATTTCAATGTATTTCATGTATACCTGTATTTGCTTATATTGAAAATTTACCATTTCCTTTCCAATTCATGCCCGTTGAATCAAATAGAATATCGTTGGATACCAGGGATAGCTCACACAAAGTGTGCTAACTCATATCACCATAATCCATCAATTCATGTACATATATGCTTACACGAGCTGAGAATAAGTATGCTCACACAAGCTGTGGGTCAGAACATAGCTACACAATGCTACTCACACGAGCTGTAGAGTATCCGCAACATATGTCGGACCTCAGCCATCGGTAGGACATTCAAGACTAGTACCGAATCATGTAAACCCTAATGAAATGTCATTTGTATCCTATGAGTTCCTAATGTCCAAACGGGATTCGGTAATCATCATACGTCATTGAATTTCTATCGTTTCATGACATAATAAATTGCATAATAGGATATATATATATATATATATATATATATATATATAATATTAATTCATGTACAATAGAATAGCACATTAAACTATCAATTTAACTCACATTTAGTGTTTATAGTTCATACAAACTTACCTGGCTAAATTAAAAAAATGTCAAAGTATAGGGGCATTTTGGTAATTTTTATTCTCCTCAACTTTTCACTCGATCTTGATCTAATTAATAATTTCATTCAATCTATTAATTTAGATAGTAAAATAATGTATTTTATGCAATTTAGTCATTTTTACATTTTTACAAAATTGCCCTAAAGTTTTACTTTTATTCAATTTAGTCCCTAAGCTTAAAATATGCAAATTAACCATTTTTTTTTCCAAATTTAAGCTTAATAAAATGTTCATGGCACCCAAAAAGCCCACATTTGTACTAATTTCACATCAAATCCTTGCATTTTTTCTATTTTAACAATTTAGTCCCTAATCGATAAATTCATCAAAAATCACTTAACAAAATACTTTTAATTATCAATCAACATTTCAAATTCATAATTTAACATCAAAAATCACAAGATTCATCAATGGAAATATTTAAAATCTTTAACAGTTTTAAAATCAAAGATATGGGCTAACTGGACCTAGTTGCAACGATCTCAAAAATATCGAAATTATTAAAAACGGGTAGCTTAAAGACTTACATGCAAAGAAACATGTTGGCCGAACTTCAAACTCTCCCATGGTGGTTCAGTGATGAACAAAACCAAAATGGGGAACAAAACTATTTTATTTTCGTATTTTATTAACCTTTATTTTATTTTTATCATTTAATAAAAATATAATAACATATAAAACACATAAAATTAAAAGAAAATGAAGCTTTAACCATCCACCAACTAAATAATGCATAATTTACCCATTAAGGCCACCCAATTATAATTATTTAATCAATTTAACACCTTTAAAAAAATAGTGATTGATTTTTTCAACTTTTATGATTTAGTCCTTTTTAATTAATTAACTATCGAAACGTTAAAAATTTTCAACGAAAATTTAATACACCTTAATGACACTCTATAAATATTTATAAAAATATTTACGGCTTGGTTTATAAAAACGAGGTCCCGATACCTCATTTTCTAAAACCACTTTACCTTAGGGTCATGCCACTTGAACTTAATAAATCGCTTATATAACATAAGTTATCAAATAAAAAACCTTTTTAACACTATGTTTGACTAGTAAATATTAAATAATAATATTTATGAACTTACTCGTCGAATTTGGTGGCCCTAAAACCACTATTTTTGACATCGCTGAAAAACGGGTTGTTACATGTAGTGTGTAGCACTATTCACAATAGTGGAATTCATAGTCCGAGACATGGGAAATGATATTTTTCATTGGCATTACATGGTTGATGGGAAGTAAATGTGACCACGGGTCGTTCGTCTTTGTGATTGATGACTTGATCACTATTTGATAGTGATTGAATTTTAATGAAGGAAGATGTAATAATTACCATGAGATAAAATAGGATTATATTGGGAGAACGGATATTATCTCAAAGAGATTAAAGATATTCTATGAGGGTAACTCACTTATGATAAGGTCATTGGACGGGCATTGATTGATTTGCTTTCGTAATGGTATAATGTTGGGGAGAGCTCAATCACAATACTATAGTGGAATGACTTCGTGACTAAATGAGTTTATAATTAATAGGTGAAAAGCTGAAAGTTAAATATAAATCATTTGAGCCCCAATTGCATATGTCCAATTGGTCCCTCCATTAGCTCATTGAAACCAGAAATAAATTGTATGTTGAATCAGATGAACATAAATGAATAGAAATGGTAAAATAGAGAAATAGGAAACATTTGAAAATGATTTGGTTTTTTTTCCTAAATGAAAACTGAAAAATAAAATCATTTGGAAATGAATGTGGTTTTCTCCAAAATGAAAATGGAAATGGAAATGAGAAATGAAAATGAAAATGAGAAATGAATTCATTTAGAAAGGAACAAGGAATTCTAAAAAATGATCAGAATATTTAGTTAATGTTTTTGAGCTATTTTAAAGCTCGAAAATAAAAATAAACCATACGGCCATAGTGAACAAGCTGAATGGCGAAATATTAAATATATTTTCTCGAAAATTTTATCAGGGTAAAATCATCATCATTTTACCAGGGGTAACATTGAGATGAGAAAATTATTTAATATAAATATTGAAGTTTATTTTGTGAATAGAAAAACAGAATAGGGTTGGATCAGATTTCAAAGTACTGGGTCAAAAAGTCTAGGAAGTACTTGTAATTAGACTTAATGTGAGAGAGACCCAAAATCCCCTCATGGAATATGAAGGGGTGGCAACCTTAGTAGGATGTGCCGCCCACCCTAATCATACTCTAAAAAGAGAATGTTTTTCTATTTGAAATAAACTATCTAATTCAATAAGGGTTCTACCTTCTTTCCCTATAAATAGATGGAACCGAAAGGGCTATGTAGAAAATTTTCAAATATCATTATTCTGCTCGAAAATAGAGAGACTTTTATTTTCTAAATATTGAATATAATTTTGGAATAACGATTTTGTCATGTTCTATTTTGAAGAGAGAATTTTGGTTTTCACCCCAAAAGGAAAGAAAACTATTTCTAGTTCCTGTGTATGATTCGTTTTGTTCCAGCCCACGCTTGAAGCAATTTATGGTACAAGAATAGCGAAGAAGATCGTTTGGTTGAAAGTTGGGAACAAAAAGGATCCGTCTATACGAAAACACAAGTATGATTTCAGTTTAGGGTTTATTGTTATAAATATCACAAACCGTGTCAGTTTTTAAAATTTTTATTTTCCACTATGCAAGATTTTCATGACTCAAGTCATAAAATGAGTATAATCGCAATAAGAAATCAATCAATGCATAATTAAATTTCAACCATTCCAAATTACGTATTTACTACTCACATACCAATTTCATGAATATCACAATCGGTAAGCAATATAAATAACTCATGCCATATATTCTAATAAAAATAACAGACAAACATTTCTGTTTCTATATCATGTGTACATATATATGCCAATAAGGTAATCAACTAAATTTCATTACAATTCATAATAATTCAACACTTCATTCATATAAATATGTATATGTGATTGTAACCTAACGTGTGTGCGTCAGCGCTTAAGAAAATGCAATTGAATCTCTGAATGAAGTGTGGTATCTGTAAGTAAACATGTCAAATTGTAATATAAATTGTACAACGAAATACAGGAAATATTTCAATGATCGTACCAATGAATTGCTAAGTTAGTGAAAACTATTACTAAATCAATTATCCAAAAACAAGTATTAGTCTAGTCGAGTTACGAATTAGTAGTGCAAAATCAAGATTAAGATTCAATACAAAATTAAATGAATTAAAGCTAAACCTAGGTTAAACTATTGGAACTCACTATTCCTAGTTTCAATGATGCCAGCTACTGAGCCTAGAATTGATTAAATTACTAATTACCAAATAAGCCAACAACTATCCTTAATTGAGTTATTCACCACCCTTAATTAAAATTATCACCCGTAATTATCATTTAATTAGTGTTAGAGTTATATATCAATTAAAAGTAAATTTTATATCTATAAATAACATCTATTAGTAGCATTTAAAAAATCGTTTTAATTAACAATAAGATAATATAATAATATATTTTTTATAAATTATTTATTCCGTGTGAAATAATTACTCTTTTATATATATTTTACATTATTAATATTATTTTCTTTCTGTTTTACGTCTTGCTTTGTATGGCTTTTCTCAAGGGCGAAGCCAGAATAAATTTTAGGGGGCGAATGAAAATTTAATTTTTGTAGTCTATATCTTTATAATTTTTATAGTCTATATCTTTATAATTTTTAAAGAATTAAATTGAATTTCTATAATTTTAGGGGGTAAAGTAAAATTTTACCTTTACTAATTTTAAATTTTAAAAAAAAATTTAAAGGCCTAATTATAAATTTTCTATTTTAGGGGGGCCAAGGCCACTGCCTGTCCCCCTTGTATCCGCCCCTGCCAAAATCACTCATTGCCCAACACCTGTATGAAGACATCAAAAGTCAAATATTAAATTTCAATTAAAAAATTAAATAAACAAACAAAACATTTTATTTAATGATGATGATAAATATACAACTGTATCAATATCTCATTTTAAAAGAACACATTAATAAAACTCATCGTTTAAAAGAAATCACATTTTATTTTACTGCTAAGTCTTTTTATTGTCTCAATTTATTTCTTCTTCTCTTCTTCCTAAGTCTTTTCATTTTCTCAAGTGTTTTTGGCTTCTTTTTTTAAATGGTCACCAATTTTGGCAACCAAAGCACACCGAAAATTTTTTCAAAAATCACACCAGTGCCAGCAACAAAAATGCCGACATCAACACTGACAACTTTTTTTTAAAAAATTATGAACCAGTGTTAGCGACATGAATGCCGACACCAAAAAACACTAACAAACAAAAATTGAATTTTTTTTCCAGTACCAGCCATCTACACACCGACACCTATTAAAAAAATATTTTTTGAATAGAAAAATACCCATATTTTTTAAAAAAGTATTCGAAAAAATACATACGCCATGGCCGACACCAAAAAATTAATTTTCCTATCCCTGACTCAATCACAAAGTAATGATTATATGATGATGGACTTTGGTGCCAATCATCGGAGTGCCGACACCGCCTAGCATTGTTCGTTTTGGGTCATTTTCAATGTATATTTTGAAACTGAGTCATTTTCATAAATAATAAAGCTCTCTAAATCATTTTTTAAAAACCCCTCATATTTAAGGTAAGTAATAAGTAATTGTTTTATAAATAAAAGGAGTTGAAAATAATATAAAAATTTAGATTTATATTAGAAAGTAATT
Organism: Gossypium rotundifolium; assembly: GCA_025506655.1. Taxonomy (NCBI): domain Eukaryota; kingdom Viridiplantae; phylum Streptophyta; class Magnoliopsida; order Malvales; family Malvaceae; genus Gossypium; species Gossypium rotundifolium. The sequence goes on from CP106728.1 coordinate 122,314,416, forward strand.
ATAATATTAAATTAAAATAAAATATAACATATCATTAGGTTTTTTATTGGAATAATACAAAAAAAAATGAAAATAGGTTGGGATAAAGAAAAATTACGGAAACGGTATAGATGAAGTAGTGGAGGGTGGTGCATAGGCGGCACCACCTTCAAATTCTGACTACAACAATAAAAAAAAAAAACAGTTTAAGAAAAATAACAAAAATAATGGGGTTGATGGGACAGGACACAGGTGGTGCCTAGGGAAGAGATGGCACTGTTGGAGGGACTGGCGTAGGTGGCATTGGTGGTGGGGGTGGTAGAGGCGGCACCACCTGTGCTGGAAGGGACGACTCCATGCTGTCTTTGTGTGTTTGGGGACCTTATAATGGTCCCCAACTTCTTTTTCAGCTAGTGGATGAAGGAGAAGAAAGGGAAGGAGAAGAAAAGAAGAAGAAGGACAAGGGAAGGGCGGCAAGGGAAGGAAAAAGGAAAGAAAAAAAAGAGAAGGAAAAAATATAGAAAAAAAGGTAATTTTTTTGGTTATAAATTAATGGATTAATGTTAATTTAATTTATTTTTGTATTTGTTATTGTTGATTTAATTGGATTTAATTTTAAATTTATTTTTGTAAAGTATTATTTAGTTAAAAGAGCTATTAAAGTATGTTTGTATTTATTTTATATTTTTATTTATTCATAATGTATTTTTAATTTAATGTTTATTGAAGTAAAAAGCCTATTTATATTATATACAAAGAATGTTTTATTTTTTATGTAATTTATTTGCTATGTGTGTTTTAGGTTGATTAGATAATTTTTTATGAAATTTATTTGACATGTCATTATTTTGATTATTTTAATATTTTTATGAAATTTATTTAGCATGTTATTTATTTGGCATGTGAGCTTGATTTTGAAAAAACAAGAAGGTTACACAGTATCTTTCTTCTGGAAAATTAAATATTGACTTTCATCATCCACAAATTAAGCCAATATAATTAGCAAATGTTATAGCTTAATTTTATTATTTTTTATAAAATGAATGTCAAATAAATTTTAGGTTATTTTAAAAAATAAGATAAAATCAAAAATGCTTTTTCTTTCTAGAGCATTTCCATTATCACAATTATAACATTTAAAAAAGTTCCATTTTAATATTTCTTTCAAATAAATGTGGATAGTTTTCTCAAGCTAGCAATATAATACAAATGGAAATGAAACAAATAAAAATTAGAGACTAAAGTGAAAACCACAATATTAAATATGTTCATGGTCAAGATTGAATCAGAATTTATATATTACATCGAATGTTATATATACAAACTTTATATTTACTTGATTTTAGATACGAACTTCAAAATCTAGATTAATTCATATATTTAAAATAGATAAATATATAAGCTAAGTCCCATTTTTTAATTTTTAAAACATGTTATTTTTATTGAATTTTTATTATTTATATTATAATATTATATATTAAATTTTTGTATAAAGTGAAATTTATTGTAATAGTATGTTAAGACATTTTGTTGTTTGAAAAGAATATAAACATTTGCAATTAATTGATACTATAAATAGAGTGCTACTAAATTGAATGTGAAAAACATTTATTTATTTATTTTTTGTTCTTTAAAAATTGCAGGTATCGCAATGGCTCCATTGATTAAAAAGGGTGGTCACATATCAGACACAGTTAATAATATGGTAATATATTGTTATTTGTTAATTAGGGGTTCCCTTAAAAAAAAGATCTACGTAATTTATAGAAATAAATTATGTTATTATAACTATTTTCGATAATTTATCACTGTCAGGACCCGTACTATGCATTAAGGGGTAGGGTGAATGGTTTAGGATATTCTCCGGATGCATGACTGATGCCATACTTGGAGTTAGTTGGATTCGGGTCAGTAGCATTGATCCGGACGTTTGATTTGCGGTATGATTTAATATCTACATTGGTCGAGCATTGGCGTCCGGAGACCCACACTTTCCATTTGCCATGTGGGGAGTGCACTATCACTTTGGAGGATGTTGCATTGTAACTTGGGCTCTCAATCGACGGGAATGCCATAACAGTGTAAGTGTGATAGCTGAGCCTCGCTACCCTTTGTCATAGCCTACTAGGAGTCTCGCCCGCCGATGATGAGTCCAATTTTATGGGTTTGAAATTTTCATGGTTGAAAGTAAATTTTGAACATTTATCAGTTAATGCCACTGAGCATGAGGTGATGTGCGTAGCTCGAGCGTACATTATGCATATTATAGTGGGTGTACTGATGCTCGATGCGAATAACAACAAGGTTCATTTGATATATTTACCTCTATTAGCTGGTTTGCAGAATGTTTGCTCGAATAGTTAGGGTTCCGTAGTTCTGGCTATGTTGTATCGTGAGCTTTGTCGGATGACAAAGCCTAATTCCCGTAGACATAGGCGGATGCCTTATATTGTTGCAGTCATGGGCTCTTTATCGGATGCCATTCTTGGCATCGGTTACGCACTAACCATATGTATTTCCACTAGTAAACAGGTGATAAAATTTAACTTATTATTAATTGACCTTTTTATTTCTAATGATACTATTCTAATGATACTATTCTAAACTATTCTAACATGTAATTTTTTTTCGTAGATGGAGTTATTATCCGGGTATCAAGAGGTCGTATACTATCCCGATATATCGTCTGATGATTGAACAACATGCTGGGGAAGGGGTAAGCTATTCTAATATTCATGACATATAATTAATTTGTATATCTTACTCAAACCGTGTTAAATTTCAACCATGTTATTAATCGTACAGTTTATCTGGGTGCCATATCGAAGACCAGAAATTGCGACTATTATACCCTCGTCTACCCACATTCATTCTCACCTGTGGTGCATTAACGCACCAATTATCAATTTCCAGACAGTCGAGTGGTATAGTGGGGATCAAGTACTCCGGTAGTTTAGTTGCATCCAGTATATCCCGGATTAGCCAATGCAGGTGGGGGATGTTCACTTGATCAACAAGAGAGGAAAACATAAAAATAATTGGGGGGTTGTGTACCGAAATTTATTACAGTGTGGGATAATCGAATGGCGCGGAGACCTCAGATGGATGTTTCTTCCGATTTGCAACCATCGTTAGAGTACATATAATGGTACTCTAGTACGGGAAAGTCATATTTACTTGGTTGGCAGTCGACTGTAGTCCCTCCACACATGCATCGACCTGGGGCATACGAGCTAGTGGTCGATATAGAGATCGAGCCAGAGCCAGAGCCAGATCACGAGCCAGAGCCAGATCACGAGCCTGAGCCCGAGCCTAAGCTCGAGCCATAGCCTGAGTCCTAGCGATCGCATACACATTCGGATGATAGTTCTTATCATCCGAATTTACTGGTCAATGACTATTTCCTGGGCTCGTCAGGACACGAATATCATTCTGGGTTTGATATCTTTGGGTCATATCCACTGCAGTACAGCATTCCTCTGGGCCCGTGTCCATTGCAGTACAGTAGTCCTCCCGGCCCATATCCACCGCAATACTCCACTCCTCCTAGGTCGTATCCATCGCAGTATGGCACTCCTCCGGCTCAAGTTCATCGATGGTGTTCGGGGCATATAATTTTTCTTCCATGTTTCACACACCCCTACCTACGACTGAAGAGGAGGGTGATCGCCGTAATCACCCACAATGCAAACGTTGACCCCCGCAGAAATATACCCCTAGGACCACACCATCAAACCATCAATTTTAGGGGTTTCTTGCGATTTTGATATTACAAAGTTTGTACTTGTTTATTCTACAAAAATATAAATTAAGAAAAAGACAATCATCGTATATTTTTTTAGAAATATTTATGGAGTGTTATTAAGTTAGTATTAAAGTTTTGTTAGGAAATTTTAACGTTTTGACGGTTAGTTAATTAAAAAGGACTAAATTGTAAAAGTTGCAAAACTTACTAAAATGAGTAAATAGCTTAAATAGTAATTAAGGAAGCATTTAAAAGGAAATTAGACCCAAGTTGTTTGGGTTGGACAGAATAGGTATAGAAATAGACAAGAAAATAATGTGAATTAAGGGCAAAAGGGTAATTTAGTTAAAATTATGCATTTGATTGAAAATAATATGAGCAATTTCATGCTAGAAAAATCAGAATCTTTTGTCTCATAGTTAACAATTATTTTCACTCAATTGGCATTGTAAAAAGGAGAGAAAGAACTTTACAAATAATACAATTTTCACTTAAATGCATAATTTAGCCGGATGAAGTATGTATTAACAGATATACTTAAAATGTAACCTGAGGCAAACAAAAGTTGGAATATAAATATGAGAATATGGGTTAGGAGTGTTACACAAACTTTGTAATATAAATTTTTTATATAAATTAAATACATTACAACATTAAAAATTGGAACAAACTTTGTAATATAATTTTTTTTTATATAAATTACATAAACTCAATTCCTACTCGATTGTGACGATTGTCCAACATGGTAGTTTCACTGCGGGCATTTACGTTGATTATGGCCAACTAATCTGCATAATCCACAACTCTTAGTGTCAGATTTCTCCCTAATGTCCATTTCATTATGGATTCTGGATGATTACGAACGACCTTTCGAATTCCTACGCAACCCTCTGTCTAGGACAAGCTCAAAAGTCGTCGGAGGCACCTCCCACGTAGACAGGTCAGGCAGGACGGGGAACTCATTCTCCCAGACACGCAACGTGCACTCGAGTGTGTACACATCATCAAAAAATTGTTCAACATTGAGCGAGACTTTAGCACACGCTGCCACGACACTCGCACATGGATAATGAAGTGTTTGGAACCTCCTGCAATCGCACGGTCTGTTTCAAAGATCAACTCCATAGGACCTAGGTGGTATACCGGTCGACGACCTATGGTCTTCGAAACTCAAAACTTTTCAAAGCATCGTGAATATATTTCTACATTTATCGATCTCGCCATCCGATGGTTTGCAGCCATTGCATCCCTGACATCTTCGAAAAACACGTGTCCCACCTCTATCTGGTTGACTTGTTGCTGACCTATTCTTGGCATCAAGGTAGCCAACCTGTAGAATTTAGTTGAGAAGACAAATGAAATTGAAAGATGTCGTATTTTCAAGAACACAGTGTTGATCCCCTTCACAGGTTTGTGGTCATTTGACCATAACGAAAGCCCTCGTCAAAAATTTGAGTCCATTTCCACGGCTCCATGGTTACCCAACCACTGTCGGAAAGATGTGATCATTTGGCCTTTCATGTCACTCTCAAGTCGCATCATTCTTTGGCAAAAATGTGTGGCTCTAGCTCATGCGCTGTATATGTATTAAGAAAAGATAAGTTATAGTATTGCATTGCACTAAAACATTAAAACTTATATTGAAAAGATAAAGTAATCATTTATCCATTTTCACAACTTGTCTCTTCCAGTTTGCATTTTTATAATCTTGATGGAAGTTAGCCGTGATATGCCGGATGCAGTAAACGGATCTCCATGGCACACTGAAACATTTAATGGCGGCAATTAATCTTTTCCCTTTATTGGAGATGATGCAAATATTATGGTTGTTAATAACATACCTCTGCAGGTTGGTAAGGAAGAATTCCCACGATTCCATGTTCTCCTTATCTACGATGGTAAATGCTATCGAGAGCACGTTCCTGTTGTTGTCTTGAGCAACCGCAAGAAGTAGGATCTGTGTATATTTTCCATATAGCCAGGTCCTATCTACTTGCACAAACAGCTTGCAGTGGGGAAATGCGCGCACACATGGATCAAACATCCAGATCATCCGATGGAAAATTCTTTTCCCCGGTTGTAGTTGGTCATCTGGTCGTAATAAGGTTGTGTCTGTAACTCAATGACAGTCCCCGGTACGTACTCTCGCATAACGACTATCCATCCCTGTAGCTTATTATACGACACATCGAAATCCTTGTACAATTGCTCCATTGCCATCTATTTAGCTATCCATGCCTTTCATTATGATACTCGATATTGGAATCGTGCCTGCATTTCGACAATCAATACCGAAATTTTAATGGTCGCATGTCTTTCACCATTGGCATGATACACGTACGGATAGTTTTGGAATCAAGTTTTTGATGACCTTCTGTCATACGTGTTGATGTGCATTTGTGAGGCTCAACAAATTTTCGTATCTCCCACATCTGTGAATTTTGAATAAATGCAGCTCATACCCGCCAATTGCAGCCTTCCACCGACTTCCAACACTCCCCAATATATAATGTCAGTTTAGACACTGCGACTTTGTAGTCTACTGATATATTCATACTATATCGCTTAATAGCAAATATGCACTCTTCCTTACTTTTGAATCTCTGGCCTACGAACAACTCCTCAGGATCAAAATTTACGGCCTACCGGTGAGCAAATACTATTTCAGGGTACTCCGGGAACTCGGTTACATGCGTCGCGTCGGGGTTTATAAGAGACATGTGTGGCCCAGGATTATTGTGTATCACAATACGTCGCATCTGGTTCCCGACTAAAGACGCGTTAATGTTTCCATCGTCATTCACGCATTCGTTGTCAATATCATTGGGGACCTCGTCCACATCGGGATCACTATCACTATCGACCTCTTGATCACAAGGATCACTACTATCGTATCCACCATCACCAACCACATCAATATCGGGTGTAACATTAAGATCGATATCGATCCCGCGTATAATCGATTCACTATCAACGTACGATATTGGAGCCACCACGCACGGTTCTTAAGCTCCATGTTTTTCACTATATGCAGTGAGATCTTCATTTTGCTCCATACCGGCTAACTCAGCAAATAAGTGAATCGGTGCATTTTGTCACTCTGATTCCCATAGTAAAGAGCGATCATTGTCTCCACATATTCGTCGTCTACAAGTTCCATTTCTGTGAATTTGATAGGATTTGTCGAAACTGGAAACTTGTTGAAAACTTTCGAGACCCTTCTCCCACAACGTCTAACAATTTTTGCGTTAATCATTCCTTTCATATCATCCAACGAGACATTTCTATTAAATCTCATTGCTATTTGTTGCCAACATTCAAATATACATCCAATGGTTATTGTTAAGATGATTCTATTGAAATAAACGCATACAAAAATTGATTATCCATCTTCAATACCTAATCATTAAAAATTAACAAAAAATCTCAAAACAATTTCAAACAAAGATAAAAATACTTACTTAAAAATTTAATGAATGATAATAGTCCATTTCTAACAAAGATCAAATTTATTGCCATTTCTAATAATATCAAATATATAAAAAATTACAAGATAACATTCTCAATAATTTAAACACAAAACTTACTAACAAATCACAATAAACAAAATAACTTTAAAACAAATTATAAAAATATCACTAAACAAACTATATAATACTAACAAAATTTTTTTCTTATCATAATCTATTATATTTGAAAATAACAATAAAAAAATTACCTTTTCTTTTCTTTCTTTCTTCTTTTATCTTTTCCCTCTCTTGTTCTGTAAATTTTTTTTTTCAATTTGAAACGAGCCGGATGGGGGAGTTGGGTGTGGAAATATACAGAAGGGTGACACCAATCAGATAGGCACAATTGGTGCCCCCTCTGACAGCCCCCCACTAGTGCCGCCTCTAGCATGCCCTCCACCAGTGCCACCTTTGACATGCCCTCAACCCATTTATTATTATTATTTTTTAAATTGTATTTGGTAAAAAATTGAGAGTGGTGCCGCTTATGCACCACCCTCCACCACTTCATCTATACCATTTCCGTAATTTATCTTTGTCCCAACCTATTTTCATTTTTTATTTTTTATTTATATTATTATGGTAAAAAACTCCGTATCTTTTCATACTAGTTAATAATAATTCTTGAATAAATTTAACAACTTTTAATTTTAACATAAAATATTTTCTCTCATCAAATTTATGTATTTATTAATATTTTAATATAATGTATTTATTTATTTCAATTTTCTTTTACTCACAAGTTAAATTATTTTTATTTTAATTTTGTACATATTGCATATGTGTTGTTATTATCACTTCAAAGGTTACACTTCATTATTTAATAATATTATTTTTAAACATATATTTGTATTCAAAATTTATGGTTTCTATATATATAACGCGTGTGATAGGATTTCTCATAGATAATGTCTCGATTGCATTGATATCACAAATTAACTTAATATTTAATTTTTAAAATATTGAATTTTATTATTGAATTTTTTCACTAACTAAATAACTTTTGGTGTACTATAGAAAAAACAATACAATGATAAATAATTAAAGTACATTTAATATTTTTAATATGATGTATTTACATATTTCAATTTTTTTATTCATAAGCTAAATTATTTTATTTTAATTTTGTAAATATTACGTATGTGTTAGTTTTAAACATTCCGTTTCATTATTTATTGTATGTTTTTTTTTTTGAAGCTTTCACTTGAGCAAGTCTAATGGCTAATTCTCATTTTATAAACCCATTAAAGGGTAGACATTGATCATATTTATATTTAAAATTTATAATTTTTACACGCATATATATATATATATATATGTAATAAGATTTCTAATAATTATTAAAATTTTATATGGTAGTTTTTTTAAAATAAAAAATAAAATGAATGAACTAATCGTAGGGTTCTTGCCTTTGTTGCAAACTATTTTAAAAATTACCCTTTAACGCAAAAGAAAAGTAGAGAACAAAAACAATAGAATTTTGCAAGCCACGCACACAAATTGACAAATCAAATTCCAATTGAATTGTAGTAATAATCATAAATGAAGGCTTGAAGCCACATGAATATCAAAAGTCAGAGAAAGGGGAAAGAAAAGCCAGGGGCGGATACAAGGGGGGCAGGCAGTGGCCTTGGCCCCCCTAAAATAGAAAATTTATAATTAAGCTTTTAAATTTTTTTTAAAATTTAAAATTAGTAAATATAAAATTTTACTTTGACTCCCCTAAAATTATAAAAATTTAATTTAATTCTTTAAAAATTATAAAGATATAAACTATAAAAATTAAATTTTCATTCGCCCCCTAAAAATTTATTCTAGTTTCTCCCCTAGATTTTGGTGCTATGTTGTACGTTCACTCTTTCACTCTGTGTCATTTCTTATGCCTTGAGTTGTATGAAAATAATAATTAATTATGAAAAAAAGTATGAAAATTTATTAATTACAAATATAGGCATTTGTTATAATGTTTTGACGGTGCTGTTTAACAAATTGGCGGTACTAAACTGAATTGTGATAATCTATTGAGGGACTTGATACGTAAATTTTCCGTTTTAGTTGGACTTAAAGGTTCCGTACGGCACTAAACTTTAAGTGGGTAAATTCTTCGTAAACCCCTTGTTTATTATTATTTTTTATTCCCTTTTACCGTCGGATTATAAAAAAAGAACAAAACAATGAGGAAAAAAGAGGGCCTTACATTCTCAATTTTCCTTTCAGCTAGTTCTAGAACAACTTTTTGCTAAGTTAAATTATTTGGAAAACCCTGGTTCTTTCGTAATGTACATTTTTGCCTCTTTTTCCAGGCACTCTCAAGCAAATCAGCTTTTCAAAGGCATAAACAGTGGTTGCAACATGCCAAAACACGTAGTGCCAGGCACAAAATCATGAAATTAGGTTGAATTGCATGGAGTATGAAACTGTGAACTATTTATGAAGGGAATAAAAGAAAATAATAAATAAGGGGGTTATGAGGAAATTTACCCATTTAAAGTTTGGTGCCGCCGCAAGCTTTTATTTCAGCTGCCAACCAAAAAGGGTAAATTTCCATATCAGGCCCTTCAATATTTTAAGTTATCTAATTTCAGTCTGGTGTCGCCAATTATCAGACAGCACCGTCAGAATACTATAGCAAATGCCAAATTAATCTGTTTTCTATAACTTTTTCGTAATTAATCATTATTTTTAAATTATTTGGGTAAAAAACCCGAATAAATTCCTTTCTTCAAACAAAAAACAGACGAATAAATAAAACTCACACTTTGATCTTTTACACTTAATATACAATGCCAGAATTTGTGTTGACTATACCTGGAACAACCATCCAAGCATAGGGAATTTCACATTTACAATACTCGTTTTCTAATATTTTTATTCAACTCCATAGCTTAAAAATGATACAAGGAAAAAAAGCTTGAAATCTAATCAACATGAAAGAAATATATAACAAACATGACTTGCTACATTTAGTACATTAACCACATGTTTGCCCTGCACATCAGTATGGACACAGTTATTTTTAGTAGATTCTTCACTTTTGTAGTAATTATTTCTGCCCACAATTTCACTGGAAAGAGAATTGAATATCCATTGAGAAAAAGAAAACAAAACAAAAACATTACCGGAGTACTCGAGTTAATTGAGCAGCAGTGCCGAAATCGGCTTGTTGTCTTGCCTTGAGGATACTGAACATCAGGCCGAGTCGGATTTGAGTGTTGGCACTGCGTCGGATCATTAGATCAGTTTCGTCGCGAAGCTGCTTGCATTCTTGTTCGATTGCATTGAATTTTGCTTCAACTAGACCTTGCCCTTCTTTGATGCTTTGCTGCTCTTTTTCATATCCATTTTCAATCTCTCTCTAATTCCCAACATAGTTCAAAATTAAAGCAAATTTAAGTAACAAAAGGAAAATTAATCTTTAATTACTAAATTTTGTACCATAATTTTAAAGCAAAGACATTACCAAAAAAATAATCAAACTAAAGTTCACAATAATTTTTTTTTGAAAATTTTAAGTCGGAAACCCTAAATTTTATTTTTAGTAGAAAAAAATTGAATGGCATAAAATACTTCTTAATATAGGTTCCGTTTGTTTGCCAGTAAAATGTTTTCCGGAAAATGATTTCTTGAAAATGATTTACTTTTCTGGTGTTTGGATGAATCTGTATAAAATATTTTCTGTTGCTTGGCAGATTTCCTGAAAATATTTTCCGAAAAAACTGTTTTTACATATATTAATATATATATATATATATATATATATATATAATTAATTTATGAATTCGCTAAATAGATCCATAATGCCAAATACATGAAAAAAAAAAACATGTATATATAAGTTTGACATAAGTATAGAAATATCCATTCTTCTTTCAAATCTCTTCAATGAATTACCCTTTTTCTCAATGTCTGTGCGTCTTAATGCATGTTATTTCAGATGTTTGTCATCAGTAACTCAACGCAAGACATTTCTAGCACCAAATAACTTTAAAGCTAAAATCAACTGTTGGCTAGTAACTGAAACAACCTATGGCCACCATGTAGAACGTGCAATGTCGAGCCTTGAGCACATCAATGCTAAAGGGAAGAGCTGCAAATGACATCTGTTGGGGTTTTGACAGCAGAGGAAGAAAACAGAAGCAAGTAACCCGGCTGATGTAAAGATTAACTTCATTACTTGAATAAGCAATATGCCATATACATAAGTAGTCCAGATTACATGTGTTGGTTTTTTTAGCAGAAAACTAAGGAGAAAAAGAAAAACGAATGTAAAGAAGTTTGAACAAGAAGAAAACTGAATTTGATCTCCAAAAATCAGATCTTTTTCATTGACTTAAAAAGCATTTATGTTACAATGAAATATGGCAGTTACCTAATGTATAATTGCTCCTACTAATACATGACTAAAGCATAGCTAGAATTACACACAAAATGTAGCGGAAATACCAGCTATAACATCAAACATAAATCAACAACTACTACTAACTTTAAGTATAAATTACATTGGACTAAATCAAGTTACAAATGAACAAAATAAACAAAATCTCTTTGCTTCTCTAGTTCAACTTGGATCTTTGATGCGTATCTTTGGTTTCTTCTTTGGTTTCCTATTGCATTGCTGGCCAAAGTTCAACAACATCCTGTACCTTGCTTACTAACAAAGTAGCGCATATTCCTTTTAGTGCATTAAGGGAATTATGATTATGGTATGTTAGACATCAGAAGAACCTATATATTCTTAAAAAGTAAAGATATGAAAAAGCAGAGTGTTGAAATGACTATTCAATGACATTGAAAATAATATATGGGTGTCCAAAATTCATATTCAAGGGCATAAGCAAAGCAAATAACAAAGACAATGTCACCACAGAAGCTGTAAACTAAATGAAATATCGTGCAAGGCTGATCTAGAGATAAGAAATAAAATCTTTATTTGAAGTTCAAGGTCTTTGAAATAAACATACCCAAGCAAGCAACAAGGTATCTTCTAAAGCAATACATTGCAAATGATTCATAGCAATCATGTAGTACCGAACAATCAACACTAACTGATGGATGCACCAATGATACAAACTATTAAAATAATCCAAGTTAGTAAGACTGAAAATAACATATAATTACACGAGATGCATGGTGCAAAATTAACATGTTGCATGTTGTGCCAAAACTATACTCAAAACTTAAATAGTAACCTAAGTTTAATATAGGTCAATTTTTTTATGAACAAAAGTATCCAACTAACAACCACACCTTTCAATGTAGATTAACTTCATAGCTTCAAATACGCATGTTAGCAATATCAGATCAGACTGTTGAAGAGTCATAAAAGAAGTCATAGGAGTCTAACAACAAAAATTCCCACTGCAAGCATCTTTAGAAGCAAAAGTTTGCAACATTGATCATAAAACATTTAGCTAGTGAATTCACTCAGACGTGCATTTCATTATATCGCCAAAGGACCAACTATCACCTAACGTGTAACATCCTAATATTGGGGTTATTTGTGATTGAATTATTTTTCTTGGGTATGAATTGTTGTGATATTATTCGTAGAGTTATAAGACTAAATTAGGGGTCTTGAGTATGCTCGGTTTAGTAGAGTAATTTTTAGTATGGTTTATTTAATGAAGTGGATTAAGTGAGCTTAGCACTTAAGTTAATTTACGTGTTAATTAAAGCACAACAGGAGTAAGTGGCAAGTTGGTTAAGGAGTTTGAAAGGTGGCTTGAGGTTAGAGGTTCGAGTAGTATGTTTAGCAATTTGAAAGTTTATTTATTTTTTTTTTTTTTGTATTTTAACATTAATGGCCGGTCAACCTATGTTTATGATAGGTTGGATTTTCATCTTTTGGTAAGTTGAATTTTTGCTTAAGGAAAGCTTGAAGATAGGGATAAGAATCTTGAGTTTATGGTATTATGAGGGGACAAAGGCATGAAAGGTGGAGAATGTTTTGGAAAGAAATCCTATGCCTTAATGCATGTATGTGGACGGCATGTAAGGCTAAGGGGAGTGGCCGAAATTTTGGTAGGTAGCTTGGGGGGGATGTTGGCCAAACTTTTGTTTTGTGTATCATTTTGTGTTTGTTTTTCCTCTCCAAGAAGCTCTCATCTTTGGCCAAATGTCTTGTAACACCCCTTACCCGAAACCCTTGCCGGAATCGAGTACATGGCATTACTAGACTTGACTATTAACTCGGGGTGTAAGATTTTAAAGCTGTCCAACTGCGTCATGATGACCAAATCGACCATAAATCGAGTTACAAAACTCAAAATTTAGATACATAAATTTTCCTTGAAACTAAACTCATATAACTTTTCACCATAATTTTTCCAGAATTTTTCATGTGGCCAATTAGTACAGTTTATTCATCAAAGTTACCCTTATTACACTGCTTGACAATTCTGACCTGTCTCTACAAAAATACATTTATATCATTGAAAAATTTCCTATAATGTTCTTGTTTATACCAATGAAAATAGACTCATTAAGGGTTCTACACATATAAACCATGCTTCTTAATGATTTTTTACAATTTTGACAATTTTTCCAAAACAGAACAGTGACTCATGAATTCATTCAGAGCAGGTCTCACTAAAACTTAATTATCTCATAATATATAAATATTTTGCCTACTCTGTTTCTTTTATGTAAAAATAGACACAATAAGGTTTAATTTCATATCTCATTCACCTTCTAATTCAATATACCCTATTTTTGGTGATTTTTCTAACTCACATCACTGCTGCTACTACAAGCTGTTTTGTTGCATTTTATGAAAGACTAGCTTCTAACCGAACCGACCTACATCCCTAATTCAAGGATTCATTTAGATACAAACATTTCCTTAACAAAAGCGATTAAACTTTGATTAAGAATGCATAAACATTGCCATCATAAACCAACATACATATCAAGACACAACAGCGTATTTAACTAAAAATTTAGCCATATTAGCATGGCTATTATATACATGAACCTTAAGATTTCATCAAACAAAGACCAAGTCTTTCCTATACATGCCTTCGTTTAAAGATCAAAATGAAAGAGTACCCAAAATGTAGATTGATAGTGTGAGTGACTTTCCGAATGATCCCAAGAGCTTGTAGCTTGCACCTAAACTATAAAATAGAGAAACATTTCACATGATAAGCTTGCTAGCTTAGTAAGTCCTAATTTCATAAAAATAACATTTGAATTTTAACAATTAAATTACTATAATTCAACTTGTGGACTTGTGCTCATACTTATTTTCAAACTTTAATTTTCATACCCATATTAACAAGTATGAATTAAGAGAAGCGATATCTCTCTACCCACATGCTTATGATCAAAATACTTGTTTATAAACCAACCTTTCAAACCCAAAATGTCATCATATAATCATAGGTACATGCATTTATATACTTAAATGTCAATTACTATAACATGGCATCAATTACACAACCACTCATGTGGCGAATATGCCTAGTCATGTATCCTCATATTAGAAGACCAAGATACAACAATCATATCATTCATTAGTAAAGCCGGAACACATATTATAACCATATATATATGTATATATTCCACACTCGTAACACATGCCATTTGTAATAAATTACTGATTTTCCTTGTCTCATATAAGTAAGAAATTCATTCCTACTTCACATACTCACCTGAGCCGTTAACTCGATAAGTTTGCTTTAATTCGCCTTGAACATAAATTTCGGTTTCTATTTTGTAAAATACATCACCGGCATCAAGCCTGCTAGGCATAAAAGCCCGATAAGTAACAACGGCACAAGGCCTACTAGGCGTAAAAGCTCGATTAGTAACAAGCACAAGGCACCGCTAGGTGTAAAAGCCCGATTTAAATCAAGCACAAGGCACGCTAGGTGTAAAAGCCAGTCGTGTCAATATAGTTAAACATTCTCAACAATTCCAATTACTTACTCAACATAATTCATCAACCAAATATGTCAATATACATTCGGCCATAAGGTAAAAGGGATACTAAAATTTATCAATTTTTATTTCATATTCCTTTCGAATATCTAATCAAACATACTTGATCACTTCACATATAACAAAACAATTTCAAATTCACTACCATAATTCACATTCGCAATTTCCACATTTCTATCCTAAAATGTAAAATTTCAACTTTTAATAGATTCAAATTAGTCCCTTGACATGTATTAACTTAAGGACTTACCTCGGTTGTCGATAGTCCGTGCGAATCGGCTTATTCGAGAACCTTCGTCTTTCCAGGTCTAATTCGTTTTTCTTTGCTCTTGATCTAAAACACATTAAAATTTAGCTCATTTAATTGCATTTCATCTCAATTTAGTCCCAAAACACACAAATGGGCAATTTACAATTTTGCCTCTAATGTTTTCCATTTTACAATTTGGTCCAATTTACACAAACTCAAAATATGCAAAATTTCCTAACACTATAGTTAGGCGAACCTTCCCCATAGCCATGGGTGTCCATGCATTTCATCTATTTGACATTTTAATCCTTCACAATTTTATTCTTTTCAATTTAGCCCTATATACTCTAAATCACCAAAACTCCAATACAAAACTTGTAAATCTCTAACATACATTTAATCTAAGACCATAAATCATCAAAACTATTCAAGCATGTTAATGGCCAAATTCTATATACATAGTATTTTTCAAAAATTTAGACATGGGTCGGGTAATACACGAAGCAACGATCTCAAAAACGTAAAATTATCAAAACCGAAACCAACCATACCTTAATCAAGCTTCTTATCTGGCAAAATCAAGCTTCAACCATGGAGTTTCTAGCTCCTACATTCGGCCAAGGAAGAAGAACAAGGTATGTTCTCTTTCTTCCCACTTATTTTCATTATTTAATGTTATATTAACACATATAATTTACCTTATTTTCTAATATATTAACATAACATATAATAGGCTAAAATAACATATAATTTGAAATTAGAAAGGCCCATTGCCGTTTCCCTAGTTGTACATGGGCTAATTGCCCTTTTAGTACACCCACTTAAAAAGCCACAATCAAATTAGTACCTTACTCTCTAGCATACAACTTTTACGCTTTTCTCGATTAAATCCTTTTTATCAAATTAAGCACCTAAACGATAAAATTTTTCTACGAAAATTTCACACATTTTCATTCACATATAATAGACATGAAATAAATTATTAGAACATTTCTCGGGCTCGGATTCGCGGTCCCGAAACCACCGTTCCGATTTGGGTCAAATTTGGTCTGTTACATGTCTAGGGTGTTTTTAGTGCAAAATTTCTTTTGAAGACAACTTCATTTTGTTGAAAACAAAATACCAATTTCTTTCTCTCATTTGTCTTTTGAACAAAACTACATTTTTTTGCATCTTGTGCATTTTCTTCTTTGGTAAAGTTTGTGGTGACCGAATATCATTTCTTCTCTCTCTTTTCTTCCATTTTCTAAACTTTGGCCGAATCTCCTACACTATTATCTTTCATCTACTACTTTTCTTTTCTTTTCAAAACCGAATCCCTATTTCTCCTTTCTTCTCAATAATTTCTTTATTGGCCGAATATACTCCTTTGGGTGTGCCGAAACTCTCTTCTTCCAGTTAGAAGTATCTTGGCGAATATTGAAGGTGGTAAGGATTTATTTTAAGGGATTATTCTTTTGATTATTCTAAAGCCGAAGGCTATTATTTTTAATGGTTGCCGATTGTAGGGAAGTGAAGCAGATTCACGTACCGGTTGTCGTAGTTAGTACTCGAAGGCGATTAGGTGAGGTTTCGGGTTCATATGATAACCCAGTAGAATTATTTGATTTGGTAGAATAGTCCATGTCCCTAACTCTTGTGTTTGGCGAATATAGGAGCAAGAAATCTTGTGTGCCCAATTGACTCTTTGAGGATTAGGACTATCGTTGGTGAAAGGTGTGTACATACACACCTTATAACTATTTAATATGCTAAGTGTTATATGTATGCTTAATCGGTTTGTGTAGATTCGGATGTAATACTATCATGATATAGACGAGGATTTGGGTAAGTCTTTGTTGCCATGAGCTTTCTTTTGATGCTTTTGGGAAGCATGGTATATTTGGTGTATGTGGCTTATAATATATGGCTCATGATAGATCTGTTGGATATTGATTAATAAATCTATTTGCATGACAATTGTTAATTAAATATTATTGATTCATGTGGGATCAAATGAGTGGAGGGGCGTTGATATTCGTGTCGACGGACACCGTTGTTTTGGTAACACATTGTGACTACTGTCACCAGAGGTTTGGTACCTCGGAGGTTTGGCACCTCATAGCGTCTCGTCCACGTGGCTTAGCACCACCGTGGGTTGGCCCCACTTTGAGATATGGGATTGGCCTTGATGATTTGGTATCACACGATGGGTTGGCCCCATCATTCGATTTGTGTCTTCGGACACCAGAGATTTGGTATCTCCAGTGATTTGGTATCACATATGTGACTTTAAGTCACCAGTGGTTTGGCACCACCAGTGGTTTGGTACCACACGGGGTAGAGAAAGGCGTTTGGATGGCTAGGTTGGGTGCATATTAAACTTTTGCATGTTAATTGGTTATGACTTGTGTATGTGTTGCACTAAACCGGGGAAGGATTACACATTGAGTCTTGGTGACTCACCTTCTCCTTTAAATTTTCAGGTGACTCGTAGATCGCGGATAAGGAGCCGGAAGAACTCGAGGTGGCCATGCAGTGAACATTTGGATTAAATGATTTATGAACTACTTTTATTTTATTGTTGGTTATTTTGCTTAAATTGTAATAAGGCCTACTAGGATTTTATTTTGATTATTTTATCTGTTTTGGATAATTTGTTTAATAACTTAATGACTTGAAAATGGATACACATGTTTTCTCAAATTAATACGCAAAAATGTTTTATTGTGCCATCGGGTACACTTGAATCTGTAACAACCTGACCTAATAAATTATTAAACCAAAACAATATCTTTTATCAAAAATTTAAAACGGCTTAAAGGATTTTTCAAAATGTTTTCTCTGTAGCATACCAAATTCGGTCATAACGTTTGGGCCGGGTTTGGGGTGTTACAAATTGGTATCAGAGCCCAGTTCAAAGCTCGGCTGTGGGGGCCCAAGGCCCAAAAATGTTTTAGTAGGCCTATTTGAAATATTTTGGTTTTGAATAAGCATGGCACCGAGTCTCCGGCACCAATCCGCCCAGGTAAGTACCTCTAACTTTTTGTATGGATTATTATTGTAGAAGGGTAGGTAGGGAGCGTAGTTAGTGTGATAGGTGTTGAACCTTAGGACTAGTCCACCCCAACAAAACTCATAAGACTTTAATGGCCTAATTAAAACCAACCCGTGACCAAGTCGCCGAGTTAGGGTGTGGTAACCTTGGTGCGCATGTCTAGGATTGGATCCGGAAGAGCTTGGTATTTAAGCAGTCCTCATGACTCACCTTCTCTTCGCGGGATTCTTACCTGGTGCGTAGCTTCGGTTCATCCTAACCAAGAGGACTCGGTCATAGGCAAAACCCTAAATAAAACCCGAAAGGGACTAGTCATGTTTTAAGGAAAACTTGGTTTTAAAATCACTAAATTATCTCTTTTAGATAGTAGGACAAATTCATCTTGAAAATTATCAAATATTCTCGGTTTAAAAAAATTACCAAAATACCTCGATTTTCAAAATTCTACCATACCTTTAAATTGAAGAATTTTTCGAAAATACTCCTCGATTTTAAAATTACAAAATGATTTGATTTATTAAAGTTTTCAAATTTCTTGGTTTATTACAAAAATACCTCAGAGGAAAAATGGCGAAAATACCCACGGTTAGAAAGCAGACGAAATGCCCAAGAGTGCATAGGTATGAAAGGTATTAGGGAATGGATGTACTTTTCTATGTAAACTAGATAGAAGACTTAAAACTTGTTTGATCGAAAGAATCTCTATTAAATTCTTTTCATAAAATTTCTTCGCGGATAACCAAGTGAAACATGTACTAATTCATAAAATTTCCTAATCAGATTAAAGTGCGATAGTTAGAATGAGCTTTAGAGGACGTAGCCGTCATGGATGCGGAAGGGGTAGGATGACCGTATCAGAGCCTGTCAGGTCAGGTCAAGGATCTGAGAACGATATACCACCGCCACCATCACCCCCAACTTTTGGAGCCGAAGAGCAGGATCAGACGGGTGATGACGCAGTGTCACAAGCGATGCTGCGGGTTTTGGAAAGGGTAGCTGGAATGGGTGGAGGTGGAGGAGCTCGAAAATCGATACGTGAGAGACTTCGAGCTAATAGAGCTAAATTTTTTCGAGGTGTATCTGGTGTAGCGCCCAATACAGTTGAGTATTGGCTAGAATCGACCGAAAGAATCATGGATGAGATAGATTTGACAAATGAGGAGGAACTGAAAGGGGCGGTGTCGCTTCTCAAGGATGAGTCATATCGATGGTGGCTCACGGTTCGAGATAGTGCTACGGCGGATGATCTTACTTGGGAGTATTTCAAAGCGCTTATCGGAAGAAGTATGTGGGCACTAGCTACATTGATGCAGAGGAAAGCTTTTAC
This sequence comes from Gossypium rotundifolium, assembly GCA_025506655.1. Classification (NCBI taxonomy): domain Eukaryota; kingdom Viridiplantae; phylum Streptophyta; class Magnoliopsida; order Malvales; family Malvaceae; genus Gossypium; species Gossypium rotundifolium. Next base: position 122,334,204 of record CP106728.1, read on the forward strand.
GGGTTGGTACAAGGAAATAAGTCGTGTCGAATATGAAGCGGAATTCTTGAGATCGAGCCGCTATGCTCGAGGAATTGTGTCAACGGAGCATGATCGATGTGTCCGCTTTGAAGGCGGATGAGGATGACTTGAGATCTGGTTGCTCCACAGCAGAGCGTGAGTTCTTGTTTTGGTGGAAAAGGCTAAAGTAGCCGAGAGGGGTCAAAGCGTCCGTGAGGCAGAATTATGATAGAAATAAATAGAAAAGAGGCTTTGGATCGTCTGGATCGGGTAGTAATACTCAGAAGAGGGCTAGACAGGATGGGCCGAATCAGGCGGGAAGGCCCTTGGCTACTAATCGAGACCAACTCGGTCAACCGCCGTGTGGAAGTCACATTGGGGAGGATGTTGGACCGGTGAGAGGGGTTGTTTTGAATGTGGGTCTTTGGATCACCGTGTGAGGGATTGTCCACGAAAGTTGGCAAGGAATCAGCCAGAGGATCAAGGTCGTGCTCAGTTCGGAAAGGAGGGACCAGCACCGCAGAGAGGTCGTGGTAATGGTAGAGGTGGTAATGGCTCTAGTGGAGGTCATGGAGCGATTGGCGAGGCATTGGCAACACGGAGGCTAAGCGACTGGTTTGGTGTATCTTTGAGGCGTCGTGAGGAGGAGATGCACCGGACGTCATAACTGTATGTTTTAATCTTTGGTGTCCCATATCTTGCTTTGATAGATGTGGGTTCGACGCATTCTTACGTTGCTAGTGGCATAGTTAAGACTATGAGTTTAGTTTAAGAGCCGCTTCTAGGAGGATGACCGTACTTAGTCCTTTAGGTTACTCTGTAGAAGTAGATAAGTCAGATAGAGATGTACCCCTAGAACTCCAAGGGGTAGTGTTTGTAGCCGATCTGATGGAACTGCCGTTTGAGGAGTTCGATCTGATTCTTGGGATAGATTGGTTGGTCAAGTACCAAGCAAGTTTGGATTGTGCTGCTAAGCGCATGGTTTTGAAGACAGTTGAAGGTGAAGAAGTGGTCATGATAGGTAATAGGAGAGATTATCTATCCAACGTGGTATCTATGTTGAAAGTCGTGAAGATGGTCGGAAGAAGGGTGAGGCGTTAAGTAGTTCATGTGTGTGCTTTGGAAGCTAAAGAGTTTTACGTGGGGAATGTTCGAACTGTAAAGGAATATCTTGGCGTATTTCTGAAGAACTTCGGGTTTGCCTCCGATCGGAAGTTGAATTGGTATAAACTTGTTACGGAACAGCACTTTGTCTATATGCCGTCTCAATGGCACCAAAGGAATTGGTGGGCCGAAGGCTCAAATTTAGGAGCTCTTGGACCAAGGATTTATCCGACCAACTATATCTCCGTGGGGAGCACCCGTCTTTTTTGTCAAGAAGAAGGACGGTTCAATGCGGATGTGTATCGACTCGCCAATTAAACAAGTTAACGATCAAGAATAGGTATCCGTTGCCTCGGATTGATGACTTGTTTGACCAACTGAAGGGTGCATCGGTATTCTCGGAGATAGTTCTTAGGTCGGGATATCATCAACTCAAGGTGAAGGAGGTTGATGTGCACAAGACGGCATTCCGTACAAGGTATGGGCATTACGAGTTTTTGGTGATGCCATTTGGGTTGACAATGCACGCGACATTCATGCACTTAATGAATAGGGTGTTTCAGAAGTACTTGGATAAATTTATCGTGGTGTTCATAGACGACATATTGGTTTACTCAAAGACGGAGGAGGAACATGACATGCATCTGCGTATAGTTCTACAAGTCTTGAGGAGAAGCGGTTATATGCCAAATTCGATGAAGTCTGAATTTTGGCTTAGAGAGGTGGCTTTCTTAGGTCACATAGTGTCGTGAGAAGGATTAGAGTAGATCCTCGCAAGATCGAAGCGGTGTTGGATGAAATCGCCTAGGTCGGTGGCGAAATTGAAGTTTTACGGGTGCAGCGGTACTATCGAGGTTTGTGGAAGGATTCTCTTTAATCGCGGACAGATTGACTAAGTTATTAAGAAAAGGAATTCCATTTGTGCGGACGGAGAAGCAACAAGAAAGTTTTGACAAGCTAAGGAAGATTACGACGAAGCTCGGTTACAATGCTGACTGAGGCGGAAAGTTATTTACGGTTTCTTGTGATCGTCCCATCTTGGTTTGGGATGTGTATTGATGCAAGAAGGAAGGTAGTGGCCTATCGTCCCATCGCCTAAGACCGTATGAGGTTAACTATCCAACATACGACTTGGAGTTAGCGATGTAGTCTTCGCTTTGAAGATATGGAGGTATTATTTATACGGGGAGAAGTCGATAGTCTACACGGATCACAAGAGTCTTAAGTATTTTTTGACTCAGATGGATTTGAATTTGAGGCAGCGTCGGTGGATTGAACTGTTGAAGGACTACGACTGTTCGATCGAGTATTATCCTGGTAAGGCTAACGTGGTGGCAGACGCGTTGAGCCGTAAGGTTGTATCGGATTTAAGATCGATGTTTGCTCGACTTAGTCTGTTCGACGATGGGAGTCTTTTGGCAGAATTACAAGTCAAGCCAACTTGGTTAGATCAGATTAAGGAGAAGCAGTTAGAGGATGATGGTTTGAATGATCGGAGGTTGCAAGTTCAGAATGGTGGATTAAAGAATTTTAGCCTATCCAGTGATGGAGTTTTGTACTTTAAAGGGAGAGCTTGTATGCCGAAGGATGTGGAGTTGAGACATAGGATTCTTGGGACGCATAGCGACCCATATGTTATGCATCCGGAGGTAACAAGATGTATCGAGATTTGAGAGAGCGATTTTGGTGGCAGTGCAAGCGGAAATGGCGAGTTCGTGGGTAAGTGTTTGACGTGTCAACAAGTCAAAGGTGAACATCAGTTGCCATCTGGGTTACTTCAGCCGGTGAAGATTCCTCAGTGGAAGTGGGAGAGGATCACCATGGACTTTGTCAGTGGATTACCTCTTACGCCTAGTAAGAAGGATTTAGTTTGGGTGATTGTGGATCGTCTGACTAAGTCAGCTCATTTCATTCCGGTAAGGGTGGATTATTCGCCTGGAGGTTAGCTAAGTTGTATGTGGTGAGATAGTGAGATTACATGGGGTACCGATGTCGATCATTCTGATGAGATCCCGATGTACGTCAAGGTTTTGGAGAGCTTTGCATCAAGCCTTGGGAGCAGATTGGACTTGACCGACTTTTCATCCGTAAACTGACGGGCAATCGGAAGAGTGATTCAGATCTTAGAAGATATCTTTGAGAGGTTGTGTTCGGATTTTAGTGGTAGCCGGAAGAATATCTACAGTTGGCGGAATTCGCTTATAACAATAGTTATCAGCGAGCATTGAGATGGCTCCATATGAAGCAATCGTATGGACGAAATCTGAGAACTCCTACTTGTTGGACGGAGTTGGGTGAACGACAAGTTTTGGGTCCGGAGTTGGTATCTGGCCGAAGAAAAGTTAAGGTGATTGAGCTCGTCTCAAGGAGGCATCGATGGCGAAGTCGTATCTTGATCTTAAGCGTAAAGCGATGGAGTATCACGATGGGAGATAAAGTCTTTTGAAGGTGTCACCTTGGAAAAAGGTTTTGAGATTTGGGCAAAAGGAAGCTAAGCCCAAGGTTCATCGGCCGTATGTAATAGTGAGGCGAGTAGGACCAGTAGCTTATCGACTCAAGCTGCCGTGAGTTGAATCGATTCATAACGTCTTTCATGTGTCGATGCTTAGGCAATATCGGTCGGATCCATCACACGTTGTGCCTGTGGTAGAGATTGAGGTAAACTTCGGATTTATCTTTCGAGGAGGAACCAATCCAAATCTTAGATCGAGATATCAAGGTTTTATGTGGGAAGTCGATTACCTTTGGTGAAAGTACTATGGCGAAACCATGGTCTTGAGGAAGCTACGTGGGAATCCGAGAGTGTGATCTTGACAAATACCCCCACCTTTTCTGATCAGGTAATTTCGAGGTCGAAATTATTTTAAGGGGATAGAACTGTAACATCCTAATATTGGGGTTATTTGTGATTGAATTATTTTCTTGTGTATGAATTGTTGTGATATTATTAGTAGAGTTATAAGACTAAATTAGGGGTCTTGAGTATGCTCGGTTTAGTAGAGTAATTTTAGTATGGTTTATTTAATAAAGTGGATTAAGTGAGCTTAGCACTTAAGTTAATTTAAGTGTTAATTAAAGCACAAGAGGAGTAAGTGGCAAGTTGGTTAAGGAGTTTGAAAGGTGGCTTGAGGTTAGAGGTTCGAGTAGTATGTTTAGCAATTTGAAAGTTTTTTTTTTGTATTTTAACATTAATGGCGGTCAACCTATGTTTATGATAGGTTGGATTTTCATCTTTGGTAAGTTGAATTTTGCTTAAGGAAAGCTTGAAGATAGGGATAAGAATCTTGAGTTTATGGTATTATGAGGGGACAAAGGCATGAAAGGTGGAGAATGTTTTGGAAAGAAATCCTATGCCTTAATGCATGTATGTGGACGGCATGTAAGGCTAAGGGGTGTGGCCGAAATTTTGGTAGGTAGCTTGGGGGGGATGTTGGCCAAACTTTTGTTTTGTGTATCATTTTGTGTTTTTTTTCCTCTCCAAAAAGCTCTCATCTTTGGCCAAATGTCTAGGGTGTTTTTAGTGCAAAATTTCTTTTGAAGACAACTTCATTTTGTTGAAAACAAAATACCACTTTCTTTCTCTCATTTGTCTTTTGAACCAAACTACATTTTTTGCATCTTGTGCATTTTCTTCTTTGGTAAAGTTTGTGGTGACCGAATATCATTTCTTCTATCTCTCTTTTCTTCCATTTTCTAAACTTTGGTGAATCTCCTACACCATTATCTTTCATCTACTACTTTTCTTTTCTTTTCAAAAGCCGAATCCCTATTTCTCCTTTCTTCTCAATAATTTCTTTATTGGCGAATATACTCCTTTGGGTGTCGAAACTCTCTTCTTCTAGTTAGAAGTATCTTGGCCGAATATTGAAGGTGGTAAGGATTTATTTTAAGGGATTATTCTTTTGATTATTCTAAAGTCGAAGGCTATTATTTTTAATGGTTGCCGATTGTAGGGAAGTGAAGCAGATTCGCGTACCGGTTGCCGTAGTTAGTACTCGAAGGCGATTAGGTGAGGTTTCGGGTTCATATGATAGCCCCGTAGAATTATTTGGTTTGGCCGAATAGTCCATGTCCCTAACTCTTGTGTTTGGCCGAATATAGGAGCAAGAAATCTTGTGTGGCCAATTGACTCTTTGAGGATTAGGACTATCGTTGGTGAAAGGTGTATACATACACACCTTAAAACTATTTAATATGCTAAGTGTTATATGTATGCTTAATCGGTTTGTGTAGATTCGGATGTAATACTATCATGATATAGACAAGGATTTGGGTAAGTCTTTGTTGCTATGAGCTTTCTTTTGATGCTTTTGGGAAGCATGGTATATTTGGTGTATGTGGCTTATAATATATGGCTTATGATAGATCATGTGGATATTGATTAATAAATCTATTGGCATGACAATTGTTAATTAAATATTATTGATTCATGTGGGATCAAATGAGTAGAGGCGATGATATTCGTGTCGACGGACACGGTGTTTTGGTAACACATTGTGACTATGGTCACCAGAGGTTTGGTACCTCAAAGGTTTGGCACCTCATAGCGTCTCGTCCACGTGGCTTAGCACCATCGTGGGTTGGCTCCACTTTGAGATACGGGATTAACGCCGGTGATTTGGTATCACGATGGGTTGGCCCCATCATTCGATTTGTGTCTTGGACACGAGATTTAGTATCTCCGGTGATTTGGTATCACATATGTGACTTTAAGTCACCGGTGGTTTGGCACCACCAAGTGGTTTGGTACCACACGGGGTAGAAAAGGCGTTTGGATGGCTAGGTTGGGTGCATATTAAACTTTTGCATGCTAATTGGTTATGACTTGTGTATGTGTTGCACTAAACCGGGAAGGATTACACATTGAGTCTTGGTGACTCACCTTCTCCTTTAAATTTTCGGTGACTCGTAGATTGGGGATAAGGAGGAAGAACTCGAGGTGGCCATGCGGTGAACATTTGGATTAAATGATTTATGAACTACTTTTATTTTATTGTTGGTTATTTTGCTTAAATTGTAATAAGGTCTACTAGGATTTTATTTTGATTATTTTATCTGTTTTGGATAATTTGTTTAATAACTTAATGACTTGAAAATGGATACACATGTTTTCTCAAATTAATACGCAAAAATGTTTTATTGTGCCATCGGGTACACTTGAATCTGTAACAACCTGACCTAATAAATTATTAAACCAAAACAATATCTTTTATCAAAAATTTAAAACGGCTTAAAGGGATTTTTTAAAAATGTTTTCTCTGTAGCATACCAAATTCGGTCATAACGTTTGGGCCGGGTTTGGGGTGTTACATAACGATCCATAAAAAATTACACACTAAAAAATTAGAACCTTGCTTATCCATGAACAACTGGGATTTGGCATTATATACAATAAGTTACAAGAGATGACTTTACCGGAGAAATAAAAATTATACAAATTTCACGAAGAGAGATGCAGAGAATGCACATCAAGATTGATATTCCATTTACATTTCCCCAACTAGGAAAAAATCCTCAACTACATAGAGTAAAAGCAGGTCATAAAGAGGGGATAAACTCTAGTAAACATGCTAAAGTACCAATACCATGCTTGACATATAGTTAATAACACAATGATTAAGGACCAAAAAAATTTGAGGAGCACCGGATAGCCCTTGGAATAACGTAGGTTAGGAAACTTCCGATTAGTGCGCTCTAATAAGACAAAGTCTAGCACTATCTGAATATGACTCAAAGTTTGCTTCCGCAACTAAATAACAGACGTGTGTTGCCATTATCTAGATTAGAACTCTCGAGTAAGAGGCATTTTATAAACATTAAGGATAAAAAAATATGTAAGTGTGCTATCCAAAAGTGAGAAAATGAGGCTAGAATGGACAATAATGTACCTCACTCCTTTCCTTCCACAGGCAATCTCCAAGATGGATAATTACAAGCTCATCATCTTTGGTTCTATTTGCAGTTATTACGGCCAAATTCTCTTCCCAATCATCAAGCATTAAATTAGTCCTTACCTGCTCATAAAAAAGAGAAGCAAGGAATTCAAATGCTTACAGAGTTCTGACAAAAGTAGTCCTATTAATTTGACTTCAAACATATGGACGTCACATGAGAAAAAACATGTGGTAAAATGAAATTTTAGATGAAACAAAAGTAACAATGTAGAACTACAATGACCCAAAGTAGCCATCAAGAACCAATGGTAAAAAAGAGAGATTGCAGCTTCAGTCAAACCTTTCTCAACATGAAAATAAGAATAAGTCACGAAAAATTTAATGAACAAAAAAAAAACACATTCACCAAGTTGCGGCGTGAGAACAAGTGCGAGTCCCCACAACTGACCCTCTTGTGCAAGTCAGAGAGCCTCTTTCTTTCTACCAAAAACCAGAAGATTCTTCACCTCAATTGCGGTTGCCTATAACATATATTAAAAATAATTGAGAAAATAAGACAAAATAGTCTATAATGATAAAAATAGTAAAGTATAGTTGATGGCATACTTGAACATGTCCTTTAGAAGACAATAGTTGTAAGTAGTGGCTAAGAGCACCATAAGATGCGAAAAGTTTAGCAACTGCTGATTCTGGAGTATCAGTCTCCTATAAATGGCTACATGCCAATAAGAATGAAATACAATATAACACACAAAAGAAAGTAGAGAAGAACAAAAACAGTCTCACTTCATTGTATATGAAAAAACCTCCAATGAATAGTTATTTCTTGAGTTGTAAGCGAGAAAGCCTAATTCCATTAGATTGAATGAAAAGAAAAAGGACAAGCATCTTTACAAGATACAATTAAAGTGAAAATAAAAACTTTTAAGGAAAGTGAAACCTTATTGTTAATAAAAAAAAGAAGGTTAAAATTACAATAGATGTATTTACCTTCAATAGAGTGTCAGAGTTGAAAGGAGATCGAAGTTTCCATAATGCTGACAATCTATTTTAAGCAATGAGAGAAGCATTCTCATATCTTCATCGGCTACTACACTTTCTCTCAATTTGATGACAAACAACATAATTCATTAAAATAAAAATGTTAGAAATCAAAGAATGATCATCGCAAGACCCAGCGAAGAATTCATGGTAGATTTGCCTAAGAAAGAGAGGAAACGAAACATAATATGCTGTGAAGAGAAGATATGCGACTGACTTTTACCTAGAAGAGAAGATGAAGAATGGAAGAAGGAAAAGGAATGAAGAACGAAAGAAGAAGGAGCCTTACGGATGAAGAAGGAGCCGGAAAAGGTCCTTGACCAAATTGATTTGCAACCCAAGGGGAAGGGGAAGGGGAAGGGGAAGGGGAAGGGGAAGGGAAATGGGAGAAGAAGGCGACATTTTCTGGAAGATGTCTTACCGAATTCAAAAGGTAAGACATTTTCCTAAAAAAAGACTTTCATTTTCCCGTGTTTTGTAAAATATTTTCCCCTGGAAAATCATTTACAGCCTACCAAACACCAGAAAAGCTTGAAAAGCTTTTACGGAAAAGCTTTTACAAGTTACCAAACGGAGCCTTATTAAAGTGATGTTTGGTATGGGTTGGTTTAAGTCCCTAGAGAAATCGGTTAGCTTTAAAGAGGGATTAAAATGCTTATATTTCAATTTGTGAAAAGTTAAAATGTTGGGAGCAAAGTGGTAATTTTTCATAAATATGAATTATGGACTAATTGAATACTAGAGGTATTAAATGGATTGAAATTGTCTATTTATATCAAGATAGACAACATACAGATCTAGATCGAGGAAAACCTAAAGCGTCAAATTAGTTCGGTTTCGTTTTTACGCCTTAGTCGTTGAGGTAAGTTCGTATGAACAATTGTTATATCCATGTTATTTAAATGTATGTTATTATGTTAATTATAATGTCAATTGATTGATGTGTAATTAAATCAATACTATGACGACTATTGAGTCTTGGTTGAACCTTAGGAATTCGTAGGATACAAATGACATATCATGAGGGATTTCATGTTTCGGGTGTTGGTCTTGAATGTCTTACCGATGGCTGAGATATTGCATTTGTTGCGAGTACTCCACTACTCGTGTGAGCAGCATCTTGTAGCTTACATTTTGATCAACAACTCGTGTAAGCAGGCCCATTTCACAGTTCGTGTGAGCAATGATGTAAAGCAATGGTTACAGTTATATGTTTAAGCATACTTCATGTGAGCTTTCCTGTGTATCTGATGATATTCTAGATGGTTCAATGGTATGAAAAGGAAAGGAAATGGTATATGTTCAAATGGAATGTATCATGTACTTATGAAAAGGAAATGGTGACCTAAATGAGATGAACAAATGTGTAAGTTACTTATTATGGGTGAATTCATTTGAACTATGTATAAATGCACTAGCTTGTGTATTTGGTGATGCTGTATAGGCATTGTTTCAAGCTTATGGTATTAGTTGGTGTTATAATTATGCTATTTACATTATGCAAATGAAATGGTAAGTTGTGTTTATGTTATACGAACTTACTAAGCATTATGTGTTTACGTAGTTTCTTTAATGTTTTATAGATTATAGGAAGCTCGATCAGTTTGGAAGCTCGTTAGAGATCTATCACACTATCTAGCATAAATATCGGTAGTTTTTGAATGTTTTGGCCAAGGTTATAATGGCATGTATAAGTTGCATTGTAATGTCATTGTGATGAATGTATAAATTGTGAATGTTATCTTGGTTTGGTACCTTTGATGTTTTGATGGTTTATGTCATTGAGCTATCTCATGTTGCATGTTTTGAATAGCTCAAATGGCATGTTTTGTGATGGAGTAGTAATGGTAAAGGTGAGGCATGTTTTGTAAACTTTTGAAATTAGTAATTGATGAATGTTAAGTGGTAAAATTTGCATGTTTAGGTAAGTTTAGACGATTGCCTTTGAGGTTCCTTTGAATGGAATATTGGTTAGTTAAATTAGGACCTTAGAATGGCATATATATATGTATGTTTAGGTATGGTTTGATGCTTTGTAGGTGTGCACATATGGTTCAAATGTTTATGCATGAATTGGTGTTGGGAATGGGTTGTTTTGGGTGAATTTTAGGTCCACACAGTCTGAGACACTAGTGTGTGACTTAGTCGTGTGTGACACACAACCTAGTGACATGGCCATGTGTCCCTTGAAGGTTCCTTTACATGCAAGTCAGTGAGTTACACGGGCTAGCACGTAACCTAGCACATGAGCGTCCGGGGTTATTTCGATAGTTACACTGGCTGGCACACGGGCGTGTGACACGACCTTGTGACCCGACTAAGAGACTTACACAAGTGAGGACACGATCGTGTGTCCCTAGTTCTAAGGTTACATAGCCTGAGACATGGGCATGTGTCTCAGCCGTGTGAGGCACACAGCCGTGTGACCCTTATTTTCAAATTTTTGTAACTTTTTCCTGGGCTTTTCAAATATTTCAAATTGGTCCCGAATTGTTTCTAAGGTGTTTTTAGGTCATTGAGGGCTCAATTTAGGGACACTATGTACGTGAATGATTGGTTTATAATATGTTTATGATAGTATATGAAATGTATGTTTAAATGTTTTGATTGTATAATAATGCTTTGTAACCCTAATCCAGTGACAGATACGGGTTAAAAGTTTTACATTTAGTGCTATCAGAGCTACGATTTAGTCGGTTCTCAGACTGAACGTAGCATGTCTAAGTCTAGAAATACATGCCATTATATAAATTGCGATAGTGTGATAACTCCTGACTCATATTGAATTATGTTTTCATAAAGATAAGATGTCATCCAATCAAACTGATTCTGATGAAGTTGAAAGTAAGCGCTAGCCTCCATTCACGGAGTAGTGTCTAGTGGAAGTAGACCTTTATCTGAGGGCCAAGGAGGAGAGGCTAACGAAGCCTTCTTCCAGATAATATCCGAGTGGTTTTTAGAGTTCATGCGAACGAACCCAATAGCACAATGACCTCCACCCCCACCTATACCCTAACCGATCCCCTTAGTTTCTCAGGGTTTGGAACCAGTACGAGTGAGTAAGCCTCCAATTGATAAAATTTGAAAATATGGGGCTGAAGAATTTTGAGGTACAGTTGAAGGCGATCCAGAGAGAGTGAGTTTTGGTTAGAAAACACAATTAGGGTTTTTGATTAATTATCTTGTACACCGATAGAATGCTTGAAATGTGTTGTTTCTCTGTTAAAAGATTCAGCTTATCAGTGTGGAACACATTGATCGTGGTGGTACCCAGGGAGCATGTAAATTGGGAATTCTTCTAGAGAAAGCTCATAAAACAATGTGAGTCGGAGGTTCCTAGATAAGAAACGCAAAGAGTTTCTTGAGTACGAGAGGGAATTTGTGTGACTCAGTAAGTATGCTCGGGAATGTATATCGACAGAAGTTAGTATGTGCACTTGATCTGAAGATGGTCTAAATGAGGATATTAAGTTGCCAGTCGATTCTTGAGTTGAAATAATTTGTAGTTTTGGTAGACAAAGAGCACAAGGCTGAAGAACTCAGTAAAGCAAAAAGAAAAGGGGATTCTGAGACTCGTGATTCAAGAAAAAGGCCTATGGGAAAATCATTCTCGTCTCCATCGAAGAAGTCAAAAGAATTTCACAATCGTTCATCAGCTTCAGTGGGTTATTATGGAATAGATAGAGGAAAATAATATTCGAGCTCAAAACCTTAGGCTACATCCGTAGCGATTATGGGTAGTGTAAAAAACAATAAGCCTAAATGTCAGCAATGTAATAGATGACACTTGGTGAATGTAGACATAAAGACAGGTCGCGTTTTAAATGTGGTTCCTATGATCGTTTGTGACACCCCTAACCCGTATCTGTCGTCAGAACAGGGTTACAGAGCATTACCGAAGTTTACAATTCAAACATTCATATGATATTGCTTTCTACTTCTATTGGGTCGTAGCTCTGACTTGCAAATATGATTTATTCGTGAAAGATATTTATTGATCGAAGATGAAAGTTCTGTTGACCGAAGCATCAGTTCTGGTTCAGCCTAAATCGGGTAAGAAAGTTGTGATTTACAGTGATATATCATTGAGTGGGTAAACTGTGTTTTAATGCAGTAAGACAAAGTAATGGTCTATACTTTAAAACAATTAAAAATTTTATAAAAAAGAATTACCTGATATATGATTTAGAAGTAGCCGTTAATGTTTCAGCCTTAAAAACTGGTGATAATATTAGTTAGTGAAAAATATCTGAACCTCTCTATTGAAGGAGTTTTCGAGGACGAAAATTCTTAAAGGGGGGAGAGTTGTAATAGCCAAAATTCCAGCGATATCGAAAATAGTGGTTCGAGACCACTAAATCTAAAAAATGAACTTGTAGATTAAATTATTTAATATTTACGAGCCAAATGTAACTTTTAAAATATTTTTGAAATAGTAAATTGTGTTTTATAAATATTTATTTGGTTAAAAAATTGAGGAAAAAAAGGTATCAAGACATCGGTGTTATAAACCAAGTCATAAATATTTTTATAAATATTTATGGAATGTCAATAAGGTAGTATTAAAATCTCGTTAGAAAATATTGACGTTTGGGTGGTTAATTAAATAAAAGAGACTAAATTGAAAAAGGTGTAAAAGTTGCTAGAAGGATTAAATAGCTTAATTGTTAAATGAGGAAGGACCTAAAGTGCAAATAAGCCCAAAGGAGATATTTTGGGCGGCAATAGCTGAGAAAAATCAAGAAATGGGTGAAATAAGGGAAAAATTGGAAAATTGCCAAAATTAGCTAAATAAAAATGGGACCAAATTGGAATATCTAGAATTCTCTTCATTTTCTTCATTTTCATCAGCTGAAAAATAGCCATAGAAGAGAGTTCAAGCTGGTCTTCATACTCTAGCTTCATGTAAGTTTAGTTCTTGCTTTCTCCTTGAAATTTCTATGTTTTTGGACTTTTACAAATGGGTCCAACTTACTATGCCATTAGTTTTTGATTCTATGGCTAATTTTTAAAGTTTCTATGGATGAGTGTTGGAAACATATGATGAATAAACATAGAATTGAAGTTTTAATTTTGATATATGATGATTTTGTCAAGTAAAATTGATAGGACCTAATTGTGTAAGAGTTTGGAATTATGGTCTAATGCTACATTTCTGATTTTTAAGGATTATGAAGTAGTATAAAATGATAGAATAAAGTATTAATTGAGAAAAATTAGCCCAATTTAGGGGTTAATTGGATAAGGACTGAATTGTATGAACTGTGAAATTTGGGGCAAAATGGAAATCAACACTTTGCACTAAAACAGTTTTGGACAGCAGCAGTAGTCTATCTTTTAAAAATCACCAAAAATTGTATAAAACGAATTAGAGGATGAATAAAATATAGAATTAAATATTATTGAGTATAGTTTCTTATAGAAGAAATGGTGTAAGCAATGGAATTGTAAGTCATGAGATATAATAGATTTTGTGAGACAATGTCAGAATGAATTCGGGTTCCCCTATTTTGACTTTGTAAAATCATAAAAAATTGGAAAAAATAATTAGGGGCTTAAATTTATATTTTTATAATCCTGAATTAGTCTATTTTCAATAGAAACAAACGGAAACATTATCCAAATCCCTTATGAGAAGATAATCAATTTTTAGTGAAGATGGGTCGGAACTGTTAGACAGTAGAATAGACTTGAAAGAATAAACTGTACTTATTGGCTAAACCAAAAATTCTAAAAATTTTATGGTAAGAAGATATGTGAGCTTAGTTTCAGGGAAAATTAGCAGATCTTAATTTGGAGTTCAGTAACTCAAGATAAAAATAATTTAGTGACTATGACATGGATGAACAACTTGAATATTCACATAAATAAATAGTGAAAAAATTATAGATAATGTTACTTACAAATATGTTATTTATACTAAGGATGTGGAATGGAGAGGAGGAGGAGGAAAATATATTAAAGACTTATGCATATATTGATCACATGCCCGATTATAATTGATAAACGTTGAAGTAGAAATGATATAATGTTTTATTTCAAATATTTATTATGAAACAAAGATTATCGTTATGGTATAAAAATCAATTGTAAGTTCATGTAACTTGAATTATATTCTTAAATGCTTGAAATGTATGTTATTGATGTGAACATAACTTGAATATTCATTGTATGAAGATTGATGAAACATTGATATATTTGATGAAAATGGAAAATAAATCCCGGTTGAATGAAAGGAAAATTCGATAAATCTCGAAAAGGAATTGACGGTAAAAGGATCTAGCAGGACGGTGATCCTATCTCAATATAGCCCTCCAGAAGAATATGTGTGAAAAGATCTAGCAGGACGGGTGATCCTGATATAAGCCCTCCCAAGAATATGTGGAAAATAGATTTAGCCCGGATGGGTAATCCGAATTAGGTCTAAATTTAGCTTTGGTGTAATTGGATCCATGCTCATTAGAGTAATTGTCATTGCGAGATTTAGCTTGGGTGGTAATCTGACAATACTCTATGAGTTTATATTACAAGGATTTAGCTTTGACTGTAATTAGTTGTAAGGACGAGGTCGCGGAGTGTGCTCTCTTCTGAGGATTTGGCTTGACCGTAATCCCACCGTAAGGATGAGGTTCAGAGTGTACTCTCTAAAATGGAAATGTGCACACATGAATATGAATTGACGAACTCGGATTTGTACACTAAAGTGTACACCTAAAATCCATCTAAATTCCAAGAAATTCAACGGGATAAATATGGAAAAATATCAAGGGAATGGAAATCATGGTATATATTATGTGATATAAGGAAATACAAGTTGATGAGATATGAAAGTAGAACTTGGTTGACAAATTAGTTCATTTGTGATTATATATTTGTACATCCTTGAGTGTATTATCTGTATGAATTAGTATTTCAAATGAGTTAATGAGAAGAGTTCTAATATGAAATAGTCTTAATTCTAAATGAAATATTATGAAAACATATTTGAAATACATTAGTATGTCTTGTATATGTTATTTGAGTTCATAATGTGCAAAGTAATGTATGTGGAAATATGAGATGATGATACCTGTACATGGAATTTATTGGTGGACACGTACATCCAAATTTATATGATAGATTGTAGTGAACATTGAAATTAGGCTTAATAAGTGATTTGTCAATTTAAATTGTGATTGGTAGGAAGAGTTAGTGAATTACATGTTTATGACTTGTTACACGTATTTGTCGAAATACAAGGAAATGATGGTAATTGATACATGGAAATATGAGACTATGATATATATAAAAATATGACATATGTTTGATAAATGTGTTCATTCATAATTATGGAATGGTTCACCTCAAGTGCACTATATGTGTAAATAAACTTTTATAATCAACTTCGGTATTTGAGCGATAAATGGTTTAAATTGTCTGTGAGTATTCCGTATTCCATATTAAAAACAAGTCAAATCATGCATAGCCCTAAATATGCATTAGAAATAATTCTGGATTAAATTAAAAACTCAAATAATTTTTCAAAAAATATTGAAAATTTTCAACATTGCAGGGATCACACGGCCATGAGGCCAGGCCGTGTGAGTCACGCCTGCGTCTTAGGCTGTGTGGGCATTTAAAATAGGGACACACGACCATGTCCCAGCCCGTGTCCGTGTCCGTGCCCGTGTAACTCACTGACTTGGGTCACACGGCCAAGCCACAAGCCCATGTGCTAGGCCGTGTGCCCTTCGAAATAACCTCACACGCCCGTGTGCCAGGCCATGTGCTAGGCCGTGTAACAGCCTGACTTTCAATGCTTTGAAAGCTACAGGGGACACATGACCGTGTCACCTGGCTGTGTTTCACACACGGCTGAGACACATGCCCATGTCTTTGCCCGTGTGGACAAAAATAAGCCATTTTATAAGCCATTTTTCTCACCCAATTTGTCATGTACCTACAACCAACATTTCACATATAAACAAGCCATAGTAAGGAATCCAAACCAAGCATAAACAAGTCATTTAAATATGATATAACTTCATACAACCAATATGCCCTTAGGCACCTTGAATGACTATATGCAAACATGTATAATCATGTACTCATTTTGGTCAAAATGATCAACTAACTTCCAACTAGATTTGCATCAATTCATCCCATTTAATTTACTTACTGAAACTTCTCAATTGATACCAAATCACCATATAAGTCATGTATACTATAGTACCAAATCACCACAAATTCATTATATCACAAAACACATTTAACTATAATTTTACCTTTCATTATTCAATCACAAAACAAGCCACACATCAACCATGTTAGTGCTACTTATATACATACCAAAATATGTCAAAACACAAGCCAAATCAAATGGCCTTATTCACAACATAACATATAGGCCAACATTAGCTAAAATACCTATACATCCTATTATAACCAAAATTAAACAAATAAATGTATCGAAAGAGTTGATGGATAGTGTGATATAGCTCTGACAAGCTTCCAACTAGAACGAGCTTCTGATTCATTATAAAACACGAAAAATAATACAGAGTAAGCATTTAAGCTTAGTAAGTTCATATAACATAGAATTTAACTTACCATTTAGTCATATAATAGGAAAGTAAACAAGCATATCCCAATACAATTTAGCCAAATGCCTAAGCACATATACACCAACCATGTTAGCCATGTAACTACATAGCCAATACACATAGACGAACATAACCATTGATAAAGTTCCATATACATGTATCATCCGATTCAAGTTTCCATATACCATGTAACAACATTTCCATATAATTCATGTGTATACATGTAATAGTCCGTAACGAACCTTTACCATTTCATATAAGAAATAATGCCCGTTGAACTATTTAGAATACTGTTGGATACCCGGGATAGCTTACACATAGTGTGATAGCTCATATAACTATAATCCATCAATTCATGTACATGTATGCTCAGATGAGCTGTGAGTCGGTATGCTCACTCGAGATGTAGATCGGTATGCTCTTACGAGCTATAAATCAGTATGCTCATAAGAGCTATGCTCGAAACGTAGCTACACGATGCTGCTCACACGAGTTGGGGAGTATCCGCAACACATGCAGGACCTCAGCAATCGGTAGGATGTTTAGGGCCAGTACCCAAATCATTTAAACCCTAATGGCATGTCATTTGTATCCTATGGATTCCTAAGGTTCAAATGGAGCTCGGTAATTATCATACGTCGTTGGATATACAATCAGTAATTATGTATGACCATTCATAACATATATATTTCAATTTAAAACATATAAACACGAGCTAATTACATAAACTTATCTCGACGAGTATACGTAGATGCAGAGGCGATTAATCTGAGATTTTCCCTTTGCCATCTTACTTCATACGAGGTCTTTCTTGATCTAATCAATCAAATAAGGTGGCCAAATAAAGCTTCAACAATGGCTTCTTTCTCTTCTAATTTCGGTTGAAGATGGTGATTAAAGATGAAGACATTATTTTTATTTTATTTAATTTAACCATTATTTACTTATTTACTAAAATACCCTTTAAAACATTTAATATTTCAATAATACCAAGCCATTAAAATCCACTATCCACTCTTGTAACAATCCGGTTTAGACCCTAGTTGAAATAGTGGTTTTGGGACCACAAATCTGAGTCTAAAAAATATTTTAATATTATTTTTCGTGCCTACGATATGTGATTAAGCATGTGTGAAATTTCTGTGAATTAATTTGTCCATTTGTATGCTTAATTAGAGAAAAGGACTAAAATGCATTAAATGCAAAATTAGCATAATTTATGTTAAGGTACCTATTTGATATGGCTTTAATAACAAAGAGTCCTTATATTCTAATTAAGCCATTGTAACATGGCATGGACGGTAATGGGTATGTATTTTATATATTTTATAAAGTTTCATTAAGGGTAAAATGGGAATTGATTAATTAACATGAAAATTAATAAAACAAAAAACATGAAATTAGGCCATTATTCATCTTATTTGGCCGAATATAGCAAGGAAAGAAAAGAAAGAAAACCAAGCTTCATTCAGCTAGGTTTAATCTTAATTCAAGGTATGTTTTGCTTTGGTTTTTGATAATTTCTACATTTTTGTAATCGTTGCTTCATGTTATTCAAAACCCATGCTTTATTTTTGTGAATTGATGAAGATTTTGAAAGTTCCATTGATGAATTCATAAGCTTTGTGATGTTTGGTGATGAAATATGAAAGATATGTGTTAGATTAACATGTTTTGTCTTTGGATTTTTGGTGATTTTGAGTAAATTGGACTTAATTGAGAAACATATTTTGAAGGACTAAATTGTGAAATAAATGAAATGTATGGATTGGAATGATCATAGTGAACATTCGGCTAAGCATGTGTGATATGAAATTTGGTGTATTTTGTGATTTTATGAAATAGGGACTAAAATGTTAAATATAAAAATATGAGGGCTAATTTGTAAATTTCCCTAAATATGTGTTTTTGGATTGAATTGAATGAATTAGTGAATAAATGAGTTAAATTTGAATATGTATAGATCAAGAACCGAAGGAAACGAACTTAGATCGTGGGAAATCGAAAGTAATTGAATAGCTGAGTTTGTTTTCGTTTATCCGAATTCGAGGTAAGTCTATATACAAATAAATGTATTTACATTGATATATGTATGTTCATATAAAATTTATAATGATGAATGTATATGAGATGATGAGTACATGAAACCTAAGATAGTATCGACATGATGTCAACATCCGAAAAAAGTCTCGTACGAACCTAGGAATAGATAAGATTGTATATGTCATGACATAGGTGTTCGATATGTGATATCGTGTAAGACCACGTCTGGGACGTTGGCATCGATTTGAGATTTAGGTGTAAGACCATGTCTGGGACATTGGCATCGTATTGATTCGTGTAAGACCATGTCTGGGACATTGGCATCGATATCTGGTTACATGTAAGACCACGTCTGGGACGTTGGCATTGTACGACCATTTTTAGTATTCCGAGCTTCTTATTTGATTCTGAATGGTTCAACGGTAAAATCTGAGAAATGAGAGACTATGTAAAATGTTTAAGCGAAACATGTACATTTGAATTGTACACTATGTATGTGTATGGAAGGTAAGTATATCTATGTGAACTTACCTAAGTGAGATATGTGCATAGTTTTGTAGATATGAAATGTGATATATGTATGACTTTGATATGAGTAAAAGAGATGTTTTGAGATAATATGTGTTGGTAGACTAAGGCTAACAAATGAGCCAATGAAAATGTTATGAATTTTACAAATGAGAAACTTAAATGACATTGTTTCAATATGATTATTTGCAATTTATGTTAAGTTTATTTGTATATGGCTTACTAAGCTTTTGAAAGCTTACTTTGTGAGTGTTTGCTTTATTTTATAGATCGTCAAAGCTACAGAAGGCTCGAGAATCATTGAGGAGTGTCATCACACTACTCAAATTACATTTTGGTACCTTATGATCATGTATATATTAAGTATGGCATGTATAGTCTAGTTAAAATAGATTATGTTTATGATATGTAATAGCCATGTGATATGGCTAGATAAATGTTTGTGATATGTATGACTGATCAAGCTATATAATGCTTATTTTGATATGGTTGTTAGCTAATGAAATGGTCAAGGTAACAGGAAGCTTGTTGATGCAAAATTTGGTATATGTTTGATGAGAAATGTCTTATCCTATGATGGTAAATTTGTGAAGGAAACTTGCTTAGAAATGTTTGTCATTTAGTTGAGCTAATTGTTGCATAAGATATTATGCTTGAAATGCTTATGAATTCTTGGAATAGTTGGTTATTTATGGCATGAATTGAATTGGTATGATGCTTGTAGGGATACCCCATAGTGTGGGTGGCATTTTGGCATTGAAAATGGCCTATAATTGCCCACATGGTTGAGCATACGGGCATGTGGCTCGACCGTGTCCCTCGTGGTTTTATTTCAAAACAAGTCAGACTCGACCATGGGCTGGACACACGAGTGTGTGACTGGCCATGTGGTGCAAGTCAGTAGCGACCACGGGTGAGCACACGGGTGTGTCCACGACCGTGTGGACAAGTCAATATGCATGCCCTATTTTGACACGGCTTAGGCACACGGGCGTGTCTAAGGCCCTGGGAGGTACACGGCCTGCGCACACGGGCGTGTGACCTCTGTAACTTAGAAAAAATTTTAAATTTCTGAGAATTTGTATGTGTTCAGTTTAGTCCCGACCCTATTCTAAAGCATGTTAAAGGTCTCAAAGACCTATTTAAGGGACACTTTGATGTAATATGCTACATTAAGTTATGAAATGTCCGTGAAAGTTTTCGATTGTCTGGTAATGCCTCTTAACCCTAAATCGGTGATGGTTACAGGTTAGGGATGCTACAAATATAGTGGTCTAATTACCATATAAGGACTTATACTTCAAAGTTCAATAGCTATTTAATACCTTTAGCCATTAGAACTAAACTTTTGCACTTTATGCGATTTAGTCCTTTTTATCAAATTGAGCATGTAAATGGTAAAATTTCTTGACAAAATTTTTATGCGGTACTACTACCATGCTGTCGATAATAAAATAAGTTTTTAAACTTTGGATTTGTGATCCCAAAACCACTATTTCGATTTCACTAAAAATTGGTAGTTACAATCTCCCCTTAAAGGGATTTTCATCCTTGAAAATCTTACCAGAAAAGAGGTTCAGATATTACTTTCTCATAGCTTCCTCGAGTTCCTAGGTGGCTTCTTTTATTCCTTGTCATTTCCAAAGAACATATACTAAAGCTATGTTCTTGTTTCTCAGTTCTTTCACCTCTCGAGCTAGAATTCTGATCGGTTCTTCACTATATGACATATCAGGTTGAATCTCGATATCAGTCGTGGAGATAACATGTGAATGGTCAGATTGGTACCATCGTAACATAGTCACATGAAAGACATTTTGAATCTTTTCTAATTCTGACGGCAAGGCTAATCGATATGCCATAGGTCCAATTCTTTCAGTAATCTCATAAGGCCCGATAAATTGCGGACTTAGCTTTTCTTTGCGACCGAACACAAGAACTTTCTTCCAAAGCTATACTTTCAAAAACACTTTATCACTGGCTTGAAATTCTGTCTTTATGTTAAAGATCCACATATGATTTTTGACAATCTAAAGCTGCTTTCAAACTATCTCGGATCACATTTACTTTTTCTTCAGTCTCACGAATCAAATCAACCTCGTGTACCTTTCTCTCACTGAGCTTGATCTAGTATTACGGAGTTGAACATTTATGACCATACAAAGCTTCATACTGTGCCATCTTAATGCTCGACTGAAAACTGTTATTATATACTAATTCAATGAACAATAAATATTTCTCCCAATTTCCTTTAAACTCTAATACACAGCAACGAAGCATATCTTCAAGAATTTGAATTACTCGCTCGGACTGACCATCGGTCTGAGGATGAAATGCAGTGCTAAAATGTAACCGTGTACCAAGAGCTTCCTATAACTTTCTCCAAAATCGTGATGTAGACCACGTTTCTCTATCCGAAATAATGAAGACTGGCACTCCGTGTAATCTGACAATTTCAGAAACATATAACTCAGCTAATCTGTCAAGGAGAAATTTGTATGTATCGAAATAAAATGTGCAGATTTCATCAAACGATCAACGATAACCCAATTACATCTTTCTTTCTTGGAAATAGGGGTAAACCCAATACGAAATCCATAGTAATTCGATCCCATTTCCACTCTGGTATCATCACTGATTGTAATAATCCAGATGGTACCTAATGTTCAGCTTTAACTTGCTGACATACTAAGCATCTAGATATAAAGTCAAAAATCTCGCGTTTCATTCCCGGCCACCAGTACATCTGTTTCAAATCACTGTACATATTATTACTTCCCAGATGAACAGACAGGCTACCATTATGAGCTTCATGTATGATTCTCTAAATGAGCTCTGAATTTTTTGGTACGCAAATTCTACCTCTGAACAATAAAAAACCATCTGGTCTTATCTAAAATTCTGAATCAGAAGTCGACTCACTTTGAGCCCATTTAGCTAACAAGTCATCATCACACTTCTAAGCTTCATAGATCTGCTGTAAAAACATCAGTCTAGCTTTCAACTCAGCTAAGATCAAACCATCGTTAGAGAATGTCAGTCGTGTGTTCATCTCTCGCAAAGCAAATAAAGACTTTCTACTCAAAGTGTCAGCAACTACATTCACTTTTCCTGGATGATAATCAATGATCAACTCATAATCTTTTAACAGTTCGAGCCATCTATGCTGCCTCAGGTTGAAATATTTTTGCGACATTATATACTTTAAACTCTTATGATCGGTAAATATATGAAATTTTTCACCGAAAAAATGGTGTTGCCAAATTTTCAACGCAAACACAATAGCTGGAAACTGTAGGTCATGTGTTAGATAATTTCTTTCATGCGGCTTTAACTGTCTGGAAGCATAAGCTATCACTTTGCGTTCCTACATCAAAACACAACCTAAACCATTTAAAGATGCATCACTGAAAATTACAAATTCTTTACCCAATTTAGGCTAAACAAAAACTGGTGTCTCGGTCAATAGTGCTTTCAGCTGATTAAAACTTTGCTTACATTTCTCGAAGTATTCAAATTTCACATCCTTCTATAAGAGTCACGTCATCAGTGTAGCTATCATCGAGAACCCTTTGACGAATCTTTGGTAATAACCAACTATTCCTAGAATACTTCTAACCTCGGATACGTTCCTCGGTCATTTTCAATCAATAACTGCTGAGATTTTACTCGGATCCATTCTGATGCCTTCAGTCGATACTATAAGTGTAATACCCCTAACCTGAGTCTGTCGCCAAAACGGGGTTATGAAGCATTATCAGAGTTTACAACACAAATAGATAGAAATTTCAAACATTTCAAATCATATAATATACATGGCAAAAACCAATCGAAATCAAACATATTACCTCTATATGAGCCCTCGAGGCCAAAAATACACATTAGAAACAAGTCGGGACTTGATCGGGTACTCAAAGAATTTTTTGGAAAACATTAAAAATTTTCAAAGTTGCAGGGGACACACGGCTGTGTGGCCAGACAGTGTGACTCACACGGTCAGGAGACACGCCTATGTCTCAAGCCATGTGGACATTCGAAATAGGGACACACGGCCGTGTCCCAGCTTGTGTGGGTATACTGACTTGGTGTAACACCCCCAAACCCGGCCCAGACGTTATGATCGAATCTAGTGAAGTCACATTAAGGACAATTCCAAAACGACTTGCTTAGTAAAAAGAAACTCAAAATCCATGCGATTTGTTAAGTTGCGATAAAAGTCCATGTTTTAAGTAAAAGCCCATAAGTTAAAGTTATCTCGAAAATCATGTTTAAACTTAAAAAATTTATTTAAGTTTAATAAATAAACAATTGAAACAATAATAATAAAAACCCATAAGTAAAGTTAATTTGGAGATACCAGGCCTTATTATAACCCAATGAAAATAAAGTGATTAAAATAATATCGTCATACGAAATAAAGAAACAAAACGTCTAAACAACTTGCAATGTGGCCATCTCCGAGTTCCCTTCCACGTCGAGCCGTCTACTAAGCATCACCTAAAACATTAATTAAAAGGGTGTGAGTTTCGAAACTCAGTGTGTACGACCCTTGACAATAAATTCAATATACAATTATCGCATTGGGCCTAAGCCCTATCAGAATCGGTGGTCTTGGGCCTTAGCCTACAATGACCTCATATCATATCATATCATATCACATGAAAACAAGGTTATGCAAAACCCTCCCCAAAAGTCCATCCACTACACACCATTTTCCCTTCCAACCCTACACTACTGTGGGGATATAAATATCAACCTACCCATCCTTACACTCCAAAGGTAGCACCAACAGCGGCACTACTCAACGTTGTAGCAAAGCTACTAAGTATATAATGGGCTTAAAGACGCCAGTGGATCCACAGTCGTCAAGCGATTATGCGATCCTCAAATTCTTCCTCCGTACCATAATTCCCACCCATATGCATCCTAAACAGAATATCATATGAATGCAGCATGCATATGAGTAACATCCATAAAACTCATACTCATCACATAGGGGTATTTTAGTCATTTTACAACCAAGGGTATTTTCGTAATTCTACCCTACATGGGTATTATCTTAATTCTACCCTATAGGGGTATTATCGTAAATCTACCCTATAGGGGTATTATCGTAATTCTACCCTATAAGGGTATTATCGTAATTCCTTTAATCTCAGGTTTTAGGTATGAACTTTGGCCGATCAATAAGTCCTCACGGTTAAAGTGAACAGACACTACGCACCAGGTAGGATTCTAGAGAAGAGGAGGTGGGTCACTAGGACCGCTTAAGTACCAAGCTTCCCCTAGATCCAATCCTAGACATGCATATGTCCATTTCTACACCCTAACCTATCGACTTGTCCACGGACATGTTTGATTATTAATAGAGTTTTATGTTATTCAAGAATTTGTCAAACTAGGCCTATAGTCCATTAAACCTTAACATATATTTCTAAAAATCCCATACAGTCTACTAAGTCCGATTATGTCTACATGGCCCATTAATCCCAATTATGTTTATAAATCCATTAGGCCCGATTACAATCACATCATACAACCGTTCATGCCAATTCATTATTCATGCTCACATAACAACCATTGCCGTTTTGGGCCCTCAAGTTCGGCAGGCCCATTTAGCCACTTTCGGCTTTTCAGCTTTTCGACATTGTCGATATCGTGTGTGTTTAGTGCTTGTACACACCTAGTAACAATGCATACTGTAAACCCATTAATCACGAACCTACAATAGACATCACTAACGATTAACCATGGCTTAACACATACTTCATCAAAAATTGAAACTTCACCGTAACCTTACCGTGTGCCACATGTTCTAGTAGCCCTTCCTTAGCTACTATTTGTGAATGTCCCCTAGATCTGCACCTAAACATATATCGTCAAAAACAAGTGACTCATATTACACATAAGTCACCCCAATAAGCCATACTTCATTCGGCCATTTACTAAACCACAACCGAGAAGAGTGCAGTTACCTCTTGCTAACAATCCTTACCTACCACGCTTGCGATCTTTGAACCCTACACTTGTTAAAACAAGGTTAACGATAGGAAAAGTTAGATAGCCCTTTAGCTTTTAGCAAAATATACAAAAGAGGTTAACCGAATACTTACAAATCCCCTTTTGATCCTGCGGCCTAGATAGCTACTAAACTAGATCCAACTTTTAACACTTGATTGAGAGTAGGTAACAATCGATTTGTGATGGAGGAATTACCAAAAATATTCGGCACTAATAGGAATTTTCGACAAGAAAAAGATGGTGGTAATTCAAAAATGAGAGAATTCAGCAATGGGAGAGAAGAGAAAAGTATTGAAAATCGAAAGATCCCTTCAAAATAATTCGACACAAAGGGATTCAGCTTAAGGAGATTTTGGCAATGAGAGAATTTGGCTATGGGAGGAACCGATTGAGGGGAAGAAAAGAAAGAAAAAGAATAATGGCAACTCAAAGAACCCTTCAAAGGATTCGGCACTATCTTTTTATAGCCACAAGTCGAAAATGCCTTCCCCCAGAGTCCCATTCGGCACCACCTCATCCACACTCTTCATCTCCTAACTTTTCTCCCTGATAACTCCTTAATATCATCCTAAATTCCCTCCACATCCATCACACCAGATCACTTCAAGCTCTCCACTGCAAGAGTTCAAAACCAACACAACTCTGGCCGTCCACTTATGCAAAATAAACACTCCACAAAATACCACTCTTAAGCCTCGAACCTTGGACCTCCTCAGCTGACAATCACGCCACCTTATAGCTCCCCAAGTTACGCAACTTGCCACTGGACCACAGGCCCACTTGTGTCTTATTTTCCCCTTAATCTGCTTAACCTAAGACTAGGGTTCCAATAAGGCAAAAATTACTTTTTCCTATGGTCTTCCCTATCTCTAAGACTTCAAATAATCCTGATAACACCTTAAAATTAATATTCTAAGTGCTACTCATACATACCAACTTCAGTGCACAGAAATTCAGAGTTTCAGGATTTTTAGGGCGTTACAATTCTACCCCTTTTAAAAAAATTTTGGCCTCAAAATTTACCTGATTGAAACAAGTGAGGATATTGTTGTCGCATTGCCTCCTCAGGTTCCCAAGTAGCCTCCTCGGGATTATGGTTATGCCATAGCACTTTGACCAAAGGAATAGACTTTCTTTTTATCACCTTAACATCATGATCAATTATTTGAACTGGCTCATATTTAAAAGTTAGGTCTGGTCTAACCTCAATCTCCTCGACTGACACGATGTGAGAAGGGTCTGAGCTATAATGCCTTAGCATTGATACATGGAATACATCGTGTATTTGGCTCAATTCAAAAGGTAATTCCAGCTGATAGGCCACTGGCCCAATCCGCTTCAATACCCGGTATGGCTCGATGAATCTAGGGCTTAACTTGTCCTTCCGACCAAACCTTAACACCTTCTTCCAAGGGAAACCTTGAGAAAAACCCAGTCCCTCACCGCATACTCAATCTCTCTCCGTTTGAGGTCAGTATACGACTTTTACCTATCCGCCGCCTCCTTCAACCGATGCTGAATCAACTTTACCTTATCTTCGGTGTCTGTTACCAACTCTGGACCCAAAACTCGCCTCTCACCCAACTCAGTCCAACAAGTCGGAGTACGACATCTTCGTCCATATAGTGCTTCATATGGCGCCATTCCAATAGTTGCCTGATAACTATTGATATATGAAAATTCAGCTAGAGGTAAGTAATCCTCCCAACTACCTTGAAACTCAATTACACACCCTCTCAGCATATCCTCTAAAACTTGAATTATCCTTTCCGACTGACCATCAGTCTGAGGGTGAAATGCTGTACTAAAATCCAACCTCATACCCAGTGCTTCATATAGCTTCTTTCATAAAGGTGAGACGTAAAATGAGGGTTTCTATCACATATAATAGAGACTGGAACCCCATGCAACCTCACAATCTCTTCCACATACAACCTTGCCAACTTTTGCAATGAGTAGTCAGTGCGGACCAGTATAAAATGGGCAGACTTAGTTAGCCGATCCACAATGACCAACACAAAGTCCTTCTTAGCCAGTGACAAGAGTAGCCCACTAACGAAATCCATAGTAACCCTTTTCACTTCCATAGTGGAATCTTAACCGGCTGAAGTAACCCTGATGGCAATTGACACATAGCCTAATCCATTCAATGACGCATCACTGAAAATCACAAATTCCTTACCCGGTTTAGGTTGGACCAAAACTGGTGCTTCAGTCAACAGAGGTTTCAATTGGTCAAAACTTTGCTGACATTTATCAGACCATTCAAATTTCACATCTTTCTGTAATAGCCGTGTCATAAGCGTGGCTATCATCAAAAATGTTTTACAAATCTTCGATAATAACCAACTAATTCTAGAAAACTTCTGAATTTAGATACATTTCTTGGAGGTCTTTAGTTAACAATAACTGAAATTTTATTCGGATCAACTTAATACCTTTAGCTGATACTATGTGTCCTAAAAAACCAACTTCCTAAAGCTAAAACTCACATTTGCTAAATTTAACAAACAATTGTTTATCTTGCAAAGTTTGCAGAACAATTCTCAGATGTTCGGCATGTTTAGTATCATTCCAAGAATATATCAGAATATCATCAATAAATACCACAAAAAATCTATCCAAATACGGTTTGAAAATTCTATTCATCAAATCCATAAACATTGTAGGTGCGTTAGTTAAACCAAATGGCATCACAAGAAATTCATAATGTCTATACCAAGTTCTAAATGCTATTTTCGGTATATTCAAATCTTTCACTTGTAACTAATAACAGCCCGAACGAAGATCATTCTTCGAAAACACTGTGGCACCTTTCAACTGATCAAACAAATTGTCAATGCGAGGTAGGCGATATTTATTCTTGATTGTAACTTTCTTAAGCTGGCGATAACTAATACATAATCTTACCGATCCATCCTTTTTCTTAACAAAAAAAACTGGTGCACCCAAGATGAAAAACTAGGTCAAGCAAAGCGCCTATGAGTTAGTTTTTGCAACTGTGCTTTCAACTCCTTTAACTCTGTAGGAGCCATTCTATATGGTGCTATCGATATCGGTGTTGTTCCCGGTATAAGATCTATAGCAAGTTCAACTTCTCTAGCCAACGGTAATCCAGGTAACTCCTAAACCACTGGCATTGATTTAAGCTTTGACTTAGACACCTTAGTATCCAATACAAAAGCAAGATAAGCATCATAACCTTTTCTCACATATTTTCGTGCTGGCATAGCTGATATCACAATAGGCAACCTATTCAATTTATCTAATTCAATATGAATCATCTCACAATTCTGACATTTTAATTAAATATGCTTTTGTTTACAGTTTACCACAGCATCATGCAAAGTTAGCCAATCCATGCCCAAAATCACATCAAATTCATCAAATAGTAAAAGCATCAAATCAGCTAAAAAATAGTAACCCTGTAACATTAAGGGATAGTTCTTGCAAATTTTATCAACCAACACATACTGGCCAAGAGGGTTTGATACTTTAACCATGAATTCAGTGGACTCAATAGGTAAATTTTTACTAGACACTAATTTCATGCAAATATATGAATGATCAAACCAGGATCAATTAAAGCAATTACATTAGTATCAATAAGAGAGAAAGTACCAGTAATAACATCTGGTGTAGAAGCATCTTCTTGTGCATGAATAGTATAAGTCCTAGTTAGTGCTCGTGCTTCGGATCTTACAGTGGAGTCTTTTGTCACACCATGACTATCAGTCATATTTCCAGGATTACGAGGTGGTTTACCTCTCGTAGCTGTGTTGCTTGGCCTCAAAGTTTGAATATTATCTTTTTCAGGTTTCTTTGGGTAATCTCTAAGATAGTGGTCAAGAGAACCACATATAAAATAAGCTCCACTCTTCATTCGAAATTCACCAAAATGTAGCTTGTTATAGTGCTTGCACTTAGGTTTGGTGTTTCTAACACTGCCTACACTCGCTACAGATGTAGCTTGTGATCTAGGACTGGAGCATCGAGAACTTCTGTCTCTAAAAGTAGTAGAACGGTCATGATATTTCTTTTATTTCTTTGATGCTGACTGGTATGACTTTCCTGTCAATCTCTTACTTGAAGCTCTGATTTCCATCTCAGCTTATCTTTTCTTTTTGCTCAACTCTTCAGCTTTACAAGCCTGATCAACCAATTCAACAAATTCTTTCAACTTAAGAATCCCGACTAATAATTTTATATCATCATTTAAGTTGTCTTTGAACCCCTTACACATTGCAGTCTCAGTCGAAATACATTCTCTAGCATATTTGCTCAATCGAACAAATTCCCATTTATATTAAAACATTATCATACGACCCTGTTTAAGCACCAATAATTCTTTACATTTCTGGTTGAGAAACCTCTAACTGGTGTATTTTTTAGGAACTCGTTTGAAAAAACTCCTAAGTGACCCGATCTCTTCGCACAACAAAAATCAATGTATTCCACCAATGATAAGCTGAATCTTTTAATAAAGATACTGCACATTTAAGACATTTAGCCGGTGAACAAGATAATTCATCAAGAACTCTAATAGTATTTTCTAACCGGAACTTAGCTCTCTCGGGATCATCCTCAACTGTAGCTTGGAATTCTTCAACACCGTATGTAACACCCAAACCTAGCCTAGACGTTACGATCGGATCTAGCATGTCACATGAAAGGGTTGTTTAAAACTATGCGCTCGTTAAAAACTTCGTATTCTTTTTGAAACTCTGCGCATTGTTGTTTGTGAAATTCAGATTTGCTTTTATGGTTTTCTTGTAAAAGCGTTGTTATTGCTATTAGTGAAAACTTTGCTTATAGCAGAAATCAGATCCAGTAATTTACAGAAACATGATATTTTGAAAACAGTTCTTAACTTTTTAAGAAAACCCAGTGTTTAATCATTTATAGTTTGAATATAACAGAAATGAAAGTTAAAAAGTAAAATAAAATCCAAAGGCCTTATTACAAAATACTTAACCTAATTAAAATAATCTTAAAATGAAGTAAAGACCGGATTCACTAAAATTCGTGAATCAAGCTCCGATGTATGGCCACCACAGAGTCTTTCGAAGCTCCAAATCCTAAATGCTGGGGATCACCTGTAAGGTTAAAGCAAAGGGTGAGTTATGAGAACTCAGTGTGTAATCCCCCAATTGTTCATTAACTGGGCCCGAGACCATATGAAAGCAAGCCCATCGACGCCCATACAGTATAGATCGGTAAAGCCCATATGTATAGATGGCCGACGCCCTATTCGGTAACCATAGCCCTATAAACATGATCATGCAAACAAAATATGCAGCCCAGCCTAATAATCCACCCACTACACACCACCCGTACCAGCTCAACACACCTGTGGGGATTTCTAAATCGACCCATCCATCCGTTACACACCTCGATGGCAGACAAGCTGCTCATCACAGAATTTGTGGCGAAGCCACCAGAATAACAAAATATACGAGGCATAACCACTATACAGATTGTGCCAGAGCCACCAGAATATGTGGCAAAGCCATTAGAATATGTGGTAGAGCCTCCAGATCACACTTTCTCCGATCATCAATAACCCAATCCTATGCAGAATGTCATGTATGCAAGCATATATCAAAAATGATGTATGAATTAAATTATTGTCATAACCAGATAAACAGAATACACACAATCATGCGAATCAACCCATAAGGGTATAACAATAATTTTACCCACCGAAGGTAATTTGGTAATTTACCCTCTAGGGGTATTTCAGTAATTTACCCATCAAGGGTATTTCGGTAATTTCACAAACCAGGGGTATGTTGATAATTTTGCAAACTAGGGGTATTTTGGTAATTTCATAAACCAAGGGTGTTTTAGTAATTTCACAAACTAGGGGTATTTCGATAATTTTACAAACCAGGGGTATTTCGGTAATTTCACAAACTAGGGGTTTTTTGGTAATTTCACAAACCAGTGGTATTTCAGTAATTTTACAAACTAGGGGTATTTCGATAATATCACAAACTAAGGGTATTTTAGTAATTTTGCAAACGAGGGGTATTTTAGTAATTTCACAAACTAGAGGTATTTCGGTAATTTCGCAAACCAGGGGTATTTCGGTAATTTCACAAACCAGGGGTATTTCGATAATTTTGCAAATCAGGGCTATTTCAGTAATTTTACAAACTAGGGGTATTTCGATAATTTTGCAAACTAGGGGTATTTCGATAATTTCGTAAACCAAGATATTCTAAATAGAGATAACGATACGAATGGGCCTAGGAACCATTCTCGGCCCAAATGAACCCACACGTTTGTATGGCTCATTTAGCCCAAATCTAGCCACAGATATGAGATTCACATAGGCCAGTTCACTATCTACTACACAATCATACAATTTATTCATGGGTCCACGAGCCCATTGGGCCCACTTGGCCCTCATCGACCCATCGTGGCCCAAATAACGTTAACCACACGAATACTAATGAAGGCCTCGACTATTGCGTCGAAACTCCCACACGTGCG
This sequence comes from Gossypium rotundifolium, assembly GCA_025506655.1. Lineage (NCBI taxonomy): Eukaryota > Viridiplantae > Streptophyta > Magnoliopsida > Malvales > Malvaceae > Gossypium > Gossypium rotundifolium. The sequence goes on from CP106728.1 coordinate 122,365,915, forward strand.
CCTACCATCGCCGTGTGACCGACATTTACATGAACACGATAGGAGTTTGAAGCTAATCCGCACTCTGAATGCTCCTATGGCCAAACGCCCACCAAGGTATGCTTCCTCTCCTCGTAGACACTCTAAATATAGCCAGCTTCTCACCTTCCCTCTTTCTAGCTTTCCGATGTGGGATCCCTTCTTCAGTAGAGTTTAAATCCAACACAAACTCTGGCCGTCCAATCCGCAAAATAAATACTCCGTTACTTGTCATGAGATTCGAACCCAAGCTCTCCCATCATCCAATTCACACCACTTGCCACTAAGCCACAAGCTCCTCCTGTGTCTAAAATCATGCGTCCCTAAATATAAATCTATGGGCCAAAGTCCAAGTTCACTTAAAAATATATCAAAAAGAAATGCTAGCGCCAATGCTTGAACCTTGGACCCTTTGTTTCCTTGTGGCGTCACCTCCTTGTCTCCCATGTGGTGTCACTTTGCCACTACACCATAAGCTCTTTTTGTGCCATTTTTCTCCACTTTTTATTCTTAAAGCCTACCTACTAACTCCCATGGTTTTATTCACCTAAAACCAAAATTTTCCTAAAGCCCAAGTTTGATCTCGGGACTTCATAGAAGCCCCCTAACCTTCAAAAATAACTAACCTAATAGGTCTAACTTGCAGTAATGCCGTTCTCTCGTTCTCAAAAAAATTTTAAATGCTCCCATGGCCAAGGCCCAATGGGCCTTATTCTACTAGGCCCAAATTTGGGTCATTACAAATCTACCCCCTTAAAGAAATTTCGTCCTCGAAATTTCCAACTAACGGAATCATTGCACATCCTAACCTAGTACACTACGCTCTCTCTGCGCACTCTGATCTTAATAACACAAGCACGCACTACACTATTTATCCATTAGAGCGGATGGACATCACACGCAAATAATTTCCACAATATACACGAAATAAATACAAACTCTAAGTTTAAGAATCACATCCACAAAACATACACTGAATAACTATAGTTAATACAACATACAACAAAGCATAGTATCAGGAACTTACGGATTTAGTGCCATAGACTAGGTGTGCGATACTACCAATAACACTATCACTTTTCTAAACCAAAGGTTAAAAAATTTAAAAAAAAATATTTCCATTCCACAATCGAGTTTTGCAACTGGGCTCTGATACCATAAAATGTAACACCCCAAACCTGACCTAGACATTACGACTGGATCCAGCATGTCACATGAAAGGGTTGTTTAAAAACTACGCGCTCGTTAAAAACTTCATATTCTTTTTGAAACTCCTCGTTTTGTTGTTTGTGAAATTCAGATTTGCTTTTATGATTTTCTTGTAAAAGCTTTGTTATTGCTATTAGCGAAAACTTTGTTTATAGCAGAAATCAAATCCAGTAATTTACAAAAATGTGATATTTTGAAAACAGTTCTTAACTTTTTAAGAAAACCCAGTGTTTAATCATTTATAGTTAGAATATAACAGAAATGAAAGTTAAAATGTAAAACAAAATCCAAAGGCCTTATTACAAAATACTGAACCCAATTAAAATAATCTTAAAATGAAGTAAAGACCGGATTTACTAAAATTGTGAATAAAGCTCAGATGTATAGCCACCACAGAGTCACTAGATCACACTTTCTCCGATCATCAATAACCCAATCCTATGCAGAATGTCATGTATGCAAGCATATATAAAAAATGATGTATGAAATAAATTACTGTCATAACCAGATAAACCGAATACATACAATCATGCAAATCAACCCATAAGGGTATAACAATAATGTTACCACTGAGGGTAATTTACCATCTAGGGGTATTTTAGTAATTTACCCACCAAGGGTATTTCAGTAATTTACCTACCAAGGGTATTTTGGTAATTTCACAAACCAGGGGTATTTCGATGATTTCACAAACTAGGGGTATTTCGATAATTTTGCAAACTTTTAGTAATTTCGCAAACCAGGGGTATTTCGATAATTTTGCAAACTAGGGGTATTTTGGTAATTTCACAAACCAAGGGTTTTTTTTGGTAATTTTGCAAACTAGGGGCATTTCGATAATTTTTTAAACCAAGGGCATTTCAATAATTTTACAAACCAAGGGTATTTCGGTAATTTCACAAACTAGGGGTATTTTGGTACTTTCGCAAACTAGGGGTATTTTGGTAATTTCACAAACCAGGGGTATTTCAATAACTTCACAAACCATGGGTATTCGATAATTTCGCAAACCGTGGCTATTTCAGTAATTTCACAAACCAGGGGTATTTCGATAATTTTACAAAACAAGATATTCTAAACAGAGATAACGATGCGAATGGGCCTAGGGCCCATTCTCTTAAATGGGCCATTACGCTTGTGTGGCCCATTTAGCCCAAATCGAGCCACGATATTTGATTCACATAGGCCGGTTCGCTATTTACTACACAATCATACAATTTATTCATGGGCCCACTTGGCCCAAACAATGTCAACCCATAAGAATACTAATGGTGGCCTCGACTATTGCGTCGAAGCTCCCACACGTACGCCCGCACGCTCATATGGCTACCATTGCCGTGTGACTGGCTTTTCGGCATTTGCCGCTCTAGAGCTAGAGTAGTGCAAGATACACACCTGATAGAAGTCTGAAGCTAATCCACGCTCCGAACGCTCCTATGGCCAAACGCCCACCAAGGTATGCTTCTTCTCCTTGTAGATAGCTTTATATATAACCCTGCTTCAGTAGAGTTTAAATCCAACACAAACTCTGGCCGTCCAATCCGCAAAATAAATACTCCCTTGCTTGTCATGAGATTCGAACCCAAGCTCTCCCATCATTCAATTCACGCCACTTGCCACTAAGCCACAAGCTCCTCTTGTGTCTAAAATCATGCGCAACTAAATATAAATCTATGGGCCAAAGTCCAAGTTCGCTTAAAAATATATCAAAAAGAAATGCTAGTGCCAAGGCTTGAACCTTGGACCCCTTGCTTCCTTGTGGCGTCACCTCCTTGTCTCCCATGTGGCGTCACTTTGCCACTACACCACAAGCTCTTTTTGTGTCATTTTTCTCCACATTTTATTATTAAAGCCTACCTACTAACTCCCAGGGTTTTATTCACCTAAAACCAAAATTTTCGTAAAGCCCAAGTTTGATCTCGGGACTTCATAGAAGCCCCCTAACCTTTAAAAATCACTTACCTAATAGGTTTAACTTGCAGTATTACCGTTCTCTCGTTCTCAAAAAAAAATTTAAACGCTCCCATGGCCAAGGCCTAATGATTCCTATTTTACTAGGCCCAAATTTGGGTCATTACATCGTACTTATAGATTTTATCAATAGGTGGCTTACTAGCTCTAATAAGTTTTGTACTTTGAGGAATATCAAGAACCGATTAAGGAATAGGAGGGTTGGAAGTTGTTGAGCAACTGGGTTCGTCTGTACGAACTCAGTAAACCATTCATTTATCATCTGGAAGAAGGCTTCTTTAGCCTCTCCTCCTCGGCCCTCAGATACGTGCCTCGTGCCACTCAAAGCTACTCCTTGAATTGAGGCTTGAGCGTTACTTTCTGCTTCATCGAAATTAGCTAAGTTAGATGACATTGCTATAAAAAAACATGTTTTAAAACGGTTAAGAGATATCACACTATCACAGGTTATATAATGGCATGTATAGCTAGACTCATATATGCTACGTTAGTCCAAGAATTGACTAAGCCGTAGCTCTGATACCTATAAATGTAATACCTCTAACCTGAGTCCGTCGCTGAAATAGGGTTACGGAGCATTGCCAGGGTTTACAGAACAAATGGACAAAAAATTCAAACATTTCAAATTATATAATATATATGGAAGAAACAAATCGAAATCAAACATATTGTACCTTATATGAGACCTCGAGGCCCAAAATACACATTAGAAACAAGTCGGGACTTGATCGAGTACTCAAAGAATTTTTCGAAAAACATTGAAAATTTTCAAAGTTGCAGGGGACACACGGCCGTGTGGCCAGACCGTGTGACTCACATGGTCAGGAGACACGCCCGTGTCTCAGGCCGTATGGATATTTGAAATAGGGACACACGGCTGTGTCCCAGCCAGTGTAGGTATACTAACTTGGGACACATGGCCAAGCTACACGCCCGTGTGTTAGGCCGTGTGAGTATTCTGACTTAGGTCACACCTCTAAACCACATGCCCGTGTGCTAGGCTGTATGAGAAATTTGAGTATACTGACTTATGCAAAATAAAAGATACAGGAGACACATGGTCGTGTCACCTGGCCGTGTGTCACACACGGCTATGACACATGCCCGTATCTCTACCCATGTGGACAAAAATAAGCCATTTTCCAAGCCACATTTCTCACCCAATTTGACATCAACCTAACTCAACATTTTTACACATCAACAGGCCATAACAAGGCATTCAAAAAAAAAAGCTGAAATCAAGTCTTAAACATGTATTATCACAACATACAACCAATATGCCCATAGGTAATTCAAATGACAATTTGAAAACATGTCAATCAAATTCCAAAATTTACCTAGATAACCAAATACATATATGCATAATTTTACTAAATATACCAAATTAACCAATTCTTAATATACTTATAATTTTCCATCATTCAACCATTCCAAACACACTCCAAACATGATAAGGCTACTTATATACATACCAAAATATACCAAACACAAGCCATTCAAATGGCTAGCTTCAAAAAAACAATTATATACCAATATTGATCAAAATAACCTATACATGCCATTATAATCATAATTAATTTACTAAAAATACCAAAAGAGTCGATGGATAGTGTGATTAAGCTTCAATCAGCTTCCAACCCAAACCAGCTTCTGAATTACTATAAAACATGGAAAAATAACATGGAAAAATAACATAGAATTTAACTTACCATTTAATCACATATAAGGTAAGCATACGAGACATATTCAAACCAATTTTGTAACAACCCGATTTAGGGGCTAGTCAGAATAGTGGTTCAAAACCACTAATCTGAGGTTATAGAAAATTACTTTTATGATATTTTATGAGCTAGAGCATGATTATATGTGTACATGAAAATTTTGGTGCCTTAATTTTAGCGATTTCTTGCTTAATCGCGAAAAAGAACTAAATCACATAAAGTGCAAAAGTTCTATTTTATAAGCTAAAGGCACCTAATAGCCATAGAAGATTAATTTGAGGTCTTAAAGGGAAATTAGCCCATTTCTAAATGGTTGGCCGGCCATAGGGGATAATAGGAGACAAACTGGTCAAGTTGATGTGTTAGGTGGATTAAATTGATGATATAGAATAAAATAAAGAAAAGATTGATATCATCTTTTCTCCATAATTTTTTACCATTGAAAATACCAGCTTAGAGAGGGTTTTGAAAGATCAAAATTTTAGCAAACTCTTCTCCATTCAAGTAAGTGATTTTAATGGTTTTTCTTAGAGATAGTTGTACTTTTAGAACCCCTAAAGCTTAAGCTGTCTAAAAAGGGGACTAATCTGCAATATGGTGAAAATTTTAGAGTTTTACCATGAGAGCTTTCATTGTTATTTGCTTCATTTTTATGGAAGAAAATGAGTCTTAGTTGTTAGATGAACAACATATGTGAAAGGTGTTGCCATGAAAACACCTAAATGAACCTTTTGTAAAGGTTGTGAAATTGGTAGTCAATGTGTGAAATGTTGGGTTTTGATGATAGCCATAAGAGAAATAAATGTTCATCTAAGCTCATTAAAGGTAGAAATTTGATTAGAATTGATTTTCGAGCCTAGGGGTAAAATTGTCATTTGCCAAAGTGTAAGGGCAAAATAGTATTTTTGCCAAAGCATAGTTATTAAAATGCTTTTATTAATGTGATTATTGAAACGAGCTAATTTGCTATTACAGAGCAAGAAGAACCAAGAATAAACCTTGATCAGAGCAAGAATAAAGTCTCAGACTAGATTGATAATCTAGTTTGTTTTGAAATCGAGGTAAGTTTGTATTGTGATAAATTCAACAATTATGCCAGCATGTTTGGGAATGTTTAATATTATGAGGATACACAATATTTTATTAAATTGAGTAATTGATGTTGAATGTGTAAGTTGAGACATTGAAGTCCTAGTTGGACTATAATGAATGTGAAAACACTATCATTGAGACATGAGATGGATGAGGTCCCGTATAAGACCATGTCGGGGACATGGCCTCGGCACCGAATTGAAATCTCGTATAAAACCATATCCGGGATATGGCATCGATGATTGATGTGAGAATTCCATATAAGACCATATTCGAGATATGGCATCGGCGCTCAGAGGTGACCCCATGTAAGACCACATCTGGGATGTGGCATTGGCTTCGCGCTTATAATAATAACGATAAGTATGCGCCATTGAGTATCCCTAGTGATTAATGAGATAAGTAGACAAGCTTGGGAATAGAAATAAGATTAGTACTAAAGTCATGTGTTGAGTGAATACAGGTACACGTGAGAAATTCACGAGGAATGTTACGATATGTGGCATGGTATGTTCTAGATAAGAACGAATACGAGTAAGTTATGGCAAAGTGTTTATGACCTTTCGTGGTTATATAATGCCATGGATTGATGTTATTATGAGCCTATTGTTGCTATTTATTTTCATGCAAACTTAGTAAGCTTTATGCTTACTTCTCTCATTTCCCTTTTCCTTGTAGTATTGCCAAGATAACTCGAGGATCGTGCGACGCAGGAGTTCAAAAATCACACTATCAACATCACTTTGGTATAGCAATTTAGACTTATTTTGAGTATGTATAGGACTTGGGTATTTTGTTAGGTTGTAATTGTTAGCCAAAGTGTTGGCTATGTATGTTATCAAAGTCATTTTGTAAATGGTCATTGGAAATGGGCCAACTCTTGATAAGTTTATATATATTCAGTGATGAGGAAATTATGAACCTTATGCTTGTGTGAATGCTTTGGATTGAGTTCTTAGAGGTACCATATAGTCAGCTTATGTATTGAATTATTTTGGTATGAGTGTGATTGTTTGTAAGCTGGCAAATGGCTTAGTAGATAGCCATATAATTGTCCACACGAGCAAACACACGGGCGTGTGTCTAGGCCGTGTGTGACACATGGTTAGCCCCATGGGCGTGGTGCTCGATCGTGTGTCCCATTGCATGCTAGGGTTGTAAGTCAGTATGCTCAGTAGTTAACACACGGGCAGAGACACAGCCGTGTGTCTCAGCCTTGTGGGGGGCACGGCCAGGAACATGGGCATGTGCTCAGGCCGTGTGAAGTCTGCACTTAAAATGTGGAAGTTAATTCGACACACAGTCTGAGGACACAAGCGTGTGCCTTGGCCGTGTGGCCTTAGCGAGATGATGATGTCATAAATAGAACGCTAAGGTTTTTGCACACGAGTTAAGACACGGGCATGTGAGGCTATGTGAGGGACACGGGTGTGTGTCTGGCCATGTGCATTAAGTCAGTGTCGACCATGGGTGAGTAGCACGGGTATGTCTCAGGGGCACACGGACGTGTCCCTTGAGCAACACGGGCGTGTGGCCCCTGTTTAGGAAAAATTTTTCTAAGTGCATAAAAGTTTCCGATTAATTCCTAAAACCTCTCGTAAGTATGTTTAAGGTCTCGTAGGCCTAGGATGAGAATGTTATGGGTTTAAATGGAAAGTTTTTGAGATGAAACAAAATTTTATAACCTGAAACGTCATGTTTAAGCAAGTTAAGTTAGGTAATGCCTCGTATCTGGTTCCGGCTTGAACAAGGGTAAAGGGTGTTACAAATTTGGCCAAAACCCTAAACACATAACCTCAATATGTTAGCCATGTAAACACATATAATAGCTCATAATCATGGATGGTCATAGTCATTAAGCAAGTTCTACATACATGTATCAAATGAATCATGTTTCAATATATCAAGTAATATCATTTCCAAATAGAACGAAACTTCTCATTTTAACGATCGGGCATCTAAACGACTCAAATCACTTCACCAAGGCAAGATCGTATCAACACGGGCCAAAGCACATGCTCGTGTGCTAGGCCGTGTGAGCAAATTGAGTATACTGACTTATGCAAACTAAAAGATACAATGGACACACAGCCGTGTCACCTAACCGTGTGTCACACACAGTCGAGACACATGCCCGTGTCTCTGCCCGTGTGGACAAAAATAAGCCATTTTCCAAGCCACATTTCTCACCCAATTTGACATCAACCTAACTCAACATTTTTGCACATCAACAAGCCATAACAAGGGATTCAAAACAAGCCAAAATCAAGTCTTAAACATGTATTATCACAACATACAACCAATATGCCTACAGGTAATTCAAATGACAATTTGAAAACATGTCAATTAAATTCCAAAATTTACCTAGATAACCAAATACATATATGTATAATTTTGCTAAATATACCAAATCAACCAATTCTCAATATACCTATAATTTTCCATCATTCAACCATTCCAAACATGATAAGGCTACTTATATACATACCAAAATATACCAAACATAAGCCTTTCAAATGGCTAGTTTAACAAAACATTTATATACCAACATTGACCAAAATAACCTATACATGCCATTATAACCGTAATTAATTTATTGAAAATACCAATAGTGTGATTTAGCTTCACCTTCCAACCCAAATGAGCTTTCGAAGTACTATAAAACATGGAACAATAACACGGAAAAATGACATAGAATTTAACTTACCATTTAATCACATTTAAGGTAAGCATACAAGACATATTCAAACCAATTTGGCCAAAAGCCTAAACATATAACCTCAACATGTTAGCCATGTAGACAGATATAATAGCTTGTATTCATGGATGAACATAGCCATTAAGCAAGTTCCACATACATGTATCAAATGAATCATGTTTCAATATATCAAGTAATATTATTTCCATGTATATACCGATAATAGTTTATACCGAACTCATTTTGTCTCATAACATAACATTGCCCATTGAACCGTTTAAAGTATTGTTGGATACATGGGTAGTACACACGAAGTGTACAAAACTGTAATCCATCAATTCATGTACATGTATGCTCATATGAGCATGTAAACAGGAAGATCTTTCGAGCTATTTAATGGGTAGCTCATATGAGCTAAATAACGGGAAGCTCATGCGAGCTGTATATCGAGAAGCTCATAAGAACTGAAATCAGGAAAGCTCATGAGAGCTGTGGTGTGTCTGCAACACATGCAGGACTACAACCAAAACGGTAACCCTAATGGCATGTCATTTGTATCTTCCAAATTTCTAATATTCAAACGGGACACAGAAATTATCGGATATGTGATCAGTAATTATACATGGAAATTGTACAAATCACACACAATAATATTCAATATTAAAACATATAAATGTACAATATAGTTACACGAACTTACCTCGAGAAGTGTTTGTAGATACGAAGGCTACTGATCCGTTACTTTTCCTTTGCCTTGATCTAACTCCGTACTAGGTCTATCTGGATCTATACGAGTGAGTTTGACGTAATTCAATATAATTCATATTCAATTCAGTCCTACACATATTTTTGGAAAATTATTATTTTGCCCCTATACTTTTAATTTATTACAATTTAGTCCATAGGCTCGAAAAATGAAACAAATACAATTTAATTCTTATTCAAGCCTAGCCAAGTTTTATATATATTAATAGCAGCCCATGTATTTCACAAAATTCAAATTTATCATCTTTCCAATTTAGTCCCTAATTAATAATTTCATCAAGTTCTCTTTACAAAAGTTGTTTATCTAACAACAACCTTTCATTTTCTATCATAAAACTTCAAAATTCAAGCATACTCATCCATGGCAAAATCCTAATACTTTAACGATTTTGTAAATTAATCCCCGAGATATTTAGATTAAGTTATTACGATATCGGAGGCATAAAAATGATTAAAAACGAGAAAAAAATACATACCTAAATGAGTAAAAATAAGCTTGCTAACTTCAAGCTTCCATGGCTAGGTTTCCATCTTTTTTTTTCCTTTATTTGGTAAAAGATGATTGTAACACCCCTAACCTGTATCCGTCACCGAATTAGGGTTACAGGCATTACTAGATAACCATTACTTTTGTTCAATCAATTAAATCATATTTAAACAAACTTATATAATAATACACATATAAGCAAACAATTACATATGCATAAACCATATTTATTCCATTAAACCAAATCATATATGGCACAAGCATTAACAAACATAAAATTGAACACGCAAAATACATTTTATTAAAATTACAAAATAATGCAAGTATCGTAAGCCTCAATTGCTATGTCCTTATTTACTTATGAAATACTCAAGCAATTAACCCATTCATATCTCAGATGATTGAAATACATGATACAATTATCATTTTATACTAACTCACTTAAAAGGCCCGAATATACCAACATAAAAGATATTAGCAGATGTCCAAACTTACAAACTCAATAAACATCATATAAATACATATCTACTTGACCAAATATACATAGACAATACGAACATAAACATAAAAACACATCCCACTTGTATTCCATGGCTAATTACACATTATTAAAACATTATCTTAATCCATAATGCCATTTCCCACAAGACCGAATTACACCTACTATATGCACATATACCATATCCAAATATAAGCTATATAAAATCCATACAGCCCTTGTATCATAATGACATAAACATATACACCATTTGATCATTAAAAATCATACGTCTCAACACCAAACTAACACAGGATATAAGCCATATTCATATGGCTATAATACATATAAAGACAAAGTTTTCAACTCAAACATAGATATTATCCATTCTATACATGCCTTTATCCAAAATAAACCAAACTAAAAGAGTACCAAAAGATGATAGTGTGGTTGACTTTGCTGACAATTTCCCGAGCCCGTAGCTTGACCAAAATCTATAAAACAAAACATTGAACATAAACAGAGTAAGCTTACTAGCTTAGTAAGTCTTAAGCAAATTCTCTATAACAATTAAACATTTTAAACATTAGGTTTATGGCATTGAGTATAAATATTTCAATATGTACATTAATCATAGCCGGATGCTATCCTTACCCATAATTTAAGTATTAGCACTTTATTTCCAAGAACATACACATCATCAAAACACATATATATCACATGTATTTGCAAAATCCAAGTCAAATGAATATATCATACATATCGTTCACATATACTAATTTGTACACATATACAAACACATCCAAAACTCTCTCACCATCAACCTTGCCACTTATAGCCGATTCTTCAAAATAATGCATTTGAACTCAATTTCATATATATATAATGTTCATACTTAACTCAAATGATGATATACCGACTTACCTCATTCCTTACTAATATATATATAAGGCTTATACTTACCCGAGCTTTTAGCTTAATGCACTAATTATGTCTTACCTTGTACGATTCCCGAATTCTCTGTTTATAATGTATCACCAGCATTAAGCCTGCTAGGCATCAAAGCTCAAAATACACACCGGCATTGAGCCTGCTAGACCAGAGGTCCAAGATTTAAACACTGGCATTTAGCCTGCTAGGCAATAAGCCTGATATAATTCACCGGCACGAGGCCTGCTAGGCATTAAGCCTGATATAGATCACCGGCACAAGGCCTGCTAGGCATTTAGCCTGATGTAAATCACCGGCACAAGGCCTGATAGGCTCGAAGCCTGAATATCAACATAATTAACCATTCCAAGCACATTTATTAATTCCAAAATCACATATAACACATATATTTCATAATATCCCATATCAAATTTGGATAAACTTAACCACATTACATCAATTAAAATCAATTCACTATTATAATAATCACATTCGGCAATTCCACATATATATTTCCAAAATTTCTGAATTTCATCATTTATTATGTTAAGTAAATAATTTTTGACATATAATTGCTTAAAGACTTACCTCGACTATCGACGGACAACGAAGGCCGGCTATTCGATAACCTTTGTCTTTCCCCTATCCAAATCTATTTTTCTTTGTTCTTGATCTAAACACATTAAAATTTAGCTCATTCAAGCACATTTCATCTCAATTTAGTCCCAAAACACATAAATAGGCAAATTACCATTTTACCCTTAATGTTTCACATTTTTATAATTTAGTCCTATTTGCACAAAACACAAAATACACAAAATTTCATTACACAACCTAAGGGCCGAATATTCATAGGGACTATACAAGTCCATTTATTTCATTTATTTTGCATTTTAACCCTTCAAAAATTTATTTTTGCAAATTTAGCCCAAAATACTCAAATTCACCAAAATTTCCAATACAAAACATTTTAATCTATAACATAACTTTAACATATATTCAAACATCACAAAGCACAAGTTTCTATCATGGTCGAACATCACATACACACTAATCTCAAAAATTCTAGCATGGGTCGAATATTATTCGAAGCAACGATTACAAAAACGTAAAAATTATCAAAAACTGAAATCAAACTAACCTTGGATTTAAGCTTACAAGTGCCGAAATTTAAGCTTGTATTTCTCTTTTCTTCCTTAGCACATTCGGCCTTAAGAAACAAAAAGATGATAATGGCTTTTCATGTGTTTTATTTAACATATAATATGTTATTTATTTATTTACTAATATAACCTTATATTTTAAGATTTTATAACATATAACTTAAGGTTACTATTGTCATATACCACCCACTAACCTTAAAAATGGGCTATTTTCCCTTTTAATACCTCATATTAAAAAGCCATTATCATTTTAGCACTTTTCACTATAGTTTGCAACTTTTGTACTTTACGTGATTAAATCTTTATTGTCAAATTAAGCACACAAACGATCAAATTTTCATACGAAACTTTCACACAAATTAATTCACATATAAGAAGTACCAAAAATAATCTTTAAAAAAATTTCTGGACTCAGATTCGTGGTCCCGAAACCACCGTTCCGATTAGGGTCAAATTCGGACTGTTACAATGATGATATTAGATTATTTTATTTATTTATCATCATTTATCATTTCTTTTTCCAAAATTAATTTAGTAATTTTATTAAATTTCCAATGATGAATAATTATTCTTATCCACTAACTACTCTAAATGGTCAGTTTACTATATAAGGACCTCCAATTTAAAATTCCATAGCTATTTAATACCTTTAGCTATTAGAATTCAATTTTGCACTTTATGCAATTTAGTCCTTTTTATCAGATTAGACATGTAAACAATAAAATTTCTTAATGAAATTTTTATATGATATTTCTATCATACTGTAGACTATAAAATAATATTAAAATAAATTTTATTCTGACCTCGAAATTGTGGTCCCAAAATTACTGTTTTGATTTCACTAAAAACGGGTTGTTACAATTTGTCTTAGAAAACTGACTTCTCGGAGCTAAAACTCACATTTGCTAAATTTAACAAAAAGTTTTTTCATCTTGTAGGGTTTGTAAAACAATTCTCAAGTGTTCTACATGCTCGGACTCATCTCGGAATATATCAAAATGTCATCAATAAATACCACAACAAATCTATCTAAGTACGGTGTGAACATTCTTGTTCATCAAATCCATAAATACTGCAGGTGCATTAGTTAAACAAAATGGCATCACAAGAAATTAGTAGTGTCCGTACCTGGTTTTAAATGTAGTTTTTGGCACATTCGAATCTTTCACTCATAGTTGATAATAGCCAGAACGAAAACCAATCTTCGAGAATACTGTGGCACCTTTCAACTGATCGAACAAATCGTCAATTTGAGGCAGTGGATATTTATTCTTGATAGTAACCTTGTTGAGCTAACGGTAGTCTATACACAATCTCATCGATCTGTCTTTTTTCTTAACGAATAGAACCAGTGCACCCCAAAGGGAAAAACTAGGTTGAGCAAAACCCTTATTTGCCAACTCTTTGCAGCTGTGCTTTCAACTCTTTTAACTTAGTAGGAGCCATTTTGTAAGGTGCTATCGATATTGGAGATGTCCTCGGTACCAGTTCAATAGCAAACTCAACCTTTCTGATCGGTGGTAATCTAGGTAACTCCTCTAGAAATACATCAGGATACTCACAAACCACTAGTACTGGATTAAGCTTCGATTTTGACACTTTAAAATCCATTACATAAGAAAGGTAAGCATTGCAACCTTTTCTTACCAATTTCTTCACTGACATAGTTGATATAACAACAGTAACTCACTTAGACTATTTGAATAAATATGAAGTGTCTCACCATTCTGACATTTCAATACAATAAGCTTTCGTCTACAGTTCACAACAGTGTCATGTAGAGTTAGTCAATCTATGCCCAAAATTCAAATCAGCTAGAAAACTGTAACCCCGAGTCATCGAAGGACAATTCTTGCAGACTTTATCAACTAGCACATACTGACCTAGGGGGTTTGATACTTTAACTATAAATTCAGTGGACTCAACACGTAAATTCTTACTAGACACTAAATTTGTGTACACATATGATTGAGTTGATCCTGAATCAATCAAAGCAGTAATATCAGTATCAAAAATAGAGAAAGTACCGGTAATAACATATAGAGCAGAAGCATCCTCTCATTCTTGAATAGCATAAGCCCTAGCTGGTGCTCGTGCCTCAGATCTCACAATAGAATCTTTTGTAACACCACGGCTACCACTCATATTTCCAGGATTTCGAGGTGGTCTACCTCTCGTAGAAGTGTTGCTCGACCTCGTGGTCTGAGCTTTCTCTTTCTCGAATTTGTCTAGGCAATCTCTAAAATAGTGGTCTAAGGAACCACACCTGAAACATGCTCTGTTCTTTAATCGACACTCACCATAATGTGGTTTTTTACAGTGCTTGCACTTGGGCCAAGCTTCTCTAATACTATCTGCAGTCACTACAGATGTAGCCTGATGTTTTGGACTGGAGTGTCGTACCTCTGTTTCTACTAGAATATCTCGTAAAAGTTGTAAAACAGATGTGATGTTCTTTAGATCTCTTTGATGCTGAGTAATATGACTTCCCAGTCGATCTCTTTCTCGAGTCTCTAGCTTCAAATTCAGTATGTCTTTCTCTTTACTCAATTCCTTGGCCTTATGTGCTCTGTCAACCAATACGACAAATTCATTCAGCTAAAGAATTCCAACTAGAAGCTTTATGTTGTTGTTCAACCTTTCTTCAAACCTCTTACACATAGCAGTCTCGGTTGGAATACATTCCCAGACATATTTGCTCAGTCTAACAAATTCTTGCTTGTACTTTGATACAGGCATACAACCTTGTTTGAGCTCAAGAAATTCTTATGTTTCTGATCCAGAAACCTCTGACTAATATATTTCTTTTGAAACTCAGTTTGAAAGAATTCCCAAGTGATTTGCTCTCTCGGCACAATAGAAATTAATGTGTTCCACCACTGGTAAGCTAAATTTTTCAACAAAGATACTGCACATTTAACACATTCAGCCGATGAATAGGATAAATCATAAAAACCCTGTTGTATTCTCTAATCAGAATTCAACCCTCTCGGGATCATCTTCAGTAGTAGCTCATAAATATTCAACCCCGTACTTACGTATCTTATCAGCATGCGGCTTACTAACTTGGGTTGGTTCCATACTTTGAGGAATAGCACGAACCAGTTGGGGCGCAGGAGGGGGTGGAGGTTGTTGAGCAGCTGGGTTTGTTCGTACAAACTCAGTGAACCATTCACTCATCATCTGGAAGAGGCTTCCTTAGCCTCTCCCCTTGGCCCTCAGATACAGGCCTTAAATCGCTTGATGCAACTCCGTGAACGGAGGCTTGAGCGTTACTCTCTACTTCATCGGAGTCAGCTTAGTTGGATGTCATTGCTATATGAAAAAATGTTTTCAAATGGTTAGGAGATATCACACTATCACTGGTTATATAATAGCATGTATAGCTATACTCATACATGCTATGTTTAGCCCGAGAATCGAATAAACCGTAGCTCTGATACCAATAAATGTAGCACTCTAATCCGTATCCGCCGCTGAAACATGTTTACAAAGCATTACCGAAGTTTACAATTCAAACGGACAAAAATTTTAGACATTTTATAACATATCAATAAACATATTCAAACCAAGTCAAATCATACATAGTGTCCCTTATACGAGCCCTCGAGGCACTAAATATGCTAGAAACAATTCGAGACTAAATTGAAAACTCAGAGCATTTTCAAAAAACATTAAAAATTTTCAACACTGTAGGGTCACACGGCCACGAGACACACCTGTGTCTCAGGCCATGTGGGCATTCAAAATAGGGACACACGGCCATGTCCCAGCCCATGTTCGTGCTCTGTAACTCACTGACTTGGGTCACACGGCCAAGCCACACGTTCGTGTGCCCTTCAAAATAACCTCACGCGACCGTGTGCCAGGCCGTGTGCTAGGCCATGTAACAGCTTGACTTGCAACCCTTTGAGAGCTATAGGGGACATACGGACATGTCACCTGGCTGTGTGTCACACACAGTTGAGACACACACCCATGTCTCTGCCCGTGTATATGAAAATATGCCATTTTATAAGCCATTTTCTCACCTAATTTGTCATGTACCTACAACCAACATTTCACATACAAACAAGCCATAATAAGGCATCCAAACTAAGCATAAACAATCATTTACATATGGTATAACTTCATACAACGAATATACCCTTAGGAACCTCAAATGACTATATGCAAACATGTATAATTATGTACTCATTTTGGTCAAAATGATCAACTAACTTCCAACTAGATTTGCATCAATTCATGCCATTTAATTTACTCACCTAAACTTCTAAATTGGTACCAAATTACCATATAAGTCATGTATATTATAGTACCAAATCACCACAATTTCATCATATCACAAAACACATTTAACTATCATTTAAGCTTTCATTATCCAATCACAAAACAAGCCACACATCAACCATGTTAGTGCTACTTATATACATACCAAAATATGTCAAAACACAAGCCAAATCAAATGGCCATATTCACAACAACACATATAGGCCACCATTAGCCAAAATACCTATACATCCTATTATAACTAAAATTAAATAACTGAATGTACCAAAAGAGCCGATGGATAGTGTGATATAACTCCGATAAGCTTCCAACCTGAACGAGCTTCTGATTCACTATAAAGCATGGAAAATAGTATAGAGTAAGCATTAAAGCTTAGTAAGTTCGTATAACATAGAATTTAACTTACCATTTAGTCATATAATAGGTAAGTAAACTAGCATATCCCAATACACCAATCATGCTAGCCATGTAATTACATATATATAAGCCAATACACATAATGAACATTACCATTGATCAAGTTCCATATACATGTATAATCCAATTCAAGTTTCCATATACCATGTAACAATATTTCCAACATAATTCATGTGTATACCTATAATAGTCCTTAACAAACCTTTACCATTTCATATAAGAAATAATGCCCGTTGAACCGTTTAGAATACCATTAGATACCGGGATGACTCACACATAAGCGGGCTAGCTCATATAACTATAATCCATTAATTCATGTAAATGTATGCTCATACGAGCTGTGAATCGGTATGCTCACTCAAGCTATAGATCAGTATGCTCTCATGAGCTATAAATCGGTATGCTCACACGAGCTGTGGGTCAGAATGTAGCTACACGATGCTACTCACATTAGTTGTGGAGTATCCGCAATACATGCAAGACCTCATCCATCGGTAGGATGTTTAGGATCTGTGCCCAAATCATGTAAACCTTAATGACATGTCATTTGTATCCTACAAAATCTTAAGGTTCAAATAGGGCTCGGTAACCATCGTACGTCATTGGATATGCAATCAGTAATTATGTATGACCATTCATAACATATATATTTCAATTAAAAACATCTAAACATGAGCTAATTACATGAACTTACCTTGACGAGTATACATAGATACGAAGGTGATTAATCTGAGATTTACCCTTTGCCTCGATCTAACTCCGTACGAGGTCTGTCTTGATCTAATCAAGCAAATATGGTGGCTGAATGTTAGACGTCAAAAATGGCTTCTTTCTCTTCTAATTTTTTTTGAAGATGGTGATTAAAGATGAAGACATTATTTTTATTTTATTTAATTTAACCATTATTTACTTATTTGCTAAACTACCCTTTAAAAACATTTAATATTTTAATAATTCCAAGCCATTAAAATCCATTATCCACTCTAATGGTCTAATTATCATATAAGGACTTCTACTTTAAAGTTCAATAGCTATTTAATATCTTTAGCCATTAGAACTCAACTTTTGCACTTGATGCAATTTAGTCATTTTTATCAAATTGAACATGTAAATGATAAATTTTCTTGACAAAATTTTTATGCAGTACTACTACCATGCTATAGGAAATAAAATAATAATAAAATAATAGTTTTGACTTCAAATTTGTGGTCTGAAATCACTATTCTAATTTCATTAAAAACAGGCTGTTACATCATTATCTTAGAGACTACCCTGAAAGATCTGACAAAAAAAGGCCCACATTACTCATTCGAGTAACACAGCTGTGAGAGGGAGACCACCTCGAAACACTAAAAATACAAGTAACAGTCATAATGGGACAAAAGATTCTGCTGTGAGATTTGAGGTAGGGCACTAGCTAGGGCTTATGCGATTCGTGCTCGATAGGAAGCTTTAGCACTGATGTGATCATCGTTACATTTTCTATCTTTAATGCTAATGTTAATGCTTTGATTGACCCAGGGTCAACGCATTCATATGTATTCGCAACTTTAGTGTCAGATAAGAAAATACATTTTAAGTCTACTGAGTTTGTGATTAAAGTAACAAATCCTTTTAGGTTAGTATGTATTAGTTGATAAAGTCTTTAAAAACTGTTCTTTGATGGTTCAGAGTTGTAACTTTCTGGCTGATTTGATGTTATTACCCTTTGATGAGTTTGATGTGATTCTGGGTATAGGCTGGTTAACTCTGCACAATGCTGTTTTGAATTGTAGATGAAAGCATAGTGTGTTAAAATGTTGGAACGATGATAAGCTTCAAATTGAATCAGACAGATCGTATAGTGCATCTAATGTTATTTCAACTATGTCGACACAGAAATATGTTAGAAAAGGTTATGAAGCATATCTTGCCTATATATTTGATTCTAGGGTTAAAAATTAGAGTTAGAATCAGTTCCAATTGTGTGTGAGTTTACAGATGTATTTCTAGAGGAATTACCAAGTTTACCGCTGATCAGAGAGGTTGAGTTTGCTATTGAGTTAATGTTCGAAACATCTTCGATATCAATAGCTCTGTATAGAATGACACCTATTGAATTAAAAAGTTGACAGATAGGGGCTTTGTTTGGCCCAACTTTTCTCTTTGGGGTGCTCTTATGTTGTTTGTCAAGAAAAAGGATGGGTCAATGCGATTATGTGTAGATTACCGACAACTCAATAAAGTTACGATCAATAATAAGTTTCCATTTCCATGTATCGATGATTTGTTTGACCAATTGAAAGGTGCGACGGTATTCTTAAAGATCTATCTTTATTCTAGTTATTATCAGCTACGAGTTAAAGATTTTGATGTGCCAAAAACTGCATTCAGAACCAGTTATGAACATCAAGAGTTTGTTGTGCTGCCAATTGGTTTGACTAATACACCTGTTGTGTGAATGGACTTGATGAACAGAATATTCAGACCGTATTTAGACATATTTTTATTGTATTCATTGATGACATTCTGGTTTATTCACAAGATGAGACAGGGTATGCCTAGCATTTGGGAATTATTTTGCAAACTTTATGAGAAAAACAATTGTTCGCTAAGTTCAGCAAATGTGAGTTCTGGCTCCGAGAAGTCTAATTTTTAGGACATGTAGTGTCGGTAGATGGTATTAAAGTTTATCCGAGTAAAATATCAGCTGTGGTAGATTGGAAACCTTCGAGAAATGTGTTAGAAGTTAGAAGTTTTCTAGGTTTACCCGGATATTAAAGAAGATTTGTCAAGGAATTTTCGATGATTGTTACGCCTTTAATGAAACTGCTTCAGAAGGATGTTAAGTTCGAATGGTCTGAGAAATGTTATTAAAGTTTTAATCAGTTGAAAGTGTTGTTAGCCGAGGCACCTCATTGATTCAGCCAGAGTCTAGTAAAGAATTTGTGATTTATAGTGATGCTTCATTGAATGGTTTAGGCTGTGTTTTAATACAAGAAGGCAAAGTGATAGCGTATGCTTCTTAATGAAACTGCACGAAAAGAATTATCTTACTCACGATTTAGAGCTTGCAGCTATTGTATTTGCTCTAAAAATTTGGCGACACTATTCGTATGGAGAAAAGTGTCACATCATCATGGATCACAAAAGCTTGAAATATTTGATGTCACAGAAAGATTTGAACCTGAGACAATGTAGATGGCTTGAGTTATTGAAAGATTATGACTTGATCATTGATTTTCATCCGGGAAGGGCTAATGTTGTTGCCAATGCTTTGAGTAGAAAATCTCTATTTGCTTTGTGAGATTTGAACAAACGATTGAAGTTGATTAATGACAGTTCAATTTTAGCTGAAATGAAAACTAGACTGACGTTTTTGCAACAGATTTGTGAGGCTAAAAAAAGTGATGTCGAATTGATCGCTAAACGAAAATAGATTGAGTTGACTTCTAATACTGATGATCATGTTGGTTCAGATGACAATTTATACTTTAAAGACAGAGTTTGTGTTCCAAAAAAATTTGATATCATTCAAAAGATTTTATAGGAAGCTCACAGTAGTAGCTTATTGATTCATCCTGGTAGTAATAAAATGTACGGCGATTTGAAACAGATGTACTGGTGGCCAGGTTTCAAATGAGATATTTCAGTGTTTGTATAAAAATGTTTGGTCTATCAGCAAGTTAAAGCCGAGCATCAGGTACCTTATTTGTTACAACCTGTGGTGATTCCACAGTGGAAATAGGAACGTGTTATGATGGATTTCGTATCGAGAATGCCTTCGTCTCTGAGGAAGAAAGATGTTGTATGGGTCATTATAGATTGTTTGACAAAATCTATACAATTCATTCCAGTGTGTATGGATTTTTCACTTGATAGATTGGCAAAGTTGTATGTTTCCAAGATAATTAGACTGCATGGTGTTCCAGTTTCTATTATTTCTAACAGGGATCCACGATTGACGTCTCGATTCTAGAGCAAGTTACATGAAGCTCTAGGTACTCGATTGCATTTTAGTAAAATGTTTCATCCACAGACCGATGGTCAGTCCGAGTGAGTAATTCAAATACTCGAAGATATGCTTCAATGTTGTGTTTTAGAGTTTAAAGGTAATTGAGAGAGATTTCTATCATTGGTCGAGTTTGCATACAATAACTTTTATCAAGCGAGCATTAAAATGACACAGTACAAAGCTTTATATGGTTAAAAATTCTATACTCCATTATACTGGACTAAGCTGAACAAGAAAAAGTTATTCAGTTTGATTTGGTTTGAGAAACTGAAGAAATTTTCAAAGTGATACGTAGCAGTTTGAAAGTGACTTTTGATCGACAGAAATCTTATGTAGATTTGAAAATAAATGACATTGAATTTCAAGTCTACGATAAAGTATTTTTAAAGAAGCACCTTGGAAGAAAGTTCTTCGATATGGTCAGAAAGGAAAGCTTAGTCCATGGTTTATCAGGCTGTAAGATATCGTTGAGAGAATTGGGCTAGTAGCTTACAGATTGGCTTCGCCGTCAAAACTAGAAAAGATTCATAATGTCTTTCATGTATCGATGTTATGATGGTATCGATCAAATCCTTCACACGTGATATCCGCAGTTAATGTTGAGATTCATTCTAATATGACGTACAGTGAAGAGCCGATCAGAATTCTAAGTCGAGAAGTTAAATAATTGAGAAATAAAAGCATAGCTTTAGTTAAAGTTCTCTAGTAATGACACGAATAGAAGATGGAACAACTGTTTTAGGGTCAAGTCAAAATAGTGATTTCGGACCACAAATTTAAAGTAGAAATGTTAATTTTATTATTTCCTTAAGGTTTACAGTATGATTGAATGATTGTGTGAAAATTTCGTTAAGAAATTTTATCGATAGAGTGTCCAATTTGACTACTAGGACTAAATTGTGTGCAAAATGTGTGTTCTAGATGCTAGAGGTGTCCAATTGAAATGAAATTTTAAATTGGAGATTCTTAAGTGGTAATTAGATCATTTTACTGTAAGTTGGACAAAAATGGACATGGCTAGGTGAGATTTCAAAGTTTGTCATTAAGGGCATTTTGGTCATTTGGTAAATAAAGACAAATAAAACTAAAATAAAACTGTCCATCTTCTCAAATTAGTCCCCCTTATGCTAAAAATTTGAAGGAAGACATAGCTAGGGTTTTGGCCACTTTCAAGCTCGATTGTAAGTCCGTTCTAGCCCCATTTTTAATGATTTTTATGTTTTTGAGATCTTTACAACCTAATCTAGCTATTTTAAGGACTAATTTGAAAGAAAATCAAATTTTAAAATTTTACCCATGTTAGATATTTGTGTATTTTGGTGTCTAATGGTAGATTATGTATGTTTGATGTTAGATAAACAACTTTTACTAAGTGATTTTTGATGAAAATACCTAAAAAGGACCTATTTGTAAAAGTTTTAATATGAGTGTAAAAATGTGAAAAAATGAAAATGTGGACTGTTATGAGCATGAAAAAGATTCGGCTAGGCTTGGGTTTTGAAGAAATTGACTATATTTAGTTTTACGAGCCTAGGGACTAAAATGTAAAAAGTTGAAAAGTTAGGGGAAAAATGTACTTTTTGCCATAAGGTGTTTCTAGGATTAAATTGAATAATGTGATAATTGAATAAGCTAAATTTGATATTATATATCAAGAAAGATGAGGTTCTGACCTAGACTGGGGAAAGGACAAGATTATGGACTAAATCGAAAAATTATCCATTTTGTACCGAGGTAAGTTCGTATGTTAAAAATAAGCTTTAGAATAATTGTATCTAAATGCCTTACTATTGTATGAATTGAAAGTTTGGTTTTGTGAATGAGTATAATCCTACGAACGAGTTCGAAGACGAATAGACAAGCAAGAAATCCTGTTTGGACCTTAGGAATAGGTTAGGATGCAAGTGACATGTCACTAGGGTCATTATGTGTTATGTGACTATGTGATCTAGGTGTTGGTCTCGTAAGTTCTACCGGTGGCTGAGTATACTGGCATATGCTACGGATACTTGATAGCTTGTGTGAGCAGCACCATGTAGCTACGTCTTGACTAACAGCTTGTGTGAGTAGGCTCGTTGATAGCTCGAGAGAGCGATTATGTGATATGTGACTTAGGTAGCTTTGGCTACATATGTGGCACTTAGTGTACAAAGTTTCCTGAGTATCCGACATTGTTATTCCGAGTGGTTCATGGGTATGTCAAAGATGAAAGTATGTGTATATCCATATTGAGATGGCTCATGTATGTATGTAAAGCTTATGCTTATTAAATGTGTGAAACAATGAATAGAGGTAAGTTTTGTGATGGGTTAGATTGTGATTATGAAACTATGGTAGGTTTATATTTAATTATGTTATGTTATTTGAATGTTATGTGCATGGTAGGGTTGCTTATTTCTTACATACGAGCTTACTAAGCTATATAGCTTACTCCGTTTGTTTTCCATGTTTTTATAGTGTCGCCAAGCTAACTCAGAATCGAAGATCGTCGGAGATTTGGATCAAACTATCAAACTCTCATTTTGGGTATTAATGGTATTAGCATTTTGAATATATGGCATGTATAGGGACTTGGTCATTGGTAATGTGGCCAAATGTATTGGCTTATAATGGTTAATGATTTCATTTTGTATATGGCCATGTAAGGTGGCTAATGTTGGTTATGAGTATATTCATATGTTAATACCTTGGTTGTGGATGTTTTGGTTGCCTAAGTATGCTATGAATTGTGTTATTGAATTGGTGTAAGTACAGGTGTAAATAAGGGTGGCAAATAGCTTGGTAAATAGCCTTTTTTTGTAACACCCCAAACCCGACCCAGAAGTTAAGCCCAAATCTGGCGTGCCACATTAAAGTGTTTTTCGAAAACCATGTTTTCATTGAAAACCCTTCTTGAAATTTAATCCTTCTTGCCATGTAAAACTTGTACAAAACCTCAGTTCGCGTTTGTTCATTTTCACTAGTGGTTTCTTAAAAAGTTATTCCATTTTAAAACGTTATTACCTTTGAAACCTTATTTGTTGCGGAAGCTTAAAAAACATTACGGAAACATAGTGTTTTGAAAATAGTTATCGTTTTTGGAAAAATCGCATTGTACTTCTAACAAGTATAAAACGTAACCAAAATCCCAAATTTAGAATTAAATCTAGAGAGGCCTTATTACAAAATTTAAAACCCAAAATGGAATTTAAAACATATATAAAGTCCAAAGCACAACAGCCGTAGTCGTGTGGCCACCTTGGATATGCAAAGCCCATTTCTTCTAGGCCCGAAAGTCGGGGCGATACAATTCTATCCCTCTTAAAGAAATTTCGTCCTCGAAATTTCCAATTATCAGAATAGTCACACATCCTAGCCTACCACACTACGCTCTCGTTGCACATTTTGATCCTAATAATACAAGCACACCCCAAAACATCTATCCAGTGGAGTAGATAGATATCACATGTATATCATTTCCAGAATACACACAGAATAAATACAAACTCTAACTTTAAGCATAGCAATACAGTCTAATATCTAAGAAATCACAGTATCTCTATCTACTGCTTTTCAATGAAAACAAAAAATAGTTTCAAAACCTACGGATTCGGCGCTAGAGACTAGGTGTGCCACACTTTCCAGAAAAATACCTCAAAACACTTCACATATTTGAAACCACCTCTTGTAATACAAAATTTTGAAAATCCATTCCATAGCCAAGTTTTTTAACTTGGCTCTAATACCACTAAATATAACACCCCAAACCTAGCCCAGAAGTTAGGCCCGAATCTAGTGTGCCACATTGAAATGTTTTTCGAAAGCCATGTTTTATTGAACACCCTTCTTGAAATTTAAACCTTCTTGCCATGTAAAACTTATACAAAACCTTAGTTCGCATTTTTTCATTTTCACTCATGGTTTCTTAAAAAGTTATTCCATTTTAAAACGTTATTATCTTTGAAACCTTATTTGTTGTGGAAGCTTAAGAAAACGTTGTGGAAACATAGTGTTTTGAAAACAGTTATCGTTTTTGGAAAAATCGCATTCTACCTCTAACAAGTATAAAACATAACCAAAATCCCAAATTCAGAATTAAATCTAGAGGCCTTATTACAAAAATTAAAACCCAAAACGGAATTTAAAACATATATAAAGTCCAAAGCACAACAGCCGCAGTCATGTGGCCACCTCTGATAAGCGAAGCCATTTCTTCTTGGCCCAAAAGTTGGGGCGTTACATTTTTGTCCACACAGGCGTGTGTCTAGGCCGTGTGTGACACATGGTATGCCCCACGGGCATGTGTTTCAGTCATGTGTCCACTGCACCTTAATTGTTGTAAACCAGAATGTCTAGAATCGAGCACACGGGCGAAGACACGGGCATGTGTCTCAGATGTTGCTTCACGGCCTTGAACATGGGCATGTGCTCTGACCGTGTGAAGTCTACACCTATTTTATGAAAAATTATGAAAATTAAATTGACCACACGGCCTAGCACACGGGCGTGTGGCACGGCCTAACACACGGGCGTGTGGCACGGCTGTGTGGCACAAGTTAGAGAGCACCCTAATTTTAACACGGCCTATAGCACGGGCATGTTTTGAGTGCTAGTCTTGAATGTCCTACTGATGGCTAAGGTCTTGCATTTGTTTCAAATATTCCATAGCTCATGTGAGCAGCATCGTGTAGCTTACATTTTGACCCACAGCTCATGTGAGCAGGTCTATTTCATAGCTCGTGTGAGAAATGATGTAAAGGAAAGGTTATGGTTATATGTTTAAGCACACTTCGTGTGAGCTTTCCCGTGTATCCGATGAGATTCTAGATGCTTCAAAGGGTATGAAAAGGAAAGGAAATGGTATGTTTTCAAATGGAGTGTATCATGTACTTATGAAAAGGAAATGGTGACCTAAATGAGATGAACAAATATGTAACTTACTTATTATGGATGAATTTATTTGAACCATGTATAAATGCACTAACTTGTGTATTTAGTGTTGTTGTATAGGCATTGTTCCAAGCTTATGGTATTAGTTGGTGTTATAATTATGCTATTTACATTATGCAAATGAAATGGTAAGTTGTGTTTATGTTATTCAAACTTACTAAGCATTATGTGCTTACAAAGTTTCTTTCTTATGTTTTATAGATTATAGGAAGCTCGATCAGTTTGGAAGCTCATTGGGGATCTATTACACTATCTAGCATAAATATCAATAGTTCTTGAATGTTTTGACCAAGGTTATAATTGCATGTATAGGTTGAATTGTAATTTCATTGTGATGAATGTATAAGTTATGAATGTTATCTTGCTTTGGTACCTTTGATGTTTTGATGGTTTGTGTCATTGAGCTATCTCATGTTGCATGTTTTGAATGGCTCAAATGGCATGGTTTGTCATGGAATTGTAATTGTCAATTTGAGGCATGTTTGGTAAGTTTTTGGAACTAGTAATTGATGAATGGTAAGTGGTAAAATATGCATGTTTAGGTAAGTTTAGATGATTTCCTTTGAGGTGCCTTTGAATGGCATATTGGTTAGTTAAATTAGGGCATTGGAATGACATATATATATGTATGTTTAGGTATGGTTTGATGCTTTGTAGGTGTGCACATTTATGCATGAATTGGTGTTGGGAATGGCTTGTTTTGGGTGAATTTTATGTCCACACGACCTGAGACATGGGTGTGTGGCTCAGCCGTTTATGACACATGACGTGGTGAAATGGCCGTTTGTCCCTTGAAGGTTCCTTTGTTTGCAAGTTAGTGAGTTACACAACCTAGCACATGGCCTAGCACATAGACATGTGGGGCTATTTCGAGAGTTACATGGCCTAGCACATAGGCTTGTGACATGGTTGTGTGACCCTACTTAGAGAGTTACACGGGTGAGGACACGGACTGGGGCACAGTCGTCTGTCCCTAGTTTGAAGGTTACATGGCCTGAGACATGGACATGTGTCTCATCCGTGTGAAGCACACGGTCTGGTCACATGACCGTGTGACCCCTTTTTTCAAATTTTTGTAAAGTTTTCCTGGACTTTTCAAATGATTTCAAATTGGTCCCAAATTGTTTCTAAGGAGTTTTTAGGGCCTCGAGGGCTCGATTTAGGGATGATATACATGAGAATGATTGGTTTATAATATTTTTATTATAGTATATGAAATGTATGTTTAAATGTTTTGATTGTACGGTAATGCTCCATAACTCTAATCCAGCTGATAAATACGGGTTAGGGATGTTACATTAGGCCTACGAGAGACCCACCCACTATGATGAAACACCCTATGCTACTGACCATTTGTAGGTCTGCTATTAGGAGTTGGTTCTGGAACTATTTTTGTAGGGTTTTCTATATTTATTGAAAGTTCCTCGAGTACCTATTTACTCCGAGGGTTTAAATTCATTCATGTAACTTTGTTCAAGGAAAGTAGCATGAGTTGACACTATAATAGTTTGCTTGTTCGGGTTATAAAAAAACCACTATTTTTTTCCATTGGATATCCTACAAACATGCTCAATTCTTTTCGAGAATCCAACTTCCTCACATATTTATCTAATACGTGGGCCGAGCATCCCCAAATTCTTAAATGATTAATATTAAGCTTCTTGCCATGCCATAATTCGTATGGAATTTTAAGTGTTTCCTTAGTTGGCACATCATTCAGAATATAGCGAGTCGTTTATACTTTATATCTCCAAAAGGAGATTGGTAGCTTCAAATAACTTAACATTGAACATACCATGTCTAATAACATTCGATTATTTCTGTTTTCCACGTTATTTTATTGTGGAGTGCCTAGTGCAGTCAACTGGGATAAAATCACATTCTCTATGTGGTATCCTAAAAACTAATTAGATCAATATTCCCCACCTCAACTAGACTGAAGTGTATTTATGGGTAAACCTAGTTGTTTCTCCACTTCTACACGAAACTCTTTGAACTGATCAAAGGTTTCACTCTTGCGGTGCATAAGGTATACATACTTGACCTATCGTCAAATTTAGTAGTTAATTTGGGTTATTTTTGCACTTGAGGAGCATGTTTTCTAGGAAATTTAGTATTTAATATTATGTTTTCGATATTTCATATTTAGGATTAAATATTAGTAAAATAAGTGTTTTTTTAACACATTTTGTGAGTATTGTGACCTATTAGGCTGACATGGGCCTTAGGTAGTGCTAATATGTGCAATTGAATGTGTAGGATGATGATTTATAGGCCCAATTGACGTGAAAGCAATGAATGAGTGATGCAGAAGCTTCTTAGGACATCAAGGTATGAATCGAACCATACAAGGAAAACTTTACCTATCGTGTTGCACCTTGCAAGGCCTATGACGCGACATAGGTCAACTTTCTACCTATGTATGTTGGAATTATTTTCGTCCGCACAATCAACCTTATACAAAGACCTAGGATGTGTCGAAGACCAAATTTAGGCTGCCAACACTCTTATAAATAAGACAAATTTGCTGTAACCAAGTCATCTTAGACGCAATCAAAATCCCTAGTAGTTTATGAGTAGGATTAGATTAGTTTTCTTTTGGCTTTTCTACGCCATTTGTTTTTTCTCTTGGAATCAGTTTTTATCCAAGAGTTATTTTATATTTTTGAAGTATTCAATTTATTTCTTCTTTGCAATCAACATCTTTTGTTATTTTGATCAATAAATTTACTTTTCTGTTCTCCATTCAATATCAATCCACTATTATTCTAATCTCTTTTCTCTTTCGATATATTCGTGTTCTTAACATGTTTATTTCAATTGAGATTAAGATTATGAATAACATTAGTGGCTAAATCTATTAGGGGAGATTAACGAGTGGATGGTGATGTGATTAACGAATGATTTAGGGTTTCCTGAAAGGATTAGTTGGTATAGATTACGTGTTCTTAAACCCTAGGCATGACAACCCTAGGAAGATATCATAGTTTAGACAAGATCGGAGATAAGTCAAACCGAGTAAATCGTAGTTTATCTTGGTTGAGAAAGTAAAGATCGGAGATAAACAAGTATCAACCAATCAATTAATTAGTTAGGGGTCGGGAGGTAATAATAGGTTAATCAGTTGCTAATCCACCCTAAGCCTTAATTCGAAGTTAATTACAAATCCTGAAGCAAGTTAATATTCCCAATTGGTTTTATTGATTTAAGTCATTTGTTATTTTAGTTATTTATTTATTTTTGTTATTTAAATTCTCTTATTACTCTATTTTATGATTTGTAATTAATTATTACTATTTAGACTTATTATTGTAAAAGTTTTTTTTATAGATTTATTCCATCCTCTATTAGGTATGATCCTTGGAATACTTCCAAGTGTTTCGTTGTAAACTATACTATATTATAATTTGACCCTTGCACTTGCGAATACCGTCATTCTAATTTATTATATTTTTGGCGTGTTATTTAGACTATAAACGATAACTAGTTTATAGGCATTTAAGTTGTTGGTGCAGTTGCCAAGAGATTTCAGAAATAAATCTTGAAAATATTTTACATAAGGTAAGTAAGAACATTAAAACCTTGATACAATATTTATTTTTGTTTATTTAATTTTTTTGTTTAATTTCTTTTCAGTTCATTTATGACCTGAAGCTCCAGCACTTTGATCAAACCACATCCAAATTTTGAGCAATTACTTAGGCGCAATCGTCCGATCATGAACACCGATCCAGCCACGGTAATAAATTTACCCCAGGAAAACCCGTTATTTAAAGATCCACGAGAGTCACAAGGAAATAACCGGGAAAAAGTCCCAATGGATCAACGGATGTTGTGTGAGTATGCCTTACCTACACTAGACGCGGTGTGAGGAAGCACAACAAGGCTAGAAATCAATACCAATAATTTTCAAATAAAAGTGGCCACTATCTAGATGATCTTGAATACATTGCAATTCAAAGGAAGATGGTGGAAGACCTGAACTAACACTTGAAATGGTCTTACAACTTTACGACACCTTCAAGCACAAAGGAGTATCTGACGACGATGTGCGTCTTAGGTTATTCCCATCCTCTTTGTATGAGAATGCAGTTGATTGGTTAGACTTGTTAGAACTACATTCCATTACAACATAGAACAATTTAGCCAAAATTTTCGTTATAAATTTTCCCGATTAGTTGAACCATTAAACTTAGGTGAGAAATCACCAACTTTAAACAATACGAAGGTGAGTCCATGTACGAGGCATGAGAACATTTCAAGAAGATGGTAAGAAAGTGCCTACACCATGGATTGCAAGTCTGGGTCCAAATCCAAATATTTTATAATGATGTTGATGGACATAACAAATCCAGCCTAGATGGAGTGGCTGGAGGATCTCTCATGTTCTATACGTACGGACAAGCTTATAAAATCATAAAAGATATGTCCATGAACTCGTGTATGTGGCCCAATGAGAGGTTTATATACAAATTAAAGCCTTCAATGTGAAAGTAGTAAGCAAAGAGAATGATGATGATTGATTCCAACGAATCCTAGAGAAGAGAAGCTTAACTATTTGGAGACACTTGTCAAGTCGATGAGAACGGAGTCATGTTCTAAGAACCAACCAGAGAAGGCAAGTTACATAGGTAATATTGGTGGAAATCCTTATTTAAATACCTACAAGCCCGATTGGAGGGATCATTCGAACCTCAAATACGGAGGTAACTAAGGAGGCGCGAATCAAGCACAAACTTGACAAAATCCTCCTTACCAACCTCCACCATTGCAACAAAGAGTCGTGCGGAATGACAATACTGCATGTGATTAAAAATTTGATTGACTAGAGGGGGAGACGTAAACCATGAAGATGGACATTCGACAAGTCCAAGCTATATGTGGACGACTCGAATCCCTAATGGATAGACTTTGCGACTAAATGAGCTAGTTAATGATGATGTTTCAAAAATAAAATGGCCAGAGTCTCCCTAGCAATATGGAGAATAATCCTCGGAGAGATGGGAAGGAGCACATAAAGGAAATGTAACGCCCCTAACTCGTATTCAACGCCAAAATAGGGTTATGGAGCATTACCTAACTTATTACAAAAACAACATACATTTTTCATATCCAAATCAAACCAAATCTACCAAAATTAAGCCAAATCATATGGCTAAACACCTAACCAAACATTCATCATTTACAAGCTAACTCAATTAGCTAAATCCATTACCAACATATAGATCATATTAACCACAACTCCTATACATGCCATATAACCAAATACACAAGTTCAAAAGTACCAAAATGACAACTGGATAGTGTGATGAGATTTTCGATGACTCCTAATTCGAGCAGGCTTTGAAATCACTATAAAACATAGAAAAGTAAACAGAGTAAGCTATAAAGCTTAGTAAGCTCGTATGCTTAATAAGTAAAACTTACCATTCAACAACAATTCAAGTACTTAAATATCACATAATACAATTCAATTTAAATCCAAAAACTTATACATATTCAATCTAAAGGTTAGACATAAATTTCTTTGATTTAATGATTAGATAGTTCATGTACATACCTGTACTAATTCGTATCAATTCATACTCTTCCAATTCATCGATATACCATTGAACCATTTGGAATAATATCGGATACTCGGGAATCTCACACCCTAAGTGTCAGTACATAGCCGAAGCCATTTTAATCTCATATCTCATATAATGCACACTTTCGAGCTATCAACGGGTCTGCTCACACAAGCTGACAGTCAAGACATAGCTGCACGGTGCTATTCACACAAGCTGATGAGAATTCGCAACACATGCCCAAAAACTCAGCCACCGATAGAATGTACGGACCAGCACCCAAAACACAATAACCCCTAATGACATGTCATTTGTATCCTATCTATTCCTATGGTTCAACCCTCGTCAAACATTTCCGTAAGGTCTTATTCATCAACAATACAATTATAAAGCATTTAAAACACAATTACATTAATGCTTATTAACATACGAACTTACCTCGGATTTATACGGAGAGAAATGAGCTATCAATCCACTATTTTGTTTTTCCCCGATCTAATTCCAAACTTCACTTTCCTTTATCTATATATAATCTAATCTAACTTATTTAATTATCATTTTATTCAATTTAATCCAAATTTCATATTATGGCAATTTTACACTTTTGTCCCTAAACTTTATACTTCTTTACAATTTAGTCCTTAGGTCATAAAAATGTAAATTCATGCAATTAAGTCCACACCCATGCTAGCCGAATATCACCTATACTTATAACAGCCCAAACTTTTCATTATTTCACACTTTTACCACACAATTTATCACATTTCTCAATTTAATCCCTAATTGACAATTTTATTAAAAATCACTTAACAAATGTTGTTTATCTAACAACTATTCATTTTCTATCATCAAACATCAAAATACACATATATTCATCAATGGTAAAACCCAAAACCTTTAACAATTTTGCAAATTAGTCCCTGGGCTAGCTAGCTACAACGACTCTAAAAACATAGAAATCATTAAAAACCGAGAACAAAATCACTTACATGCATGAAAAATAGCTTGGCCGAATCTAAGCTCTCCTCCTATGGTGAATTTTGACTGAATATGGGTGAAATAAAGGAGATGACATCTTTGTTTTAATTAATTTTACTTTTATTTTCTAATTTACTTAATTAACCTTAAACTTTTGAAAATCACATAAATGATGTCCATCTTTGTCCACTAATAATATTAATGGTCTAATTACCACTTAAGGACCTCCACTTTAAATTTCTATAGCTACTAGAACCCTTTAGCTATTGGAACCTAACTTTTACACTTTACGCGGTTTTGTCCTTTTTATCCAATTAAGCATTCAAATGATAAAGTTTCTTAAAGAAAATTTTACACAATCATACTATCATGTTGTAGACATTAAAATAATAATAAAATAAATATTTCTACCTTAGATTTTTGGTCCCAAAACCACTGTTCCGATTTGACTAAAAACGGGCTATTATAGGCAATCGCTTTGTGATCGGGAAAAGCATTGAAGCCACTATGCATGCCCATCCATGAAGAGGAGGAGGGTCTCGAAGAGGTCGAAGAACCCATCGAAGAGGATGTCGAGCATAATGAGCTAAGGAAAAATAGCCAAACCAGTATCTGATCCGATTATCACAAGCCTAACAAAGGTACCAACAATAGAGGGATGAGGTGAATTTTTGTAAGTTTTCTAAATTTATTTAAATCCCTCAATGTCAATCAGCTGCTCTTAAATTTTATCGATAAAATTCCAAAATATGCCAATTACCTAAAGGAAATTATGAAATGACATAAGAAAAATGAAAAAGGGTGAGCAAATTGACATTGATGCCTTGTATAGTGTTTTAATCACTAAAAACATACTCCCAAAATTAAAACATCCGAGTAGTTTTACAATTCCAATTAAGATAGGGGATCGACATTTTAGTAAAGCCCTTTGCAATTTAGGGGCTAGCATAAATTTAAGGTCACTATCGATCTATTAGAAACTCAAACTCGGGGATATTAAAAACACCTTGATAATGCTACAATTAGTAGATAGATTCTGGTGTACTCATTGATGTATTGGTTAATGTATGGGGATTTATAATCCCCATTGATTTTATTCGTCAACTTTAAGGAAGATCAGGAAATCCTTATTCTGTTGGGTAGGCCATTTTTGACCACTTTTAAATAGACAATCTATCTCGAGCTAAATGAGCTCATTAGAGAAATAGATGACGAGATAGAAGTATTCAAATGTGGCTGAGATTTCCAAAGTGAGGGATTTCTTAGGGAGGAATGCTTTTTATTATTTAACTTAATCCCTAACGGCCTTGGTCAAAGATATTTTCTAAGTTAAGTAATTATAGGTACTGATAGTATGAGAGAACGAGACAAATGATGAGATCCCGATAACAATGGGAACAATTGAAAGGTATACAATGGTCATGAATGACAATGGAAGTAAATGGTGAAGTTTAGATAATTATCGGACAAGTCTAGTAGCATGACATAGTATTAACCATTGAACTTTAATCAACTTATAAATATTGTAAATTAATTTTGAATTTTCATTTATAGTTAGATTTTATGATAATTATAATGTAATTACATGTTAGAATTAGGAGAAACAAGGTTTTGTGATGTGATAGGACAAAGAGAAGCTAAACGGGGACAAAAACAGACGATCGGAGGACATCAACACATCCCGAAGGGCTAGGAGTAACGTCGTGTTGTGCCATGCATAGGCCATGGTGCGACACAGGCACTTTGAAGCTAAAAATACCTAATGTTAAAGTGTCGTGTCATGCCACAAGCTATAGCGTAACACATCGATGTTTTTCAGCCAAAATCGGGCCATTTCAGGCATAAAACTTGTTGAAATTCTATTTATATCCACCAATTTTAGGCATGAAAACACACAAATTAAACACTACAAGAGGAGAGAACATCCTCCTCTAGCCATCACACCTTATTCCAACAACCTAGCTTCGAGTTACCACATTCCCCACCTTCAATTTCAACAACTAAGTTCTCTTCTATTATTTTCATAGTTGTCTAGTTTTCTTCATCTATTTCAGGTTCCATCCACATCGATTGAATATTGAATTTCATTAGCAACCACTTAAGGTTTCATGTTCTAACTTTGTTGCTAATCCATTTTATTGTTTGGGTTCATTGTTAGTTTAATCTAATTTAAAAATGGCACCATTGAAACAACAACGCTCCACTCAGGCATTGAGCAATGTCGATGCCAATCACTTCCCTAACCCGTAGTTTGAGAGGTTCTTTCTTCAAATGAGTAGGCATTCATTTATCAAGGAATGTGGGTTCAATCCCATCATGTCCACTTGTGATGATATTTGGGGTTTGGTACGATTCTATTAATTAAAATTTTTGTAGAACCCTGACTGAACCGGTGGTAGACATTATCATTTATGAATTCTATGCCTCCCTGAAAGATAGGGAGAAATGCAAGGTGAGATGATCAATCGCGTTACCGTTCAGGGGAAAGAGGTGTCGATTGCACCTCGCGCGATTTGCTAATATTACTATGCCCTTATTATACCCATGATTATTTAGAGACCTTAAACTTATTTATGTTTGAGGATTTTTATATGGAGGGTATAATCAATTATTTAACAGAGGGGCGTGGCAAGTGGACTCACCAAGCCAACTCTTTGGTGCCCCTAAAATTTAACATGGTCATCATTTTCCCGAAGGCCAAGATGTGGATGCAATTCATTTGCACCCGCTTGGCATAGACTCACAATGCTTCTAACGTTATTGCTTGTCGAGCGATTATGCTTTATTCTATATTGTAGAGAGAGCACATTTGCATCCACCACTGGATTTATGAGGAAATGCTCAAGTTCATATGGAGCTGAAA
The DNA here is from genome assembly GCA_025506655.1 of Gossypium rotundifolium. NCBI lineage: Eukaryota > Viridiplantae > Streptophyta > Magnoliopsida > Malvales > Malvaceae > Gossypium > Gossypium rotundifolium. The sequence continues at coordinate 122,401,485 of CP106728.1, forward strand.
GCATAGTATGTACATCTTGCATTTGATCATCACCCTATGCCACCAAGCTGACATTCCTGTTGTTTGAAAAAAATTTGGTTTGAAAATGGTTTTCTTGCATAGTGGAAAATTAAAATTTTGAAAACTGACTCGGTTTGTGATATTTATAGCAATAAACATTAGACCGAAATGATACCTGTGTTTTTAGATAAGTAGATCCTTAATTTTTTTTCAACTTTCAACCAAACGATCATCTCCACTATTCTCGTACCATGAACTGTGTCGAGTGTGAGCTCGAACCAAGTGAATCAAACACCGAACTAGAAAAATCTCTCCTGTTGGGGGGAAGCAAAAATTCTCTCTTCTTTATAGAAACCAGTAGAATAATTATTCTTGAAAAGTATATTTAATATTTGAGAATTCACTCTTTCTATTTTTTGGCAAAATAACAATCTTTCAAAAATTATGCAAATAGCTCTATCGGTGCCATCTATTTATTGGAGGAGAAGTAGAACCCTTGTTGAGTTGTTGTAGTTTATTGCAAATAAAAAAACAAATTCCTACTTAGAGTAGGAAAGGGATGGATGGCACACCCTAGTATTCCTACTAGGGTTGACGCCCCCTTCATGTTACATGGGGGGTTTTGGGCCTTTTTCACATTGGGTCCAATTAAGAGTAGTTCCTGGCCTTTTTGACCCTGTACTTTGTAATGTGGTCCAACCCAATTCAATTTTTCTATTTCCAAAAATAAAATTTAATATTTATATATAAAATAATTTTTCATCCCTATTTTACCCCTAACAAAATCTTGACAATTTTAACCTTGGTAAAATTTTGAGAAAAAATGTTCAATATTTCACAACTCAACATGTTCACTGTGATCGAATGATTTATTTTCATTTTTGACCTTCAAAATAGTCCAAAAATATAAGCTCATTCTTCCGATCATTTTTTTTAGTAATCCATATAATATTGCAAATTTCCATTTCCATTTCCATTTTCATTTCCAGTTTTGGAAGCCTACATTCATTTACAAATGATTCCATTTTTCCATTTCATAGGAAACCATAATCATTCCTGAATGTTTCCATCTCTCTTTTTATATTCTTTCCATTCATTTTTACTCAAAATAGGCAATTCATTTCTGGTTTCAACGAGCTAGCGAAAGGGTCGATTGAACATATGTAGTTGAGGCTTGAATGATTTATAATTAAGTTCTGAATGTTCACTTATTAATTATAAACTCATATAGTCATGAAGTCATTCCACTATAGTATAATGACTGAGTTCTCCTCAATGACATACTATTAAGAAAGCAATTACTCAGTGCTCATCCAATGACCTTGTCAAAGTGTGTTACCATCATAGGATATCCTTAATCTATTTGGAATAATATCTGTTCTCCTCATATGATCCTATTTTATCTCATGGTAACCATTGCACATTTCTTCATTAAAAGTCAATCATTATCAAATAGTGATCAAGTCATCCATCACAAAGATGGACGACCCGTGGCCACATTTACTTTTCATCAACCATGTAATGCCAATGAGATGATATCATTTACCCATATTTTGGGCTACAAATTCCACTATTGTGAATGACGTTACATACTACAAAAGTTGTACACCCAATGCACCATTTTTTGGTTCCTTATCTAGTTGAACTCAGGCTTTTACTTACATCAAAGTGTATGAGTCACACATACATAGTTCGCCATCCATTTAGGATTAAGGTATGCAACAATATGAATGTCACAAGTGAATGAATACATTAATAGATTATGGATCTGTTCTGCATGGGTCATGTATGATGGATTGTCAGTCGAGTCAGATACATCTATGTCTCTATCTTCTAGGAGTCATTTGCTCCAATGCCCAAGACAAGGCATCTCTCTAATTGGACTTGATAGATGACATATTAGTCTTTTAATCGATTTGCTCATTTCTAATTAGACTAAAGACATGTTTTTGTTCATATACTAATACAAGTTGTCTTTCCATACTACAATCCGACCACGTAATACTGCTTAGTATTAGTTAAACATTTAGACAACTAATGAGCAACATTATATTTCATTTGCTTTGCATGCAAAAACCATGTGAGGAAAATTATACAAAGTATATTAATTTAATCAATGAATTTGTTTTATTAACCAATCTATTTGAAAAAACTACGAGTTTACTTAGACGAAAAAACTACACTTAGGGCACTAGATCTAACACCCATGTCCTCGACTGAGCCATTCACAAGCCCTACGAGGAGCGTGATTGGGGACAACTTATATGACCAATTCTTCGAGCTCCAACAAAAGCTAAATTGGGAGAAGGAGCAAAGAACCAAACATAGGAGTGACACCCAAGGGCTGATAAAGAGGAAGAGTAAAGCTCACATGTTGAAGATGACGAGACTCATGGATATGCCCATGTAGGAGTGGCAGACATGAGGGGTGTAAGATATGAGAGACATTCTAATTCTCATTGTGGAATATAATAGATGGCCCACACTAGCACCACTTCGTGATATGTTTGAGAGATTCCCACCATGATCGTGCCACTGGATTATAAACGAGTAATTCAAGCAGACTGCTCATCAACGAAGGGCGTGGTAACCTGTGACCCGAGCCGTCACAGCCCAACCTAAAAGAAGGGTTATGAAAGCATCGACAAGGCACGAGAGGGACAAGGCATAGATGATAGAAGACTCGAATCAGTGTCAGGCTGTGTCCCAGGCACACAATCGTGTAACATGATCATGTATCGCAAACGACTGAGACACACACCCGTGTATCAACCCGTGTGGATAAAAATAGGCCATTTGCAAGGACAATTTGCCACCCATTATGCACATACCTATCAAATCTCAAATAGTGCCATTTCATCACACAACTAAGCAGCCAAAATCATCATCCAAATGCACAAATACCATATCCATTTCAACCAATTTCAAACTTAATTCAATGCCATTTACCTAATCAAATACTTTATCAACTCAACTTCTAAAATCATACTTCATCAAAGCATTTCTCAAGCATTTATACTTTACAAGTCATTTAACCATATCCATGACAAACATGCCAAATAAGCCATCACTCATTGTTATATATATACAACCAAAACATATACATTTACAAGTCATTTCTAATAGTTAAACACACATCAATATTATCATCATTAACAAGCCAACTCTCATGGCTTTAAACACAACCAAAATACCAACCCTAACCTGTGCATGCCATATACCATATATACACAACTCAAAAGTACCAAATAGATATCCGATAGTGCGATGACATTCCCAATGACTCCCAGATCCGAGCTAGCCTTGATTCACTATAAAACATAGAAAATAACACAATGTGAGCTTAATAGCTTTGTAAGTTCGTATTAACGTAATGAGAAACTTCACCATTCATTCACAATTCAATCAATAGAAATTCAAGAGAACACAAATACATTAACTCTCAAGTCATTTGATCATTCAATCACTAGCTTACCAAGAATTCATCCATTTTGTGGATTCAATGTTTATAAACTTTACGTACGTACCTGTACGAACTCGTTCCAATCTCATTCTAGTCCACATCTTTCTATTTTCCATTTAACCATTTAGAATAGAAGTCGGATATTCAAGGATCTCAATCGATAAGTACCTATACCATGGCCCGTAGCCAAATCAAGGTAACTTATCCCGGAGTACCTATACCATGGCCCGTAGCCAAATCAAGGTAACTCCTCCCAAAATACCTATACCATGGCCTATAGCCAAATCAAGGTATACCTCGCACCCGAAGTGCCAATATCATGGCTCGAAGCCAATTTAATACCATAATGACATGTCATTAATATCCTAGACTATTCTTAAGGTTCAACCGAGAATTTTCATGCATTTCAAGCCTAGCCGAATCATTTTCTCAACTATAGCAACATTAAATTCCCACTATTTCACTCATGTATGACCATTTCTATAACTTTACAAATTGGTCCTTTTCATGCATCTTTCATGAAAATCACTTAGAAAAAGATGTTTATCATAATCAAACTTTCATAATCTTCCATAAAACATCAAAATACATGCATATCATACATGAGTAAATTTTTGATCATAAACCCTAGCTCAACATAAGGCTAGAAATAGCTAAACCGAGCTATGAGGGTTTTAAAAATGCGAAGAACTTTAAAAACGAGGCTAGGATGCACTTACTTTAAGCTTGAAAATGATCAAAACCCTAGCTATGGCTTCTCCCCAAATTTTTGGCACAAAGGTTGAAGATGGACATGATTTTTGTGTTCTTTTTTCCTTTTTATTCTTTTATTTACCAAAGGATAAAAAATGCCCTTAATGACTATTTCTTAAGATTTTTCCTTCCCATGTCCATTTTTGTCCATCATCAAATATAATAGTCTAATTGCTAAATAAGGACCTCTAATAATTCTCATAATTCTATTTCATACTAGAATATTCTAGAATCACACATTTTCTATTCTTTGCAATTTAGTCCTAATGGACAATTAAATCTCTAATCAGTAAAATTTATTTACGAAATTTTCACACAATCCTATAATCATTTCGTAAGTCTTATAAAAAGCATAAAACTCATCTTTTTATTTTGGATTTGTGGTCTCGCACCACTATTCTGACTAGGCCCTAAGTCAGGCTGTTACAAGATGATTTCAGATTGTAATAACTTAATTTGCCAAATTTTCTCAAGTAATAAAAAAGCTAAATGGGTTTTAACTTAAATACAAATTTTTATTCAACAAGTCCAAATTTTGAAAATCACTTCGATGTGACACGTCAAATTCGGTTGTAACATTTAGGCCGGGTTTGGGGTGTTACGTCCTTATTTCTCCATTTACTAAGGCCTAATATAGTATTCATGAGTACAATCATCCGAGCTCATAATATATATTTGAACAAACGTAAGCGTACTTCTTTTCCAACTCACTTTATTTTTATTTTTCATCAAGATTTTCTCGATTGGCATTTTGATTTATTTTTCTACAAGCTTAAGATTATTATACACATTATACCATATTCCTTAGTCTCTCAATTTTTTTTCTCTTTTCGAAACACCTAGATGTATCTACCTAATCCCTTAATATCAATGGACGGACATCTAAATCTGTGCAAGGACCAAGAAATAAAGGATCAAAATAGATTATATAATAGGATTAAGGTTTCATTTTCGATTCACCAAGAAAATGGATTCAGACTCAAATTAGGTACTAGGGAAAATAATTATGGGATAGCTTTTTGGCTCGAGAAATTGTCTACTAAATAATGCCTTAAGTCATCCCTATGTAATTCTATACATGGATCAAATCAGTCAAGTCTATAAATTTCTACACTCTATAATTCAATTAAACATGCATGTTATTTATATATCTATTTATCATATGCTATACTATAACTGCTCGTTTACAATGGTGTCAAAACAGTGGTTTTGGGACCACAATTCTAATAAGTGAGTTAATATATTAATTTTTATTTAATGTCCATAGAATTATTTTAAGGTTGTATTAAATTTTCGTTAAGAAATTTGGAACTTTAAATGGTTAATTAGGTAGAAAGGACTAAACCGTGAAAGATGCAAAAGATGTTTCTATTAATTAAATGGATTAAATGGCATTAGAAATATAAATTAATGGAGCTTGTTGATAATTATGCCATATATAAACATGGTGGAAAAAGATGGACATGATTAAGTTACTTTATAAGTTTATTAACTAAGGTTAAAGTAGTGAATTAATAAATAAATGCTTAAACATGAAAGAATTAGTTATCATCTCTTTCATTTTCACCTTTCTATTGCTGAAACCTCCATTGTTAGTTGAGAACTTTCGGCCAAGCTCCCTTTGGTGTATGGTAAGATTTCGAATCCCATTTTTAGTGATTTTTATGTTTTTAAGCACATTTTAGCTTAGTCTAGCTAGCCCGAAGGTTAATTTGAAGAACTGTTAAAGGTTGAGGGACTTACCATGAAAGAACTTGATATGTTTGTGAATTTAAGTGATAGATAATTAAATTTGGTTGTTAAGTGGACATGTTTTGTTAAGTGAATTTTAGTGAATTTAGAGTTTAAGGATTAAATCATTTTAAATAGTAAATTCTATGTATATTGTGTGAAATGAGGAAAATTTGGGTTGATATAAGTTTCGGAAAATTAGCTAACATGGATTTCAACTAAAAATGGTTGGATAGAGAGTTTCGGGTTTTAAGACTAAATTGCATAAATGTTAAAATGTTAGGGATAAATTCATAATTTTCTATTAAAATGGATTCCAAGTTAGAATCCATAAAGTTAAGCTATTTAAAATACTTAATTGAGTTAAATTATTGTTTAGATCAAGAAAAGAATCAACTAGACTTGAATTGAGGGAAAGCGAAAGTATCGGACTAGTTTTTGACTTTGGTGTAACTACTGTGGTGATTGAGGTAAGTTCGCATGAGTTAGATATTTATTAATCATTGTGTGAATTGATTGTTAGCTAATAACATGTTAGATATAAATTGATTCTGTAACACCCCTTACTAGTGTTCAACACCAGAACAGGGTACGAGGCATTACCGGAACACATACACTTAACCATTCACATGCAAGCATACACATCCTTGAAATGCATCATCATAGACTTATAACATAACAAAAAAAAAAAAAATTGGCCACATTAAATGGCCTTATACAACAATGACCATCAAATAGCATAGGCCAACATTATAGGCCAAAACAAGTATGACACATACAAAAATAAGCAAGTCCCCTACACATGCCATGACCTTAAGTGTAAGAATCATTAATACCCAATTTGTTAGTTTGATAGTGTGATAGGTTCTCCGGTGACTTCCAACCAGAGCTAACCTAAGGACATTATAAACATAAAAAATAAACGGAATAAGCTATATAGCTTATTAAGTTGGTATGTAAATAATAAGCAATTATTAACATGCTTTTATAAGTCTTCACAATATGTTCTCAAGATTATACAATCATAATTGCACATAGTTCCACTATTTACTCATGTTCATCTCAAGCTGTCTACTCGAGTCACAATCACTAAATTATTTATATATTTATCTACAGAAATAAAAATTAGGATACATTAATTTTACCTAAAACTAGGCACACATATATTCTTAACATAAAGTTTTCAGAATTTTTGGTTTAGCCAATCAGTACAGTTTATTCTTTAAAGTCTCCCCTATTTTGATGTCTGACAGTTTCAACCCCTTTTCACTAAAAATTAATTATCTCATTTTACAAAACTCAAATTATGTTTCCATTTATTTCTCTTAAAAATAGACTTATTAAGAAATTCAAGCATATAAATTTTATCCCATGATTATTTTTTAAAATTTTAATGAATTTCTCAAGTCAGAACAGGGGATTTCGAAATCATTCTGACTCTATCTCACAAGAATTCAAATATCTCATAATATAAAATAATTTTGCTTAAACCATTCCTTTTATACGAAAATAGACTCAATAAGATTTAATTTTATATTTTATTCAATCTCTAATTAAATTTCCACCATTTTTGGTGATTTTTCAAAGTCACACAACTATTTTTGTCCAAAACTGTTTTGTTGCCAATTTTACTCTTTCATGATTCCTTTTATACACTAGATATGAATTTCAAAAATTAACTCATTTCAATGTTCATATGAACCAAATACATTCATACCAACTCATTCACATCTTTAATAATATTTCATCACATATTGATCTCCTTCTTTAGGAGTTTCACATACATACCTGCGCCAATTCACAACATACCCACATGCTTTCACACTTTGCTATTTCGTTGAACAACCCGTTGGGCCATGTGGAATGCTAAAGGATACTCAGAAGTCTTGCACATAGTTCCACACTTACATGTAGCTGAAGATACCACTTATATGTAGCCGAAGCTACCACTGATATGTAGTCGAAGCCACCACTTATCACATAGGAGCTCACTTTCGAGCTATTCACATTCACGGGTTTGCTCACACAAGCTGTCAGTGATTACGTAACTACTCAGTGCTGCTCACACAAGCTGTCAGGTATTCGTAACACATGTTGGATTACCCAGCCACTGGTAGACTTATAAGATTAGCACCTATTTCACATAGTCACAAGTCTCGGTCCGCTTTCACACAAGTCGCGGTCATACGTAACTACTCAAGTCTTTGCTCACACAGTCGTCGGTATCCGCAATATACCGAATACCCAGCCATTGGTAGGACGTACTAGACCAGCACCCAAATTCACTTAGTCACAATTTCACATTGTTTTCACATTGTCACACTATGCCATGGTTTGTCCATGATCTTTTCCGTCAAATTATCATTTAGCACTGAACAGAATAGTTCAACCCTGCGTTTACTTGTTCGAACATTATTTTCTAATATTCAACAAATAATACAAGTAATTTCATAAATTATTCGTCAATCTAAAAAATAAACATTAATGTTTACCATACAAACTTACCTCGACTTAAAATGGCGAAAGGGACCAAGTCATCCAATATTCGTCTTTCCCCCGTTCTAGGTCTGAAACTCATTTTTCTTTATCCAAAATATCACATTTGACTTATTAAGTTATTATACTATTCAATTCAGTCCAAAAATCATATTATGGAAAAATTACATTTTTGCCCCTAAACTTTGCCATATTTACACTTTTACCCATAGGCTCATAAAATGATTTTTATTCAATTTCCTTGTATTTTAAGCCTAAACAAACCATTTTCATAACTATAGCAGTCCAAAATTTCCATTTATTCACACATTTACACACATTTTACAAACTAGTCCTTTTATGCGATTTCATCGAAAATCACTTAATAAAAGTCGTTTATTACACATCGAGCATTCATATTCTACCATTAGACATCAAAAAACATGCATTTCATCCATGGGTAAATTTTTAAACACAAACCCTATGTAACACCCCAAACCCGGCTTAAACACCACGGCCAGATTTAGAATGCTACTGAGGAAAAAGTTTGAAAAGAATTTGACATAAGGGTGAAAACATAATAATTTTCCGTCATTTATAAAACATTGTACCTTTGAAATTCTAAGTAAAATTATGTTGTTACAATTTTTCGGATTTAAAACGTTAATATAAGTTTTAAGATGTAAATTGCTTTTAAAATAAAAACTTTCCCAAATATTAACTCGATCATCAATCCCACCTAAACATAATAAAAATCCCCAAATATTTTAAGTGGCCTTATTACGATAAATATTTACTCAAAAGTACTGAAAATATAAAGTGCATGAAAAAAAACATCCTCTGCATGGCCACCTCGTATCCGCTCCAGCCTGGTCCAAGATTCATGTATCACCTGCAATGTTTGTGAAAAATAGGGTGAGTCAAACCGACTCAGTGTATAATTATTTCACATGTCTCCACAAATGGGCTTGGCCCACATACACACAGTCCACACATACAATCATGCAAAATGAATCCCAACCCAACCTAGTGTCCATCCGCTACACACCCCCGTACCTGCCGTATGCCCCAGGGGATTACTAAATCACCCTCCAACCACTACTCACCTCCTTGGCAGACCTGTTGCCCAAGGTCGTGGCATAGCCACCGATCACCTAAGTGACCCCATGTATTTGTATCCACAAGGTGACTCTAAGTCATCCTCAATCCACGGTGATGCACATAGCTATCATCCGTCCACGATGTGGCACATAGCCAACACCCCACCTTGATGAAGCACATAGCCAACATCAAGCGATGACGTAGCTCAAGGCTAACATCATCCACGTACATAAATATGTACACCATGTCCTTCATTAATCATATCCCAATCCCCATGCATATATATATTTTATGACAACATTAAAATTAGTATACATCACATGCTTACCACAATTTCACACATATACCACAGGTAGATTAATATCATGAGACACTGACCTGGTTAACCGATTACCCACCATGGGTAGCCACCATCTTAGTCATTATCTCCGGCTACCATACACATCATATCCACATATATATATGTATAACAACAAATACAAACAATAGGAGAACGGTGCGATAACTACACACCTTTTTGGCACAGTCGACTAGATCTCGAAACCCAAAGCCTATACAATTTGCACCTTGCGATTTGTTGAATTCCCTCCTACACAACTATGTTAGATTCGGCTCTTACATAAATGAGCAAAAGTAACGGCCTTCGGCCTACCACTACCATCATCTTACTTCAACTGCTCAAATCCTGAATCACACGTTTGAACCTAACAGTCTACCGAAATCCTTCAATGGAACCATATTAGTTTCGGCCTAAACCTAAAGACATAAAAAAAATATGTAGCCCTTAGCCGAATACTACTACTTCCTTACCTTGATAGATCGTACCCCCAAGAGATCTCTACTCCTTTAACGTTAGCCTACAGAAATCCCGATATCTCCCTTCATAGATTCGGCCATAACAAGAAAATGGAGTTAGACTTCTCGATTTGATACCTTAATGGGAAAAAAATAATTGAGACTCAAATAAGAAAGAATCCTCTTACCATAATACTCGAAACCGATTAGAAGATTGATGGAAGATGAATGTCGACACCTCCCTCTTCCACAAGCTCTAATAGATTCGGCCAAGGCTTCCCAACCAAGAGAGATTATTCAGCTTTCTAAAAGAGAAATAATAAATGAAATAAAGATTTTGCCAAGGTAAAGAAAGTTCAAAAGATGCCGATATGAAGAAAAGAAAGGAGAAGATGATATTGTTCGGCTTTTGAAAGTGAATAGCGAAAGGGAAAAGAAAAGGTATTCCTAATTTCGGCTTTGGTCAATTGAAGAGAGAAGAAAAAGAACACAAGTTGAATTCCTAAAGGTTTTCGACACAAATGAGAAAGATGAGAAGAGAACCAATTTCGGCACACCTATCCTACTATCACCAAAACCAAAAATGTCATCCTCCAAAGCCCCATATTCGGCCAACTCCTCTACCTCACCCAAATCCCTTATTTTCCTCCTAATTCCTCTCCACACCACTCATTCAAAATAATTTGAATGAGTCAACACCTATCACTCCTCAAAAAGCTCTCTTCCTTCAATCCAAACACTTAGAGCAAGTCCACCCTCATCCCTTCGAAGTCCAAATGCCGTCCAACACCTTCCCCTTCTCTTGACGTAAAAAGCAAAATAAACAACACTCCCTTGTTGTCTGCTTGACTCGAACCTCCTCCCTTGAAACCCCTTGTTGACGCAACCTCCCCTGCACCTTAGGTAGCGTCCCATGCCACTCCACCACCTCACTTCTTGTGTCATAAATCCCACACTAATGTCCTTAAGGCTTAACTCCCCTAGCTCCCCCTAACTCAGGTTAAAACAAAAATTTTCCTATGACCTCTACCAAAGCCCAAGGTTTCTCGAAACCCCCAAACACTTCCAATCAACATGCAGAGCTCAATAACACACAGATACAAATTAAAATATGCTCAACCCCCGAATCTCGGCTATTACAGTTCTACTCCCTTAGAAATAATTTCAACCTCGAAATTCCCTGATCAAAATAAGTGAGGGTATTGCTGCCGCATTGCTTCCTCTGGTTCCCATGAGGCTTCCTCCGATCCATGGTTATGCCATAACACCTTAACTAGAGGAACTGACTTCCTACGCAAGACTTTCACATCTCTTCCAAAATCTAAATTGGTTCTTCCTCGTAGGATAAGTCTGGTCTTAACTCCACTTCTTCAACTGGAACCACGTAAGATGGATCCGATCCGTAATGACGTAGAATCGAGACATGGAATACATCATGTAATTGCTTTAACTCCGAAGGCAACTCCAATTGATATGCCACTGGTCCAACCCGCTTCAAAACCCGATAAGGCCCTATAAACCTGGGACTCAGCTTTCCCTTGTGACCAAATCTCATTACCTTCTTCCACGGTGAAACCTTTAAAAACACATAGTCACCTCATCGCAAACTCTATCTCTTTCTGCTTAAGATCTGCATATGACTTTTGCCTGTCAGATACCTCCTTCAACCGTGCTCGAATTACCTTAACCTTTTCTTCTGACTCTGCCACCATCTCTGGTCCCAAAACATGACGTTCCCCTAATTTCGTCCAACAAGTAGGTGTCCGACACCTCCGCCCATACAACGCTTCATACGACGCCATTCGAATGCTCGCTTGGTAGCTATTGTTGTATGCAAACTCCGCTAAAGGCAAGAATTCCTCCCATCTTCCTCTAAAATCTATCACACATCCCCTCAACATATCCTCTAATACTTGGATTACTCGCTCAGATTGGCCGTCCAACTGTGGATGAAATGCCGTACTGAAGTCTAACCTAGTGCCTAATGCCTGATGTAGTGCCTTCCAAAATTGAGACGTAAACCTCGGGTCCCTATCCGAGATAATCGACACCGGCACTCCATGCAGTCTCATAATTTCTGCCACATACAGCTTCGCCAACTTTTGCAAAGAATAATCAACCCGCACTGTGATGAAATGTGTAGACTTTGTCAACCGATCTACTACCACCCATACTGAGTCTTTCTTAGTAGGCGTAAGGGGAAGCCCACTAACAAAGTCCATGGTGATTCTCTCCCACTTCCACTGTGGAATCTTTATCGGTTGAAGTAACCCTGACGGTACTTGATGTTCAGCCTTGACTTGCTGACATGTTAAACACTTCCCTACAAACTCTGTAACTTCCGCTTAAGACCAAGCCACCAAAACTGATCCCGTAGATCTCTGTATAACTTGCTTCCTCCAGGATGCATAGCATAAGGGCTACCATGCGATTCCTGAAGAATCTTCTGCCTAAGCTCTTCATCCTTCGGCATACAGACTTTGCCCTTAAAACAAAACACTCCGTTACAGTTGACACCATAACTTTCTAATTCCCCATCCTGCACTTATCGTAGCTTAGCACTTAGATCATCTTCTACCAACTATCTTTCTTTCACCTGACTCAACCATGTCGGTTTTACTTGTAACTCTGCTAGCAAACTTTCGTCGTCATACAGGCTAAGATGTGCAAACATCGCCCTCAGATCTGACACTACTTTCTGACTTAGGGCATCTGCCACCACATTCGCCTTGCCTGGGTGATACTCTATAAAACAATCATAATCTTTCAATAACTCCACCCACCTTCATTGTCTTAGATTCACTTCTTCGGGTCAATGATACTTAAGACTCTTGTGGTGCAGATAGATCATCGACTTCTCTCCATATAAGTAGTGCCTCCACACCTTTAGTGCAAAAACCACAGCAGCCAACTCCAGGTCATGCGTCGGGTAATTAACCTCATGAGGCCTTAACTGCCGAGACACATAGGCAACAACCTTCCATTCTTGCATCAGAACGCATCCCAATCCCGTGTGAGAAGCATCACAATACACCACAAAGTCCCTTCCTGCCTCAGGCTGAATTAAAACCGGAGCTTCAGTCAAAACCTTCTTCAATCTCTCAAAACTTCCCTGCTAATTAATAAACCATTTCTTATTCAAATTACTTAAACTTGACTTTTCACAACAAATATAACGAACACAAACTTTTTAACGAACATACAGTTTTTAGACATTCCTTTCATGTGACATGCCAGATCCGGTCGTAATGTTTAGGCCGGGTTTGGGATGTTACACCCTAGCTCAAAATAATGGTAGAAATAGCTAAACCGAGTTACGAGGATCTCAAAAATGTAAAGAACATTAAAAACGAGACTTGGATGCACTTACTATTGAGCTTGAAATCTTGAAAAACCCTATTCATGGCTTCCTCTTACAAATTTTAGCCAAGGAGGAAGATGGACAAATTTTTGGGCTTTTATTTTCTTTATTAAGTCATTTAATTACTAAATGACCAAAATGCCCCTAACTTAAAAACATTCCATTCACCTAATTCATGTCCATTTTTGTCCACCAACTTAACCAATGTTATAATTACCATTTAAGGACCTCCAATTTAAAATTTCATAGCAATTATATACCTCTAGCATGTAGAACTCAACTTTTGCACTTTTTATAATTTAATCCTTTTGACTAAATTGAGTGCCCAAACGTCAAAATTTTCAAAAGAAATTTTCATAAAAAATTCCATAAAATTTTAGACCATAAAAATATAATAAAAATGAATTTTACTATGTCAGATTTGTTGTCCTGAAACCACTTTCCGACTAGGCCCAAAATCGAGCTGTTATAGATTCGGTAATAATACGATAGCTTGAATACTTGATGATTTAATGGTCTCATTCAAACCTTAAGAAATCTTAGGATACAAATGACATATCATTAGGGATCATATGGTTTTAAGTTCTGAGCCTAGATGTCCTACCAATGGCCGAGGTCCTACATTTATTACGGATTCTCCACAGCTTGTGTGAGCAACATATTGTAGCTAACATCCCGACCCACAGCTCATGTGAGCATTATTGAAAAGGATACAGGTACATGAAAATGCACTCTATGTATGAGTATTCCCAAGTATACAATGTAATTCTATATGGTTCAACGGGTGAGTAAAGGCTAATGGAAAGGTATGAATATAAGTTGATGGTTGTTAATGATCTTATGAAATGGAGAATTTTTTATTTACAAAGAATGGAAAAGGATAATAATAAAAATTTTGAGAAAAGTTGAATGTATGCAATTCAATTCATGATATATGCCATGTTACTTTAATGATATATTTTTAAGTTATCTTCTAACTGTGTGGACTGTTGTGAATAGGAAAGTAAAGCATCTGCATGATTTATTGAGCATGGTTTAATGAATTATTATTGATATTCGGTAAGTTTAAGTTTTTCCTCTTGATCGGTTGGAATCTGTCGGAGTCCTATCACACTATCCAACAATCACTTCGGTATTTTTTGGTTATTTTGTTTATGGTTATAAATGGCATGTATAAGACTTTTTCGTAATGTGAGTTTTGAATATGTTATTTAGTCAACTTACTAAGGTTATGCCTTTCACGTACATATTTTGCTTAAGCTTGTAATGTTTAGGCAAGTTTGTGATATTTGGTCACTTTTAAATGCATTGTAAATATAAGGTTTATGACATAAGTATATGTGATTGAAATGGTTGAATGGCATGTGGTTGTAGTGATATATGTTTAAGGTAGTATGAATTGTGGTGCCTTTGAATAGCATATTGGTTAGATTTATAGGTTAATTGATTTTATATGTTTTAAGTATGTTTAAAGAGTGTTTTGGCCAATTTAATGTATGTGTAAATGGTGTACCTTATTGGGCAAGGATAGCTATTAAAATGGCTTGTTTTAGGGGCTAAATATGGAGCACATGGCTTGGGACATAGGCTATCACACGACCGTATGCCACACACGGCCACCTCACACGGTTGTGTGTCATTAATGTTTTTAGGTGCAGTTTCACACGGTCTACGACACGACCATGTGTCTCAAAATAGTTTGTTTCACGGTCTAGCACATGGCCTGCGACACGGCTATGTGTCCCAACTTCGAATGTCCAGATAGTCTGGGCTATGTGACACGGCCGTGTGACCCTTGTTATCCAATTTTTCATTTTTATTTCCAAAATTTTTTGATTTGATTCAAATTGATCCCTAATCATTTTCAAATTGTTTTTAAGGCCCCAAAGGCTCAATTTAAGGCCCAAAAATGTATGTTTTCTATGAATGTATTAAGTTATTAAAATTGAAATTAAATTAATTTACTATTCTATTTTGAGCTTAAAGGTTAAGTTTTGTACAGTAACTCTCTGTAACCCTAATCTGGCAACAGAGACTGGTTAGGGGTGTTACATAGACTTTACATCTTAAATCTATTCACAATGTAATAAATTGAACTAAGTAATCTAAAATAAAAAAAAAATAGAATCAATTATTATCAAACTAAATTTACAATTTATTCAAAAAATTCTATTAACATGCTCCTAACCAATCACTTATATCTCCACAAGCTTAAGCATATAGAAAACATGCAAATAAAAATTTTAAAAATACTAAAAACAAGGAAAAATAAATTAAAAATTTCCCTAAGTCACCCCACACTTTATTCAGCACATTGTCCCTAATATGCAATAAAAATTATAAAGGAAAGAGGTTATCCAATTGGCATGGTGTGTGCAACAAAAATGGTAAGACTACTCCTTTCGATTTTGGCTCAATCTTGTAGTGCCTTCAAAAATTGTGAGGTTCCTACAAAGAAAAATTAAAAACACAAAAATATATATAAAATACTAAATCCTAAATAATTAAAGACTAAAACAAAAACTAAAAATCATCCCAAATAAAATATAGTACAAAGTCATAAAATATAATAATGTTTAGAATTTGTCGAACTCAGATTGTAACAGTGCAGTTTTTGCTAAATTAGAATAGTGGTTTCAGAACCACAAATTCGATGTCAAAAAATTATGTTAATATTATTTTTGGTATTTACATCATGATAGCATGTATGTGTGAAAATTCCGTGAGCTAATTTTATCGTTTAATTGCTCAATTTGAGAAAAAGACTAAATCGCGTAAAATGTAAAAGTTGCATTCTACTTGTTAAAGGTGTCAAAATATGATGGCCTTAAATGGTAATTAGACCATTTTAAATGATAGTGGACTTTTATGGACAACATTTATGTGAATTTAAATGTTATAATTTAAGGTTAAATTTGGTATTTGATAAATAAAGGTTAATATAATAAAACAAAGTAAAAATTTGTTATCATCTTCATCATATTGCCAAAATTAGAGAAGAAGAAAAAGCCAAAGCTAGGTTTTGTTTATTCAGTCACTTATGTTCTTAATTGGTAAGTGATTTTGACTCGATTTATAATAATTTCTATGTTTTTGAGATCGTTGCTTCATGTTCTAGCTAGACTATACCTTTAATTTCAAAATTGTTAAAGATTTTAAGAGTTCCATTGATGAGCTTATGTGTTCTTTGGTGTTTAAAGATGAAATATGAATTTTTGATGATAGTTTTCATGTTTTGTAAAGTGATTTTTGATGAAATTGCATAATAAGAATTAAATTGTGAAATATACAAATTGAGAAGTTGAAATTTGAAATATATGAAAGTTATGGGCTACTAAGGGATCTAAGGTAATTCGACTAAGCTTGGGTTTATTGAAATTATGCAAATTTTTTGTATTTGAGAAATAGGGACTAAATTGTTAAAAATGTAAAAGTTTAGGGGCTAATGTGAAAATAAGCCTAAATGTATGTTTTGGACTAAATTTTGATTGAGTGGTTGATTAAAGAAGTTAATTTTGAATATATTTAGATCAAGAAAATTCATTTTGTGTCATATCTTGTTGAAAGGCCAAAGAGTTGGCTATTAATATTTCACACTCGTTTTGTAAATGGGCCATGATGAATTGGCTAATGTTAACACAATCATGTGAAAAGTTGATTTGTCTAAAGAGATGAATATGTGTGCATGATATTGAGTAGAAATGGGAATGAAATGAATGATGATATATAAGTTACATAACCATTGTTATGTTAAGAGTTGCTGATTGGTATAAGCTCGAATGTGTGTAATGTAGGGTGGTAAAGGGCTTAGTAGATAGCTCTGCTAATTGGCCACATGGGTAGACACATGGGCGTATGTCTAGTCCGTGTGGGTGGCACGGCTAGCACATGGCGTGTGCCCAGGCCGTGTGGATAAGTCAGAATGTTAAGGTTTGGCACACGGGCTAGGGCCACGGGCGTGTCTAGGCCGTGTGATTTAGTCAGTGTAGACCATGGGTGTCAAACACGGGTATGTCTCAAGGGCACATGGGCGTGTCTCTAGACCCCCATGGGCATGTGACCCCTGTTTAGGATAAAAATTCTCAAAGGGACTGAAAGTTCCCGATTGAGTCTTGAAGACTTTCGGACGTATGTGTAAGGCCTCGGGGGCCCATCATATGAATGTCAAGATAACTAAAGAAAGGTTTTAAGTTGAAACAAAAGTCATTGCTCATAACTATACTATTAGACAAGTTTATGCATGGTAATGCCTCGTATCCGTTTCCAGCGTCGGATTCGGGTAAGAGGTGTTACACATCTTATCAAAACGATTGCCATATTTGTTACCGTTGGTTTCTTCAATTAAAACCTTGAAGTTTAAAATGCGAGTTTTTCTTGAAAATAGTTATTATTTTCAAAACTCATTTATATCAGTTTGGCAGTTTAAAATAAAAAACCAAAGCCCAATTAAAAATTAAATCCACCAATGGCCTTATTACATAATCAATATCCTAATATGAAATTTAAATAAGTAAGTCTAAAGTAGAACATCAGTGTAACACCCCAAACCCTGCCTAAACATTATGGCCGAATCTGGCGTGTCACATTGAAGTATTTTTCGAAAACCATGTTTTCACTAAAACCCTTCTTAATTAAAAGCTTGAGTAAAAATCCCAGTTAGTTTATTATTATTTTATTTTAAATGTGGTATATAGAAAAATTATTAAGTTTATTCCTAAAATTTCTTTTCAGTTGCGAAAGCTAAGTTTAAAAGTAACCGATTTATGAAAATGTGATGTTTGAAGATTAAATTGTGAAAGCGTAGTGTTTTGAAAATAGTTATTGTTTTGGAAAACCACGATCTACTTTTAACAGATAGGAAACATAATAACTAAAAATCCCAAATTAAAAAAACCAGAAATTAAAAGAGGCCTTATTACAACCCAATAGGAAAGCAGTTTAAGTAAGGTAAAATAGAATACTAAAATGTAAAGCTGTTCGTAATATGGCCACCTCCGAGTTCTCTAATACGTCAAACCGCTTACTGAGAATTACCTAAAAAATTGAAAAGAGGGTTGAGTTTACGAAAACTCAGTGTGTACAACCCTCATCGATCATAAAGCATGCATCACATCAGTTCGGGACTAAGCCTATTATAGTAATCAATGTGGGCATAAGCCCAACATAGTAACTGTAGCATTTGGGCCTTAGCCCATAATAGACTCAGTTGGGCCTTAGCCCATATCCAATGTCACAGATCACATCTATCTGGGCCTAAGCCCATCCCAATAATAGAACAAGTGTATGCAATGCATTAATGCCCATACCAACCCTGCACTCCGTCTCTGTCCAACCCAACACTCTTGTGGGGATTTAATTGACCCATCCATCCCTTACACTCCTTATGTAGCACCGGTTGCGGCACTAACCAATGTTGCAGTAGAGCTGCCAATCACATAATCGGCTTAAAGCCATCGGTGGATCCACAGTCGTCAAGCGACCATGCGACCCTAACAAATCATACACTTCCTTCAAATCAATAATCCCATTCCCCATGCGGCCAAATATCACATGAATGCAGACATACTATAAATAGCATACAATAACAATCATATTACATGTAGGGGCATTTTGGAAATTTTACCCTTTAGGGGCATAATGGTCATTTTACCCTACAGGGGTATTTCAGTCAATTTACGACCTTCTCGAAGGTTTGTAGTCACCTCGAGCGACATAGATAACATATATGGTCAAAACAATGTATTTCGGCCCAAAGCCTAATATTCGGGCCAAGTGGGCCACATGCTCGTGTGGCCTATTTAGCCCAAAACTACCTTTTGGCCATGTGATCGTCATGGTCGGCTCATTATTTCCTATCCATCCAAAAAATTTACTTGCGTAGGGCCCACAGGCCCATTAGGCCCACTCGCCCATTCCGATCCATTTGGCCCAAAAACGGCCTAATCCCATGAGGATGCTCATGGTGGCCTCAACCCATCTTACGCCCATATTTGTGGGCTCGATTCACCACACGCATGATCGCACGCTCGTGTGGCAATCGTTGTCGTACTTTTGACTTTTTGGCATTCCGACATTTCGGGTGGTATGTGTACACACACTTTTCGGCTCTTTTGCCGACTATTGGTCACAGAGTATTGCTACACACCTGTTTACCAAAATTGAGTGAATAACCCATGAGCACTGAACCTATAATCAACGAGGATATTCTATTAGTCACTTAATGATAGAGTCAAACACCTTCTTCTATTACTTAAACCAAACAATGTCGATACTTGCTTTGATTGAACGAGTGTGGTTTAGCCCGCTTAAACCATTGACGGAGATTGATAACAAACCATTTGAAGGGTATCTTGATTGAGTGATGAGAGAAAAGCTTCGTCTATCTCAGAACACTCGCAACTATTTCATTCCACGAGAAAACCTAGGAATCAAAGGAAAAATATACCATACAAAAAGAAGGCAGAATTCAGCCATAAAAGGAAGGAAGGAATCGGATTAGAAGAGCGCAGAAGAGAGGAGAAGTAATACTCGTTAAAGAATAAAAAGAACAAACAAAAGTTGAACAATCTACTCACCGATTTTTCAGAAATAGTTTGCTCTACCCGAACAAAGTTTGAGAGAGGTGAAGAATTTGGCCTGGTTATAAAAAAGAAGAGATGATAGGCAAAACAGTTTGAGGGCGAACAGAGAGAAGAAGATGTAGTATTCGATCCTAATAGCAAGATAGATAGGAAGGAAATCCGTTAACAAAAAGAATCGAAGAAGAGAAAAAAGTGTATTCGGCTCAAAGAAGAATCAAGATGCAAGGAGAGGAAAATGCTAAGACTGACAAACTTGAGAGAAAAAGATATTTGATTAAAGAAGCAAGATGAAAATGGGAAATAGACTCGGAATAAAGCAATCAAAAGAGGAAATGAGAGAACCCCAGAGTCCCTTAGCAAAACTGGCTCCAAAAATTGCTAAAAACTCGAGATGGAGAGAAAGAATCGGCACTCACTCCTCCACCGCACTAAAATTTTGAATTTTTGAGTGCCCAAAGTCCCTATACGGGACAAATCTTCCCACCCAAAGTCCACGATTTTCTCCCCCTTATCTCTCCACAATCTACTCCTTAAATCACTCACTTGACCAATTCAAACTTTCCAACACAGAGTTCAAATCCAACACAAACTCTTGCCCACACATGAGTAAAATAAATAATCCCTTTTGCATGCGGTGAGACTTGAACCTCTGTTCTCCTTGCCACACCTAGGACGCCATAACCACTCCACCACAGGCTCTCTTTGTGCCTATTTTTAATCATAATTACTTAAAAGGCTTACAACCAGGAGTTATGGTTCCCCTAATGCTAAAAATAAAAATTTTCCATATGACATGGCTTGAACCCAAGACTTCATAGAAGCCCCATAACCTTCCAAAATCACTCACCCAACAGATCCAACATGCAATTGTGCCGTTCTCTTGTTCTCAAAAGTTTTAAACGCCCTATGCCCAATGCCTAATAGGCCCAATTCTATTAGGCCCAATTTTAAGGTGTTACAATTAGTGATCATGTGGCGACCTCCGAGTCACTCGTGGCTCCAAATCGTCTAAGGTTGGGGATTACCTGTACAGTTAAAAAGAAAGGGTGAGTTTATGAAAACTCAGTGTGTAATCCCCTATCAGTTAGTCAGTAACAATATCTGCAGTAATAGTCTGGGCCTGAGCCCTTTCAGTAATAGTGCAGTGTGGGCCTTAGCCCATTACAGTAACAGTATGGGCTAAGCCCAATATAGTATCGATCAAAGGCAAATATGCAACCCACCCCAATCCATCCAACACACCACTGTACCAACCAACAAACCATGTGGGGTTAAAATCGACCCACCCAGCCAAAGACACCAATATCGCAAAGATAGCTACCAAGACAATAACGCAGCAGAGTGCCAAGAATAGTATATGTGGCAACGCCACCAATGTGATGAATGTGGCGAGCCACCAAGACAAGATTTCCTCATATCGTAATCCCAGCCCCATGTAGTATATCATGTCATAAATAGTTTGTGTATGCAAAGTTTCCTACTCAGTACAGTCATACAAATAACATACACTCATCAGTCAACCTACCTCTAAGGGTAAAATGGTCATTTCCATCTTTAGGGGTAAAATAGTAATTGTACCTTTTAGGGGTATTTTGGTCACTTTACTTATTTTAGGATCTCGGTGCAGATAACGACCTCTCTGAAGGTCTACAGTCGCCTCGAGCGACATAGATAACCTAAATGGTCATAACGATGTAAATGGGCTCAAGGCCCATTATTCGCCTAAGTGGGCCCACATGCTCGTGTGGCCCATTTAGCCCAAATTCAGTCACGACTATGCGAACTACATAGCGCAGTCCAGTATTTTCCACTTATTGTGGATTTTATCTGTGTGGGGCCCATGAGCCCATTGGGCCTACATGGCCTATTTTAGCCAAACGAGGCTGAAATTGGCCTAAGAGCACGAGAACGCTCGTGGTGGCCTCTACAGTCTATCACCCACGATTTATGGGCTCGATTTACCATTCGAGCAATCGTACGCTCGTGAGGCCTCAAATGTCGAAGTTTTGACTTTTCAACTTTCGCTGATTCACAGTAGAGAGGGGTGCGACTACACACTTTACCGGCTTTTATACCTATTACCATTTGCAGGGTACGGTTACACACCTATTTTGTGAAACCGTTCTAAGATCCACGAGCACCAAACCTTGTTTGAATGAGGGTGACTTTAGTCCTCTAAGACTACTATTTAGAAATGATCACATGCCCTTGTTGATTTTCTATATTAAAATACACAGATCTTATTAACCAAGATCGATCATATGTGTGGCCTAAAACCACCAATATCAGCTTATGGAATAATAAAACATTTTCGGCCTAAACCCAAAGGAAAATAAGGTAACGCATTTAACTTAATTGAGTAATAGAAGAAAAGGGTTTTGATTGCCTGAGTAACACTTGCACTCATTCACTTCTTGAGAATACCTAGAACCCAATGAACCTCCAATCGAGGAAGGGACAAAATCGCAATCAATGAACATTTGACTTTTCAAAAAAATAAAAGAAAACATAATTGTAGACATAAAGAAAGATTAGGGAAACAAAAAAGGGAAAATATGAGTACCTACTGGTTTGTTACCACTCTTGTAGAACCAAAATCACAACACCAATAGGAAAAAAATAAGGGAGACAATCGACCTAAGTTGAGGGATATGAAATTCGACCAAGTATCCAATATAGAAGAATAAATGATCAGCGTTTAGAGAATCACTAGATAGTTTGGAAGAGGGAAGAAAAGATGAGAGGCAAGGAAATAGAGAGGAAAAGGAAAGCAGAGAATTGACCACCACAAATATTAGCAAGGAAAGGAATTCCATTCTCACCAGACAACAGTATTCGGCCTAAAAGAGTATTATGGAAAGAGAAGAAAATTGAGTAAATGGAGAGAGCAGAAAAGAGAGGAAAACAAATTGCTAAATGGGGTATTAGAGGAACAAGTAAAATCGAAGGCCAAAACCCTTAACAATAGTCGGTATAGTAACAAAAGGCAACAAAATATGATGGAAAACTGAAATGGAGAGAACACCAAATCCTAAAAAGTTTTCTTCAGTTCCCACACTCCCTATACGATACAACTCTTTTCCCCAAACCAATATTCATTAATTTTCTCCATAATTTCCTCCTAAAAATCCTCCTTTATCTCCTCCCTAATTTTCTCCATATAAGACTTATTCAAACTCCACCTTGCAGAGTTTCAGTCAAACTCTACTACTCATACAACAAAAATGTAAAATAAGTACTCTTTTACGCATCATGAGACTCGAACTTGAGCTCCATTGTAGTCTTAAACATGTGACTGCCACTGGACTACAAGCTCAACTTGTGGCATAATTTCGCCATAATTTCTTTTAAAGCCTACATGCTAACACCAAGGTTTAATTAAGAGAAAACCAAAATTTTGCAAAAGCTAGGGCTTCAACCTAGGACTTCTCAAACACTCCCAAACACTCCTAAATCACTTAACCATCAAAGCAAACAATCAATTGTATCATTTTCTTGCACACATAAATTCTTATGTGTTTCCACGCTCAAGACATATTTCCTTCTAGGCCCAAATTTGGGGCATTACAAAGTTAGATGAGAGAAGTGATATAAGGTGGTGAGCATATGTATACTCGGAGGAGTACCGGGGACAACAAAATGTGCCAAAGTAATTTCGTGATTAGCCCTTTAACCAATCTAAGCTGCAGAACGTTGTAAGTCGAAAAGTCCTATGTGACTTAGGTAGTATGTTATGTGGATAAAATTGTATCGAGTTTTGATGTTTTCAACACTTATGTTCATTTGAGCATACATGTATATTTGTTTTGATGGAAACCTATACTTAACATTCCTTTTTTTTTGTTCACTTTGTAATCTATTTGTAACACCCCTTACCCGGTCTAGTCACTAAACCCGAGCAATAGGATGTTGTGAACAAATAGCAAACAATTACATTTAATTACAGTTCAAAAACCCAAATAAATATCACTCCATCACATAGGAACAAGTATATCCTATATTTAAATCAATTACGAGTTAATATTGAACTTACGAAAACTTCAAACCAACCCAACAAAAAACATGGATCAAATTGAAATTAAAATGAAAAGATGGTAAAAATATGCAAACAAGGGTCACGCAGCCGTGTGCAAAACGTAACAGCCTGATTTTGGGTGTAGGTGGAACAATGGTTTCGGGACCACAAATCTGACGTAGTAAAATTTATTTTTATTATATTTTATGGTCTACAGTTTTATGGAATGTAACACCCAAACCCGACTTAGAAGTTAGGGTCAAATCTGGTGTGTCACACTGAAGAGTTTTTCGAAAACCATGCTTTCATTAGAAACCCTTCTTAAGGAATTTAAAACTTTTTACCATGTAAACCTTAGATTTCTTTTGCTTATCTTCAAAACGTAGTTTATTAAAAGTCATTCTCTTGTAAAAAACATTATTACTTTCAAAACCTTGTTTGTTGTGGAAGTTTGATTCAAACATTTGCGAATACGTCATATTTTGAAAATAGTGGTTATAGTTTTAAAAACCCGTGTTTAATAGACCAGCAGTTTGTAATTTAAAGAAATACCAAATAAAAGTTAAAAGGAAAAACCTAATGGCCTTATTACAAAAATTATTAACCTAATAATTTTAAAATAACTAAATTAAACTAAAATCGATAAGTTTAGTCTTTAAACCATATCCGACGTGTGGCCACCTCCGAGTCCTCCGCAGTTCCATATCCTCTAAGGCTGGGGATTACCTACACGGTTAAAAGAAAGGGGTGAGTTACTAGAACTCAATGTGTAATCCCCTGATACGGTCACAGACTGGGCCAAGCCCATACAATATCAGTCTGGGCCTAAGCCCTATTCGGTAACAATCTGGGCCAAAGCCCTATTCGGTAACAAGTTGGGCCTAAGCCCCAAAATCATGTTAATGTATATGGACATGTGCCCAACCCAATCCTACCAGCCGTCTAACTCTCCACCTGTACCAACCAGTCACACCATGTGGGGATCATCTCAACCCACCTTGCCAATCCATACCAATATTGCAGTCAAGCTGCTAATCATGTGGCTGAGCCACTAAAAATCGATATGTGGCATAGCCACTAAAACGGTATGTGGTAGAGCCATCAAAAATAGTACTTCCTCCAATCATCAAACCCAACCCATGCAACATGATATGAATGCAATGCATTACAAGTATAAACAGTAAACAAAATCACCTACACGATATTTAACCATTATCGAAGGTATAACGGTCATTTCATCACCTAAGGGTATAACGATAATTTTCACCCCTTTGGGGGTATTTCAGTAATTTACCCACCAAGGGTATTTCGATAATTTAGCCATCTAATGGCCTTTTTATCGCCTCGAGCGACTCGGGACCCCTTTTTGGTCAAAACGGTGTGGTTAGGCCTAAAGCCCAATTTTGGCCCAAATAGGCCCACACGCTCGTGTGGCCCATTCTGCTTATTTTTAGTATCAATTTTATGGACTTTGCAGTCACATCAATCATTCAGTAGTTTTCCATCAGTTTTGTTCATGTAGGCCTGTTAGCCCATTGGGCCCACTTAGCCCGTTGCGGCTCGATAAGGCCCGTTACGGCCTCAGTTTCACGAGAGTGCCTGTGACACTCTCAATGATCTACTGCCATCATTAGTGGCTCAGTTTATCATTATGAGCGCTCACACGCTCGAGTGCCTCGGTTGTCGATGCTCTGGCTTTTAGTATTTTGGCTTATGCCCAAATCACAGAACATTACATTATCACAAACAATGGTGTGAGATTACACACTTGATCACATAGAGTACTATACACTCTCGATCTCCGTCACTTATACTAAACATAACACACAATTAACTCTATTAACAAAAGAATTGGGAGATCTTTAATCCAAACACCTAACTATGAGATTTACTATCACTTGCTTTCCTAGTTAAACCACATGCTAACGCCCTTCCACATCCAGGCAGAAAATCTTGAACCACTGACACCCTACGCCACTTAAACTTGGGAGTAGGGGCTACGTGTCCATTTCCATTAGACAATCTTCCTGATCCCCCCTCAGACTGGCTATCACTTGCCTCAATGAAGAACTCTTGAGTAGATAAACCCACAGTCACCACACCAAGGGAAAGGATTATCATACGACCATCAAAGAATAAGAATAAAAGGAGTAATTGACTTTTAGAGAATAAGAGAATAAGAAAGAATAGTTTTATTAAAAGAAAAGGATATAATTGCTTACCGATATTAGGATTACTATAAACCACTTACTCCCCTTCGCCTTGTTGAAATCCCTACGCCAACGATGGCCAAAGCACAGAAAGAACATACTTTTAGCCACCAAGTGTAAGAAAGAACTTACGGTTGTTAAGGAAGATACCGAATAGAAGCAGCGTTATTGACACAGAGAAAAATTATAACTTACCAATTGACAAACTCCTTGCAAAACCGTACTGGAAAAGAACAGAACTGCGATTCGGCTAAAGACTAATTCGTAAGATGTCGAGAATATGCCTAACAATAAATGATGAAGGATGTTCAGCCGCACCAAAACAACTTCAAGGACCAAAGCCAAGTGTTGAGAGAAAAAGAAGAACAGGTTTAGCTATGATAGTTAAACCGAAATAAAGAAACTAAAGATGGGGAAAGAAAAGAAGCAAAGCCAATTGAAGAATAAAAGAAAAGGGTAGAAGTTTTGGTTATGGAGAAAAAATAAGAGAAAAAGATGAGAGAAAAGTAGAAAAGAATAGATGAAGAGAGATAGAAAGAAGAGTTTCAGCCAACAGATGTTTAGGTAACAAGCAAAGAAAAATACATGAAAACAAAATGGAAAGAAGAGGAAGAAAGAAGCTGAGAATTCGATAAAGAAGACTTGAGAAGCAAAAGGACCTAAAATTTACTGTAACATCCTAAATTAGAGGTTATGCATTTGTGTGTTTGTGTGTGAATGCTATGCTTGTTATGCTAGTTTAGGGTGCTTTGGGGTCCAAGAATGACTTAGGGGTAAGCCGGAGCCTTGGAAAAAAATTTTTTTTAGGCACTTTAAAGGAGAGCTGAATGGTATAGGACTTAAGGGTTGGTGTTGGTGTGTTTAGACACAAGAAGCACTTTAGTAAAGTGGAAAGGAGGCTCCACTTAGAGCTCAGGAAGGTGACGCCTTAGGGATCTGGCGGGAGGAGGTTCGAGATGCGTGAGTCCCATTTTTTAGAGATTTATTTTGACGCCAAGGTGGGGGATAGTTGCATTCAGCATGGACTCTGAGGGATAAGTGTTGAAAGGGTCAACATATTTGAATAGATGGACAAGAGCAATTCAAGGAGAAGGATTTGGTCAACAGATATGAATGGGAGTTTGATGTGTTCAATCATTTCAAATGGGTGGTCAAGAGTGATTCAAGGAGGAAAAGTAGGGGATGGACATGTGAGCTCAGTGTTGGCCGAAATTCAAACTCAATGGAGAGTGGGAAATCGATTCTAGTGTGGCTAGGGTATGCTGAATTTCTTCTGGTGGTAGCATAGGTTTGATTAGTAAGTGCCGAAATTCTGAGTAGTCAGGTGAGAAGTTTCTTTTTCTATTTTTGGTATTTGGGGTATTCTGTCGTTCCCTTCTTACTTCTTTTCTAAGTGTGAACTGAAACTCTCATTGGCATTCTTTCACTTCTTCATTTTCTGCCATAGCCAAATCTACCCTAGGTCTTGCCGAAATCCTTCTTCTTCTTTACCACTTTCTATCACTTTCTTTTCCATTCCATTTTATTGCTCTACTCTCAATTGTCCCTTTCTCAAAAAAAAAAAAAAAAACCTCTAAACTCCATTTTCATCTCTATTTCTATGCCACAGTCGAATGTCCCATGTCTTTTATTCCCATCTCCATTCCTTTCTCATACAAGCCAAATCTTCATAGACCTTTTCTTCATCTTTTCCTATGATCTCTTTTAAAGTCAAAACTCTTATGTCCCACTTATAGTTCTTTTGTTTATTTTCTTTGGCTCTTTCATCTTCTTCCCTGACATTGCCAAATTTATTCTTCTATGGTTAGCGAATCTCTTGTGTAAGGTAGGTGGTAATTTTTTTTATCTTTTCACTTTCTCTTTTGGTTTTTGGAAGCCAATGCCGAAAGGTTAATTGGCTTGGTAAGGTGACCTTTTGGTTTAATGATGTGGTTGTTTCTTGTGTTCTCTTTTTGGGGTGACGTTTGAGAATTAAAGTAGATCGAATTAGTTAGATCCCTAAGTCGATAACCGTTAGTCCCTGAACTCTATCTCTTTGGGATTTCAAGGTAAGGGTGTCCTCTTTAGACTTATTAGACTTGTTATCATATTATTACCTTAACCCTATGTTATGGTTTAACAACCATATGTTATGATGGTAGCGACTGACAAGGTCTTTTGATGGAATCAAATATCGATCAGGCGAAGGAGGGGATTGGACCTGTGAACCCAATCCCCAAGTTTAAGAAGCGAGCAGTATCGACAATTTGAGATTGGTCGTCGGGTTGTGGGCCAGTTTCTGAGCAGAGTCATAGACAGATAGCAGTAGTTTTGATTAGCGAGAGTATCGACATAGAGAGCGTGGTGTTACGTGTTATCGGGTGTGTAACTCTTACACACTTTATATGTTAATTATGTTATTATCTATGTATTGCCAAAAGCTGAAGTGATGGTATGGATCACTAAGTTACCCTTGTGGGTAAAAGCGAGGACTCCAGGTAAGTTCTACTATGTGCTGTTATTAATGGATGCATGTA
Organism: Gossypium rotundifolium; assembly: GCA_025506655.1. Classification (NCBI taxonomy): domain Eukaryota; kingdom Viridiplantae; phylum Streptophyta; class Magnoliopsida; order Malvales; family Malvaceae; genus Gossypium; species Gossypium rotundifolium. Next base: position 122,430,486 of record CP106728.1, read on the forward strand.
CGAGTGAATTTATTATTGTTGTACATTGAAAGCATGATCATACCATATTGTAAAGCATGAACATGAAGATGGGGTATGATGTGAAGAGGGAGGAAATATGAACTCTTTCGATCGTCACCAAGTGGTTAGGTACCAAAAGTGGGTTGGCCCCATATTATTATTTTGTGACTAAGTCTCGGTGGTTTGGAACCAGCAGTGGTTAGGTACCACATATATCTTATTTTTGTGACTCGTCCCAGTGGTTTGGTACCACAGTGGGTTGGCCCCACGTACGGATATTAGGGATTATCACCAGTGGTTAGGTGCCACAAGTTGGTTGGCCCCACATATTATTATTTGTGACTTTTGTCACCAGTGGTTTGGAACCACCAGTGGTTAGGTGCCACAAATGTTTGGTAGATATAAGAGATACGGTGGATGTACATATTAGGTTGGTTGGGTTGCATGGCATACATACGTAACATATGGTTTTGTGTGAGATCTGGAAAATCTTTTGGAAGGGGATTTACACACTGAGTCTTGGTGACTCACCCCCTCCGTTAAATTTTGTAGGTAATCCTTAGACCACGGACATGGAGCTGAGGTGGACTCAAGGTGGCCATGCGTAATATTTTAGACTTTATCTTAAATAGTTATTTTGGGATTACTCTACTTTAATTTGGATTTTGGTAATGTAATAAGGCCATTTAAAAGTTAATTTGGGTTTATATTTATTTTTATTAACTTTCTTTATTTTATTTTATTTTGGATTGTTAAGGCATGCCTAATAAATTGTCGAAATGAATGATTTTCAAAACTTAAGAACTGTGAGACTTTACAATTGGCTAACTAAAAAAAATAATTTGGGCTTGAGTAGCAAAGTAACTAAATTTTCAAACTAAGACTCAAAATTGTTTTCAATTGATCACTCAATATTAATTCTGTTTCTACAAAATTAAAGATTTTTCCTAACTTATAACGTTAACTCGATTTTCAAATTTTCTTTTCTTCCCCTGTGCATGCCAGATTTTTTGTAGCGTTTGACTGGGTTTGGGGTGTTACAATTGTGGTATCAGAGCCAAGTTCAAAAGTTCAGTTGTGGGTATAAGGCCCAAAATATTTTCAATAAAATGGTTGCAATAAAATGTTTTAGGAAGCATGGCACCTGAGTCTCCGGCACCGATCCGCGATGGTATGTCCTTTAACTATCAATTGTATGATGTGATTGTATCCAGATATGATTGCTAGTATTAGAAAATCTTACTTTATATTGAAGCTTGTAGGAATGTACGTGCTCGCGAAAGAAACTACTCTGAATACATACTCATAAGACAGTTCTGTAATAAACAGTAGAAGAAATTAATTCATAAAATTTTTCCTAAATCAGATTAAATCGAAACGTTAGTCATGAGTACTAGGGGACATGGTCATAGCGTGCGAGGTCGTGTGAGAAGCCGAGGTGTCGGATCTGAACCTTCAACATCAGGACATGGGCTAGAGGGTGAGGAGCTAGTACCGCCAGTGGTGGAGGCTAAATATCAGGACCAAACTAGGGGAGATGATGCCGTGTCTCAAGCAATGTTATGGGTTTTGGAGAGAGTAGCTGGAGCAGATGTAGGGTCAGTGGCTCAGAAATCTGTGTCAAAATGACTCAGAGCTAATGGAGCTGAGATATTCAGGGGTGTTTCTGGTGTAGCCTCTGACGTAGCGGAGTATTGGTTAGAAGCTGTGGAGCGTATAATGGATGACCTAGACTATACCGCAGAGGAGAAATTAAAGGGGGTAGTGTCTCTCCTTCGAGATGAGGCATATCAATGGTGGCTCATGGTTAGGGATAGCTCATCGGCTGACCACATCACTTGGGAGTTCTTTAAGTCAGCATTTCAAGGAAAATACATCGGGTCGAGTTATGTCGACGCTCAGCGGAAGGCATTCCTTAATTTGGTTCAGGGAAGTAAGTCAGTGGCTGAGTATGAAGCAGAATTTTTGCGTCTGAGCCACTATGCCCTGGGTATTGTAGCCACAGATCACGAGCGCTGTGTTCGGTTCGAGGATAGGTTGAGAGATGAGCTGCGAGTGCTGATAGCTCCGCAATGAGAAAGGGAGTTTGCTGTGTTGATCGAGAAGGCTAAAATAGCTGAGGAGGTGAAGAGGCCTGAAAAGAAGAACCAGGATAGGAGTAGGAATAAAAGAAGTATTGGGCTATCGGGATCTGCTGAGGGTTTTTAGAAGAGGTTTAGATTTGGGGGCCGAGTAAAGTCAAAACTGTTCGTTGCTCAAAGGCCACCTCAGTGTACTCGATGCGGGAAATCTCATTTGAAAGAGTGTTGGGCAGGTAATAGGGGATGTTTTGAATGTGGATCTTTGGATCATCGCTAGTCAAGACATAATCAGAGGGTCAAAGACGCGTACCATTCTAAAGAGAGGGTCAGCAACTACAGAGAGGTCGTGGTCCAGCCAGAGGAGGAAATAGCTTTGGTCAAGGGTGTGGGGCACCAGGCTGAGGTGCTGGGAATACAGAGGTGAGGTAGCCTAGTTTGGTCTATGCAGCTAGGCGCAGAGAGGAAGGCAACGCACCAGACGTCATAATCAGTACGTTCCTTATTTTGGGTTTGCCATACACTGCTCTAATTGATATTGGTTTGACACACTCTTATGTTGCCAGTGCTATAACGAAAATTCTAGATTTGGACTTTGAGATTTCTTCTAGGGAAGTGACTGTAATTAGCCCTCTAGGACACTCTGTAGTGGTGAATAAACTGTATAGGATGTACCTCTAGAACTTCAAGGGGTAGTTTTTTCGGTTAATCTGATGGAACTACCACTTGGGGAGTTCAAATTGATCTTAGGGATGGATTGGTTAGTAAAATATCAAGCAAGTTTGGACTGTGCAACCAAGCGTATGATGTTAAGAGCTTTCGAGGGTAAAGAGGTGGTGGTGATAGGCGAGAGGGGGAACTACCTATCTAATGTGGTATTCGCTTTGAAGGCCAAGAGAATGGTGAGAAAAGGATGTAGGGCATTTATGGTTCATGTTTGTGCTTTGGAGGCCAAGGAATCAGTTGTGGGGGATGTACGAACGGTATAGAAATTTTTTGAAGTTTTCCCAGAAGAGCTTTCGGGATTACCTCCGGATGGTGAGGTAGAGTTTAGTATTGATCTTCACCATGTAATAGCTAAAGGTTCATTGCCCCATCTGAGAATGGTGCCAAAGGAGTTAGTGGGGCTGAAAGCGAAAATTCAAGAGATGTTAGATCGGGGTTTTATTCGACCGAGTGTATCGCCTTGGGGAGCGCCGGTGCTATTCGTTAAGAAGAAGGATGGATCAATGCGTATGTGCATCGAATACCGTCAGTTGAATAAGTTGACGATCAAGAATAAGTACCCATTACCGAGGATATACGACTTGTTCGATCAACTTAAGGGAGCATCAGTCTTCTCAAAGATAGATTTGAGGTCAGGCTATCATCAGCTCAAGGTCAAGGAGGCAAACATCCATAAGACTGCGTTCCGTACTTGTTATGGTCACTATGAATTCTTGGTGATACCGTTTGGGTTGACCAATGCACTAGCAGCGTTTATGGACATGATGAACCGGGTTTTCCAACCCTACCTAGATCAATTTGTCGTAGTGTTTATAGACGACATCCTGGTTTACTCAAAGTCTGAGGAGGAGCATGATTCACATCTACGAGTGGTTTTGCAGATTCTGAGGGAGAAGCAGTTGTTTGCTAAGTTCAGTAAGTGTGAGTTCTGGCTAAAGGAAGTTACCTTTTTGGGCCATGTGGTGTTAGCTGAGGGGATTAGAGTTGACCCTCGAAAGATTGAAGCTATATTAAATTGGAAACCACCTAAGTCTGTGGCAGAAATTCAGAGTTTTTTGGGGTTGGCTGGGTATTACAGAAGGTTCGTGGAAGGGTTCTCTTTGATTGCGGCACCGTTAACCAAGTTGTTAAGGAAAAGGGTTCCGTTTGTGTGGTCTGACAAGCAACAGGAAAGTTTTGAGAAGTTAAAGAGGATTCTCGGCGTAAGCTCGGTGTTAATTCAAATTTCGAGGGGAAGGAGTTCGTGGTTTACTGTGATGCTTCGCACACAGGATTAGGGTGCGTGTTGATGCAAGACGGAAAGGTTGTTGCGTATGTGTCTCGGCAGTTAAGACCGCATGATTTGAATTACCCCACGTATGACCTTGAGCTAGCTGCAGTGGTTTTCGCCCTGAAGATCTAGAGACACTACTTGTATGGGAGAAGTCCATCATTTATACGGATCACAAGAGCTTGAAGTATCTCCTTACTCAGAAGGAGTTGAATTTAAGACAACGGAGGTGGATCAAGTTGTTGAAGGATTACGACTGCTTGATTGAGTACCACCTAGGTAAAGCTAACGTTGTGGTAGACGCGCTAAGCCGTAAGGTAATATCTGATGTAAGAGAAATGTTTGCCCACCTTAGTTTATTTGACAATGGAAGTTTATTAGCGGAATTGCAAGTGAAGCCAACATGGGTAAGTCAGGTTAAGGAGAAACAGTTAGTAGATGATGTCTTGAGTACTCGACTTCTACAAGTACAAGAGGGTGGAGTAGAGATTTCAGTTTGAACAGTGATGGAGTGTTATGTTTCCGTGGTAAAGTTTGCATGTCGAGAGATGTGGATTTAAGGCAGAAGATTCTTCAGGAAGTGCACCATAGCCCATACGCTATGCATCATAGAGGAAGTAAGATGTACCGGGATTTGCGGGAACAGTTTTGGTGGCCGGGTCTGAAGTGAGAAGTAACTGGATTTGTGGGTAAATGCTTGACGTGTCAGCAGGTCAAAGCCGAGCATCAGTTGCCTTCGAGGTTGTTGCAACCGATCATGATTCCACTGTGGAAGTGGGAGAGGATCACGATGGATTTTGTTAGTGGGTTTGTGTGGAATACTCTCTTCAGAAGTTGGCTAGATTATATATAGCGGAGATTGTAATGTTGTATGGGTGCCAGTGTCCATCATTTCGGACAGAGACCCTAGATTTACATCAAGATTTTGGAAGGCGTTGCATCAAGCGTTAGGTTCAAAGTTAAATTTTAGTACAGCGTTTCATCCACAGTCTGATGGACAGTCGGAGAGGGTAATTCGGATCTTAGAGGATATGTTGAGGGGCTATGTCATAGACTTCAGGGGTAGTTGGGAAGAATTTATACTGTTGGCGTAATTCACGTATAATAATAGCTACTAGTTGAGTATTCAGATGGCACCGTATGAAGTGTTATATGGTCGGAAGTACCGTACACCTACGTGTTGGATAGAGTTGGGTGAGCGTCAATTGTTGGGTCCAGAGTTGGTTGCTGAAACGGAAGATAAAGTTAAGCTAATTTGAACTCGATTGAAAGAAGCTTTATACAAGCAAAAATCCTATGTTGATCTAAAGCGAAAAGACATAGAATTTGCAGTGGGTGACAAGGTTTTCTTAAAGGTATCATCGTGGAAGAAAGTGCTAAGATTTGGTCAAAAGGGCAAGTTGAGTCCAAGGTTTATCGGGCCTTATCGAATGTTGAAGCGTGTGGGACCAGTAGCCTATTAGCTCGAGTTACCTGCAAGGTTAAGTCAGATCCATGATGTCTTCCACGTTTTGATGCTAAGATGCTATCGTTCGATCCATCTCACGTGGTGTCAATGGAGGAGATCAAAGTGAGGCTTGATCTATCCTTTGAGGAGGAACCAGTTCAAATTTTGGATCGTGATGTCAAAGTATTACGCAGAAAGACATTCCATTAGTTAAGGTTTTGTGGCGTAATCACGGTTCTGAGGAAACAACGTAGGAACTCGAGGTATCAATGCGACAGCAATACCCTCATCTCTTTTGACCAGGTAATTTCGAGGCCAAAATTGTTTTAAGGGGGTAGAACTGTAACATCCTAAATTAGGGGTTATGCATTTGTGTGTTAGTGTGTGAATGCTATGCTTGTTATACTAGTTTAGGGTGCTTTGGGGTCCAGGAATGACTTAGGGGTAAGCCGGAGCTTTGGTAAAAATTTTTGTGTTTAGGTAATTTAAGGGAGAGCTGAATGTGATAGGACTTAAGGGTTGGTGTTGGTGTGTTTAGACACAAGAAGCACTTTAGTAAAATGGCAAAGAGGCGCCACTTGGAGCTCAGGAAGGTGACGCCTCAGGGATCTGGCAGGGAGGAGGTTCGATCTGCATGAATCCCCTTTTTTGGAGATTTATTTTGACGCCAAGGTGGGGAGAGTTGCATTCAGCATGGACTCTAGAAGGATAAGTGTTGAAAGGGTAACACATTTGAATAGATGGACAAGAGCAATTCAAGGAGAAGGATTTGGTCAATAGATATGAATACGAGTTTGATGTGTTCAATCATTTCAAATGGGTGGTCAAGAGTGATTCAAGGAGGAAAAGAAGGGGATGGACATGTGAGCTCAGTGTTGGCCGAAATTCAAACTCAAGGGAGAGTGGGAAATCGGTTCTAGTGTGGCTAGGGTGTGCTGAATTTCTTCTAGTGGTAGCATAGGCTTTTAATTCTCAAATATGCATCTTTCGGGTTTTGTTAGTAAGTGCCGAAATTCTAAGTAGTCAGGTGAGAAGTTCCTTTTTCCATTTTCGGTATTTGGGGTCTTCTTTCGTTGCCTTCTTACTTCTTTTCTAAGGGTGAGCCGAAACTCCCATTGGCATTCTTTCTCTTCTTCATTTTCTACCATAGTCGAATCTACCCTAGGTCTTGCCGAAATCCTTCTTCTTCTTTACCACTTTCTATCACTTTCTTTTCCATTCCATTCTATTGCTCTACTCTCAATTGTCCCTTTCTCAAAAAAAAAAAGTGTTGAAACCTCTAAACTCCATTTTCATCTCTATTTCCATGCTATAGCCGAATGTCCCATGTCTTTTATTCCCATCTCCATTCCTTTCTCATACAAGCCGAATCTTCATATACCTTTTCTTCATCTTTTCCTGTTATCTTTTTTAAAGCCGAAACTCCTTTGTCCCACTTATAGTTCTTTTGTTTATTTTCTTTGGCTCTTTCATCTTCTTCCCTAACATTGCCGAATTTCTTCTTCTATGTTGCTAAGTGCCGAAATCTTCTAGGGTTAGCCGAATCTCCTGTGTAAGGTAGATGGTGATTTCTTTTATCTCTTCACTTTCTCTTTAGGTTTTTGGAAGCCAAAGCTGAAAGGTTAATTGGCTTGGTAAGGCGACCTTTTGGTTTAATTATGTTGTTGTTTCTTGTGTTCTCTTTTTGGGGTGACGTTTTGGGAATCGAAGTAGATCGAATCAACTAGATCCCTAAGTCAAAAACTGTTAGTCCCTAAACTCTGTCTCTTCGGGATTTCAAGGTAAGGGTGTCCTCTTTAGACTCATTAGACTCGTTATTGTATTATTACCTTAACCCTATGTTATGGTTTAACAACCATATGTTATGATGGTAGCGACTGATAAGGTCTTTTGATGGAATCAAATACCGATCAGGCGAAGGAGGGGATTAGACTTGTGAACCTAATCCCCAAGTTTAAGAAGCGAGCAGTGTCAGCAGTTCGAGATTGGCCGCCGAGATGTGGGTCGACTTTTGAGAAGAGTCGTAGACAGATAGTAGTAGTTTCGATTAGCGAGAGTATCGACATAGAGAGCGTGGTGTTACGTGTTATCAGGTGTGTAACTCTTACGCTCTTTATATGTTAATTATGTTATTATCTATGTATTGCCAAAAGCCAAAGTGATGGTATGGATCACTAAGTTACCCTTGTGGGTAAAAGCGAGGACTCCAGGTAAGTTCTACTATGTGCTGTTATTAATGGATGCATGTATGAGTGAATTGATTTTTGTTGTACATTGAAAGCATGATCGTACCATATTGTAAAGCATGAACATGAAGATGGGGTATGATGTGAAGAGGGAGGAAATATGAACTCTTTTAGACTGTCACCAGTGGTTAGGCACCAAAAGTGGGTTGGCCCCACGTACGGATATCAGGGATTATCACTAGTGGTTAGGTACCACAAGTGGGTTAGCCCCACATATTATTATTTGTGACTTTTGTCACCAGTGGTTTGGAACCACCAGTGGTTAGGTACCACCAGTGGCTAGGTGCCACAAATGTTGGGTAGATATAGGAGATACGGTGGATGTGCATATTAGGTTGGTTGGGTTACATGGCATACATATGTAACATATGGTTTTGTGTGAGATCTGGAAAATCTTTTGGACGAGGATTTACACACTGAGTCTCAGTGACTCACCCCCTCCGTTAAATTTTGCAGGTAATCCTTAGACCGCGGACATGGAGCCGAGGTGGACTCAAGGTGGCCATGCGTAATATTTTAGACTTCATCTTAAATAGTTATTTTGGGATTACTCTACTTTAATTTGGATTTTGGTAATGTAATAAGGCCATTTAAACGTTAATTTGGGTTTATATTTATTTTTATTAACTTTCTTTATTTTATTTTATTTTGGATTGTTAAGGCATGCCTAATAAATTGTCGAAATGAATGATTTTCAAAACTTAAGAACTGTGAGACTTTACAATTGGCTAACTAAAAAAATAATTTGGGCTTTAGTAGCAAAGTAACTAAATTTTCAAACTAAGACTCAGAATTGTTAATTGATTAATTTAAATTGCTTTCTACAAAATCAAAGATTTTTCTTAACTCATGACGTTAACTCGGTTTTCAAATTTTCTTTTCTTCTCCTGTGGCATGCTAGATTCGGTCGTAGTGTTTGACCGGATTTGGGGTGTTACATTTACTCATTTAGTCATTATATAACTCATGACACTTCAAAATTTTTAGTTTGGTAAAAATGATCGTTTTGCCCTTATACTTTGAGAAAATTATGATTTTTCTCCTAGGCTCATAAATCATTTTTCATCATATTTTCTCATTAAACAAGTTGAACATTTATTTCTCTTATAACAATACACAAAACCTGAAACACCCCAAACCCAGCCCACGAGCCTTGACCGGATCTGGCATGCTTCTTGAGTAAAACATTCCAAAACTTGTTTGTTACTTTGGAAAATTTTGTGTGATTTTGAAGAACATTTGATTTGTGTTGAGTCTAAATTGTAAACGGTGTTGTTTTTGTAAACAATAAGTATTTTTGGGTTTTTAGAGTTTAACAGCAAATTGAAGATCGATTGTGATTAGGTGTCAAAACATCTAAAATTTGATTTTAAGAAAATCTTTTAACATTTGATTTGATAATGATCGATCAAGATAAACCGAATTAAACGATACTTAAAACAGCTTAACAATAATGGCCATATTACATCATAGCAAAACCCAAATAAATCCAAAATACTTAGATATAAAACAACGAAAATAAAATAACTCGAAATGAGCATGGCCACCACTAAGCTCCTGCCGACCCGATCCATTTATCGAGTGTCACCTAAAAGATATCCCACAACGGGTGAGTCAAACAGACTCAGTGTATAACCACCAACACAAAGTCCCAACGATTTAGGCATATCGGTTACATACATATATATATAGCAATTATAGATAATGATGCAATCCCAAACCCAAACCTAGATAACCATCCGCTACACATCACCCGTACCAACCATCACACCGTGGGGACTACTAAGTCAACCCTCCATCCGCTACACATCATCGAAGGCAGTCGCTGCAGATGACTGGCACATCACCCTTATAAATTGTGGCATATCCACCAGATAATATTTTGTGACATAAGTCACCACATTCAGATTACGTGACATGAGTCTCCAGATTTTGTGGTAAAACCACTAGATCACTTCCCCTTAAAATAACACCCATATGCCCCATGTCATACAAATCATACAAATATCATGCTTTATGCCTTATTTCACATTCTTATCAATATTCACTTATGTGCCATATTTCACATGTTCATAACATTTATTGATGTAATATTAAAATTACGTACCTGAATGTTTCGTACCATTGTATGGTACCTTTAGCCACGTTCACATACTTTCATTAACACATATATTAAAACATTACCATAAATCTATTAAGATTTAGTGTGGGGCTACACACCTGATTTACCTAACAAGTTTGCTGAAATCCCGAAAATCCTTGTACACCACTGTCAACTGCCCCTAAATAACCATAGTTAGATTCGGCTAACATAATGACCAATATGGCTGAATATTCACATTTACTTACTTTGTGATTCCAAATCCCAAAAATAGTCACTTGACTATGAAGATGTCGAAATCCTACATGGTACATACCAGGGTCAACCTTTTTGTACAAATCTATAAAATGGCCCTTGGCTGAATACCACATATGGCTTACCTTGGATTCTTAAAATCCCGAAGATCTTCTCTTATAGTCGACTATAGGCAAATCCCGAAACCTCCTTCATAGTTTTGGTCAAAGAACATTAAAAGAGATTAGTGCCTTAATTTATCGACAGTTAGAGAAATAAAAGAACAAGAGTTCGGCCAAGAAAGATCCTTACCAACTCAATCGAGTATCCTAGCTTGAAACAGAGAGATTCGCTCTCCGCTTAAATGATCAAGTCGACACCAAAAAGGGTAGAGGAGCATTCGCTATGGCCACCAAATAGAGGATTCGCTTTAGGCAAAAGTGAACAATCGGTAAGGTCTCTTGTGTATTCTGCTTTGATTGAATTTGCAAAAGAAGAAGAAAAGATTGATGATGGAGATTCTACCTCAACAAGATTGGAAAGAGAGAAAGGAGCTTTCGGCTTTGGCAAAATAAAAGAAGAAGAAAAGAGTTGCTTTTGGTTTTTAGTCAACAGAGGAAAAGAATTTTGGCAGAGGCTCAATTGGAAAGAAAAGAAAACAAATGGCCTCACTCTCCTCCCCTTGGCCAATAATACTACAAAAAGAGTCCTTTGGTCGGCCAACACACATCCCCTTCTCAAATCCCACTTTTTCCTCCTTATTTTTCTCTTTAACACCCATTCAAAATAATTGAAATAATCCAACATTATCCTATGCCCTTAGCCAAATTTTAAAAGGAATCAGACCATATCTAAAGCTCATCCAATCAGCCTTCCCATGCCGTCCACCACCGCCCATCTTAGCTGTAAAATAAAACTCCTCTTTGCGTCCCTTGCTGCTCGAACCAAGGCCCTTTCCCCTTGCTTGTGGCGTCACTTACTAAGGCCCTAAGTGGCGCCTCCTTGCCACTTTACCAAGGCTTTTCTTGTGTCCAATTTCCCCTACAATTTCTCTTAAGGCCTATCAGGCTTAGCTCCCCTTTAAAACTTAAAATCAAATATTTTCTAAGGCATTTTCCTACTCTCTAAGGTTCTCAAAATTCACAAGACACATTCAAACACACATAGGCATGCTACTTCATACAATTAAGTAAAAAATTGCACAAGCCATAAAATCCCGGATATTACAGTTTTACCCCCTTAAAATAATTTCGACCTCGAGATTACCTGGCTAAAATAAGTGAGGGTATTACTGTCGCATTGCTTCTTTCGGCTCCCACGAAGCTTCCTCCAATCCATGATTACGCCATAACACTTTGACTAGAGGGACTGATTTCCTCCGTAACACTTTCACATCTCGTTCCAAAATCTGAATCGGCTCTTCCTCATAGGACAAATCTGGCCTTAGCTCTACCTCTTCAACCGGTACTACATGAGATGGATCCGATCGGTAGTGACATAGCATCGAAACGTAGAACATGTCGTGCATCTGCTTCAACTCTGGTGGCAACTCTAACTGGTATGCCACTGGTCCAACTCGCTTTGATACCCGATAAGGTCCTATATACCTTGGACTTAACTTCCCTTTGCGACCAAATCTCATCACCTTCTTCCAAGGCGAAACTTTAAGAAATACATAATCTCCCACAACAAACTCGATCTCCTTCCGTTTAAGATCTGCGTATGGCTTCTGCCTGTCAGATACCTCCTTCAACCCTGTCCGAATTACCTTAACCTTTTCTTTCGATTCTGCCATGATTTTCGGACCCAAAATTTGACGTTCTCCCAATTTCGTCCAACACGTGGGAGTGCGACACTTTCGTCCATATAGTGCTTCGTATGGTGCCATCCGAATACTTGCCTAATAGCATGTTATTATCATAAATTCGCTAAAGGCAAAAACTCTTCCCAACTCCCTCTCAAGTCTAATACATAGCCCTCAAAGATATCCTCTAACACTTGGATCACTCACTCAGACCGCCATCCGATCATGGATGAAATGCCGATCAAGTCTAATCTGGTGCCCAAAGCTTGATGTAGCACCTTCCAAAATCGAGACGAAAACCTCAGATCCCTATTCAAGATAATCGATACTGGCACTCCGTGCAACCTCACAATCTCTGCCACATACAACTTTGCTAACCTTTGCAGAGAGTAGTCAACCCGCAATGAAATGAAATGCGCAGACTTTGTCAATCGATCCACTATCACCCATACCGAGTCCTTCTTAGTAGGCGTAAGGGGAAGCCCACTAACGAAGTCCATGGTAATTCTCTCCTACTTCTACCGCGGAATCTTAATTGGCTGAAGCAACCCCGACGAAACTTGGTGTTCAGCCTTGACTTGCTGACATGTTAGGCACTTTCCTACAAACTCTGTCACTTCCCGCTTAAGACCAGGCCACCAAAACTGTTCCCTTAGATCTTTGTACAACTTACTACCTCCAGGATGCATAGCATAAGGGCTACTATGCAATTCCCGAAGAATTCTTCGCCTTAACTCCTCATTCTTTGGCATACAAACCTTACCCTTAAAACACAATAATCCATCGCCATTAATACTATAATCCTTCAACTCCCTAATCTGTACTTGCCGTAGCTTAGCACTAAAATCATCATCTGCCAGCTGTCCCTCTCTCACCTCATTCAGCCATGTCGGCTTAACTTACAATTCTGCCAATAAACTTCTGTCGTCATACAAGTTAAGGTGTGCAAACATCGCCCTTAACTCCAACACTACTTTTCGACTTAGGGCATCTGCCACAACGTTTGCCTTGCCCGGGTGATACTCTATGGAACAATCATAGTCCTTCAATAACTCCACCCACCTTCGCTATCTCAGGTTCAGCTCTTTCTGAGTCAGCAAATACTTCAGGCTCTTGTGGTCTGTGTAGATCTCTGACTTTTCTCCATATAAGTAGTGCCTCCACACTTAAGAGTAAAGACCACTGCTACCAATTCCAAATCGTGCGTCGGGTAGTTAACCTCATGTGGCCTTAATTGTCGAGACGCATAAGTGACTACCTTCCCGTCCTGCATAAGGACACATCCCAATCCTGTGTGAGAAGCATCACAGTATACCACATAGTCCTTCCTTGCCTCAGGCTGAATCAAAACCGGAGCTTCTGTCAATACCTTCTTAAGCTTCTCGAAACTTCTTTGCTGCTTATCAGTCTTTATGAAAGGTACCTCCTTTCTCAACAACTTCGTCAACGGTGCGGCTATTGATGAGAACCCTTCTACGAACTTTCTGTAATAGCCTATTAAACCCAAGAAACTACGAACTTCTGCTACAGACTTAGGTGGTTTCCAATCCAATACTGCATCAATCTTCCGAGGATCTACCCTTATCCCTTTTGCAGACACCACATGTCCTAAAAACGTAACTTCCTTCAGCCAAAATTCACACTTGCTGAACTTGGCATATAGCTTTTTCTTCCTTAACACTTACATCACGACTCGGAGGTGCTCATCATGTTCTTCCTCAGACTTTGAATACACCAAAATATCATCTATGAACACAACAATGAACCGGTCCAAATAGGGTTGAAAGACCCAGTTCATCATGTCCATGAACGCGGCTGGGGCGTTTGTCAATTCGAACGGCATTACCAAGAACTCATAATGCCCGTACCTTATCCGAAAAGCTGATGATATCCAGACCTTAGATCTATCTTCTAAAATATCATGCTCCTTAAGGTGATCGAACAAGTCGCCTATTCTTGGCAAAGGGTACTTGTTCTTGATGGTCACTTTATTCAATCTGACGATAATCTATGCACATGCATTGTTCCATCCTTCTTCTTCACAAACAAGACCGGTGCTCCCATGGAGACACACTGGCCTCGGATAAACCCACGCTCAAGCAACTCTTGGATCCGAGCCTTGAGCTCAACAAACTCCTTTGGTGCCATTACAGACGGGGTAATAGACACGGGAGTCAGACCCTGCGGAAGTCAATTTCGAACTCCACTTCCCTATCCGGGGGTATTCTAGGTAACTCCTCTGGAAAAATATCCACAAATTCTCCTACTGTTCTAACTCTACCAACTCCCCCTTCCTTTGCATCCAACGACTAACCAAGGTCAAAATGCCTTGCACCCTTTCCGAATCATCTTATCGACTTTAAAGCGTAAACTACATTAGACAAGTAGTTTCTTCTTTCTCCTATCATAATTATCGCCTTATCCTCCGGTGCCTTTAATTCCATTCGCTTAGCTGTGCAATCCAATACAGCTCGATGTTCCACTAGCCACCCATACCAAAGATGAGATCAAATTCTCAAGGGTAATTCCATCAAGTTGGCAAGAAATACCACTCCTGAAGCTCTCAGAGGTACACTCAAATATCTTATTCACCACTATAGTTTGACCTAATGGGCTCACTATACCATCTCCCTATTAGATGCTTCGAGGCTATGCCTAGTGTTTCAACTACTCTACATGCAATATAAGAGTGGCGAGCCAACATCAATTAGAGCAAAGTAAGGCTTGTCACCTATAAGAAACGTCTTGGTTATGACGTCGGCATGTCTCCATCCTCCCTCCGGTGGACTGCATACACCAAGCCCGATTGTCTTGCCTCTCAGATACCTACACCTCTACCAATGTTTCTGTCCTCTGCACGAACCATTACCTCTGCCAGTCGAACCACGACCTCGCGGTGGTTGTGTCCTCCTCTTCCAGCCTGATTAGAACCCTGACTTGCTGGTCAGCCCCCTTCTGTTCTCATAGGACAATCCTTAATCATGTGGTCCTTGGACCCACACTTGAAACATCCTCCCGTCTTCTTCCAACACTCCCCAAGTGCATCTTTCCACACTGGCCGCAAACGGCATCTTGTCCTCCCATAGCACCTCCTCGACCTCATGGCCCATCAACTCTAGGCCTCTTTGCACATTCCCGATGACCTGTGATCCAAAACCTCTCTTTGCCTGCTCCTATCTCAGATTACATCTCACAGAGTCCTTAATCCTTCGGCTACCTTAGCCTTCTCCACCAACACAAGAACTCTCGCTCTTCTTGTGGAGCTATTAACAACCTCAAGTCATCCTCATCCGTCCTCAAACCGACATATCACTCATGTTCAGTAGCTACTATACCTTGAGCATATCGGCTCAACCTTAGAAATTTCACCTCGTGCTTTGCTACGGACTTATTTCCTGGACCAAATTTCAAAACGCCTTCCTCTCACAAGATCAACATAACTAGTTCCAATATACTTCTTCCGATATGCCGCCTTAAAATATTCCCAAGTAAGATCGTCATGGGCAAAGACTATCCCAAACCATGAGCCACCACTGATATGACTCATCGCGGAGGAGCGATACTATCCCTTTCAGTTTCTCCTCGGCTGACAGGTCCAAATCATCCATAATCCTCTCCGTTGCTTCCAACCAATACTCAGTTGTATTGGGTGCCACACCAGATACGCCACGAAAAAACTCATCTCCATTAGCTCGGAGTCACTCAGGTACCGACTTTCGAGCTCCCATGTCTCCACCTGCTCCAGCCACCCTTTCTAGAACTCGCAGCATCGCTTGTGATACTGCACCATCCCCCGTCTGATCCTGATATTCCACATCAGCGGCTGGTGATGGTGGCATTTCATTTTCGGACCCTTGGCCAAACCTAACGAGTTTCGACACGGTCATTCGGCCTCTTCCACAGCCACGCACACTATGACCACGTCCCCTATAATTCATGCTTCTGAATCGCGTTTATCTGGTTAAAGAATTTTATGAATTAGTTGTTGTTCCACCGATTTATCGTGAATGTCTTATGTTCAATAAGTCTAAGGAGTAGTTCTTCGAGTTCATACACACATAGTCTCAAATTCATTCATTCAATCATCACACTCATGAACTTACGTTCATCACAGAGAAGTGTTGTAGTTGTCATTATTTTTGTTTTCCACTACCCAAGGGTATTTTCGTAATTTTATCCTCTGTGGGTATTTTGGTAATTTTTTCAAATTAGGGTATTTGAAAATTTCGCAGTAGAGATTTTTGGTACTTTTCAAAATTGAAATACTTGGTAAGAAGATTTCAAGGGTAAAATGGTAATTTTATAAACTGAGGGTATTTTTGTAATTTTCCAAACTAGGGCATTTTTGGAAATTTTTAATTGAGGTATTTCGGTATCTTTCCACACTGAGGGTATTTTGGTCATTTGTACAGGTTAATGGTAATTTGGTCAATTTACAAATCGTGGGTATTCTCGATCATTTTTTTTAAATCAAGGGTACTTTGGAATTTTATAATCATGGTTTGAATTTTGAGTTTCACAATTCAAGGTGACGGTCCCTTTTGGGTTTTAATTATTGGGTTTAGCCTGTGTTTGAGTCCTCTTGGCTAAGGTGAACCATCACTACGCACTGTAGGATTCGAGTGAGAGGAGGTGAGTCACTAGGGTCGCTTAAATACCAAGCTCCCCTAATCCAATCCTGAACATGCGCATAACCAGTTTGCCACACCTCTAACTTGGCGACTCGAGAGACAGTTTGTTTGGTTAAACTTTAAGTTTTATGTATCTTGGTGTTGAAGTAGGCTAACCCTAGGGTTTAATTCCTAGTTTACTAATCTATGTCCCTATAAGTCCTACATACAAATCACAAAAGAGTTAGAGTACTTACTGGTGGACTTGGCCGAGACTCAAAAGCCATGCCATAAAACCCGCCATTTCTTAGTAAAATTCAATTTTAAAAGAAAGAAAACATTTTGGGCCCAAAAAGCCCTCAAGGTGAGTTTTGAACCGCTCGATAATCTAATCAAACACCCAAACCCTTACCCACGAGCCTTGACCGGATCTCGCATGCTTATTGAGTAAAACATTCCAAAACTTGTTTGTTACTTTGGCAAAATTTGTGTGATTTTGAAGAACATTTGATTTGTGTTGAGTCTAAATTGAAAACGGTGTTGTTTTTATAAATAATAAGTTAAAAGTATTACCGGGTTTTTAGAGTTTAATAGCAAATTAAGGATCGATTGTGATTAGGTGTCAAAACATCTAAAATTTGATTTTAAGAAAAATCTGTTTAACCTTTGATTTGATAATGATCGTATCATGATAAACCAATTAAACGCATACTTAAAACAGCTTAACAATAATGGCCATATTACATCATAGCAAAACCCTAATAAATCCAAAATACTTAGATATAAAAACAACGAAAATAAAATAACTCGAAATGAGCATGGCCACCACTAAGCTCCTGCCGACCCGGTCCATTTACTGAGTGTCACCAAAAGATATCCCACAACGAGGTGAGTCAAACGGACTCAAGTATAACCACCAACACAAAGTCCCAACGATTTAGGCATATCGGTTCATACATATATATATAGCAATTATAGATAATGATGCAATCCCAAACCCAAACCTAGATAACCATCCGCTACACATCACCGCACCAACCACCACACCGTGGGACTACTAAGTCAACCCTCCATCCGCTACACATCATCGAAGGCGATTCTTGCAGATGGTATCGCACATCGCCCTTATAAATTATGGCATAGCCACGGATAATATTTTGTGACATAAGTCACCACATTCAGATTACGTGACATGAGTCACGATTTTGTGGTAAAACCACCAAATCACTTCCCCTTAAAATAACACCCATATGCCCCATGTCATACAAATCATACAAATATCATGCTTTGTGCCTTATTTCACATTCTTATCAATATTCACTTATGTGCCATATTTCACATGTTCATAACATTTATTGACGTAATATTAAAGATTACGTGCTCAATGTTCTGTACCATTGTATGGTACCTTTAGCCACGCTCACATACTTTCATTAACACATATATTAAAACATTACCATAAATCTATTAAGATTTAGTGTGGGGCTACACATTTGATTTGCTTAACGAGTTCACTGAAATCCCGAAAATCCTTGAACATCACTGTCGACTGCACCTAAATAACCATAGTTTGATTCGGCTAACATAATGACCAATATGGCCGGATATTCACATTCACTTACCTTGCGATTCCAAATCCCGAAAATAGTCACTTGACTATGAAGATGTCGAAATTCTACATGGTACATACCAGGGTCAAACTTTTTGTACAAAACTATGAAAATGGCCCTTGGCCGAATACCACATACGGCTTACCTTGGATTCTTAAAATCCCGAAGATCTTCTCTTATAGTCGACTATAGGCAAATCCCAAAACCTCATTCATAGTTTCGGCCAAAGAACATTAAAAGAGATTAGTGCCTTAATTTATCGACAGTTAGAGAAAGAAAAGAACAAGAGTTCGGCCAAGAAAGATCCTTACCAACTCAATCGAGTATCCTAGCTTGAAATAGAGAGATTCGGCTCCTGCTTAAATGATCAAGTCGACACCAAAAAGGGGTAGAGGAGCATTCGACAAATAGATGATTCGGCTTAGGCAAAAGTGAACAGTCGGTTAAGGGTCTCTTATGTATTCGGATTTGTTTGAATTTGCAAAAGAAGAAGAAAAGATTGATGATGGAGATTCGGCCTCAACAAGATTGGAAAGAGAGAAATGAGCTTTTGGCTTTGGCAAAATAAAAGAAGAAGAAAAGAGTTGCTTTCGATTTTTAGTCAACAGAGGAAAAGAATTTCGGCAGAGGCTTAATTGGAAAGAAAAGAAAACAAATGGCCTCACTCTCCTCCCCTTGGCCAAAAATACCACCAAAAGAGTCCTTTGGCCGGCCAACACACATCCCCTTCTCAAATCCCACTTTTTCCTCCTTATTTTTCTCTTTAACACCCATTCAAAATAATTGAAATAATCCAACATTATCCTATGCCCTTAGCCGAATTTTAAAAGGAATTAGACCATATCTAAAGCTCATCCAATCAGTCTCCCCATGCCATCCTCCACTGCCCATCTTAGCTGCAAAATAAAACTCCTCTTTGCGTCCCTTACTGCTCGAACCAAGGCCCTCCTTTCCCCTTGCTTGTGGCGTCACTTACTAAGGCCCTAAGTGGCGCCTCCTTGCCACTTTACGAAGGCTTTTCTTGTGTCCAATTTCCCCTACAATTTCTCTTAAGGCCTATTAGGCTTAGCTCCCCTTTAAAACTTAAAATCAAATATTTTCTAAGGCATTTTCCAACTCTTTAAGGTTCTCAAAATTCACAATACACATTCAAACACACATAGGCATGCTACTTCATACAATTAAGCAAAAAAATGCACAAGCCATAAAATCCCGGATATTACAAAACCAATCATTTTATGCATTTATTACCCAATCACAACCTTTACAAACAAGTCCCATTTAGGTGTTTTCATAAAATAAAAACCTTTCACAAAAGTTTTTCCTTAACCCACTAACATTCATTTTCTTCCATAAAAACTCAACAAACAACATAAACGTGTCTCATGGCAAATCCCTAAACTTTCGACCATTTTGTAAAATAGTCCCCTCATTAGCTAGCTTAAGTTTTAGCGGTTCCAAAAGTACAAAAATTATCAAGAAAGACTTCTAAAGTCACTTACTTGTAAGGGAATAGCTTGGCTTAAAGTTTGAGCTCCAAAAACCTCTATTTTCTCTTCAAATTTCGGTGGAAGAAGAAATGAGAATAGTAAAAGATGATATCTTCTTTATTTATCTTATTTTATTCATTTTAGTCACCAAACATCACCAAATTTTTGACCAATTTAATGCCTTTGTCTCCCTTGACCGGCCATCACCTTTAGGGTGGTTTAATTGCAATTTAAGGACCTCTAATTTAATATTCCATAGCTATTAGACACTCCTAGCTTGTAATATGAAACTTTTGCATTTTATACAATTTAATCCTTTTTCGCAATTAAGTATACAATTGCTAAAATTAAAGCACCAAAATTTTCATGCATCCTTATAATCATGCTATAACAAATAAAATAATATTAAAATAATTTTATTCAACCTCGGATTAATGGTCCTGAAACCACTATTCTGACTAGCCCCAAAATTGGGCTGTTACAACTTTTCCCCTTTAGAAATTTTCGTCCCCAAAAATTTTACCGGTAAAAAGGTTTGGATACTATTTTCTCATGGCTTCTTCCGGTTCCTATGTAGCCTCTTCTACACCATGTGTTTGCCATAACACTTTCACTAAGGCTATAAATTTATTCCTCAACTGTTTAACCTCTCAAGCCAAAATCTTAATTGGTTTTTCTTCATAAGTCATGTTCGGTCGTATCTCAATTTCGGTTGGAGGGATCACATGCGAAGGATAGAACGATATCGCCACAACATCGACACATGAAATACGTTGTGAATTCTCTCTAACTTTGTCGGTAAAGTGAATCGGTAAGCTACTGGCCCACTCCTTTCAATAACCTCGTACGGTCCTATGAATCATGGACTCAATTTTCCCTGTTGACCAAATCTTAATATTTTCTTCCACGGGGATACTTTCAAGAATACTTTATCGCCCATTTGAAACTCTATTTCTTTCCTTTTTAAATCTGCGTATGACTTTTGTCGGTCCGAAGCAACTTTCAAGCTATCACGGATCACTTTCGCTTTCTCCTAGGTCTCTTTAACTAGATCAACCCCGTGAATTTGCTTCTCACTAAGCTCGGTCAAATATAAGGGAGTCCGACACTTGCGACCATAGAAAGCTTTGTGCAGTGCCATCCGTATACTCGACTGATAACTATTGGTGTAGTCAAACTCAACCAAAGGTAGATATTTTTCCCAACAACCTTCGAACCCTAAAACACAGCATCAAAGCATATCCTCAAGAACTTGAATCACTCTTTCAGATTAGCCATCGATTTAAGGATGGAACGCAGTACTAAAACTCAATCTTGTACCCAAGGCTTCTTGCAACTTCTTCCAAAACCTCAAAGTGAATCTTGGATCTCTATCCGAGATAATAGATATAAGTACCCCATGTAATCTTACCACCTCAGTAATATACAGCTCAACCAACTTAGCAAGTGAGTAATCCACATGCACCGGTATAAAGTGAGCCTATTTCATTAATCTATCCATAATAACCCACACATCATCTTTCTTTTTCGAAGTCATGGGTAACCCGTTAGGAAATCTATTGTGATTCGATCCCATTTCCACTCTGGAACCATAGTTGGCTGAAGTAATCCTTAAGGGGCTTGATGCTCGGCTTTCACTTGTTGACAAATCAAACACTTCGTAACAAACTCGGAGATGTCTCTTTTCATACCCGGCCATTAATACAACTTCTTCAAATCATTGTACATTTTTGTGCTGCCCGGATGTACTGATAAGCAACCATTGTGTGCTTCATGTAAAATTTTCGGATCAACTCATCATCCTTTGGTACACAAACTCTATCACGAAACATCAAACAATCTTCTAAACAAACTCAAAAATCAAAGTCATTTCCCGATCCACATTGAGCTATCTTAACTTGTATTTCTCTATCATTCTTTTGAGCTTCACATATCTGTTGAAGAAATAATGGCCTAGCCCTCAACTTGGCCAACACAGCATCATCATTAGACAATGCTAAACTCGTATTCATAGCTCTCAAAGCATACAGGGATTTTCTACTTAAGGCATCCGTAAGCACATTCGCTTTCCCCAGATGGTAATAAATTACTAACTCATAATCCTTTAGTAATTCAAGCCACCGCCGTTGATGCAAATTCAAATCCTTTTGGTCTATCAAGTATTTCAAACTCTTGTGGTCGGTGAAGATTTGGCACCTTTCACCATACAAATAATGACGCCAAATCTTCAAGCAAAAATGATCGCTGCTAACTCCAAATCGTGAGTCGAATAATTCTTCTCATGTGGTTTTAGTTGTCTTGAGGCATAAGCTACTACTTTACCCTCTTGCATCAACACACAACCAAGACCATTTAATGACGCATCACTGTAGACTACAAACTTCTTCCCCGATTCAAGTTGTACTAAATCGGTGCTTCAGTCAACAATGCTTTCAGTTTCTAAAAATCTGTTGGCATTTCTCGATCCATTCAAACTTAACATCTTTATGTAATAGTTTCATCATCGGGGTAGCAATCAGGGAGAACCCTTTTACAAAATGTCTGTAGTAACTCGCTAAACCCAAAAAGCTTCTAATCTCTGACACATTTCTCGACAGTTTCCACTCCACAATAGCCGAGATCTTACTCGGATCAACTCTAATTCCATCACCCGATACAATATGCCC
The DNA here is from genome assembly GCA_025506655.1 of Gossypium rotundifolium. Taxonomy (NCBI): domain Eukaryota; kingdom Viridiplantae; phylum Streptophyta; class Magnoliopsida; order Malvales; family Malvaceae; genus Gossypium; species Gossypium rotundifolium. Next base: position 122,452,768 of record CP106728.1, read on the forward strand.
TAAGAGTTGACCTCTCAGAGCCAAAACTCACTCTTGCTAAATTTAGCATACAACTTTTTGTCTCTTAGAGTCTGCAACATAGTTCTTAGGTGTTCTGAGTGTTCACTCTCATCCCGGGAATAAATTAGTATGTCGTTAATAATGACTACGGACTTATCCAAATACTGCCAAAAGATACAGTTCATTAAATCCATAAAGATCACTGGAGCATTCGTTAAGCCAAATGGCATGAAAAGAAACTCATAATGGCCATACCTCATCTGAAATGTAGTTTTCGGCACATCTTGCTCTTCAACCCTCAACTGGTAATAGCCAGACATTAAGTCTTTCTTAAAAAACACAGTAACTCCCTTCAGTTGGTCGAACAAGTCATCTATCCTTCGCAAAGGATACTTATTCTTCACTATTACCTTGTTGAGTTGTTTGTAGTCTATACACAATCTCATCGACCCGTCTTTCTTCTTCACAAAATGTATCGGAGCACCCCATGGTGAATAGCTCGGTCTTGCAAAACCCTTATCCATTAACTCTTGCAATTGAACCTTCAATTCTTTTAACTCTAATGGTGCCATACTATATGGGGCAACTGAAATAGGTTTCGTACCCGGAGCTAACTCAATACCAATCTCAACCTCTCTAACTGGAGGCAATCCAAGTAACTCTTCTAGGAACACGTTCGGATACTCGCTCAATACAGGCACTGATTCAATCTTTACCTCTAACTCTTGGGTATTTAGCACAAAGGTGAGATAGGACTCATACCCTTTTCTCATGTATTTCTTAGCTACCATAGATGAAATCACTACAGGCAAACTATCCGATTTACCTGATTCAACCCGAATGACATCTCTATTTACACATCTCAATTCAATAAACTTACTACCACAGTTTACTAAAACATTATGAGTAGTCAACCAATCCATACCAAGAATCAGGTCAAATTTATCAAATGACAACAATAAGAGATTTACCGAAAAATAATAACCTCTAATTGCCAAAGGATAATTCCTACACACCTTATCAACTAGCACATGTTTGCCTAATGGGTTTGACACTTTTACTAAAAATTTCATAGACTCAACAATCATACTCATGCTAGATGCCAATTTCATGCAAATATAAGAATGGGTAGACCCGGATCAATCAAAGCAACAATAGAGATATCATGGAGAGAAAAAGTACCAGTTATCACATCTGAGATGATACCTCATCGCGAGAGCGGATGGCAAAAGTCCCTGCAGGTGCTCGACCCTCTGATCTCACAACAGAGTCTCTAGGTGCACCTCTACTTCTAATCCTACTCCCGGGTTCCTTTGTGGTCTACCCCTCGAAGGTATATTACTTGTCCTTACTTCTTATTTTCTATCCTTCTCATCCCTCTTTGGATAGTTCTGAATGAAGTGGTCAGGTGAACCACACTTGTAGCAATTACGATTGTTTCCCCAACACCCCCCATTATGTTGCCTACCACAATTTGGACATTCTGGTTTATTTGGCTTTGTATTGCCCACGCTTGCCATCGAGGTGACTTGAACTCTCGATCCCGACTATGTATTACTTCAATCTTGGTGTGAATACTCGACTGAAGCAGTCATCTGAGGGTTCATTTCCTTGGACCTCTTTGATTGACTTTGGAGTGATTTACTCATTGGCCTCTTTCTTGTATCCCGGCCTCAATCATGGCTTTTCTCTTTTCCTTATTCAATTCTTCAGCCTTGCAAAATTTATCGACCAAAACCACAATTTCCTTCAATTACAAAATCCCAACTAGTAATCTAATATCCTTATTCAGCCCATCTTCGAACCTCTTGCACAAGATAGCTTCCGTAGACACACACTCTTGTGCATACTTGCTAAGCCTAACAAACTCGCGCTCATACTCTACCATAGTCATTTTGCCTTGTTTCAATTCAAGGAACTCTTTCCTTTTTTGATCTATAAATCTCTGACTTATGTACTTCTTTCGGAACTCTTCCAAGAAGAAGACTCATGTCACTTTCTCCCTCAGTACTACAGATGTTAGTGTTTTCCACCAACGATATGCCGAGTCCCTTAGCAATGATACAACACATTTTACGCTCTCTTTAGGCATGCAAGAGAGTTCATCAAATACCCGCATAGAGTTCTCAAGCCAAAACTCCGCTCTCTCAGTGTCATCATCTATGTTGGCTCTAAATTCTTCGGCCCCTTATTTTCAAATTTTATCGACCGGGGGTTTGTTTATTCTCACCAAATCTATACCTCGAGGAGCAATGAGGATCGGCAGAGGTATAGGTAGGGGTGGAGGAGGTTGAGCATTAGGGTTTACTCATACAAACGCGGTGTACCAATTACTCATCATGTGGAGAAAGGCTTCCCGAGCCTCTTCTCTTTGACCTAAAGTCTCGGTCTATTTTCTATAGGCGCGGTCTTTTACGTGGGAGCCAACACGTTACTAGCAGTATCATTAGCAGCAGCTCGGTCGGGATCCATTTACTATACGAAAACACAATTTAAAATTATCAGAAGTCACAACACTATTAATATACGTTTAAAGAATGTATAGCTAGACTCTTACACACGCTACGGTAGTCCAAGAACCGACTAAACCATAGCTCTGATACCACTAAATGTAACATCCCTTATTCGTATTCAAAGCTGAAATAGGGTACAAGGCATTACTAAGCTTACACGCAATCAATCATGCAATTTAGAAACTTGACTTTTCTCTTGAATTTAAAACTTTTACTAACACTTCCTAAACAAGCCTATGAGGCCAAATTCATGGTTTAGGAATGGTTCGGGATCAAATCGAGCTCCTTTGAAGCTTTCTAGAAGACCATAGAAAATTTTCTCTAAATAGTCCACACGCTCGTGCAGAGGAAAGGACACGCCCGTGTGACATATCACATGCTCGTGTTTCACACTCGTGTAGAATTATTTCTCAATTTGAACCTATAGGGGTTTTTACACGGCCGGGCACACACTGTGTCCCTGGCCTGTGTCCCTCACATGGCCTTGACATGCCCGTGTCTTAGCCCGTGTGCCAAAACCTTGGCATTCTGTTTCTAATGTCATCAACTCAAAAATGTCACACTACCTAGACATATGTCCGTGTCCTTCGACCGTGTGGCGAATTAAATTCCAATTTTAGGTGTAGACTTCACACGACCTGGGCACACGCCCATGAGGTTAACCGTGTGTTTCACACGGCCTAGACATATGCTTGTATGTCTACCCGTGTGGACAAGAACATGGCTATTTGCCAAACTTTTTTATCACCCTAACTCATACAAACATAAATCAAATTTAACCATCAATCCATTCATGCATACTTTAACCAAGCAACCCAACAATGCATCATACACATTCATGAATAACCTTATCTTTTCATAGATTAATAATAATGAGCCATCAACTATGGCCTTATACAAAAGAGTTCATCTTTAGAAGAGCCAATACACTTGGCCAAAACAACATGACATTTCACTAAGTCTATGTAACATCCTAAATTAGGGGTTGTTTGTAATTTAATTATTTTCCCATGTGTGTGCTTGAAGAAATGAATACTATGATTGCTAAGCATGTTTTAGGGTCTAGAAGTAACCCCGACCTAGGCCTGACTTAGGACTAAAAATTTCTTTTTAAGTGTTTAAAAGGAGAGAGCTAAGAGATAAGGGTTAAGAAAAATTTCGGGAGAGGCATGACACAACGAATAAATCGGCAAAGTGGCTTCCATGCGCCACTTAAGGGCTTGGGGTGACAATGGGGCAGGTCTTGGGTTCGAGCTGCCGAGTATGCGCCTTGGGAGTTTTATTTTCTTTTGCCTTAGGAAGGGAATCGGCCTAGGAAGGCCTTAAGAATAAATGGCAAGGTTTTGAGGCATGAAAGTCAGTTGGGAAGAGTGGCTTGGGGAGTTGTAAGGGGTCATGCGCTTGCTCCTTTAGGTCCTGTGTTCGAACCAAAGAAGTCTGCAGTTGGTATTTTATTTTTTCAAGCAAAGTGAATGGGAGAGGGAGCTGATGGCTTGCATGTAGGACTCTTATTATGATAGGGATAAACCTTGTTTATTTCGGCTAAGAAGAGTGATAATATGTATTTTATTTTTTATTTTATTTGTTTAAAGGGGAGATTAAGGGATAAATGGAAGATAAATGTTGTTTTTCTTGGGTGATAATTAAAGGTTGGAAATTATCACTAAAAGAGGAAGGAGGCCGAATGGTAAGGGAGTCCTAGGGGAGTTTTCGACTAACACTCTTCTTTTCCTGTGATGATTCAAATCGAAGCCCCATTCTCTTCCCTTGATACTCTTTGTTTTTCTTTGAAGCATACCAAAGAACATTGTGCAAAAACCATCTTTGGCCAAATCTCCCTCATCTCCCATCTACTTCCTTTCTTCTTTCTCAAAACTGAAACCACCATTAATTCCCTACTTCTCTTCCTTCTCTTTTTCTTTCTCTATTAGCCGAATCTCTACCACTCTTGTTGCCGAAATCCTGCCTCTTCCATTAGACTCACATAGCCAAATGTAATGGTTAGTATACGTCTCTTCAGGATTTCTTTTTCAATCGGTTTGAGAAGGTAAGTGTTTGCCAAAATTCTTATTCCATATTCTCTTGTTCTATGTCGATTTAGATGAAGGGAAAAGCCGAGATCTGGCATTTATTGATGATTTGGCTAACCACTTTTGAAACTGATTTCACATAGGAACTCTGAGATTTTCAAAGTAGTAGATCTAATCCTCCATTCTCTGCTAATCGTTTTGGTAAGTCTACTGATAGGGATTCTCTTTAGTCTTTCCATTAGATACTTGGAAAAGCCAAAACTAATCAATTGTATGGATCTAAGGTTTGGCCGATTCTAAGGAATCCGATTATGTGACTTGGATTTGGTTGGAAACCAAATCGGTTCAAGGTAGGTGCCACAAGTGAGTCTTCGGGTTTTAATTATCATGGCCGAATAGGCCTATGGCACTAACTTGAGGATTGGCCGAATATAGGTCAAGGGATAGAGCACTATAGATCGAAAACTTCGAGATCTAGGATTCGCGTTAGTAACAGGTGTGTAAAACTCTCTACACACTTTATTAGTAACATTGCTATATTGTTGCCTTTTTAGTCTTTGTGGTAGTGATTTGCTTATGGACATAAGCATGGATTCTGGGTAAGTCCCCTATTACGTGATCTATGATATTTGATTTTGTATGCCATCTTATGCTGTTGGATGCTATGCTATACATAAATGCATGATATATGGGATTATGACATTTGTTATGTAAGCATGATGATGGTAGGATTGATGAGAGGAGGGGGATGATTTTTATGGACTGTCACCAGTGGTTTTGACCACAAGATGGGTTGGCCCCATCAGTTAAATTGTGACTTCGGTCACCAGTGGTTTTGACCACACCGTTGATAAATCGTGACTAAGTCCCAGTGGTTTGGTACCACCAGTGGTTTTAACCACTAGTGGTTTTGACCACACGGGGTAGTTAAGGAGTACGGATGGTTAGTGGGGTTGCATGTTTGCATGTTATTAATAATTTGTGTATGAGATTACATTTTCGGGTGGGGGATTTACACACTGAGTCTTGGTGACTCACCCCTTCCCAAATTATTTTGCAGATGAGTAGATCGTGGAGATGGAGCCGGAGAGGACTCGAGGCGGCCATGCTTGTTCCTTAGTCTTTGGAATTTTATTTGATTCTGTTCATGTTTATTTACTTTCCACATTTTTAATTTGGGTTGTAATAAGGCCGCTAATTATTATTTGGATGTTTAATTAGTTGTTTTAATTTACTTACACTATATTACAAAATGAAATTATAAATGTTAAGTAAATCGGTTAAAAGTAATATTTTCAAATTAAGTAACTTTTACGAGTTTTCAAAAATGTTACCATCGGGTAGCAAAATACACCAAATTCAACTATAACCCTGATGATTTAAAAATTTTACATGGTCAAACTTTTTCAAAGGGTTTATCAACACAACCATGTTTATAAAAATAATCCCAACTGAGTTTTATCAAACACTATGTTAAAACCTTAGCCATATTTTATCAAGTTTTCACTAGACACTCAAAATGTTTCAAGTTGTTTTACTCCGTGACATACCAGATCCGGTCAGAACTCATGGGCCGGGTTTAGGGTGTTACATTTTTGGTATCAGAGCCCAGTTCAAAACTCGACTGTGGGGGCCCAAGGCCCAAAATGTTTTGTTTATGTAGTGGCCTTATTAGAATGTTTTGGGAAATTGTTTATGGTTCGAACAGCATGGCACCGAGTCTCCGGCACCTATCCACTCAGGTAAGTAATTCTATCTATTTTTGTGAATACTTGATAGGGTAGAAGGGTAAATTGGGAACGTAGACTATTAGAATAAGGAATTGTTGAACCCTAGGGTTAGCGAACCCCAACGAACAATGCATAAGATTTAATAATTCCCTAAACAACCCTGTGAGTTGTCACTGAGCAAGGGATGTGGCAATCGTTATACACATGTCTAGGATTGGATTCGGTGGGGGCCTGGTATTTAAGCAGTCCTAGTGACTCACCTCCTACTCACTAGAATCCTGCCTGGTGCATAGTGACAGTTCATCCTAGCTGAGACGACACACTCACAGGCTAAACTTGATAACTAAAACCTGAAAGGGACTAGCCATTTTGTTTTGAAGTAATTAAAACCTTGGTTTAAAAAAAATACCAAAATACCCCTGGTTTGTAAATTACCAAAATACCCTCCGTATGAAAAATTTCCAAATAAGGAAAATTCAAAATAACCTTCTTTTGTGAAATCAATTAGAACCAAATTTTGGAAATCTTTTTATGAAAAATTTTTCAAATATACCCCTAGTGGTAAAATTACAAAATTGCCCCTAACCAACAAAATTACTAGAATGACCCCGATTTTCAAAATTTTGCAACATCACTGTTCTGGAAAATGCAACTCTCAAAAAGAACCCTCAAAGGTTTACAACTTTTGAAATGTCCCCAATTTATTAAATTTTACAAATTCACCCTGATTTGTGAAAAATTATCGAAATACCCCTGAGGTCCAAAATTATCGAAATACCCCCGAATTTTAAAATTTTTCAAAATACCCCGAGAATTTAAGAGTTCCAAAATACTTTTTGACAAAATCATCCGAGAACTTTTATTTCTAAAAATTACAAAAATACCCCTATAGGACAAATTACGAAAATACCCCTAGGTAGTGGAAAAACAATCACAATGAAAACTACAACGTCTCTTTGAATGAATGAATAGGAAGACTGTGTGCGTGTATGAATACGAATGAACCACTCCTAAAACTCCTATCATAAAATTTCTTCGCTGATAATCAAGTGAAACAAAGGTACTAATTCATAAAACTTCTTAATCAGATCGCGACGAGAGTAATGAGTACAAGAGGTCATGAATGTCCGCCCTGTGGTCGCGGTAGAGGTAGGATGACCTTGTCGGAGCCAGCAGGGTCTAGTCATGGGTCTGGAAATGAGATGCCAGATCTGTCGGCGGCAGAAACTGAATTTCAAGATCAGACCGGTGGTAATGATGTAGTATCTCAAGTCAGATTACAAGTATTGTAATGAGTTGTTTGAGGCAAAGTAGCAGTGCAGGAGCCCGTAAATCGTGGTTGAATGACTCCGGGCTAACGGAGCGGAGGTGTTTAGAGGAGTTTCTGGAGTGGCACCGAATACGGTGGAATATTGGTTAGAATCTACGAAAAGGATCATGGGTGACCTGGATTTTATAGCTGAGGAGAAGTTGAAGGGTATAATCTCTCTGCTTCGGGATGAGTCATATCAGTGGTGGCTCACTGTAAGGGATGAAGCGATGGCGGAGGATCTCACATGGGAATTTTTTAAGGCCGCCTATCAAAAGAAATACATCGAAACTAATTACGTGGATGCGCAGTGAAAGGCTTTCTTGAACCTGGTTCAGGGTAATAAGACAGTAGCAGAGTATGAGGTCGAATTTCTCCGGTTGAGTAGGTATGCTCGTGGTATTGTGGGTACCGAGCATGAACGCTGTGTCAAATTCGAGGATGGGCTGAGAGATGAGCTGAGGATGATGATAGCTTCACACAGGAACGGAGTTTGCTGTCCTAGTGGAGAAGTCTAAGGTTGCTGAAGAGGTAAGGCAGTCAGTTAGGCGGAATCAGGATAGGAACTGGAATAAGAGGAGCTCCGGATCTTCAAAGTTTTCTGGTAATCAGCAAAAGAGGACAAGGTTTGGTGGGTCAGATCAAGCTGCTAGGCCTGCTGCTGCTGCCAATTCTCAATGGCCGCCACGGTGTGCTCGGTGTGGAAAATCCCACACGGGGGAGTGTTGGAATGGTAATCGTGAATGCTTCGAGTGTGGGCCCATGGAACATCGAGTCAGGGACTATCTAAAAAAGGCAGCTAGACTGAGACCAGAGGGTCAGGATCGTGCACTAAATAGAAGGGATAACCAACAGCCTCTGAGAGGTCGCGGTGTAGGAAGAGGAGGTAATGGTGTTGGCAGAGGTCGTGGGGCACCGAGGGGAGGTACCACGGGTACTGAGGCTAGGCAACCTGGTTTGTTCTATGCCGTGAGGCGTCAGGAGGAGAGCGATGCATCGAACGTCATAACCGGTATGTTCTTGATCTTTGGTGTACCCTATAGTACCTTGATTGGCATTGGCTCAACCCACTCATACATTGCTAGTAGCATAGTGGAAACTCTGCATTTAGACTCTGAGCTTACTTTTAGGAAGATGACTGTATTAAGCCCTCTAGGTCACTCTGTAAAAGTAAATAAACTCTATAGGAACGTACCCCTAGAACTCCAAGGGGTCGTGTTCTTGGCTGAGTTGATGGAACTACCATTCCGGGAGTTCGACCTAATCCTCGGGATGGATTGGCTAGTAAAGTATCAGGCTAGCCTAGATTACGTAGCTAAGCGCATGGTAATAAAGACCGTGGAAGGTGATGAGGTGGTGATGATAGGTAAAAGGAGAGATTACCTATCTAATCTGGTTTCTGCATTGAAGGCGGAAAAGATGGTGAGGAAGGGTTGTGAAGCATATGTGGTGCATGTCTGTGTTCTGGAAGCTAAGAAAGTTGCTGTGAGAGATGTCCGGACCGTAAGAGATTATGTTGATGTGTTTCCAAAAGAACTTTCGGGTCTACCTTCGGACCGTGAGGTTGAATTTGGTATAGCTCTGTTACCCGAAATCGCGCCAGTATCTATAGCTCCGTATCGGATGGCGCCGAAAGAATTGGAAGAATTGAAGGCGCAGATTCAGGAATTATTGGATAGAGGGTTCATCCGACCAAGTGTATCACCTTGGGGAGCTCCAGTGCTTTTTGTCAAGAAGAAGGATGGGACAATGAGGATGTGTATAGACTATCGGCAGCTAAACAAGTTGACAATAAAGAACTAGTATCCTTTGACCAAGATTGACGATCGGTTCGATCAACTCAAAGGAGCATCGGTGTTCTCTAAGATTGACCTTAGGTCAGGGTACCATCAGCTTAAGGTGAAGGAGGCTGATGTCCACAAAACAGCATTCCGTACTTGGTATGGGCACTACGAGTTTTGGTAATGCCTTTTGGTTTAATGAATACACCGGCCGCATTTATGGACATGATGAACTGAGTTTTCCAACCCTATCTGGATCGGTTCGTCGTAGTCTTCATAGACGACATTTTGGTGTACTCGAAGTCTGAGGAGGAGCATGACGCACATCTTCATATGGTTTTGCAAGTTTTAAGGGAGAAACAGTTGTACGCCAAATTCAGCAAGTGTGAGTTCTGGCTCAAAGAGGTAACCTTTCTAGGGCATGTTGTTTCAGCTGAGGGCATCAGGATGGATCCCCGTAAGATTGAGGCAGTATTAGAGTGGAAACCACCAAGGTCGGTATAGAAATTCGAGTTTTTGGGGTTGGCGAGGATATTACCAAGATTTATGGAAAATTTCTCCTTAATTGCAAAGACCGCTGACTAAGCTATTGAGAAAAGGGTTCTGTTTGTGTGGTCTCGAGAAGCAGAAGAGAGTTTCAATAAGTCAAGAGGATCTTGATAGAAGCACCGGCCTTGATTCACCAGAGGCGTGAAAGGAATTCACTGTATTGAGATGCATCGATCTTGGTTTAGGGTGTGTGTTGATGCAAGAAGGGAAGGTGGTCGCTTATGCATCACGGCAGTTGAGGCCTCACGATGCTAACTACCTGACACATGATTTGGAATTGGCTGCTGTGGTTTCACCTTGAAGATTTGGAGGCACTACCTGTATGGGGAGAAGTCAATAGTGTACACAGATCACAAGAGTCTGAAGTACCTCCTGACTTAGAAAGATTTAAATTTGAGATAGCGGAGGTGGATTGAGTTGTTGAAGGACTACGACTGCTCAATCGAATACCATCCGGGGAAGACTAATGTGGTAGCTGATGCATTGAGCCAAAAGGTGGTAGCGGGGTTGCAAGCAATGTTTACTCACCTAAGTCTCTATGAGGATGGGAGCCTTTTGGTGGAATTGCAAGTGAAGCCGTCTTGGATTAATGGAGTCAAAGAGTGGCAGATGACCGACGAAGCTTTGAGTACTCGGAGGTTACAAGTACAGAATGGTGAGGCCGAAGGATTCAGCTTGGGCAGTGATGGAGTGTTGTACTTTCAAGGGAGAGTATGCATGCCTAAGATGATGATTTGAGGCAACGAATCCTTAAAGAAGCTCATAGCAGTCCGTACGCTATGCACCTAGGAAGCAGCAAGATGTATTGAGATTTAAGGGAGCAATTTTGGTGGCCGGGTCTTAAGCGGAAGTAACCGAGTTGATGGGCAAGTGTCTACATGCCAGCAAGTTAAGGCTAAGCATCAATTGCCATCAATCTTTATTCTGACCGGTGAAGATCCCATGGGAAGTGGGAGGAGATTACTATGGATTTCGTAAGTGGGCTTCCCCTTATGCCTAGTAAGAAAGATACCGTTTGGGTGATAGTAGACCGGTTGACTAAGTTAGCCCATTTCATACCGATGAAGGTTTGACTACTCGCTTAAAGGTTAGCCAGTCAGATATAAATGAGATAGTGCGGTTGCATGAGTACCGGTGTCCATTATCTCGATTGGGATCCCGATTTACGTTGAGATTCGAAAGGCTTTACATCGAGAGTTAGGCACGGTTGAATTTCAAAGACGGCTTTTCATCCGCAATCGATGGACAATCGAGAGGTCATCCAAGTGTTGGAAGATATGTTAAGGGATGTGTTTTGACTTAGTGGTAGTTGGGAGGAGTACCTACCTTTGGCAGAGTTCGCTTATAACAATAGTTATCAAGCGAGTTGTTAGATGGCACCGTATGAGGCACTGTATGGTCAAAAATGCCGTACTCTTACATGTTGGACGGAGCTAGGAGAGCGACAGATGTTGGGTCCAGAGTTAGTGGCAGAGACGGAGGATAAGGTTAGAGTAATTCGGGCTCGTCTCAAGGAGGCATCGAACAGGCAGAATTCTTACGCCGATCTTAAATGCAGAGATGTTGAGTATGCAGTGGGTGATAAGGTTTTCTTGAAGGTATCACCTTGGAAGAAGGTGCTGAGGTTTGGCTGAAAGGGCAAGCTAAGCCCTAGATTCATCGGACCGTACACGGTGTTGAAACGTGTGGGACCGGTAGCTTACCAGCTTGAGTTGCCAGTAGAATTGAGCCAAATACATGATGTCTTCCATGTTTCAATGCTGAGGCACTATCGATCGGATCCATCACATGTAGTGCTGGATTGAAAATTGAGGTGAACTCGGACTTTTATTTTGAAGAGGAGCCAGTACAGATTTTGGATCGAGATGTCAAGGTTCTGAGGAGGAAGTCAGTGCCTTTGGTAAAAGTGCTATGGCGAAACCATGGTGGAGGAGGCCACATGGGAACCCGAGGATGTGATCGGTAGCAATACCCCACTCTTCCGATCCGTAATTTCGAGGCCAAATTCTTTTTAAGGGGGTAGAACTGTAACATCCTAAATTAGGGGTTGTTTGTAATTTAATTATTTTCCCATGTGTGTGCTTGAAGAAATGAATACTATGATTGCTAAGCATGTTTTAGGGTCTAGAAATAACCCTGAGATAGGCCTGACTTAGGACTAAAAATTTCTTTTTAAGTGTTTAAAAGGAGGGAGCTAGGAGATAGGGGTTAAGAAAATTTTCGGGAGAGGCATGACACAACGAATAAATCGGCAAAGTGGCTTCCATGCGCCACTTATGGGATTAGGGTGACAATGGGGCAGGTCTTGGGTTCGAGCTGCCGAGTATGCACCTTGGGAGTTTTATTTTCTTTTGCCTTAAGAAGGGAATCGGCCTAGGAAGGCCTTAAGAATAAATGGCGAGGTTTTGAGGCATGAAAGTCGGTTGGGAAGAGTGGCTTGGGGCGTTGTAAGGGGCTGCGGCAGTTTGCTCCTTTAGGTCCCAGGTTCGAACCAAAGAAGCTGCAGGTTGGTATTTTATTTTTTTCAAGCAGGCGTGAATGGGAGAGGGAGCTGATGGCTTGCATGTAGGACTCTTATTATGATAGGGATAAACCTTGTTTATTTCGGCTAAGAAGAGTGATAATATGTATTTTATTTTTTATTTTATTTGTTTAAAGAGGAGATTAATGGATAAATGGAAGATAAATTTTGTTGTTCTTGGGTGATAATTAAAGGTTGGAAATTATCACTAAAAGAGGGAGGAGGCCGAATGGTAAGGGAGTCCTAGGGAAGTTTTCAGCTAACACTCTTCTTTTCCTGTGATGATTCAAACCGAAACCCCATTCTCTTCCCTTGATACTCTTTGTTTTTCTTTGAAGCATGCCAAAGAACATTGTGCAAAAACCATCTTTGGCCGAATCTCCCTCATCTCCCATCTACTTCCTTTCTTCTTTCTCAAAACCGAAACCACCATTAATTCCCTACTTCTCTTCTTTCTCTTTTTCTTTCTCTATTAGCCGAACCTCTACCACTCTTGTTGCCGAAATCCTGCCTCTTCCATTAGACTCACTTGGCCTAATGTAAAGGTTAGTATACGTCTCTTCGGGATTTCTTTTTCAATCGATTTGAGAAGGTAAGTGTTTGCCGAAATTCTTCTTCCATATTCTCTTGTTCTATGTCGATTTAGATGAAGGGAAAAGCCTAGATCCGACATTTATTGATGATTTGGCTAACCACTTTTGAAACTGATTTCACCTAGGAACTCCGGGATTTTCAAAGCAGTAGATCTAATCCTCCATTCTCTGCTAATCGTTTTGGTAAGTCTACGGTAAGGGATTCTCTTTAGTCTTTCCATTAGATACTTGGAAAAGCCGAAAACTAATCAATTGTATGGATCTAAGGTTTGGCCGATTATAAGAAATCCAGTGTGTGGCTTCGGGATTTGGTTGGAAACCAAATCGGTTCAAGGTAGGTGCCACAAGTGAGTTTTTGGGTTTTAATTATCATGGCCGAATAGGCCTATGGCACTAACTTGAGGATTGGCCAAATATAGGTCAAGGGATAGAGCACTATAGATCGAAAACTTCGGGATCTAGGATTCGCGTTAGTAACAAGTGTGTAAAACTCTCTACACACTTTATTAGTAACATTGCTATATTGTTGCCTTTTTTGTCTTTGTGGTAGTGATTTGCTTGTGGACATAAGCATGGATTCTGTGTAAGTCCCCTATTACGTGATCTATGATATATGATTTTGTATGCCATCGTATGCTGTTGGATGCTATGCTATACATAAATGCATGATATATGGGATTATGACATTTGTTATGTAAGCATGATGATGGTGGGATTGATGAGAGGAGGGGGATGATTTTTATGGACTGTCACCAGTGGTTTTGACCACAAGATGGGTTGGCCCCATCAGTTAAATTGTGACTTCAATCACCAGTGGTTTTGACCACACCGTTGATAAATCGTGACTAAGTCCCAGTGGTTTGGTACCACCAGTGGTTTTGACCACATTATGATATTTGTGACCTATGGTCATCAGTGGTTTTGACCACACGATGGGTTGTCCCCATCATTTGATTTGTGACTCTAGTCACCAATGGTTTTGACCACCAGTGGTTAGACCGCACGGGGTAGTTATAGAGTACGGATGGTTAGTAGGGTTGCATGTTTGCATGTTATTAATAATTTGTGTATGAGATTACATTTTCGAGTGGGGATTTACACATGAGTCTTGGTGACTCACCCTTCCCAAATTATTTTGCGATGAGTAGATCATGGAGATGGAGCCGAGAGGACTCGAGGTGGCCATGCTTGTTCCTTAGTCTTTGGAATTTTATTTGATTCTGTTCATGTTTATTTACTTTCCACATTTTTAATTTGGGTTGTAATAAGGCCGCTAATTATTATTTGGATGTTTAATTAGTTGTTTTAATTTACTTACACTATATTACAAAATGAAATTATAAATGTTAAGTAAATCGGTTAAAAGCAATATTTTCAAATTAAGTAACTTTTACGAGTTTTCAAAAATGTTACCATCGGGTAGCAAAATACACCAAAGTCAACTATAACCCTGATGATTTAAAAATTTTACATGGTCAAACATTTTCAAAGGGTTTATCAACACAACCATGTTTATAAAAATAATCCCAACTGAGTTTTATCAAACATTGTGTTAAAACCTTAGCCATATTTTATCAAGTTTTCATCAGACACTCAAAATGTTTCAAGTTGTTTTACTCCGTGACATACCAGATCCGGTCAGAACTCATGGGCCGGGTTTGGGGTGTTACAGTCTAGTCCCTATACATGCCATACTCAAAATGCTAAGTCTAAATATACCAAGATGTACTGATAGTGTGGGTGATCTTCTGATTATCTTCGTATCCCGAGCTGGCTCTTTGACACTATAAAACAAGGGAAAAGAAAGGGAGTAAGCTTTAAGCTTAGTAAGTCTACATGTAAACAATAAGTATCATATCATATGCTAATCAATCAAAAACATTGCATACTATGTAAGAACAAGTCATATTATCATATTCATGCTTACTCATCTTAACTCTTACCACATCCCAACCATATCATATACATTGCTCACATTTATTTGTACTTATGCCCTGCACTTATCACCACAAAGCCACATGAAATATTTACTTAAACAAGTTTCTCGATGAACCTTTTAGAATGATATAAAGTACTCGGTGGTTTTGCACACAGCCCACCATTAATCAACACTAGGGTAGTATCGCACACAGCCCACCAACAATGATAATTACGGTGGTATCGCATATAGCCCACCAAATGATAATATAAACGATGGTATCATACACAGCCCATCATGAATAAATAATAAGGTGCTATCGTACACAGCCCACCAATAATGATAATCACGATGGTATCGAACACAGCCCACCAAATGATAATTACAGATATTTATCCGTACTTACATTTCTATTTTGAGGTTCATACGAGAATTATTCATTATCAATAATTTTCAATCAATCTCGTCAATAAGTATCTACATCCATACAATGCACCAATAGGTAACATCATATGTATTAAGGATGTATCGTTTACACGTAAACTTACCTCGGTGCAAAATGTGTTAATTGGCTGTTTAGTCCATAACCTTTCATTTTCCCCAGTCAAGGTTGTTTCCACGCTCTTCTAGACCTATAATAATAAAATTTACTCATTTAATCACTACATAACTCATGACACTTCAAAATTTCTAGTTTGGTAAAAATGATCGTTTTTCCCTTATACTTTGGCAAAATTACGATTTTGCCCCTAGGCTCGTAAATCATTTTTCATCATATTTTCTCATTAAACAAGCCTAGCTAAACATTTATTTCTCTTATAACAATTCACAAAACCAATCATTTCATGCATTTATTACTCAATCACAACCTTTACAAACAAGTCCCATTTAGATGTTTTCATAAGAAAAAAAACCTTTAACAAAAGTTCTTCCTTAACCCACTAACATTCATTTTCTTCCATAAAAACTCAGCAAACAACATAAACACTCTCATGGAAAATCCCTAAGCTTTCATCCATTTTGCAAAATAGTCCCGTCATTAGCTAGCTTAAGCTTTAGGGGTTCCAAAAGTACATAAATTATCAAGAAAGACTTCTAAAGTCACTTACTTGTAAGGGAATAGCTTGGCTGAAAGTTTGAGCTTCAAAAACCTCTATTTTCTCTTCAAATTTTGGTAGAACAAGAAATGGGAATAGTAAAAGATGATATCTTCTTTATTTATCTTATTTTATTCATTTTAGTCACCTAACATCACCAAATTTTTTGACCAATTTAATGCCCTTGTCTCCCTTGGCCGGCCATCACCTTTAGGGTGGTCTAATTGCACTTGAAGGACATCCAATTTAATATTCCATAGCTATTAGACACTCCTAGCTTTAATATGAAACTTTCACACTTTATGCGATTTAGTCCTTTTTCGCAATTAAGCATACAATTGCTAAAATTAAAGTACCAAAATTTTCATGCATCCTTATAATCATGCTATAACACATAAAATAATATTAAAATAATTTTATTCAACCTCGGATTAGTGGTCTCGAAACCACTATTTCGACTAACCTCAAAATCGGGCTGTTACACATGCTCTATGTTAGAGTTGAATGGTGAATATTCTAAATTAATCATCCCTCTCCATTTGCATCACATTGTATCACCAGATTCACCTGCTTGGAAACATTAGAACCATAAATTTTCTTACCAAGAGCTTTAACCTGATTTGCTAACATAGAAACTACATCTATATTAAGAACACCGACTACTTTAATCGATTTTGTTCTTATGGCTTGCCACTAGTAGTTATTTAGTGTCATCTCCTCAATAAACTCTTGAGTTGCCTCATGTGTCTTAATATTCAATGTTTCGCCAGCTACTACATCAAAAAGTTGCCTAGTCGAGGGATTTAAACTGCTGTAAAATGTTTGAACTTGTAAACACAAAGGTAACCCATGATAAGGACACCTTCTCAAAAAATCTTTAAATCTCTCCCATGCATCATATAATGTCTCCAAATCAATATGAGCAAAAGAAGAGATGGCATTCCTCAACTTAGCTATTTTAGTCGGTGGGAAGTACTTCAACAGAAACTTCTCAGTCATCTAATCCCAAGTCATGATAGAACCTCGTGGAAGTGAATTCAACCACTATTTTTCCTTGCTCCTCAAAGAGAATGGGAACAACCGTAAACGTATGGCATCATCAGAAATGCCATTAATCTTGAATGTGTCGCAAATCTCTAGAAAGATAGCCAAATGAGTATTCATATATTTATCTATGCAACCTATCAAACTGAACATACTATTGTACCATCTGAATTGTGTTAGGCTTTAGCTTAAAGTTGTTTGGAACAATAGTCGGTTTGATGATACTCGATATAGCAACAATAGTAAGCTTAGCATAATCATACATACTACGAGGAGCAAAAGGTGCAGGAGGCTACTGATTATTTTAATTATCATCCATCTCCATAGTAATATTCTTTTCCTCTTGATCGTCTACTAAAATCTTGTAACGCCCCAAAATTTGGCCTAGAAGTTGAGATCGAATCTCAAAGGTTCCATTGATCACCGAAGTGATCATAGAAAAAAAATTTAGTATAACCATCTAAAAAAATGGTATTTAAGTTACATGAAACTCTTTGTTGAAAATCCCAATATTACAAAAATTTAAGTCCAAAAGACGCTTACGTGCATAAAACCCAAAATTCATACCACAATTTTCTAAATAAAATTTACAATTCAAACCATTTATTTATAAATGCAGAATTTATAAAAATACTTTTAAAGTGGATTCTAAATGTGGTTGTCTGAGACCTCCGATGTGCTGAGTCCAACAACAGCACACGAAAATACCTGACAAAGGGAAACTGAGGGTGGTAAGCTACACGAGCTCAGTGTGAGTTCGAAACGACAAAAAAATGAAAATTAAGTGCTACAATTAAAAAAAATCACAATAGCAATCCGATATCCAAATAGTCATCAAAACCAAAATAGAACCATCAGTATTGAACACATTGATCTATATACCATTAATCTCACAACCAGATAGATAGAAAGATAAAATGCGAACAAATGCATCAACATGAAACCTACCAATCCAGCCAAACACCTCTTCGTCCCCCATTCGCACCACATAGGACCTCGAAAGGCCCATCCAACCCTACACACCATGCATGTGGAATAAATCCACGTAAATAATAGTATGCAGCTGGGCTACTAGAAGTATCGTACTATGTGATAAACCGCTATACAGACGTATTGCAGTTGAAACTACCAAATTAGATCAGACTTCCTTCTCTTCATATCCCAAACTTGAAATCATAATGCAAATGCAAGAATGCACATCAAACACTAACAATTACACAGATCTAAAAGCTCATAATTAGTCAATCAATTACAAAATCGATGTACACAATTTCTAGATAATCACACACCAGATAAACAGATCCGAAGTATGCATGATCAATCAACCAAATTCAGAATCTTATATCACAATATTCAATGATTAAGCAACATCACATTAACGAGTCACTTAACTAATGCAACGATTGCTTATAACAGATATGTCTAAGCCAAAACAAAGTTTTAACCACCCTTACTAAGGCCTAATCGAGGGTCGGAACACATTGGATCACAAACAAGTCAAAAATAGACACAGTACAAAAGTTGGTGACATAAGGCCACATGGCCATGTGGCCCGGCTGTGTGGGGGTCTACATGCCTGTGTGGAGGGGGCACATGCCCGTGTGACCAGCCCGTGTAACTCACTGTCCAAAAGTGCTAAAAATTCATGGTAGAAGAGACACGGTCGTGTGGAGATCTCACTCGCTCATGTGGGTACACATGCCCGTGTGTCCAGGCCGTGTGGCACCAAAAATCATAGAAAACCCTAAATTCTCAATTGCACACGCCCGTGTAACTAAGGGACATGGCCGTGTGAAAATCGACTAATTGGCACCTAATCCTGCCTCAAAACCCTATTTCCAAATTCCACACTGCCGTGTGAATAGGCACACGCCCATGTGGCCACCCATGTGGTCACGAAACCACTTCGAAAGTGACTGAAAGTCTCGTTTCCTGGTCACTAAAATGACACCTAATCCAAGTATCCTAGAACCAACCACAACACACTAAATTACAGATAATTGAAATGACACAAGCCCCAATTGCTCAATTACTGAAGCTTAAAAAACACTATCAAATTCCACAATAAATCATTACTAAATTACACAATTCAGAACACACTCGAAATTATCAATTACCATAAAATTGAATTAACAAATCAAAAATAGAAGAAAAAAGGTTTGAAGCCCACACCTGATTCGCAATCAAGATGCTAGAAACCAATCGACACACGTTGACGACCTCAATAGGAACCCGAAGCTTTTCAAAACAAAAAAAATCGTTCTTTTCTCTTCATTTTCAAAAGACGCAAGAAAGCTAAAAAGAAAACGAAAAGCAGAGAAGAAAAAAAATGATGGAGAATGTGTAGAAGAAAAGAAAAATAAAAAAGTAAAATAAAAATAAATATTAAGTAAAAAAAATAATAATAATAAAATGAAAGCACTAAATAAAGGAAATAATTATCTAAATCCTTAAAAAAAAACAAAAATGGTCCCTCAAAACACTCTTGAGGACTCGAACCCGGAACCCAAAGGCACATTAACACACTCCCAACCATCAGACCAACAAGCCCATTCTAACAATAGAATGCGAAAATAAATACAATAGATCAACCTACTCACTACCCCCAACCATAAAGCTCAGAATTTCTAACCCCAAAATCTGAGGTATTACAAATCTGTTGAACTTGCCTTGCTTATCTAACCTTTCACGATTTTTGTGAGCAGTCTTTTCAATTTCACTATAAAAAATTAACGGTTCCGACGGGTTTCCTCTAGTCATAAACCAAAAGAACTTGTCAGAATCAAACAAACAAAAAATTAGAATGTAGAAATTAAATTAAAAGCATAGATATTAAAATTAAAATAAAGAATGGCTAAATTAATAGAAATAAAGTTTTCTTAATATTTTCATCTCTAGAAACGGTGCCAAAAACTTGATGTAGTCATAAACTAACTACAAATCTGACTAAGGCAACTGCACCTATCAATTAATAGTATAGCTACGGTGAGCAAAGATATCATTTCCACGACGACTAAAAGTACTAGTAATTATCATCTTTTTATTATTTAATCAATAAAGTCAAGTGATTGATTAAAACTAAAATTAACTAATTTAATTAACTAACGAATGCAACAAAAAACAAATTAGGAAAATAGTCTAGTAAACAACCAATAAGAGAAACAATACCCAGGAAAGAATTCACTTAGATTTCATTTGTCATTATTAATCTAAATTATGCAATTTCTTCACATATTATCTTGATCCATAGAAATCCCTAAATTATGTTAATATCTCTCTTCAAGACTAAGACCAATTGACTCTAGGTTGATTAACTGAAATTTCTTTCTAATTAAAACCCTCATTATCGCATTAACTTGATTTATGGATTCCCCTATTAGATTTGACTCTAGTTTGGTAGATTTATATCGTCCTATTTCTAGGATTGCATGCAACTCCACTTAATTACACTAGATCTACTCTTAAATGCAGGTCTATTCAAACATGGATCAATAATCTCAAACCAAGAATATAATTGAGAACAAGATCTAAGTATTTATTGAATGCCCAATTTAGAAAATTAGGTAATTCTAGCAAATAAAACATCCAAAATCGTGAAATCAAAAGGAGTCTTTAATCTTGTTGGAAATCTACTTCAAAATCCACTTTAATGGTATTTTTTGAGTTGTTTTCTTGAATATTCTATGACGGCTCTTTCCTATCATCTTGCTTTTTCATATAATCGACATTAGCAAAATCGACATGGCCTGCCACATGGTTGTGTGGCAGCCCATGTGGCTCACACGGTGGTGTGTCCAAGCCATGTGGAATGGTCCAGCCCATGTGGCTCTTGTAACTTCCTCCAATTTTCTAGTTTTCGCTTGTGTTTTGCTCCTTTTTCTCCCAAATCCTCTCCTAAGTATAGAAACATGAATTTGAAGTATTAGGAGCATAAAATTAACCATTTAACATCGAATAATCACCCAAAAATACATTAAGAACGAGATTAAAACATGTTCCTTTTAGCACTTATTAAATTCCATACATATATCATAGCTCATCACCACATTATTATAATTCCACATTTCAAATAATATTCAATATTTTTGAATCTATTCAATTTAGTCCTTTTCACATTCAACCAATTTAAATCGAACCAATTCAGCTTATTTTATCAAATCATCACTTTATCACAAAAGATATCCTATTTCAATCCAATTCAAATTCAATTCCTTAGTTTATTGAATTATTCTATCTTCAATTCTATTCAATTTAATCTTCCATCTCACTTTTTTGTACTGAATTGTAAACAACCAGAATTTCAATTAAACATATTTACAATTATAATTTTAAATACATAAAAATTTAACACAAGCATACCGTATGAACTTACCTAATACACCAGCAAGAATATTTGTTCGTAGGGACTATTCGTAATTTTCCTTTTTCCCGATTTTCCTTTGTACGGTTCAATGCTTGATCTATATAATAATTAAATTAAATTTATTAAATTAAAATACATTATCATATTCATTTTTATGTATATGAATTATAATTTCCATTTTACAAATTTTCCTTGAACTTCTACACTTCGTTTAATTTAGTCCCTAAAACTAAAACTATTAAAAATTTCACATTTAAGCCTCAATACACACAACCAATTCTAGTTTCCATAATCAACCTTCACTCACTTAAAAATTACAATATTTTCATGCGAAGTTTAACATTTTACATGTTAGTCTTTAAATGCAAAACTAACAAAATTCACTTAACAAAATGGTCCTAAAATATTTCCAAGCTTCAAAATCTTCCATTTAACATCAAGAACATCCAAAAATCATCAATGATAATTTTAACAAACTTTAACAGTTTTGAAAACGGATATATGGGTAAATTGGACCTAATTGCAACAATATTAAAAACATAAAAATTACTAAAAATGGGCTTTGTAGGACTTACCATGCAAAAGCTGAATGATGTTGATAGTTTGAAGCTTTTATTTCCCTTAAAATGGTGATATTTCAGTGAAAGGGATGAAATGAAAAGATGATAATTTTTGTTCTATGTTTTATTACTTTTTATTAATAATTTAATATTATAAATGGCATATTTCAATTAAAAATATCCACTAACCTTTTATCACTTTTAATAGTGGTCTAATTGCTACTTAGATCCTTGTATATTCTCTAATTAAGCCTTTTAGCTAATAAATTTCTATAGTTATTAACTTTTACAGTTTGTACGATTTAGTCTGTAACGCCCCAAATTTCGGGCCTAGGAGAAATAGGTATTGAAGCAAGGGAACAATTATTAGACTGCACATAAGTATTTAGTTGTGAAAGAAAATGGAACAATTGATTGCTTCCTTAATGGTTAAGTGAGTTTGGAGTGTTTGGGAATGTTTGGGAAGTCCTGGGTTCAAACCTAGGCTTTAGTAAAATTTTTAATTTTTAAGTGAATAAGGCCCTTGGTTCTGGAGAGTAGTCTTTAAGAATAATTGTGGCAGAAATGTGACACAAAAAGAGCTTGTGGTTTAGTGGCAAGTGGCATGTGGAGTAACCTTGGGGTCTGAGGTTTGAATCTTGAGCTGCATAGGGAGTGTTATTTTTTGTCACCTGTGGGTGAGGTGGTGGTATTTGACTGAAATACTGTTGAAAGGAGTTTGAACTAGTTATGGAGGGATATTAGGAACAAATCATGGAGAGGATTATGGAGAGTATTATAGAGAGATTTGTGGAGAGAAACAATGAGGTTGAAGTGTGTGGGGATGGTTGTGCCGAATTGGTATAGAGAAGTCTAAGAAATTTGGCTGGGGGGTTTTTCACTAATTTTGGTCAGTTTTATCACTGGTTTTCAGAACTTCTAATTTCCTGTTTCTTTATTTTCTCTTTAGTGCCGAAATTGCAATTGACCATTCGTGCTTTTTTGTTGTTCAGCTCCTGCTGTTCTAGCAAAGTGTTAAGTTACTCTTTTCAAGTCCATTCATTTCTTTTCTTTTGCACCAACCTCTGTCGAAACCCCTTTCTTCTCCGTTCTTTTCAAGCTTTGGCCAACAGCCCTTTTTCATCTCTTTTACTTATTGACTATTGTTTCGACCAAACCCATCACCTTTGCCTCTCCCTTGTGATCCTTTCTTTTTTCGGCATTTTGGTAGGTTGTAACCTAAAGTTCTTCCCTTCCCTTCTCGATTCAGTTTCTTCTTTTCTCTGGGTGTTTCTTACTTTGGCCAAAACTCGGTACTCTCCCTCTCTATTTCGGTTCTGCAAGTGTTTCTGACAAGTCGGTAAGTGTTCATATTTCCTTATTTCATTCAAATCTGTTCCCTCTAATATTTTTCTAAAAAGCCGAATCTTCTTTTCCATATATGCTTTGACTGCGATTTTCGTTCCTTCTTTGCGATGTAGTGTTCATGGGATTCTAGGAGTACAAGTTGTTTGGGAAGCGATCGAAACCTTTTCTCTCATTATTCAATCATGGTAAAAGTATTACCCTACTTTTTGAATAAAAGCCGATTATCTCTTTGATTCTGTAAGGTTGATATTTATGGATTTAAGCCACATTTATAATCGATCCATCTCAATGGGATCTGTTACTAATGCTGTAAATCGGCAAGAAGTGTGCGATCATTTTCAACCAGCTGATCTTGGTGAAATAAATCGCTTATCATTCGGTCAATGTAAGTAGCATGTACCATATTGGGGATCAAGTGTTAATAAGATGGTGTTTTACCCTAACGATTAAAGGACTAACATTGGGTCATGTTTGAATCTAGGTTGGTGTGTGTGGAGATTTACGCTCTTCTCGTAAACAGGTGCGTACACACACACTGATTAGACTGTAAAACGAAAAAAGTCGAAGAGCCGAAAAGTTAAAAAGTCAAAAATATGGCACACAATGCCACATGAGCATGTGATCGCTCGTGTGATAACTCGGGTCAACAAAACATGACAATTGACTGTAGAGGCCGCTTTAAGCCTTCTTATGATCATTGGCCGTTCTAGGCCACGTTGGGCGAAATGGGCCATGTGGGCCCAATGGGCTCATAGACCCCACACGATAAATTCCACAAAATGTAGATAATACTGGATTGGGTTGTGTAGGTCACGTGGCCATGGTCATTTTCAGGCTTAGTGGGCCACACAGGTGTGTGGGCCCACATGGGCCACATATGGGCTTTGGGCCCATTTACACTATTATGTATGTTAAGGTTACACTAATCGTCTGAGACGACTATGGACCTTCTGTTGGTTCGGTAAGCGTGCCTAGAACTAATCTGATGAAATTGGCCGATATACCCCTAAAGGGTAAACTGACTATTTTGCCACTCGAGGGTAAATGACTGATTTGTTTGTGATTTGTATTACTGATTTTGTGTATGACATTCTACATACACAACATATTGTATGGGGATTGGGACACTGTTATGGAGGAAGAATACCATACTAGTGGCTATGCCACATATACTGATACTGGTAGCTTGGCTGTAAATTTTGGTTAGTGCCGCAACCGATGCTAACATTATATGTGCAGGGATGGATGGGTGATTTATTCCCCATAGTAAGTGCAGGGTTGGATGGAGGCAAGTGAAAGGTTGGATGGGATAACATGCATTATTCATATGGGATTTGGTTATGATAAGGGGCTAGGTCCAACTGTTACCGATATGGGCTAAGTGCCAACTACACTGTTATGGGCTAAGCCCAATTGTTGTCAGAATGGGCTCAGCCTGCATCAAGGTCGCATTCTCGCATACCGACTAATCAGATATTAAGGGATTACATACTGAGTTTTCATAAACTCATCCCATTTTTAACTGTATAGGTAATCCCCAGTGTTAGGCAGATCGGTGCTGCGAGGGACTCGGAGATGGCCACACTACTACTCCTGTTTTCTTTTATTTGGCTTTAATTTACTATTAAATTTCATTCTGGCTTTTTGAATTATGTAATAAGGCCTCTCTATAATTTTCTAGCTTTTAATTTGGGATTTGATTTATTGTGATTTATATTTGTTAGAAGTAGAACGTGATTTTCTAAAACGATAACTATT
Source organism: Gossypium rotundifolium (assembly GCA_025506655.1). Taxonomy (NCBI): domain Eukaryota; kingdom Viridiplantae; phylum Streptophyta; class Magnoliopsida; order Malvales; family Malvaceae; genus Gossypium; species Gossypium rotundifolium. The sequence goes on from CP106728.1 coordinate 122,477,881, forward strand.
TTCAAAACATCACGTTCCCGCAATACTGTTGAAATGCTTCCACAACAAACCGTGTTTTAAAAGTAATGACCTTTTAAAATGGATAAGAAATGGCTAGAATGAGTTGAGTTTTAACAAAGAGGCTTTAACCTTCTTACGGGTTTTTATCAACAAGAGTATGTTTTCTAAAAGCACTCCAATGTGACACCGCCAAATTCGACCATAACGTCTGGTCAGGTTTGGGTTGTTACATTTAGTGGTATCAGAGCCAAGTTACAAAACTCGACTGTGGAATGGTTTTTCAAATTTTTGGATTTCAAAAGGTTGTTTTTGAATATGTGAAGTGTTTTGAGATATTTCTTTTGAAAAGTGTGGCATACCGAGTCTCTGGTGCCGATTTTGTAAGTCATTTTGAAACTGTTTCTTATTTACACTGAAATGCAGTAGGTAGAAATACTGAGACTACTGTAAATAGTGGATTGTACTGAAACTCTCTAGTTAAAGTAAACTGAAAACTATAGTGAAAACTTGGATCTGCGAGAACAAACTCTAATTAATGATTTTCATAAAACAACTGCAAATAATTACTAGAACTAAAAAATGATTCATAAAATTTCTAAAATAGATAATACGAAAATTGATAATGAGCACCAGAGGTACTTGTGGAAGGGGTACAAGAGGCTACGGTAGAGGCCGTGAAAGTGCTACGGTTAGGTCTTTGGCATCGGGCCGCATGCCTAACGTTGGGGCAAGGGAGACACCAGCTTAACCGGTAACTAAGATGGGATCATACGATCGAGCGGCTGGGAATGATGCACTATCCCAAGCTATGCTCCGAATTTTGGAGTGGGTCCGTGGGATTAGGGCAGGTGTTGTGAACCATGGGTTGATTTCAAACGACTCCGATCAAACAGAGCGGAAGTCTTTAAGGGCATTTTAGAGTAGCCCCTAATGTTGCTGAATACTGGTTAAAAGCCACAGAGAGAATAATGGATGATCTCGATTGCACTCCTGAGCAAAAAGTAAAGGGTGCAGTGTCACTACTGCGAGATGATGTCTATCAGTGGTGGCTTACCGTGAGAGAGGGTACTCAGGCCGACCGGTTAACATGGGAATTCTTTAAAGTTGCATTTCAAGTGAAATATATGGGCACAAGTTATGTGGACGCCCGAAGAAGGCAATGTCTGAACTTCACTCAGGGGGATAAGTCTGTGGCAGAATACGAGGTAGAATTTTTAAGGCTTAGCCACTATGATCGAGGGATGGTGGCAACTGAATATGGGCATTGTGTTTGTTTCGAGGACAACCTCAGGGATAGTCTACGGATTGTAATAGCTCCACAGAGGGAGCAAGATTTTTTCGCATTAGTGGAAAAGGCGAAGATCGTTGAGGAGGTAAAATGTATCAAGAGACAGAATCGTGAAAAGGAAAGGGGAAAAAATAAGAGGGATGCTGAGCCCTCAAGTTCGTTTGTGAGGCCTAATAAAAAAGCCAGAGTTGATGGGCCAGTCAATGTTGGGGCCCCTGTTGCTGTTGCTGGATCACAGCTTTGTGCGGGTTGTGGAAAGAGCCATCGTGGTTAGTGCTGAAAAAGACTAGTGCCTGTTTGTGATGCGAATCGATGGAGCACTATTTCAAAGAGTGTCCACGGAGACCCGATCAGGTGCAAGCTACTAGTATGGGTAATGTACAGCTGCCGAGGGTGGTCAGCAGCTACCTAAAGGTCGTGGAAATGGTATGGGCCGTGGTCGTGGAACACCTCATTCGAAGGCGAGGCAGCCAGCTTTGGTGTATGCTGCATGCCTCTAAGAGGACAGAGACATCCCAGATGTGAATATTGGTACGTTCTTTATCCATAATGTACTATATACCTAATTTGGAACTAGAGTACGCAGCGGGAGCGTAGCGGTGTAGTCTATCAAAGCAACCAATGATAGTTGGAAATTTTGAGGATGAAATTTCTTTAAGAGAGGTAGAGTTGTAATGCCCCGAATTTTGGGCCTAGGAGAAATAGGTTTTGAAACAAGGGAACAATTATGAGACTACACATAAGTATTTAGTTGTGCAAGAAAATGGCACAATTAATTGCTTACCTTAATGGTTAAGTGAGTTTGGAGTGTTTGGGAATGTTTGGGAAGTCTGGGGTTCAAACCTAGACTTTAGCAAAATTTTTAATTTTTAAGTGAATAAGGCCCTTGGTTCTAGAGAGTAGGCTTTAAGTATAATTGTGGCGAAATGTGACACAAAAAAAGCTTGTGGTTTTGTGGCAAGGTGGCCTATAGAGTAACCATGGGGTCTGAGGTTCGAATCTTGAGCTGCATAAGGAGTGTTATTTTTTGTCACCTGTGTGGTGAGGTGGTGGTGTTTGACTGAAACACTGCTTGAAAGGAGTTTGAGCTGGTCATGGAGGGATATTAGGAGCAAATCATGGAGAGGATTGTGGAGAGGTTTGTGGAGAGAAACAAGGAGGTTGAACTGTGTGGGGATGGTTGTGCTGAATTGGTATAGAGAAGTCTAGGAAATTTAGCTGGGGGTTTTTCTCTCATTTTGCTCAGTTTTATCACCGGTTTTTAGAACTTCTAATTTCTTGTTTCTTTTTTTTTCTCTCTAGTGCTGAAATTGCAATTGACCATTCATGCTTTTTTGTTGTTCAGCTCCTGCTATTCTGGCGAAGTGTTAAGCTACTCTTTTCAAGTCCATTCCTTTCCTTTCTTTTGCACCAACCTCTACCGAAACCCCCTTCTTCTTTGTTCTTTTAAATCTTTGGCCAATCGCCTTTTCATCTCTTTTACTTATTGACTATTGTCTCAGCCGAACCCATCACCTTTGCCTCTCCCTTGTGATTCTTTCTCTTTTTCGACATTTTGGTAGGCTGTGACCGAAATTTCTTCCCTTCCCTTCTCGATTTAGTTTCTTCTTTTTTCTGGATGTTTCTTACTTTGGCCAAAAACTCAGTACTATCCCTCTCTGTTTCAGTTCTGCAAGTGTTTCTGACAAGTAAGTGTTCATATTTCCTCTTTTCATTCAAATCTGTTCCCTTTAATATTTTTCTAAAAAGCCGAATCTTCTTTTCCATATATGCTCTGACTGTGATTTTTGTTCCTTCTTTGCGATGTGGTGTTCATGGGATTCTAGGGAGTACAAGTTGTTTGGGAAGCGATCGAAACCATTTCTTTTGTTATTCAATCAAGGTAAAAACATTACCTTACTTTCTGAATAAAAACCCAATTATCTCTTTGATTCTGTAAGTTTGATGTTTATGGATTTAAGCCACATTTATAATCGATCCATCTCAATGGGATCTGTTATTAATGCAGTAAATCGACAAGAAGTGCCCGATTATCTCTTTGATTCAGTAAGATTGATATTTATGGATTTAAGCCACATTTATAATCGATCCATCTCAATGGGATCTGTTATTAATGCAGTAAATCAGCAAGAAGTGTATGATCGTTTTCAATCAGCGATCTCTGGTGAAATAAATTGCTTATCATTCGGTTAAGGTAAGTAGCATGTACCATAAGGGGGATTAAGTGTTAATAAGAGGGTGTTTTACCCTAACGATTGAAGGACTAACATTGGGTCATGTTTGAATGTAGGTTGGTGTATGTGGATATTTCGCTCTTTTCGTAAATAGGTGTGTACACACACACTGATTAGACTATAAAACAACAAAAGCAGAAGAGCCAAAAAATCGAAAAGCCAAAAATATGGCACACGATGCCACACGAGCATGCGATCATTAGTGTGATAACTTAGGTCCAAGAAACATGACGATTGACTGTAGAGGCCGCCATTAGCGTTCTTGTGGACATAGGCCGTTCTAGGCCACGATGGGCCGGAATGGGCTATGTAGGCCCAATGGGCTATGTGGGCCCCACACGGATAAATTCCATAAAATATGGATAATACTGGACTGGTTGTGTAGTTCACGTGGCCGTGGTCATTTTTAGACTTAGTGGGCTATACAGGCATGTAGGCCCACATGGGCCGCATATGGGCTTTAGGCCCATTTAAACTGTTATGTATGTTGAGGTTACACGAGTCATCCGAGATGGCTATGGACCTTTTGTTGGGTCGATAAGCGTGCCTATAACCTAATCCGATGAAATTGAATGATATACCCCTAAAGGGTAAAATGACTATTTTTCCTATTGAGGGTAAATGACTGATTTGTCTGTGATTTGTATGACAGATTTTGTGCATGACATTCTGCATACACGACATATTGTATGGGGATTGGGACACTATTATGGAGGAAGAATATGGTACTGGTGGCTGTGCCACATATACTGATATTGGTAGCTTGGTTGCGAATTTTGGTTAGTGCTGTAACCGGTGCTAACATTGTAAGTGTAGAGATGGGTGGGTGATTTATTCCCCACAGTAAATGCAGGGTTGGACGGAGGCAAATGCAGGGTTGGATGGGATAACATGCATTGTTCATATGGGATTTGGTACTGATAAGGGGCTAGGTCCAACTGTTATCGATATGGGCTAAGGGCCAATCGACATCAAGTATGGGTCGAGCCCAATTGTTGTCGTGATTCGCATACTTGATCGATCGCATATTAAGGGATTACACACTGAGTTTTCATAAACTCACCCCGTTTTTAACTGTACAGGTAATCCCCAGCTTAGGCAGATCTATGCTACGAGGGACTCGGAGATGGCCACACTACTACCTCCTGTTTTCTTTTATTTGACTTTAATTTACTATTAAATTTCATTCTGGGTTTCTGAATCATGTAATAAGGCCTCTCTATAATTTTCTAGCTTTTAATTTGGGATTTGATTTATTGTGATTTATATCTGTTAGAAGTAGAATGAGGTTTTCTAAAACGATAACTATTTTTAAAACATCACGTTTCAGCAATACTATTGAAATGCTTCTTCAACAAATTGTGTTTTAAAAGTAATGACCTTTTAAAATGGATAAGAAACGGCTAGAATGAGTTGAGTTTTAATAAAGAGGATTTAATCTTCTTATAGGTTTTTATCAACAAGAGAAAGTTTTCTAAAAGCACTCCAGTGTGACACCTCCAGATTCGACCATAACGTTTAGGCTGGGTTTGGGGTGTTACATAGTCCTTTTTCCTTAATTAACCATCCAATCACTAAAATTTCCAGACCAAACTTCAATTAACCCATTTAATAGCTCTATAAATAATTAATAATAATATTTACGTGCTCTGTTTATAGAAACAAGATCCCGGTACCTCATTTTTCAAATCCACTTGACTTTAGAGACAACCTAGTTAAACTTAACTATTCATTCAAATAACAAAAATTGTCAAATAAAAATTTAATATAATACTATTTTTAACTTTTATATTTTAAATAGATAATATTTACTAACTTACTCATTGAAATTGTGGTTTCGAAACCACTATTTTTGACACCACTAAAAAACGGGTTGCTACACTATTATACTAACCTGTCTAACTTTAGAAATTATGAGTCAATTGTAGATCAGTCTAGAGTTGTATATATTTATTTACATTGTCTTGTTAATATATTTCTATCCAATTTCCCATATCAAGCTAGCTTGGGTACATTTTCTTTTATCTGCATGTCTATTTCTCATTTTCAGTTTAGTTTATTTTTGACTTTTATATTGTTTTGTTTAGTTTGCTTGAGGACAAACAAAGACATAAGTGTAGGGGTATTTGACCTGCCATCAAATGTAGTAATTAATTTGAGTTATTTTCACACCTGAGAAACTTGTTTTCTAGGCAATTTAGTATTTAATATTTTTTTTTGGTATTTAGTAGTTAGGGCTCAATATTAGTAAAATAATTTTTTTAATACATTTTGTGAATGTTATGACCTATTAGGCCGACACAGGCCTTAGCTAGTGCTAATATGTGTAATTCAGTGTGTAGTATGATGATTTATAGGTCCAATTGACATGGAAGCAACGGACGAGTGATGCACAAGCTTCTGAGGACATCAAAGAATGCAACAAACCATACAAGGCAAATTTACCTACCATGTCACATCATGCAAGGCCTATGGCACAACATAGGTCAACTTACTATTTAAGTATGTTGGGGTTATTTTTGCCTGCAAAATTAACCTTATACGAAGACCGAGGATGTGCTGAAAACCTAATTTGGGCTGCCAACACTCCTTGAAATAAAACCTTAGGGGTTTGATGTAACCAAGTAGTCTTAAACGCAATAAAAAAACCCTAGCAGTTTAAGAGTATGATTGGATTTGTTTTCTTTCAGCTTTTTTAAACTATTTATTTTTTCTCTTGGAATTGATTATGATCCAAGAGTTACATTTTTTAATTATTTAGTTTATTTCTGTAACACCCCTAACCCGAAACTGTCACCGAAATAGGGTTAAGAGGTATTACCGAACAATCAAAACATTTCACATCCATTTTACAACACATAGTCTATCATCACTAAAACGTATCACAACATAATCATATAGTCCCTTAATTTTGTCCACGAGACCTTAAACATGTGTTAGAAAGAGGTTGGGACTAAACCGAACACTTACGAAAATTTTCAAAAGTTATAAACATTTTTCAACACTACAGAGGCCACACGCCCGTGTGGGCAGGACGTGTGCCTCACACGACTACCAGACACGCCCATGTGACATGGCCGTGTGAAATTAAGCTAGCTACTGACTTGATCACACGGCCACTAGGCATGCCCATGTGCCACGATCATGTAATCTGCCCAGATACACTTTGAAGTGGTCCTTGAGCCACACGGCAGAGACACACGCTCGTGTCCCTTGACCGTGTATGCAAAATAGGCCATTTGCAAGGCCAATTTGCCACCCACACAAGGGTCAACCCTACAAGCACATTTAATCATATTTTCATACACAATTTGGCAACCAAATTCATGTCAAATGATCAACATATCGTTCCATCCAATATCATTCTCTAATCATGTCAAATTATATACCAAATTGCACAACTAAAACACATGCATTACTAAGCATGATTCATCCATAATATCACTAGATCTCAATAGCATTAATCCATCACTAAACTTACCATTCATAAGACAATTTCATTGCCATCAAGACATAACATAATATGCATCATATACCAAATCCACCCATGCATATTGCCAACATTTATCTAGCCACATCACATGGCTATTTACACATCTCAAACAAGTTTCAAAACAACTAGCCTATACATGCCATATTCAAATATACACATCTTCAAAAATACCAAAATAGATTGCCGATAGTGTGATAGAGATGCTGACGATCCCCGGATCCGAGCTAGCTTTACTGACACTGTAAAATAGAGAAACAATCACACAGTAAGCTTTCAAAAGCTTAGTAAGTTCGAATTACAATACATACTACTCAATAATACCACATCAATATATATTTACTCCATTACATAGATAAAAGCACAATTAAACACATTATCACTATCAACCACATACTCAATTATCTATCCATTCAACTCTTACATCTATCATCAACCACATAGGTTCAAACATACCTTGATCAACACGTAGTTTTTCACCATTCATGCTACTCAAATGCTCGATATTACATCTCATTCAACTTTTTCTATTTTTTGATTTATTCTCACACTTAGTGACAGTTTCATAACCTAAACATACTCGTCATCTGCACTCAGTGCCTATAAGTTTAACTGAACTATATTGGTATCGCACACATAGTGCCAAATCATTAAGCCAAAGCTTCTATTCTTTCACACACACAGTGCTAACCATCTCTGTCTCGTTTTAAATTCCGCACACTTAGTGCCATCTATTTCAATCTAGCACATAGCATTTCCAATCTCATAATTATGTATATATATTCATTCAATTCACATCACATAGATATAATTTAACAACTAGTATTATATTCGGACTTACCTTGGACGTCGAAATACTAAAATGGTCGATTAATCGAGCACTTTGTCTTTGCCTCGATCTTGATCCGAACCTCTCCTTTCTTGGTCTATACATATACAAATTTAACTCATTCAATCACCAATTCATTCAATTTAGTCCACACACTTAGTTAGGGCATTTTACAAAATAGCCCTCACATTTTCACATTTCGACACTTTAGTCCCTATTCCATAAAATCATCAAATACACACAATTTCATATCACATATACTTAGTAGAATTCTTCCCATGCTAATACAAGCCCACACATTTCATTTATTTCACATTTTAGTCCCTCAATTTACACCTTTCTCAATTTAGCCCAAAATACTCAATTTCACCAAAAATCCAAATACAAACTATGTTAACCCAACACCAAGCTTTCATATTCCACCAACTAACATCACAAAGCTCACATATTCATCAATGGCACATCTCACAATCACCATCAATTTCTAAAATTCAAGCATGGGTTTGATAATACACTAAGCAACGATCACAAAAATGTAAAAGTTATTAAAAATCGAACTCAAAACATACCTCAATCAAGAATTCTATAACACCCTTGCCGGGGTTCTATGCCGGAACTAGGCCCGAGGCATTATCGTACTAAAATCTCATGATCGCCACTTATGCTTATTGTGACTACCTACTTAAGCCACCTTTACAACTTCATTTTCGACTTACGAAGTCTCACTCATATTCCGGGGCTCTCGAGACTATCACGGAGCTTTTTCTATTCTTTAATTTTTCTCTTTTATTCGGGTTCACACGCCCGTGCTTGTTGAAACACGCCCGTGTGTAGACACACACACGCCCATGTCCCCAAACCATGCTTAAAACTCGAGCATTTTGCCAAATGCTCCACGGCCAAGGCACACGTCCGTGTTAGTCCAGGGCACGCCCGTGTACCTCTAAGGCACCCCCGTGTCCAATGCCCGTGGGGAGCTACTGACTTGGTCCACACGACTTGGGTACACGCTCATGCTCAAACCGTGTGTCTTACACGGCTCATGCACACGACCGTGGGACTCACTCATGGTCTATTCTTTCCAGTAATAGTAAGGTGCAGGGTATGCACGGCCTAGACACACGCCCATGTGTCTAACCTGTGGGCACTTAGAGGCTATTTACCAAGCCTTCTTACCACTCTCAAATGCATGCGTACATATACTAATCCAATAAAGTCTCAAATCATCAACTAAAACACATGAACTTATACAGAAAATAAGGTTTTCCTCTCATACAATTATAATAACACAAGCCATCATTAATGGCCTTACACAATTAAACTATGAGCCCTCTTAGGCCAACACAATTAAGCACCTTTAACCAAAACTTAATCAACCTTAAGTTCTAGCCCTATACATGCCTTGACTCAATAGGACTTGATACCTCATGCCAAGGGTCTGCTCGATAGTGTGAAAACATCTCCGGTGATCTCCAACCCGAGCTAGCTAAAGTAACATATAAGAGATGAGAAAAGAAGAGGAGTAAGCAATAATGCTTAGTAAGTTCATCTGCATAAACTGACAAACACTGATATTCATTAAATATCCATGACTACAAGTTATTATAATAAGCTTTTCTCATGAGCTCATGGTTAGTTACTCAACCATTGTTGAGACTTACTCATTCAATATTTTACCGCACTCTTACCCTGTTACAAGCCAACTGCTTGTGCTAAATAGCATTCATTCCTGCATTGATCACCATTTAATCACATGAAACAACACATCAACCATCTAGATAAATCACTCATACCACTAATCTGTCAGTGGTTTCGTACTTAGCCCACTAATCATTTCTAAGCGATGGTATTGCACACAACCCATCGATTTCTAATGTATCAGGTGGTAACACATACAACCCACCTATAGCAATATAATTGATGGCATCACACACAGCCCATCAATAAATAGTTTATCAGGTGGTAATGCACACAGCCCACCGATAATAGTATAGTTGATGGTAACGCACACAGCCCATCAACAACCATCAATTAGGTGCATTTGCACAAGCTACTGTTACTATACATCCACAAATATTTACCCTCATACAATTCTCAAATTTAAATGTTCATCCGTGAACATTCTCACTTACTATCATTCTTACTTGACTTTTTACGATACTCATTCGCATTTACGCAGTACAACAATAAATCTATCTCATGCAACTAAGGTGTATTAATAACACATATCCCATTAGGGATTCATCATATATTGAATTCATCTCAATTCAGTTCTAACACTAACTTGTACTTCTCATGGTACAACCACCTACATTTAAATTGTTAAATAACGCTTCTAAGTCTCATACACATAGTTCTCATCGACATCATACCCCAATAGGGTCTTTCACATATTAACATATCGATGACATGTCCTTATCATGATCTTATATGAACTTTTACATTGAGGCCATATTCCGATATGGTCTTACTCAAGACTTTAACCATCATCATATCATTCTATATACATTTTCCATTACTCTTAAGTTCAATTCTCTTGACATCTCATCAAGGATATCTCATACATTCATAGTGTGAATCTACTTTCCATACAACATTGGAATATTAAATTATCTCATACATAATCGCTACAATAGCACATGAACTTACCTCGTTGTCGAAATAGCCGAAAAGGACTATTTGCCCACATTTCTCTTTTCATCCGTTCTAGGTTCGAAACTCATTTTCTTTGATCTAGAATAATGAAATTTACTGATTTATTCATTTATAAATCATAAAATACCATAATACACATTAGGTAAATTTGACCATTTTTGCCCCTACACTTTGGCAAAATTATGATTTTGCCCCTAGGCTCGTAAATAAATTTTCATCTCAATTTCTTGTTAAACAAGCCTAGCTGAACATTTAATCCTCTTACAACTATCTCCAATTTCAACTATTTCATGCTTTAATGAACAATTTACAACTTTTGCATTATAGTCTCAATTAGGTGTTTTCATGGCAACACCTTTCACAAAAGTTGTTTCTCATCTTCCTAACATTCATTTTCTTCCATAAAAACTCAGAAACCAGCATAAACTCTCTAATGGAAAGTCCCTAGACTCTCAACCATAATGCAAAATAGTCCCCTCATTAGCTAGCTTAAGCTTTGGGGACTCCAAAAGTACAATTTTTATAAAGAAAAGTCATCAAATACTAATAAGGGAGATAGATTGGCTAAAAGTTCAAACCCCCAAAGCTGCATTTCTTCTTCAATTTTCGATAAGAGAAGATAGGTGAATAGTAAAAGATGATAACATCTTTTTCTCATCTTATTTTATTCATTTTATCACCTAATTCCCACCTATTTTGACCAAAATTAAAAATACTTGTCCCTTATGTCACATGGCCAGCCTACTCACTTAAAACAAGGCCAAATTGCACAATTGGGGCCTCCAATTAATAGCCCATAGCTATCTGGCACCTTGTGCAAATATACTAGAACTTGTGCACCTTATGCGATTTAGTCTTTTTTCACAATTTAGCTAGAAATAGCTAAAATTAAGGCACCAAAATTTTCATGCATACTTATAAACATGTTATAACATATAACATAACATGAAAATAATTTTCTCTAACCTCGAATTAGTGATTTCGAGATTATTGTTCTAACTAGACCCTAAATCAGGCTATTACAAATTCAATGTGCCGAAACCTACAAAGCTCTTAACCCTTTCTTTCTTCTTTAATTTTGATGGATTGATGAACATAATGGGCAAAATTTTGTGTTTTGTTTATTATATTAACATTAAAACAAAGTTTACTACTTTTCCCTTCATTAGAACATTATAAATTCACTTAATATATACCCATTTATGTCCATCTCTACTATTAATGGTCCATTAAATCATAAAGACCCTTCATTTAAAAATCCATGACAATTAAGCACTTTAACAATCAGCACATAGCTTTTACACTTTATGCGATTAAGTCCTTTCTCATAATTGAACACACAATCGATAAAATCTTCACACAGAAATTTCACACAGGCTAAATCACATACTGTAAACTCAAAAAATAATATTAAAATATTATTCTGACCTTGGATTTGTGGTTTCAAATACTATTTCGACTAGGGTCTAAATCGGGCTATTACAACTCTCCCCTCTTAGGGATTTTCGTCCCTAAAAATCTTATCAGTGAAAAGGTGTGGATATTGCTCTCTCATAACATTCTCAGGTTCCCACGTAGCCTCTTCAACTCTGTGTTTATGCCACAACACTTTCACTAAGGAAATTCTTTTGTTTCTCAACTCTTTGATCCCTCGTGCCAAAATTCGAATCGGTTCTTCACTATATGTCAAATCTGACTGAATTTCAACCTCAATAGGAGCAATCACATGAGACGGATCAGATTTGTACCATCGAAGCATCGACACATGAAACACATTATGAATTTTCTCTAATTCAGGTGGCAACAACAATCTATAAGCAATTGGCCCAACTCGTTCAATAATCTCATACGGTCCTATGAACCTCGGACTCAACTTGCCCTTTCGGCCAAATCAAGTATTTTCTTCCACGGAGACACTTTCAGAAACACTTTGTCACCAATCTCAAATTTGATATCCTTCCATTTCAAGTCTGCATAAGAATTCTGACGATCCGGGGCTGCTTTCAAACTTTCACGAATCACTTTCACTTTCTGCTAGTCTCTTTTATTAGATCAACCCCGTGAATCTTATTCTCACTCAGCTCAGTCCAATACAATGGAGTTCGACATTTTCGATCATAAAGAGCCTTATATGGTGCCATTTTGGGACTAGTTTGAAAATTATTATTGTACACAAACTCAATCAACGACAAATGTTTTTCCCACGTACTTTCAAACTCAACATCTCAACATATCTTCGAGAATCTGAATAATGCACTCGGATTGACCATCTAATTGGGGATGAAATGTAGTACTGAAATGCAATTTTGTGCCTAAATCCTCTTGCAATTTCTTCCAAAATCGTGAGGTAAATCTCGGATCTCTATCAGATACAATAGATAGTGGCACCCCGTGCAATCTCACAATATCAGCAATATACAATTGAACCAATCTATCGAGTGAATAATCTATTCTCACCGGAACGAAATGAGCTGATTTCGTCAATCTGTCAACTATAACCCAGATTGCATCTTTCTTTCCCGGAGACAAATGGAATCTCGACACAAAGTCCATTGTGATTCTCTCTCATTTCCACTTAGGAATCATAATCGGTTGTAACAATTCGGACGGAACCTAATGTTTAGCTTTAAGTTGTTGACAAATTAAACATTTTGACACAAAGTCAGAGATGTCCCGTTTCATACCATGCCACAAATAAAATTGTTTCAAATCATTGTACATTTTCGTACTTCCCGGGTGAACAGTTAATCGAATATTGTGAGCTTCATTCAAAATCATCTGAATCAACTCTGAATTCCTCGAAACACAAATACGATCTTTAAATCTCAAACAATCATCACTAACAACTCGAAATATTGAATCCGAATTCAAATCACATTGAGCTCTTTTGCTATTATCTCATCATCAATTTTCTCGGCATCACGAATCTGATGTACGAACATCGGTCTTACTTTCAACTCAGCCAAAACTGAACCATCATCACACAAATCTATCTAAGAATTCATAGCTCGCATAGCACATAAAGACTTCTGACTCAAGGCATCAACAACAATATTAGCTTTGCCCGGATGATAATCAATCACAAGTTCGTAATCTTTCAACAATTCTAACCATCTTCTCTATCACCAATTCAATTCTTTCTGAGTCATCAAGTACTTCAAACTCTTATGATTGGTACAAATATGACATTTCTCACCAAATAGGTAGTGACGCCAAATCTTCAATGCAAACACAATCACGGCTAATTCAAGATCATGCGTCGGATAGTTCTTTTCATGCGGCTTTTACTGCCTTGAAGCAAAAGCAATGGCTTTGCCTTCTTGCATAAGTACATAGCCCAAACATTCAGCGATGCATCACTATATACTATGAATTCTTTGTCCTATTCAGGTTGAACTAACATTGGTGCTTCCGTCAACAACGCTTTCAATTGCTCAAAACTCTGATGGCACTTTTCTGACCACTCAAATTTAACATTTTTCTGTAGCAACTTCGTCAACAGATTCGCAATCATCGAGAAGCCTTTCACAAACCGTCTATAATATCCCGCTAGTCCCAAAAAACTACGAACTTTAGATACATTTCTCGGAGGCTTCCATTCTAAAATAGCTGAGATCTTACTCTAGTCAACTCGTATTCCTATAGCTGATACAATATGCCCCTGAAATCCAACCTCACGCAACCAAAATTCACATTTGCTAAACTTAGCATACAATTGTTTCTTATGCAGAGTCTGTAACACAATTCTCAAATGTTTGGCATGTTGCATCTCATCACATGAGTAAATCAGAATGTCATCAATAATCACTACAATAAAATGATCCAAATACGGTCTGAATATCTGATTCATTAGATCCATAAACACTGCAGGAGCATTCGTTAGTCCAAAAGGCATAACTAATAATTCATAGTGTCCATACCTCATTCTGAAAGCATTCTTCGGTATATCTGACTCTTTAACCCATAGCTGATAATAGCCCGATCTCAAATCTGTCTTAGAAAACATTGTAGCTCCTTTCAGCTGATCAAACAAATCATCAATACAGGGTAACAAATTTTTATTCTTTACTGTCACATTGTTCAACTGCCTATAATCGATATACATTCTCATAGTGTCGTCTTTCTTTTTCACGAACAAACAGGAGAACCCCAGGGCAAGAAACTCGATCATGCAAATCCTTTATCAGTCAACTCTTGCATGTAACACCCCAAACCCGACCTAAACATTACAACCAGATCTGGTATGTCACAAGGAAAGATTGTTTGAAAGAACTTTGGAATTTTAAGGAAAAATGTAATTTTGGAAGCTTTTCGTTTCGTGTTTCTATCTTGGAAATAACATTCAGTTTAAGGGTTTCATACCAACTCTTATTTAAAAGAACTATTAGTCAAAAATAGTTTGGTGATATGAAACTAGTGGTACACCGAACATGTCATGTTGAAAATGGTGTTTGCATTTTTAAGTAAATCTCTGAATTGAGTTGTTAATCAGCTTGTTATCCACTTGTTAATATTTTGGAAAACGTTTATTTATAATTTTAGGAAAAGCTTGTGTTTAGCAGTTCATAATATAATAACATCTGCATTAAAACAAAAAAAAAACCCAAATTAATGTTATGGAGGCTTTATTACATAAAAAATCCCAAATTAAAATAAGTTTAAAGGAAGAAACGAAATTACGTAGGAAGTAATGCATGGCCACCTCAAAGTCCACCTCAGCTCCAAATCTGCGACTAAGAGTTACCTACAAGAATAAGCAGAGGGGTGAGTCACCAAGACTCAGTGTGTAATTCCCCTTACAAACGCAATCTGGCCTTAAGCCCACATATGCACGTTGGGCCTTAGCCCTCACAATATGGCATATGAAAAGTATGTATGCAATGCAACCCAGCCCAACCTAGTTTTTCCAACCTCTACGTCACCAAAATTAACCAAACGCCTATGGCACCAAGCCACTGTGGTTCCAAACCACTGTGATACCAAATCACTATGATAGAGTCATGAAATATAATAAGTGGGGCCAACCCACTGTGGTACCAAACCACTGTGACAATCACTGAGTAAAATATATGTGGAGCCAACCCACTGTGGTACCAAACCACTGAGACATAGTCACGAAATATAATATGTGGGGCCAACCCACTGTGGTACCAAACCACCGTGATACCACCTAATCGCACTTCCCCTTTCAAGCATATCCCAAAGCCCATGTAAGCATGTTATCAATATGTGATGTATGCAATCATATTTCCAATGTAAGTAGATAACTAAATTATACATGTATTTAGATTATGCTATTTGTAAAACTAAGTTATATAGGTACTTACCTGGAATCTCCAACCTTACCCACAAGGGTATCTCGACTGTCTATATACTGCTCGCTTTCACCAACACGCTTATTAGCACAAAATAATAAAGAAAAGTGTGAGCCTTACACACGACACAGCAAAAACTAAACTCTCTAGATCGTCAACATTATCACTAGCAGGACTGACCGCGATTTGTCTATCCTAGATAGACATCGCCTCTCTACCACAACTCAACGAAAAGTCTCAAACCGCTGACACAGCACATCATTTAAACTTAGGAGCAAAGACCACCGGTCCACTCCCCTCCTTAGTTTGACTGGCACTTGCATCCATGAGGAGACTTGATCAGAGGTCAGGGAGAAACGTTGATTGACTAATAAGGGAATTGGGTTAAGGTAGACTGCAATGAGAAGGAAATAATAGCGGAGAACCCGAAAAGAAATGACTCCTTACCTTGATAAATGATGAACCGCACAACAACTGGTTTGTCTCTGAATCAAAGATGACTCACGAAAGAAGCAGAGGTTCGGCCTGGCAGTCAAAGGTTGCCCCTGCATATACGGCTTAAAGGAAAAACTTAAAGAAAGAGAGGATAGGGCATAAAGCTACCTTGCGATGATAATGGTGGTGAGAAGCCAAAGTAGATTCAGTAGAAAATATAGCCCTTCACGCCTTAGTCTACTCAAGCAGCATCGATTCAAGATGAAAAAGAAACATAGATTCGATTAGTGAAGAAGGAGATAGAGGAGCAAAGCAAAGAAGAAAAGAGAAAGAAGACAAAAGAAATAAAAGGAGAAGGAGATTCGGTTTCTATGAAATGAGAGAAAAGAAGAACTCAAATGCCAAACAAGATATAAACGAGATCATTACCTTCAATAATCAAATAGACAAGGTGAGTCCGATTCACTTGGGACCAAAGGGATTATTCGATTAAGAAGATAAGTAAAAGGATGGGAATAAAGCTCTATCAAGGTTTCAGCTATGAGAAGAAAAGAGAAGACAATTGGTAGGTATGGATGAAGAGAAGAAAGAAAAATGCACAAATGGTCACTCTCAGGATTTGGCTAACACCAGGAAGTCAAGAAGAAAAGAAGAAATGAAGGGAAGAAAAACCACTCCAAAGACTTAAGTTTCAGCAAAAGGAAATGATACTAGAATTGACCCCAATCGACAAAGAACAAGAAAGCTCACACTTGCACTAATGTTCAGAAACTATGCTCCAAAATTTGGTACACACTCCCCAAAATGAAACACTCTCACCAACCCCCTTACATGATCGAAATTCTCCCAACAAAACCCCACATTCGGCCAACACCTCCACCACACTCTAATCTCTTATTTTTATCCACAAATTGCTCCCCAAGACCTATTCAAACCGATTTGACCACTTCAACTCCCCCATCACCTCTCATCCATCCATTTCAAACTCATTTGACTTATTCCACAACCACCTTAGAAGAGTCCCAACCGAAAGCCAACACTCTACCACCTTGAGCACAAAAAATAAAGTTTCCTCTGCTACAGGTGAGACTCGAACTCCTTCCCCCCTCCTGCTCCTTTGTGAAGCCACTCCTATGCTCTTTGAGTGGCATCATCTTGCCACCACACCACGCTCCTTTTTGTGTTGACAAACACAAATAAATATACTTAAAGCCTACTTCAACCAGCTCTCCCCCTTAAATGCCCAAAAAGTAAAATTTTTCTAAAGCCCTAGCTCGAACCCGAGCCTCTCTAGGGCCCCCAAACACACCAAAACAACATGCTAACAAGCCAAACACATAGAATAGCATAAAATGCAGAACCCCTAATACTAGGATGTTACAGTTCTACCCCCTTAAAGAAATTTTAGCGTTGAAATTTACCTGATCAAAAGAGGTGAAGGTATTGTTGTCGCATCATCTCTTCTGGCTCCCACGTGGCTTTTTCTTTGCCGTGATTATGCCATAATACCTTGACCAGTGGAACTGACTTTCTTCTCAATACCTTGACATCTTGATCTAAGATCTGCACTGGTTCTTCTTCAAAAGATAGATCAGGTCTTACTTCAATTTCCTCTGCCGACACTATGTGAGATGGATCCAAACGATAATGCCTTAACATTGAAACATGGAATGCATCATGTATCTGTCTCAACTTCAAAGGTAACTTAAGCTGATAAGCCACTAGTCCTATGCATTTCAACACCTGACAAGGCCCGATGAATCTAGGACTTAACTTGCATTTCCGTCCAAATCTTATGACCTTCTTCCAAGGTGAAACCTTTAGGAATACCTGATCACCCACTGAGAACTCCATTTCCTTACGCTTAATATCCACATATGATTTCTACCTATCGGGAGCTTCCTTCAGCCAAGCTCGAATCAACTTAACCTTTTCCTCCATTTCTAAGACCAATTCGGACACAACAACTGTCACTCACTCAACTCTATCCAGCAGGTAGAAGTACGACACTTTCGACCGTACAACACTTCGTAGAGTGCCATCTAAATACTGGATTGATAGTTGTTGTTGTACACAAATTCTTCTAATGGTAGAAAATCTTCCCAACTACCTTTGAAGTCAATTACACAGCCCCTTAACATATCTTCTAGAATCTTAATTACCCTCTCTGACTGACCATCACTTTGTGGATGAAATGCGGTGCTAAAATCCAGTCTTGTACCCAACACTTGATGTAATGCCTTCTAGAACTACGATGTAAACCTAGGGTCTCTGCCTAATATGATAGAGACTGGTACCCATGTAACCTCACAATCTATGCTACATACAGCTTTGCTAACTTCTATAGTGAGTAATCAACACGAACCGGTATGAAGTGAGCGGACTTCGTCAACCGATCGACAATTACCCACACTGAATCTTTCCTAGTAGGTGTAAGTGGTAGCCCACTAACAAAATCCATCGTTATCCTCTCCCACTTCCAAAGTGGAATCTTCAATGGTTGTAGCAACCCCAAAGGCAACTGATGCTCTGCCTTCACCTATTGACAAGTCAAACATTTACTCACGAACTTGATAACTTCTTACTTTAGACTAGGCCACCAAAACTATTCACGCAAATCTCGATACATCTTATTCCCACCGAGATGCATAGCGTATGGGCTACTATGCGCCTTCCGCAGAATATTTTGTCTCAACTCGGTATTCTTTGGCATACAAACTTTTCCACGAAAGCATAATACTCCATCACTGTTCAGACCAAAACCTTCTGTCTCACCATCTTCCACTTGCTAAAGTCGAGAACTTAACAATACATCTGACAACTGTCTCTCCTTAATTTGACTTACCCATGAAGGGTTCACTTGAATTTTGGCTAATAAACTCCCATCCTCATGCAAACTGAGATGAGCAAACATCGCCCTCAACTCTGATATCACCTTACGACTCAGCGCATCTGCCACCACATTAGATTTACCCGGGTGATATTCAATCCACCTCCGCCTTTAAATTCAACTCCTTCTAGGTAAGGAGATATTTCAGGCACTTATGATCGGTGTAGATAATTGACTTTTCTCCATACAAGTAGTGTCTCTAGATTTTCAGAGTGAACACCACCACAGCTAACTCCAAATCATGAGTGGGATAATTCACTTCGTGTGGTCTTAATTGCCGAGACGCATACACTACCACCTTCCCTTCTTGCATCAACACACATCCTAACCCTGTGTGTGATGCATCACAATAGACGATAAACTCCTTTCCCGCTTCAGGCTGAATCAACACTGGTGCCTCAGTTAAGTTCTTTTTCAACTTCTCAAAGCTTTCCTGCTATTTATCAGTCCATACAAACGGTATCCCTTTCCATAATAGCTTGGTTAATGGTGCAGCAATCAACGAGAATCCCTCAATGAACCTTCTGTAGTACCCAGCTAACCCAAGGAAACTTTGAACTTCTGCTACTGACTTCAGTGGTTTTCAATCCATAACAGCTTCAATCTTTCGGGGATCAACCCTAATCCCCTCAGCAGACACAACATGCCCTAAGAAGGTAACTTCTCTCAACCAAAATTCACACTTGCTGAATTTGGCATGCAATTGCTTCTCTCTCAAAATCTGTAGAACTATTCGAAGATGTGAATCATGCTCCTCTTCCATCTATGAACACTATGAAAAACCAATCCAGGTAGGGTTGGAATACTAGGTTCATCATATCCATAAACGCGGCTGGTGCATTTGTCAACCCGAACGGAATGACTAAGAATTCGTAGTGACCATAACGAGTTCAAAAAGTAGTCTTATGAATATTCGCTTTCTTGACCTTAAACTGATGATAACCTGACCTCAAGTCTATCTTTAAGAAGACCGAAGTGCCTCGCAGCTGATTGAATAGGTCACCAATCCTTGGCAATGGGTATTTGTTCTTAATCGCCAACTTGTTCAATTACCTGTAGTTAATGCACATCCGCATCGACCCATCCTTTTTCTTAATGAACAACACCGGCGCTCCTCACGGAGACACACTTGGTGGGATAAAACCCGAGTCCAACAGTTCTTGAATCTATGCTTTAAGTTCTACCAGCTCTTTCGACGCCATCCTATATGGGGAAACGAACACCAGAGCTATTCTCGAAAGTAGATCAATGCCGAACTCCACCTCGCGATCCGGAGGTAACCCTGGAACCTCTTTCGGGATGACATCCGTGAACTCTTTCACCGTTTTAACATCCTCTACAAACAACTCTTTGGCCTCCAAAGCACAGATAAAAGCTAGAAATGCCTCACACCCTTTTCGCACCATCCTTTTCAGCCTTTAATGTGGACACCACATTGGACAGGTAATTCCTTTAAAAAAATGATAATAGCCAGCTAATCCCAAAAAACTTCTGCCTTCGGATACGTTTCTTGGTGGTTTCCAGTCAATAATTGATGAGATATTACTTGGATCATTTCTAATGCCTTCTGCTGAAACAATGTGTCTTAGAAATCCAACTTCTAGGAGCCAAAACTCACACTTGCTAAATTTAGGAAATAGTTGTTTATCTCACAGAGTCTGCAATACAATTCTCAAACACTAAGCATGCTCAGATTTGTCTCAAGAATATATCAATATATCATCAATGAACACAATGAAAATTTTGTCCAAATATGATGTAAAGATTCAATTCATCAAATCCATAAATACTATAGGAGCGTTAGTTAACATGGCATAACAAGAAATTCATAATGTAACACCCCAAATCCGGCTAGACATTACGACCAGATCTGGTATGTTATAGGGTAAGTTGTAAAAACGAATTCTTGAATTTAAGAAATTACCATGAATTTGAAAACTTTTCGTTTTAGGTGACATTTTGAAAACAGTGGTTTGCAGTAAAAGAAAACTTCCGAATTGAGTTAAATTCCATTTTTTATCTTAGTTGGCATTTGAGAGAAAACGGTTGTGTTATGTCGTTTATGTTTTTGAAAATCTCATCTTAACTTTCATGTTAAAACATAATAATGTCATATCTTAATTAAGTGATAATTAAATAAAAACCCAAATATTAACTAAAGAAGGCCTTATTACATAATAAAATCCCCAATTAATAAAATAATTTAATGAAAGATAATGAGTTTATGAAAAGAAACATGTTATGGCCTTCACGAGTCCGCCTTGGCTCCCAGATCCATGATCTACTGATTACTTGCAAAATAAAGCAGAAGGGGTGAGTCACCACGACTAAGTGTGCAATTCCCCTTATGTCACATAAGTGGCTTCAAGCCCACAATCTCATATTGGACCTCAGCCCATTTAAAATAGCATATACAAATATGAATGTAACGTGTGTCCCAGCCCAACCTAATTTTCCATCCTCTACACACCATCCGTCCCAGCCCATCACACCATGGGGATTTCTACAATCAACCCTCAATTCGCTACACACCTCATATGTGGCACCAAGCCACTCGTGATACTAGATCACCGTAATAGAGTCACTATTAACATATGTGGGGCCAACCTGTAAGGCCCCTATCCCGTATCTGTCACCGGATTAGGGTGAAAGGCGTTACCAAACAAATCAAAAACATTTATAGAATTAATCATACATGCATTCACTAATATTTAGCATGATGTCCCTTATGTAGATCATCGAGACCTTAAGCATGATAATAACCGAGTCAGGACTAAATCGAAACACATACAAAGTTTTGAGAAAAATTAAAAATTTTCTAAATGTAGGGGACACACGGCCGTGGGGGTAGGCCGTGCCTCTCCCACAGCTACTTGACACACCCGTGTGTCTTCCCCATGGTTATATACTGCCAAAACCAACACGGCTACCAAGCACGCCCGTGTGCTAAGGTCGTGTACTACTAGATCACATACTACCATTTCTCACACGGCCATCAAGCACACCAATGTCGAGGCTGTGTGTAATTTAAGCCACATTCTTCCAATTTACCCACGATCTTAGGCACGCCCGTGTGCCTCAACCATGTGACATTATAGGCCATTTTACAAGGCCATTATGCCACACACTTAGGGTCTTCCTCAAGCAATATATATACCAAAACATAATATGCATATATGGCAACCAAAACATATCAAATGGTTCACTTTATCCATACATTCAATACCAATTCCATTCATACCAAATTACAAACTAAATCATACATCATTTCAAACATGTACTATCCATTTGCTTAACCAAAACTTAACCATTTCTTATACATCAAAACATACTAAATATCTGCTTCATAACTCATTCATTCAAATGTTTATCAACTCAAAAACTTGCCAATACAAATGGCCATGCTCACTTCATAAACATATACACCTACCTAGCCTATACATGCCATAATTAGCCATATACATTTTCAAAAGGGTACCAAATTAAGTTTACTAGTGTGATGACGATCCTTGACAATCCTGAGCCTTCAGTAGCTTCGACGACCTATAAAACATAGAAAAACACACACAAAGAGAGTAATCTTTCCAAAAGCTTAGTAAATCATATACAAATAAACTTGGCTCAAAAAGCATATATGCAATTTGATACATTTTCACATCTCATTCACTTAACAATTTATCATGTATATGCTTGATTCATACTTATGACTACATTTGTCGCATTTATCCATTCAAAACTCATTTGAAACACATAGCTCATTCATCATCTTTCTTGCATCTCATTCACATTATCCTATTCAAACATACTTTTCTTCAAATCAAAGTCATATGCATACTTACCATTCATGCATACTTAATGCACATTCAATGCACCTGAATTGGATATTCATTCACTTAATTGATCATAGCTCGGATATACCATTTGTATTGCAGACTTGCCTGTTGAACCCTTAGGAGCCTAGTAGGATACTCAGAAAGCTCGGAAGAGTAGCACAATGCCAACGTCCCAGACGAGGTCTTACATGCACTCGTATATCAATGCCGCTGTCCCAGAGAGGGTCTTACACGTACAGATCATAACAATGCCAATGTCCCAGGTGTGGTCTTACACGAGTCAATATGATGCCAATGTCCCAGACATGGTCTTAGTCATAAAGTTCATATCGATGCCTATGTCATAGACGAGGACTTTTACATAGAATTCATATCGATGACTACATCCTAGACGAGGTCTTACACAAATTTCAAATCAACGCCAATGTCCCGGACGTGGTCTTACATGATAAAGTAGAACATATACCTATGTCGTGACATAGCTAATCCTATCTATTCCTAGGTTCGTACGGGACTTCTCAGCTTTATCACTATATCAAACTTATTTCAGAATTCACGCACTTAGCATCTCATACTAATTCATTTTCATCGATAGACATATGAATACATATATTCAATTCAATACAAATAAGTTTATTTGCATAGTGACTTACCTCGGATTTGGTTTATCGAACGGAAAAGGCTACTCGATTATTTTCGCTTTCCCGCGATCTAAGTCCATTTTCCTCGGTTCTTGATCTAAACATATTCAAATTAACCCTTTTATTCACTAATTCGTTCAATTCAATCCATACACACATATTTTGGACTATTTACAAATTATCCCTCACATTTGCACATTTTATCAATTTAGTCCATTTTACCCAAAACATCAAATTTCACAAGATCAATGCATACACAAGCTTAGCCAAATACATATACATCACATACAAGCCTACATTTCTCATCAAACTTGCAATTTAGTCCTTCAATTTACTATTTTCTCAATTTAGCCCTAATTAGCTAAATTCATGAAAATTTCAAGAACAAAGTATGTTCATCTAGCTCAAATCTTTCATTTATCAACTAAACTCATTTCAAAACTCAACATATCAACAATGGCATCTCACACAAACATCATCAATACTAAAAATTAGTATATGGGTTTGATAGCTCTCAAAGCAACGATTGCAAAAACGTAGAAATCATCAAAAACCAAATCATACCTTAATTTAAGCTCAACAATGGCCGAACCTAGCACAAAGTTTTCTTTCTTTTTCTTTTTTATTATTTTCAAATAAATGAGAGAAGTAAAAGATGAACACTCATCTTTTGTTTCATTAATTTAATGTTAATATTTCATTTACCAAAATAGCCTTCATTCATATAATTAAAACAATTATGCAATATGGGCAATTAAGACCTTATCCATCCATTATCTTTAATTTGGGATAATAACAATATAAGGCCTCCACCTTAATAAAGCCACAACACATTGATACTTTCACAAATAGCAAGCAACTTCCACATTCAATGCAATTTAATCCTTTGCTCAAATTAAACATTCAAACGGACTAATTAGCTTACGAAATTTAAACACATTCTTAGTCACATATCAACGGCACGGAAAATAACATTAAAATACTATACAAACTCAGATTTGTGGTCCCGAAACCACTGTTCTGACTAGGGTATAAATCAGACTGTTACAATTCTCCCCCTTAGGGATTTTCGTCCCTAAAAATCTTACCGTTAAATAGAATCAGATATTGTTGTCTCATTGAGTCCTCAGGCTCCCACGTAGCCTCTTCTATATTGTGACGATGCCAGAGTACTTTCACTAACGAAATTTTCTTGTTTCTCAACTCTTTCACTTCACGAGCTAAGATACGGATCGGTTCCTCTTCGTATGTCATATCAGATCAGATTTCAATTTTAGATGGGGCAATCACATGTGACGGATCAGACCGATATCTACGGAGCATCAAAACGTGAAATACATTGTGAATCTTTTCTAGTTCAGAGGGTAACTTTAATCTATATGCAGCAGGCCCAACACATTCAATGATCTCATACGGTCCAATGAATCTCGGACTTAACTTGCCTTTACGTCTGAATCGGAGCACTTTCTTCCACCGAGACACTTTCAGAAATACTATGTCGCCGATCTCAAATTCTATATCTTTTCGTTTTAAGTTTGCATAGGACTTCTGACGATCAGATGCTGCTTTCAAACAATCTCGAATCAGTTTCACTTTTTGTTCGATATCTTTTATCAAATCGACCCCGTGTAACTTATTCTCACTGAGTTCAGTCCAATATAGAGGTGTACGACATTTACGTCCATACAAAGCTTCATATGGTGCCATTTTGATGCTCGACTGAAAACTATTGTTATACGTAAATTCAATCAATGGCAGGTATTGTTCCCACGAACCATTAAACTCAAGTACACATCATCTTAACATATCTTCGAGAATCTAAATAATTCGCTCGGATTGACCATCCGTTTGCAAATGAAAAGCTCTACTAAAATGAATTTTGTACCCAAAGCATCTTGCAATTTCTTCCAGAATCGCGATGTGAATCTCGAGATCCCTATCTGACACAATAGATAGTGGCACCCCGTGCAATCTCATAATCTTGAAAATATAAAGCTCAGCTAATCTCTCTAGTGAGAAATCAGATCTTATCGGAATAAAATGGGCAGATTTCATTAGTCGGTCAACTACGACCCAAATTACATCTTTCTTTCTCAGAGTCAGAGACAATCCAGAAACAAAATCCATTGTTACTCTATCTCATTTCCATTCTGGAATCAGAATCGGCTGTAACAATCCAGGCGGAACTTGATGTTCTGGTTTCACTTGCTGACAAACTAAGCATTTTGAAACAAATTCATAAATGCCCCGTTTCATACCAGACCACCAGTAGTGTCATTTCAAATCATGATACATCTTTTTACTTCCTGGATGGACAGATAGGCGACTATTATGTGCTTCACCCAAAATCAATTGAATCAGCTCCGAATTTTATGGAACACAGATTCGATCTTGGAATCTCAAACAATCATCAACAACTCAAAATTTAGATTCAGAATTTAATTCACACTAAGCTCGTTTCAATAACAATTCATTATCAACCTTCTGAGCATCACATATTTGCTGTACAAATAATGGTTTCGCTCTTAATTCAGAATCACAGAATCATACAAATCTACCTGAGCATTCAAAGCATGTAGTGCAAACAATGACTTTCTACTCAACGCATCAGCAACCACATTTGCTTTACCCGGATGATAATCTATCACAAGCTCATAATCTTTTAATAGTTCAAGCCATCTTCTCTGACGCAGCTTCAAATCTTTCTGGGTCATTAGATATTTCAAACTTTTATGATCTGAAAACATATGACATTTCTCACCGCACAAATAATGACGCCAATTTTTAAGTGCAAACACAATTACAACGAGCTCAAGGTCGTGTGTTGGATAATTCTTTTCATGAGGCTTTAATTGTCTTGAAGCATAAGCTACCACTTTGCCCTCTTGCATTAAAACACATCCCAGACCGTTTAACGAAGCATCACTGTAAACAACAAATTCTTTACCCGATTATGGCTGTACTAACACCGGAGCTTCTGTTAACAGAGTTTTCAATTGGTTAAAACTCTTCTGACATTTATCCGACCATTCAAATCTAACATCTTTCTGAAGTAATCTATTCAATGAAGTAGCTATAGTCAAGAAACCTTTAACAAATCAGCGGTTATAACCAGCTAAACCCAAAAAACTACGAACTTCAAACACGTTCTTCAGAGGTTTCCAATTCAGAATAGCAGAAATCTTGCTCAGATCAACACAAATCCCAGAAGCTGACACAATATGCCTCAGAAAACTGACCTCATTCAACTAGAATTCACATTTGCTGAATTTTACGTACAATTGCTTTTCTCACAGAGTTTGCAACACAATCCTCAAGTGTTTAGCATGCTCATTTTCATTCCGTGAATAAATCAATAAATCATCTATGAATACTACAACAAATTGATCTAAGTACGGGCTAAAAATTCTGTTCATCAGATCCATAAAAACAGAAGGAGCATTGGTTAGTCCAAATGGCACAACTAAAAACTCATAATGCCCATACCTCATTCTGAAGGCAGTTTTCAGAATATCTGAATATTTAACTCTCAACTGGTAGTATCCCGATCTCATATCAATCTTTGAAAATATAGTAGCTCCTTTTAATTGATCGAATAAGTCATCAATCCTAAGCAATGGATATTTGCTCTTTATGGTCACCTTATTCAACTGACGGTAATCAATGCACATTCTCATCGTATCATCTTTCTTTTTCACAAACAGAACAGGTGCACCCCAAGGCGAGAAACTTGGTCTAGCAAACCCTCTATCGGTCAACTCTTGCAACTGTGACTTTAACTCTTTCAACACTGTTGGTGCCATTCTATATGGAGCTATCGAAATAGGTGTCGTACTAGGCAACAATTTAATACCAAATTCAACTTCACGAATCGAGGTAAACCCAGAACTCTTCAGGAACACATCAAAAAATCACAAACAAAGGGTAATCGATTCAACTTTCTTCTCGATACTTTTAAATCAATCACATAAGCAAAATATGATTCATACCCCTTTTTCACATAACTCTGAGCTTTCAAAATTGATATCACTGCAGGCAATCCATTTAACATTAGACTTAATCCGTACAATCTCATTATTCAGACCTCGTAAATCTATAATCTTTCTTTTACAGTTCACAACGGCATCATGTACAAACAACCAAAATATCTCCAGAATAATATCGAATTCATCAAATGGCAAGTGCATCAGATCAGCAAGAAAATAGATATCTCAAAACATTAACGGACAGTTTTTGCATACTTTGTCAACCAAGACACTTCTTCCTAAGCGGTTCGATACTTTTATAGCAAATTCAATAGACTCTACAAGGAAAGTCTTACCATATACTAAATTATGCATATATACGAATACGTAGAATCAAGGTCTATCAAAGATCACAGAAGTATCATAAAGAGTAAAAGTACCCGTTATAACATTAAGTGATGAAGCTTCTTCATGAGCTCGGATGGCATATGCTTTGGCAGGCGCTCTAGCTTTAGATCTTACCACAGTGTCTCTCTTGCACCTTTGACTACCACTAACATTTCTCATATTCTTTGAAAATCTACCCCTCCCAGATGCATTTTCAAGTCTTAGATTCTGAACAGTCTCTGGCTCAACAGACTCAGGACAACCACAGATAAAGTGATCAAGCGATCCACATCTGAAGCAAACTTTATCATTTAATCTGCAGCTTCCCGAATGCCTCTTTTCGCAATGTTTACATCCAGGTCTCTTAGATCGAACATTACCAACACTAGCCATGGAAGTTGCTAGGATTTTGGAACTCATTTGTGATTTAGCTCTATTTCTATTCAAATGTCCTACATTTTCTCTGGAACAACTTTGATCATCTCTGTATCTCTTCGAGTAGATTGAAATGATTTATTCTGAAATCTCTTTCTCATATCTCGGGCTTCAGTTTCAGCTTTTCTTTTATCTTTCCCAAGTGCTTCAGCTTTGCATGCTTGATCAACGAGTGTAACGAAATCTTTTATTTCTAATATCCCGACTAGAAAATGAATATCTTTATTTAGACCATCTTCGAATCTTTTGCACATTATAGCTTCAAAAGATATACACTCTCGGGCATATTGACTTAGTCGCACGAACTCTCGTTCATATTCAGTAACAGTCCTTCAGCCCTATTTAATCTCTAGAAATTCCTTTCGTTTCTAATCAACAAATCTCTCACTGATATATTTTTTCCTAAACTCAGTCTGAAAGAAATCCCATGGGACTCGTTCTCTCGGAACAACAAAAATTAAGGTTTTCCACCATTAATAAGCTGCATCTCGGAGTAATGATACCACACAGTTAATACTTTCTTCCGGAGTCAGAGACATTTCATCAAATACCCGAATCGTGTTTTCAATCCAAAATTTAGCTTTTTAGCATTCATTATTGCTCCCATACTTACGGATCTTGTCAACCGAAGGCTTATTTAACAGATTCGAATACACAATCGGTGGCACAATTGTATTCTGAGGGGGATTAACCGGGGGCGGGGGTTGCAAAACAGTTGGGTTATTTCTCATGAATTGAGTGAACCACTCACTCATCATCTGGAATAAAGCTTGTTTAGCTTCTCCTCTTGACCACTCGTAACCGGTCTCAAATTAGAGGGCGCTGTCCCTTGCGCGAGAGCAGGCGTATTACTTTCTATGTCGTCAGCTATGGCTCTTTCAAGATCCATTGCTATACAGAAATCACATTTTACACGTCAGGATTCATCACACTATCACAGTTCAAATATATGGAATGCATAGCTAGACTCTGACATGCTAAGTTAGTCCGAGAATTGACTAAACCGTAGCTCTGATACCAATCAAATATAAACCCCCTATTATATATCTGTCGTCGAATTAGGGTTAAAGGCGTTACCAGGCAGATCAGATGCATTTATAGAATTAATCATACATGTATTCAATAATATCTAGCATGATGTCCCTTATGTAGATCATCGAGACCTTACACATGATAATAACCGAGTCGGGACTAAATCGAAACGCATACTAAATTTTTGGAAAAATTAAAAATTTTCTAAATGCAGGGGACACACAGCCGTGGGGGTAGGCCGTGCCTCTCCCACGGCTACGTGACACACCCGTGTGTCTTCCCCGTGGTTATATACTACCAAAACCAACACGGCTACCAAACACGCCCGTGTGATAAGGCCATGTACTACTAGATCACATACTGCCATTTCTCACACGGCCATCAAGCACACCCGTGTCAAGGCCGTGTGCAATTTATGCCATATTTTGCCAATTTACCCACGGTCTTAGGCACGCCCGTGTACCTCAACCGTGTGACATTATAGGCCATTTTACAAGGCCAATATGCCACCCACTTAGGGTCTTCCTACAAGCAATATATATACCAAAACATAATATGCATATATGGCAACCAAAACATATCAAATGGTTCACTTCATCCATACATTCAATACCAATTCCATTCATACCAAATTACAAACTAAATCCTACATCATTTCAAACATGTATCATCCATTTACTTAACCAAAACTTAACCATTTCATATGCATCAAAACATACTAAATATCTGCTTCATAACTCATTCATTCAAACATTTATCAACTCAAAAACTTGCCAATACACATGGCCATGCTCACTTCATAATCATATACACATATCTAGCCTATACATGCCATAATTAGCCATATATATTTTCAAAAGGGTACCAAATTAAGTTTAGTAGTGTGATGACGATCCTTGACAATCTCGAGCCTTCAGTAGCTTCGACGACCTATAAAACAGAGAAAAACACACACACAGAGAGTAAGCTTTCCAAAAGCTTAGTAAATCATATACAAATAAACTTGGCTTAAAAAGCATATATGCAATTTGATACATTTTCACATCTCATTCACTTAACAATTTATCATGTATATGCTTGATTCATACTTATGACTACATTTGTCACATTTATCCATTCAAAACTCATTTGAAACACATAGCTCATTCATAATCTTTCTTGCATCTCATTCACTACTATTCAAACATACTTTTCTTCAAATCAAAGTCATATGCATACTTACCATTCATGCATGCTTAATGCACATTCAACACACCTGAATAGGATATTTATTCACTTAATTGATCATAGCTCGGATACACCATTCGTATTGTAGACTTGCCCGTTGAACCCTTAGGAACCTAGTAGGATACTCAGAAAGCTTGAAAGAGTAGTACAATGCCAACGTCCCAGATGAGGTTTTACATGCACTCGTATATCGATGCCACTGTCCCAGACAGGGTCTTACACGTACACATCATAATGATGCCAACATCCCAGACGTGGCCTTACATGAGTCAATATGATGCCGATGTCTCAGACATGGTCTTACTCATAAAGTTCATATCGATGCCTACGTCTTAGACGAGGTCTTTACATAGAATTCATATCGATGTTCACATCCCGCACAAGGTCTTACACAAATTTCAAATCAACGCCAATGTCCTTGATGTGGTCTTACATGATAAAATGTAATATATACCTATGTTATGACATAGCTAATCCTATCTATTCCTAGGTTCGTACGGGACTTCTCGGCTTTATCACTATATCAAACTTATTTCGGAATTCATGTATTAGCATCTCATACTCATTCATTTTCATCGATAGACATATGAATACATATATTCAATTCAATACAAATAAGTTTATTTGCATAGTGACTTACCTCGGATTTGGTTTATCGAACGGAAACGGCTACTCGATTATTTTCGCTTTCCCGCGATCTAAGTCTGTTTTCCTCGGTTCTTGATCTAAAATTATTCAGAATTAACCCTTTTATTCACTAATTTGTTCAATTCAATCCATACACACATATTTTGGACTATTTACAAATTAGCCCTCATATTTTCATATTTTATCAATTTAGTCCATTTTACCCAAAACATGAAATTTCACAAGATCAATGCATACACAAGCTTAACCGAATACATATACATCACATACAAGCCCACATGAAACACCCCAAACCCGGTCCACAAGCCCTGACCAGATCTGGTATGCTTCTAGAGAAAAACCATTCAAAACTTTTTTTTTGGGACTTTGCCAAAATAAAAGATCACTTATGTGTTTTTGAAGAACCATTGATTTGGGTTGGGTTCAAAATTAAAAACGGTGTTGATTAGGTGTCAAAACATTTAATATTTATATTTAAGAAAATTGAATTTAACTTTAAATTAATAAAATCGATCATACTAAAATAATTAAAATGCATGCATAAACTGCTTAATACTTATGGCCTTATTACATCAAAACAAAACCTCAAATAATTCAAAATACTTAAGCATGGAAAATTCAAATGAAACAAATTCGAAATGAGCATGGCCACCATTAAGCTCCCGCCAACCCTGGTCTATTACTCGTGTCACCAAAAATAATCCCACAACGGGTGAGTCAAATGCAGACTCAGTGTGTAACAACCAACACAAGTCTCAATCAATTTAGGCATGACAAATCATACATAATAAACATATATAATCAATGATGCAAACTCTAACCCAAACCTAGATAACCATTCGCCACACATCACCGTACCAACCATCACACCGTGGGGACTACTAAGTCGACCCTCCATCCGCTACACATCATCGAAGGCATTCGCGCAGCATTTACATGCTCATCGCCCTTATAATTTCGTGGCATAGCCACCAGATAATTATTTTGTGACACAAGTCACCTCATTCAGATTACGTGACATAAGTCACCACATTCAGATATTGTGATATAAGACCACCGATCACTTCCCTTAACATATCACCCATATGCCCTGTGTCATACAAATCATGCAATAACATGCCTTATTCTTTATTTCACATTCTTATTAATATTCACGGATGGGCCATAATGATATTCATGCTATCATAACTACGAGTAGTAAGTTATGTACTGAGTACTTCACCATTGCATAGTACTCATAGCCATATCTTACGATTCTTATTAGCACATTTATCAAAACATAACCATAAATCTATTAAGGCTTAATATGGGGTACACACGGATTAACGCTTTACTGAAATCTCGAAAACCCGATCTAATGCTTTAAACCCTTAATTCTTACATTCGACCAACACTACACATTTTAGCTAAAGGCCATTCGGCCAAATAATCAAATCCCGAAGGATTATCGTAACCAAAATCTTACCTTGCTGCCGATGGTATTAACAATCAAATCTTAGATTCAAGAGTCTTTCTCCTTGGAATCGGCTAACACTAGATCACTTGATTTGGTTAGTTTTCGGCTTTTGAATAAATAAGAAATAGATCTAAGTCACTAAATAGGGCCTTGGCCGAATGTGCATAGTCACTTACCTTATGAATCTTAAATCCCGAAAAGTGTCCCTTGGTTGTGGTATCTGTCAAAATACCCATAAACTCATGTTATATCCAATTCTAACATTAATTCACAACAAGTAGCCCTTAGCCGAATATCACATAACTTACATTTAATATTGAAATCTCGAAAGAATCCTTCATAGTTTCAACTAAGAACCTTAATGAGATTAAAGTCTTGATTTTCGATAGAAAGAAAACAACAGATAAATCAAAAGAGATCCTTACCGAATGGAGTGGTCAAAAACATTTTTGTTCACTAACTTAGAATGTCGACAAGAAGAAGAGAATGTTGGGTTTTCGGCTTTTAGTGCTATGATCAAATCGGCTATGGAGAATAATAGATAAAGAGTTATGGATTTGGTTTTAACGAGAATGGAAAGGAAAAAGAACAAGTTGAATTAGAGGTTTTCGGTGCAATGGAGAGAGATGAGAAAAGAATGAATTTTAGCAAAGAAGAAAAACATAAACCTCTTAACAAAATTTGGCTACTTCTCCCCTCTAACTTGATCGAAAATCTCCTTAAGGGAGTCCCATATTCGACCAATTCCTCCTCTCACTATCAAATCCCTTATTTCACTCTACCTTAGTCGAATCCTTAGCACTCCATCCCAATCTATACTTCCTTCCTCCAGAGTCCATATGCCGTCCATTGCTGCTCATCCTTGTAGCAAAATAAAAGCTCCCTTTTTGCTTCCCTTGTGACTCAAACCT
The DNA here is from genome assembly GCA_025506655.1 of Gossypium rotundifolium. Lineage (NCBI taxonomy): Eukaryota > Viridiplantae > Streptophyta > Magnoliopsida > Malvales > Malvaceae > Gossypium > Gossypium rotundifolium. The sequence goes on from CP106728.1 coordinate 122,511,552, forward strand.
AGGCCCTTTCCCCTTGCTTGTGGTGTCACACTCTAAGGCCCTAAGTGGCGCCTTCATGCCACTTAAACAAGCCCATTTTTTTGTCTTATTTCCCCTACTAATTTTCTTAAGGCCACTTAGGCTTAGCTCCCTTTTTTTAAACTTAAAATCGAATAATTTCTAAGGCATTCACTACACTTTAAAGTTTTTAGAATTCATGCCAAACAATTCAGAACACATAGACATGCTTTCACACATACTTAAGCAAAAATGCATAAGCCATAAATCCCGGATATTACAGTTCTACCCCCTTAAAATAATTTTGACCTCGAAATTACCTGGCTAGAATAGGTGGGGGTATTGCTGTCACATTGCTTCTTCCGGCTCCCAAGAAGCTTCCTCTGATCCATGGTTACGCCATAACACTTTGACTAGAGGACCGACTTCCTCCAAGCACCTTCACATCTCGCTCCGTAATCAATCGGCACTTCCTCATAAGATGATCCGCCTTAATTCCACTTCCTCAATCGGATCTACATGAGATGGATCCGATCAATAACGATGTAGCATAGAAACATGGAATACGCCATGCATCTACTTTAACTCCGGTGGCAACTCTAATCGGTATGCTATCGTCCAACTCACTTCAATACCCGATATGGTCATATAAACCTTGGACTTAACTTCCTTTATGACCAAATCTCATCACCTTCTTCCAAGGTGAAACTTTAAGAAACACTTAATCTCCCACGTCGAATTCTATTTCCTTCCGTTTGAGATCGGTATACGACTTCTGCCTGTCAGATGCCTCCTTCAATCATGCCCGGATTATCCTAACCTTCTCCTCGAATTCTGCCACAATTTTTGGACCCAAGATCTGACGTTCTCCCAATTCCGTCCAACATGTAGGAGTGCGACACTTCCGACTATACAGCGACTTTATACGGTGCCATCCGAATACTGGCCTGATAGCTGTTGTTGTAAGCAAATTTTGCTAGAGGCAAATATTCTTCCCAACTTCCTCTGAAGTCTATCACACAGCCTCTTAACATATCCTCTAACACTTGGATCACTCGTTCAGACTGGCCGTCCGACTGTGGATGAAAAGCCGTACTGAAATCCAATCTAGTGCCTAAAGCCTGATGTAAAGCTTTCCAAAACCAAGACGTGAACCTCGGATCCCTATCCGAGATAATCGACATCGACACTCCATGCAACCTTACGATCTCTGCTACATACAACTTTGCTAACTTTTGCAGAGAATAGTCAACCCAAGACCGAATAAAATGCGCGAACTTTGTCAGCTGATCCACTATCACCCATACCAAGTCCTTCTTAATAGGCGTAAGGGAAGTCCACTAACTAAGTCCATGGTAATTTTCTCCCAATTCCACTACTGAATCAGATTAGTCAAGCAACCTCGACGAAACTTGGTGTTCAAATTAACTTGTCGACACGTTAAACACTTCCCTACAAATTTGGTAACTTCCCGCTTAAGACCAGCCACCAAAACTATTCCATTAGATCCTTGTACAATTTACTTCCTCCAGATGCATAGCATAAGGGATACTATGCGATTCTCAAGAATTCTCGCTTTAGCTCCTCGCTCTTCTAAGATACGCACCTTCCCTTAAAGCACAATACTCCATCGCCAATAATACCATAGTCCTTCAACTCCCCACTGCACTTGTCGAGCTTAACACCTAGATCATCATTTGCCAACTAACTCTCTTTCACCTCATTCACCATGTCGGCTTAACTTGCAACTCGCTAATAGACTTCCATCGTCATAGAGGCTCAAATATGCGAACATGGCCCTCAGATCCGACACTACCATCCGACTTAGGGCATCTGCCACCACATTCACCTTTCCTGGGTGATACTCTATGAAACAATCGTAGTCCTTTATAATTCCACCCACCTTCGCTGTCTTAGGTTTAGCTCTTTCGAGTCAAGAATACTTGTGCTCTTGTGGTCCGTGTAGATCACTGACTTTTCTCCATATAAGTAGTGCCTCCACACTTTAAGAGCAAAGACCACTGCTGCCAATTCCAAGTCGTGCGTCGAGTAGTTATCCTTGTGTGGCCTTAGTTGTCAAGACGCATAAGCAACTACCTTCCCGCCTTGCATAAGGACACCTCCCAACTCGTATGGGAAGCATCACAAGACACCACAAAATCCTTCTTCGCCTCCAGTCAATCAAAACTAGAGCTTCACTCAAGACTCTCTTAAGCTTCTCAAAGCTCTCCTGTTGCTTATTAGTCCATATGAAAGGTACCTCCTTCCTTAGTAACTTTATCAAAGGTGCGGAGCTAATGACGAGAATCCTTCTACAAACCTTCTGTAGTAGCCTGCCAATCCCAAGAAACTCTGAACTTTCGCCACAGACTTAGGGGGTTCCAATCCAAAACTGCCTCAATCTTTCGAGGATCCACCTTTATTCCTTCAGCAGATACCACATGTCCTAAAAATGTAACTTTCTTCAGCCAAAATTCGCACTTGCTGAACTTGGCATATAACTTTTTCTCCTTTAACACTTGCAACACTATCCGGAGATGCTCATCATGCTCTTCCTCAGACTTCGAATACACCAATATATCATCTATGAACACAACAACGAACCGGTCCAAATAGGGTTGGAAAACCTGGTTCATCATGTCCATGAACGCGGTTGGGGCATTTGTCAATCCAAACGGCATTACCAAGAACTCATGCCCGTACCTTGTTCGGAAAGCTGTCTTATGGATATCAGCCTCCTTCACCTTAAGCTAATGATATCCTGACCTTAGATCTATCTTCGAGAATACCGCAACCCCCTTAAGCTGATCAAACAAGTTGTCTATTCTTGGCAAAGGATACTTGTTCTTGATGGTCAGCTTGTTCAATTGACGATAATTTATGCACATACGCATAGTTCCATCCTTCTTCTTCACGAACAAGACCGGTGCTTCCCATGGAGACACACTGGGTCGATAAACCCACAGTCTAGCAGCTCTTGGATCTGAGCCTTGAGCTCAACCAACTCCTTTGGTGCCATTCTGTACGGGGCAATTGACACAGGAGCGATTCCCGGTAACAAGTCAATTTTGAACTCCACTTCCCTATCCGGGGGTATTCCAGGTAACTCATCTAGAAAAACATCCACATACTCCCTTATGGTTCTAACTCCATTAACTCCCCCTTCTTTTGCATCCAAAGCACTAACGAAAGCCAAAAATGCCTTGCACCCTTTCAAAACCATCTTATTAGCCTTTAATGCCGAAACTACGTTAGACAAATAGTTTCTTCTTTCTCTTATCATAATTACTTCCTCATCCTCTAGAGTTCTTAACTCTATTCGGTTAGCTGCACAATCCAATACAACCCGATGCTCCACTAGCCAGTCCATGCTAAGAATAAGATCGAATTCTCCGAAGGGTAGTTCCATTAAGTCGGTAGGGAATATCACTCCCTGAATCTTTAGAAGTACTTTCCAAAATATCTTGCTCACCACTACAGTTTGACCTAATGGGCTTACTACAGTCATCTCCCTACTAGAAAGTTCAGAGGCTACTCCTAGAGTTTCCACTACTCTACATGCAACATAAGAGTGGGTAGAGCCAACATCAATCAAAGCAAAGTAAGGCTTGCCAAATATAAAGAACGCATCTGTTATGACGCTCGGGCCTCTCATCCTCCCTCCGACTAACGCATACACTAAACCCAGCTTGTCTTACCTCAGATGTTAACACCTCGCCTGTTCCTCGCCCCTTCTAGCACCATTACCTCTCGCCATTCGAACCACGGCCCTACCGAGGTCAGTTGTCCTCCTTTTCCAGCCTGGTTAGGACCTTGGCTTACTGGTCGACCCCCTTCTGTTCTCATAGGACAATCCTTAATCATGTGGTCCCTGGACCCACACTTAAAGCATCCTCTTATCTTTTTCCAACACTCTCCTAGGTGAATCTTCCCACATTGGGCACAAGTACGATAATGCCCTCTCGTAGCAGCTTGTTGACCTCGTGGCCCATCAACTCTAGGCCTCTTTTGGGTATTCCCCGATGACCCTGATGGTCTAAAACCTCTCTTTTGCCTATTGCAATCAGATTCGCCTCACCGAGTCCTTAATCCCTTCACTACCTTAGCCTTCTACCAATACTCCCGCCTTGTCAACTATCAATAACCTCAGATCATCTCTTAGTCCGTTCTCAAACGGACACATCGCTTATGCTTCAGAGCCATGATTCCCGTATACCGGCCAACCTTAAGAATTCACCTCGTATTCCACTACGAACTTATTTCCTTGAACCAAATTTCGTAAATGCCTTCCTCTCACGATCAACATAGCTAGTTCCAATGTCCTTCTTCTTATATGCCACCTTGAAATATTCCCAAGTAAGATCGTCTGTGACAGCACCTTCCCAAACTGTGAGCCACTATTGGTATGACTCATCACGGAGTAGTGACACTACCCTTTCGCTTTTTCCTCGTGAGTCGTCTAAGTCGCCCATAATCTGCTCCATTGCTTCCAACCAATACTCAGCCGTATTGGGTGCCACACCAGATACTCCACGAAGAAACTCAGCTCCATTAGCTCGAAGTCGCTTAGGTACCAACTTTCGAGCTCTCATGCCTCCACCGCCCACCACCCTTTTTAAAACTCGCAGATCACCGCAGATATCGTGATCATCCCCCGTCCGATCCTCGATATTCCACATCGCTGATCGGTGGTGGTGGTGGCATCTCATTTTGGACCCTTGTTCAAACCTAACTGCCTCGTGACACTCATTCATTACCCCTACCACGACCTCGCACATTATGACCACTTCCCCTAGAGTTCATGCTTCCAATCGCTTATCCGATTAGAGAATTTTATGAATTAGTTTTGTTCCATCGATTTATCACGTAATGTCTTTATGTTCAATAGTTCTAGGGAGTAGTTCTTTGATTTCATACACATACAGTCTCAATTCATTCATTCAATCAAACTCATGAACTTGCATTCATTACAGAAAAATATTGTAGTTGTCATTGCTTGTTGTTTTCCACTACCCAGGGGTATTTTCATAATTTTATCCTATAGGGGTATTTTGGTAATTTTTTTCCAAATTAGGGTATTTGAAAATTTCACAAAGTAGAATTTTTTTTTTGGTGTATAGTTTTTTTTCAAAATTGAAATACTTGGTAAGTAAATTTCAAGGGTAGAATGATAATTTATACACCGAGGGTATTTTTGTAATTTTTCAAACCAGGGGCATTTCGATAATTTTTCACAAAATATGGTTCCTAGTGACTTTTCAAAACAAGGGTATTTTAGAAATTTTAATTTTGAGGGTACTTTGGTAACTTTCCACACTGAGGGTATTTTGGTCATTTGTACGGACTAGGGGTAATTTGGTCAAGTTGCAAATCAGGGGTAATTTCATAAATTTTCCAAATTAGGGTATCCTAATATTTTGCAAAATAGGGTTTTTAGACATTTATAAGGTAAGAAAATCTTGATAAAACTGTGGGTAGTACAGAAATTTTATGAACCAAGGGCATTTTAGTAAATTTTTTTCAACCAGGGTTATTTGGGTAATTTTGTAAATCGAGAATATTTTGGAAAATTTCAAAATAGTTTTCCTACACATCAAAGGAGTAATTTGGTGATTTTAAAACTAGGGTTTTTATAAAAATATGGCTAGTCCCTTTCGGGTTTTAATTATTGGGTTTAGCCTGTGTTTGAGTCCTATTGGCTAAGGTGAACCGTCACTTCGCACCAGGTAGGATTCGAGTGGTGAGGAGGTGAGTCACTAGGACTACTTAAATACCAAGCTCCCACTGAATCCAATCCTAGACATGCGCACAACGGTTGCCACACCTTTAACTCAGCGACTTAGACACAAGTTTGTTTGGTTAGACTTTAAGTTTTATGTAATTTGGTGTTGAAGCAGACTAATCCTAGGGTTTAATATTTTCTAATCTACTAATCTACGTCCATATGATTTCCCTCATACAAGTCACAGAGGAGTTAGGGTACTTACCGGTGGACTTCGGCCGAGACTCAAAGCCATGCCGAAAAACCCGCTATTTCTCGTAAAAATCCAATTTCAAAAGAAAGAAACATTTTGGGCCCAAAAGCCCTCAAGACCGAAGTTTTGAACCCGGCTCGATACTGTCAAACACCCCAAACCCGACCCACAAGCCCTGACCGGATCTAGTATGCTTCTAGAGAAAAACCATTCAAAACTTTTTTTGGACTTTGCCAAAATAAAAGATCACTTGTGTGTTTTGAAGAACCATTGATTTGGGTTGGGTTTAAAATTAAAAACAGTGTTGATTAGGTGTCAAAACATTTAATATTTATATTTAAGAAAATTGACTTTAACTTTAAATTAATAAAAATCGATCATACTAAAATAATTAAAATGCATGCATAAACTGTTTAATACATATGGCCTTATTACATCAAAACAAAACCCGAAATAATTCAAAATACTTAAGTATGGAAAGTTCAAAATGAAACAAATTCTAAGCTGAGCATGGCCACCATTAAGCTCCTGCCGGCCCGGTCCATTACTTTGTGTCACCTAAAAATAATCCCACAACGGGGTGAGTCAAATGACTCAATGTGTAACAACCAACACAAGTCTCAATCAATTTAGGCATGACAAATCATACATAATAAACATATATAATCAATGAAGCAAACCCGAACCCAAACCTAGATAACCATCCGCTACACATCACCCGTACCAACCATCACACCGTGGGGACTACTAATTCGACCCTCCATCCGCTACATATCATCAAGGCGCAATGCAGCATTTACATGCTCATCACCCTTATAATTTCGTGGCATAGCCACCAGATAATTATTTTGTGACACAAGTCACCTCATTTAGATTTCGTGACAGTAGTCACTACATTCAGATATTGTGGTATAAAACCACCAGATTACTTCCCCTTAACATATCACCCATATGCCCCATGTCATACAAATCATGCAATAACATGCCTTATTCTTTATTTCACATTCTTATTAATATTCACGGATGGGCCATAACAGATATTCATGCTATCATAACTTCAGAAGTAATAAGTTACGTACCTGAGTACTTCGTACCATTGCATGGTACTCATAGCCATATCTTACGTATTCTTATTAGCACATTTATCAAAACATAACCATAAATCTATTAAGGCTTAGTATGGGGTACACACCTGGTATTAACGCTTTACTGAAATCTCGAAAACCCGATCTAATGCTTTAAACCCTTAATTCCTACATTCGCCAACACTACATTTTTAGCTAAAGGCCATTCGCCAAATAATCAAATCTCAAGGATTATCGCAACCAAAGTCTTACCTTCTTGCCGATGGTATTAACAATTAAATCCTAGATTCAGAGTCTTTCTCCTTGAATCGGCTAACACTAGATCACTTGATTTGGTTAGTTTTCGCTTTTGAATAAATAAGAAATAGATCTAAGTCACTAAATAGGGCCTTGGCGAATGTGCATAGTCACTTACCTTATGAATCTTAAATCCGAAAAGTGTCCCTTGGTTGTGGTATCCGTCAAATACCCATAAACTCATGTTAGATCCAATTCTAACATTAAATCACAACAAGTAGCCCTTGGCCGAATATCACATAACTTACCTTTAATATTGAAATCCCAAAAGAATCCTTCATAGTTTCAGCCAAGAACCTTAATGAGATTAGAGTCTTGATTTTCGATAGAAAGAAAACAATGATAAATCAAAAGAGATCCTCATCGAATGGAGTGGTCAAAACGTTTTGTTCACCAACTTAGAATGTCGACAAGAAGAAGAGAATGTTGGGTTTTCGCTTTTAGTGCTATGATCAAATCGCTATGGAGAATAATAGATAAATAGTTATGGATTTGGTTTTAACGAGAATGGAAAGGAAAAGAACAAGTTGAATTAGAGGTTTTCAAACAGAATGGAGAGAGATGAGAAAAGAATGAATTTCGCAAAGAAGAAAAACATAAACCTCTTAACAAAATTCTGGCCATTCTCCCATCTAACTTGACCGAAAATCTCCTTAAGGGAGCCCCATATTCGGCCAATTCCTCCTCTCACTATCAAATCCCTTATTTCACTCTACCTTAGTGAATCCTTAACACTCCAACCCAATCTATACTTCTTTCCTCCGAGTCCATATGCCATCCCGTCGCTCATCCTTGTAGCAAAATAAAGCTCCTTTTGCTTCCCTTGTGGCTCGAACCTAGGCCCTTTCACCTTGCTTGTATGCCACACTCTAAGGCCCTAAGTAGCGCCTTCATGCCACTTAAACAAGCCCATTTTGTGTCTTATTTCCTAATAATTTTCTTAAGGCCTCTTAGGCTTAGCTCCTCTTTTAAACTTAAAATCTAATAATTTCTAAGGCATTCACTACATTTTAAAGTTTCGAATTCATGCCACACAATTCGTAACACATAGACATGCTTTCACACATACTTAAGCAAAAAATGCATAAGCCATAAATCCCAGATATTACACCATATTTCTCATCAAACTTGCAATTTAGTCCTTCGATTTACCATTTTTTCAATTTAGCCCTAATTAGCTAAATTCATGAAAATTTCAAGAACAAAGTATGTTCATCTAGCTCAAATCTTTCATTTATCAACTAAACTCATTTCAAAACTCAACATATCAACAATGGCATCTCACACAAACATCATCAATACTAAAAATTAGTATATGGGCAACCACCGTGACAATCCCTGATGAACATATGTGGGGCCAACCCACTGTGGTACCAAACCACTGGTACGAGTCACTGAATCATAGATGTATATATGTGGATTTAACCACCGTGGCACCAAGCCACCGAGACATGGTCACTGAATCGGGTATATGTGGGGCCAACCCACTTGTGCTACCAAATCACCGTGACAGTCTCTAATACTTCCCCTTTCGCATCATATCCCAACCCATGCAGAACCTACAATCATATGAATGCACATGCTCTCATCATAGTGACATATTTTAGCATTTATTTCATATCCATTAATAGATCGTTATAGACACTTACCTGGTATCCCCAGCTTTACCCATAAGGTTATCACGACTATCTTTCAGTCACTTCAGCTTTTCAGCCCAAACAGTTAATTACACAGATTAATAACAGAGTGTGAAGTTTTACACACCTGATAACACGTAATACTATACTTTCTATGTCAAAACTCTCACTAGTAGGGACGACGGCTATCTGTTTATCCTATTTTGAAGCTGGTCCATAACCCGGTGGCCAGTCTCGTACTGCCGATACTGCTCGCTTCTTAAACTTTGGAGTCGAAACCGAGGGTTTCTCCTTTCGCAACATGAACGTTTCTTGCATCCATGAATAGTCTTGATCAGTAAATCGCAATACGAAAGCAATGATTATTTAACCACTCAACTTGGTCAAGGCAACGAACAACGAACAGAAAGGCTAATAGAATAACTAGGGAGGAATCCCTTACCTTAAGATCCCGAATAGAATGATGGGATTCAGAGATTGATTGAGCCTCAGACTTGGAACTCAAATAGTTTGGCTAGCGATGTTTCCCAAAATAAGCGCCCCCAATAAGAGACGAAGATAAAGAGAGCGAAGTCAATAAAATTGTAACACCACGCCAATTAGCCATTTGGCTTTGGCTACCAAATACCGAAAGAAGAATAGAAAATGATATTAGAGTCTCTCTTACCTTAACAACCAAATCGATGGAAGATCCGAAGCAGACCCCTAACACCTTATTCCACAGTATTTGGCTAACATAGATGATATCTCTAAAAGAAGAAAGGGAAACAACCTTAAGAGATTTGGCTATAGATAAAGAAAAATGAAAGAAAAATTCAATAGAAAAACAATTTGAGCAATAGATTCGGCCCTTGAGAAGAGAGGAAATAGAAGAGAACGATAACTACTTACCAAAGAGTGGGATGAGGATTCGACTGGAATGATAGGTAAAAGAAATCTCAAAGAGTAGAATTGAGAGATGGGTTTCGGTTTGATGGAAGAAAAGATGATAGGAGGAAGGTGCGGTTATCGTGCTTAAGGAAAAGGCAATGAATGGAATGATTCGGTAAGGCTTCAAGAGGTTTGGCAACACAAGAAAAAGAGAGGAAAAGATATGGAGAAAAGAATGATGAGGGGAAAAGGAGAAAAGAAAAATCAGAGAATGTGTGCAATAGGTTTCAGTTTTTACCAATTGAAGATGAAGCAAAAAGCTCTTGGGAGTTGCGGTAATCAAAGAAGAAAATGATGTGAAGAGGAGAGGCAATTGTGTTTTGGTTTTTGGCTATCAAAGAAATGAAGAAAAAGATGCAAAGCAAAGGAGAGAAGAGAGTGTTTTCCCTAATCGGTTTCCAACCTTATCACAATGTGACTCAAAGGAAAAATCAGCACAACAAGGCACCTCAAAAACCTGATTGAACCACCACCAAGAGAGGGACCTAGAGCTACTAACTTTAAGATTCGGCTCACCACCTCCTAGCTCACAGCTAAACCTCTCCCTCATACCAACATTCAAGAAAATTCGGCCAACAACCTACTAGCTACCCACTCTATGTTCACTTCTTACATTCACTCCCAACCCCTTGTTCAAATTAGTTTGAAACCTTCAAATCCCCTTTCACTCTTGTCCATCTGTTCAAAATGTTTGACCAATTCAACACCCACTCTTCAAGGTTCCTAGCCGAATCAATCACTTCCCTTCCAAATGCCAAAGAGAATTCCAAAAGTGTAAATAGTGTGACTCGAACCTGCTCCCTCACTGCTCCTTGTGGCGTCACTCACCTGCCTCTTAAGTGGCACATCCTTGCCACTTTACTAAAGCACTTCTTGTAACAACAAACACAAGCAACAACCCTTAAGTCCTGGCCAGTCAGCTCCTCCCTAAAGTGTCCAATATTGAAATTTTGGCCAAGGCTTCGGCTTAACCCCTAGCCTTCCCTGGACCCCCAAACACACTAAATTGACACACCGAGCATAGCATACACACATGAACATAATAAATGCAAAGTCCCTAATTTAGGATGTTACAGTTTTATCCCCTTAAAGAAATTTTGACCTCAAAATTACCTGGTAAGAAGAGATGAGGGTATTGCTGTCGCATCGCATCCTCTAGCTCCCGCGTAGCTTCCTCTGAACTGTGATTTCGCCAGAAAACTTTGACCAAAGGGACTGATTTCCTTCGCAATACCTTAACCTCACGATCCAAGATCTGCACTGGTTCCTCTTCAAAGGATAAATCAGGCCTTACTTCGATTTCTTCCATTGGCACAACATGAGATGGATCCGAACGGTAGCTCCTTAGCATCAAAACATGAAACACATCATGAATCTGATTTAATTTCGAAGGTAGCTCGAGCTGATAGGCTATCGGTCCCACACGCTTTAACACACGGTAAGGCCCGATGGACCTGGGGTTCAGCTTACCCTTCCATCCAAACCTTAGAACTTTCTTCCATGGTGAAACCTTTAAGAAAACCCAGTCACCGACTGCAAATTCTATGTCCTTACCCTTCAGATCAGCATAGGACTTCTACCAGTCAGAGGCTTCCTTCAATCGATTCCAAATTAACTTAACCTTGTCTTTCATTTCAGAAACCAATTTTGGACCTAATAACCGTCGCTCACCCAACTCTGTCCAGCAAGTAGGAGTGCGACACTTCCAACCATACAACACTTCATACGGTGCCATCTAAATACTAGACTAGTAGCTATTGTTGTATGTAGATTCTGCCAACAATAGAAACTCTTCCCAACTACCCCTGAAGTCTATGACAGAGCCCCTCAACATATCTTCCAAGATCTGAATTACCTCTCGATCGTCCCATCGATACTATGGATGAAACGTCAGATCGAAATCTAACTTTGTACCCAACGCTTGATGCAAAGCCTTCCAGAATCTCGACTTAAACCTGGGGTCTCTATCCAATATGATGACACTGGTACCCCATGCAACCTCACAATCTTTGCTACGTACAGCTTAGCTAACTTCTGCAGAGAGTAGTCGGCACGAATCGATATGAAATAAGCAGACTTTATCAATCGATCAACAATTACCCACACCGAATCTTTCTTAGTAGGGGTAAGAGGTAGCCCACTAACAAAGTCCATTGTGATCCATTCCCACTTCCACTATGTAATCTTTACCGGCTGCAATAACCCCGAAGGCAACTGATGTTCTGCTTTCACCTGTTGACACGTCAAGCACTTACTCACAAATTTGGTTACCTCTCACTTCAGACCTGACCACCAAAACTATTCTCGTAAATCCCGATACATCTTACTTCCTCTAGGATGCATAGCGTATGGGCTACTATACATTTCCTGTAGGATCTTACGTATCAACTCGAAATCTTTTAGAATACAAGTCTTTCCTCGAAAACATAATACCCTATCACTATTCACACTAAAATCTGTTATCCCATCACCTGGCCCCCATTGAAACTTCGACTTTAACAACTCATTAGTCAATTGCTTCTCTTTAATCTGACTGACCCAAGAAGGCTTCATTTGAAGTTCAGCTAATAAACTTCCATCATCATATAAGCTGAGATGAGCAAACATTGCTCTCAAGTCAGAGATCACTCTTCGACTTAATGCATCCGCCACCATGTTAGCTTTACCCGGGTGGTACTCGATCGAGCAATCATAATCTTTTAATAATCTAATTCATCTCCGCTACCTTAAATTCAACTCCTTCTAGGTAAGGAGATATTTAAGGCTCTTGTGATCTGTATAAATTACGGACTTCTCCCCATACAGATAATGCCTCCAGATCTTCAAAGCAAACACTACTTCAGCCAACTCCAGATCATGCATGGGATAATTCACCTCATGCGGTCTCAACTGCCGAGATGCATATGCTACCACCTTCCCTTCCTGCATCAACACACATCCCAATCTTGTGTGCGACACATCGCAGTAAACAACAAACTCCTTCCCGGCCTCAGGTTGTATCAATACTAGAGCCTCAGTTAGAATCCTTTTTAGCTTCTCAAAATTCTCCTGTTGCTTATCAGACCAGACAAACGATACCCCTTTTCCGCAACAACTTGGTTAATGGTGCTACAATCAAAGAGAACCCCTCAACAAACCTTTTGTAATACCTAGCCAAACCAAGAAAACGGATCTCTACCATAGACTTAGGCGGCTTCCAATCCAACACAACTTCAATTTTTCCGAGATCAACCATAATCCCCTCAGCAGACACAACATGGCCTAGAAAGGTAACTTCTCTTAGCCAAAATTCACACTTACTGAATTTGGCGAACAGTTGCTTCTACCTCAGAATTTATAAAACCACCCAAAGATGCGAATCATGCTCCTCTTCTGATCTTGAATAAACTAGGATATCGTCTATAAATACTATGACAAATCGGTCCAGATAGGGTTGGAATACCCGGTTCATCATGTCCATAAATGCTGCTAGTACATTAGTCAACCCAAACGGCATCACCAAGAATTCAGTAGTGGCCATAGCGAGTTCTGAAAGCTGTCTTATTAATATCCTCTTCCTTGACCTTAAGTTGATGATATCTCGACCTCAAATCTATCTTCGAGAAGACTAAAGCCCCTTTCAGTTGGCCAAACAAATTGTCAATCCTTAGCAGCGGGTAATTATTCTTAATGGTCAACTTATTCAACTGACGGTAGTCAATGCATATACGCATTGATCCATCCTTCTTCTTAACAAATAACACCGACGCTCCCCAAGGTGACACACTCGATCGAATAAAACCCCGATCTAATAGTTCTTTAATTTGGGCTTTCAATTCCACCAACTCTATTGGCGCCATTCTATATGGGGCAATAGACACAAGTGCTGTCCCTGGAAGAAGGTCAATACTGAACTCCACCTCGCGATCCGGAGGAAGTCCTGGAAGCTTTTCTAGAAAAACATCGAAAAACTCCTTCACTATTCTAACATCCCCCAAAGTTAATTCCTTGGCCTCTAGAGCACAAACATAAGTTATGAATGCCTTACATCTTTTCCTCACCATTCTTTCAGCTTTTAGAGTGAACACTACATTAGATAAGTAGTTCCTCCTCTCACCTATTACCACTACCTCATCATCCTCGAAAGTCCTTAACACCATGCGCTTGGCAGCACAATCCAAGTTGGCTCGATACTTCACTAGCCAATCCATACCTAAGATTAAATCGAACTCCCCAAACGGTAGTTCCATTAGGTCAGCCGAAAAAAGTACACCTTGAACTTCTAAAAGCACCTCCCTAAAGATTTTATTCACTATTACCGATTGTCCTAAAGGGCTAAGTACAGTCATCTCCCTAGAGGCAATCTCAGAGTCTATGTTCAAAGTTCCCGATATAGCGCTAGCAACATAAGAATGTGTTGATCCATTATCAATCAATGAAGTATAAGGCAACCCATAAATAAGAAACATACCGATTATGATGCCCGGTGCATCGCCCTCCTTTCGACGTCTAGCTGTATAGACCAACCCAAGCTATCTTGCATCTCTGCTCCCAGCACCTCTGCCCGGTGCTCCACGCCCTCGGCCAAAACTACCTCCTATCCTAGTAGGACCACGACCTCTCTGTGGTTCCTGACCACCTCTGCCCGGCTGAACATAACCATGTCCTGCTGGTCGCATTCTGCCCAACTCCTGTGGATAGTGTCTTACTCGATGATCAATAGACCCACATCTGAAACATCCTCTATTACCCATCCAACACTCACCTGAATGAGATTTACCACACTTAGCACACCTCTGAGGTCCACTATCAACAACAGGTCTCGCAACACAACTCAGCCCTTCCCACCTAGGCCTCTTCTGAAAACGCCCAGCTGATCCCGACGATTCAAAATTCCTTTTATTCCTACCTTTATCCCTATCCTGGTTTTGCTTTTGGACCACTTCACTTTCTCGACTATCTTAGCCTTTTCCACTAAAACAATAAATTCTCTCTCTCATTGTGGAGCTATCAGCACTCTCAACTCATCCCTTAGACCATCCTCAAACTGAATACAATGCTCATGGTCTGTGGCAACAATACCCGGCATAACGACTAAGGCGTAAGAATTTTGCCTCATACTCAGCCACCGATTTATTTCCCTGAACCAAATTCAAAAATGCCTTCCACTGCGCATCCACATAACTTGATTTGATGTACTTCCCCTGGAATGCTATCTTGAAGAAATCCCAGGTAATGTGGTCACCACTGTACCATCCCTGACCGTAAGCGACCACTGATATGCCTCCTCCTAAAGAAGAGACACAACTCCTTTCAACTTTTCCTCCTCCGTGAAGTCAAGAACATCCATTATATGCTCAACTAGCTTCTAACCAATATTCAGCTACATTAGGAGCTACGCCAGAAATGCCCCTAAACATTTCCGCTCCATTGGCTCGGAGTCGTTCAGACACAGATTTTTGAGCTCTTGAACCCGTACTCGCTCTAGCAACTCTCTCCAACACACGTAACATCGCTTGAGACACAGCATCGTCTTTGCCTGTTTGATCTTGAAATTTCACTTCCAGCACTAGCGGTGTTGGTACATCACTTTCTGACCCATGTCCAGATTTCAAGGGTTCAGACCCAATACTCCAGCCTCTACCACGATCACGCACAACACGTCCACGCCCCCTAGTACTCATGACTATTGATACGACTTAATCTGATTAAGAATTTTATGAATTAGTACTTTCTTTCACTGTTTAATACCGAGCAGTCTTATGATAAATAGTATTAAAGAGTAATTCTCGTAGATTCATATCTATACCTAGAGGTTTTCAGTCTCTAAAGTTTGGATCTCTTAATACTAGCATTCCTAACACAACATAATTATTTCATGCAAAACAACCAACAATTAGAACACTTACCATGGATCGGGTGCCGGTAGACTCAGGTGTCATACTCCAACTAAAACATTTCTTTAAACCATATTGTAAATCGACTCTATAAAACCTTCTTGAACCTATTCCACGCCTCGAGTTTTGCAACCTAGGCTCTGATACCAAAAATTGTAACACCCCAAATCCAGTCTAGACGTTATGACCAGATCTGGTATGTCAGAGGGTAAGTTGTAAAAATGAATTCTTGAATTTAACAAATTACCGTGCGTTTGAAGACTTTTCGCTTTTAGGTGACATTTTGAAAATAGTGGTTTGCAGTAAAGGAAAACTTCTGAATTGAGTTAAATTTTATTTTGTTATCTTAGTTGGCATTTGAGAGAAAATGGTTGTGTTATGTCGTTTATGTTTTTAAAAATCTCGTCTTAACTTTCATGTTAAAACATAATAATGTCATATCTTAATTAAGTGATAATTAAATAAAAACCCAAATATTAACTTAAGAATGCCTTATTACATAATAAAATCCCCAATTAAAACTAATTTAAAGAAAGATAATGAGTTTATGAAAAGAAACATGTTATGGCCTCCACGAGTCTGCCTCGGCTCCCAGATCCACGACCTACTGATTACCTATAAAATAAAGCAGAAGGGGTGAGTCACCACGACTCAGTGTGCAAATCCCCTTATGTCACATAAATGGCTTCAAGCCCACAATCGCATATTGGGCCTCAGCCCATTTAAAATAGAATACACAAATATGAATGTAACATGTGTCCCAACCCAACCTAATTTTCCATCCTCTACACACCATCCGTACCAGCCCATCACAAAGTAGGGATTTCTACAATCAACCCTCCATCCGCTACACACGACATATGTGGCACCAAGCCACTCGTGATACTAGACCACTGTGATAGAGTCACTATTAACATATGTGGGGCCAACCCACCGTGGTACCCAAGCACCGTGACAATCCCTGATGAACATATGTGGGGCCAACCCACTATGGTACCAAACCACTACGACGAGTCACTGAATCATAGATGTATATACGTGGTATTTAACCACCGTGGCACCAAGCCACCGAGACATGGTTACTAAATCGAATATATATGGGGCCAACCAACTTGTGGTACCAAACCACTATGACAGTCTCTAATACTTCCCCTTTCGCATCATATCCCAACCCATGCAGAACATACAATCATATGAATGCATGTGCTCTCATCATACTGACATATTTCAGCATTTATTTCATACCCATTAATAGATCGTTATAGACACTTACCGGCATCCCCAGCTTTACATGTAAGGGTATCACGACTGTCTTTCAGTCACTTTGGCTTTTCAGCCCAAACAGTTAATAACACAGATTAATAACAGAGTGTGAAGTTTTACACACCTGATAACACGCAATACTATACTTTCTGTGTCAATAGTCTCGCTAGCAGGGACGACGGCTATCTATTTATCCTATTCTGAAGCTGGTCTATAACCCGATGGCCAGCCTCGTACTGACGATACCACTCACTTCTTAAACTTTGGGGTCGAAACCAAGGGTTTGCTCCCTTCCCCAACTTGAACGTTTCTTGCATCCATGAATAGTCTTGATCAGTAAATCGCTATACGAAAGCAATGATTGTTTAACCACTCAACTGGGTCAAGGCAACCAACGACGAACAGAAAGGCTAATAGATTAACTAGGGACGAATCCCTTACCTTAAGATCCCGAATAGAATGATGGGATTCGAGATTGATTGAGCCTCAGACTTGGAACTCAAATTGTTCGGCTAGCGATGTTTTTCGGAATAAGCGCCCCCAATAAAAGAAGAAGATAAAGAGAGCGAAGTTAATAAAATTGTAACACCACGCCAATTAGCCATTCAACTTTGGCTACCAAATACCGAAAGAAGAATAGAAAATGATAGTAGAGTCTCTCCTACCTTAAGAACCAAATCGATGGAAGATCCGAAGTAGACCCCTAACACCTTGTTCCAGAGTATTCGGCTAACACGGATGATATCTCTAAAAGAATAAAGGGAAATAACCTTCAGAGATTCAGCTATAACAAAAGAAAAATGAAAGAAAATTTCAATAGAAAAAAATTTTGAGCAATAGATTCTACGCTTGAGAAGAGAGGAAATAGAAGAGAACGATAACTACTTACCAAAGAGTGGGATGAGGATTCGACAGGAATGATAGGTAAAAGAAATCAAAAAAAGAAGAATTGAGAGATAGGTTTCGATTTGGCAGAAGAAAAGATGATAGGAGGAAGGTGCAGTTATCGTGCTTAAGGAAAAGGCAATGAATGGAATGATTCGGCAAGGCTTCAAGAGGTTTGGCAACATAAGAAAAAGAGAGGAAAAGATATGGAGAAAAGAATGATGAGGAGAAAATGAGAAAAGAAAAATAAATAAGGAGTGCAACAGGTTTCAGTTTTTACCAATTGAAGATGAAGCAAAAAGCTTTTGGGAGTTGCGGCAATCAAAGAAAAAAATGATGTGAAGAGGAGAGGCAATTGTGTTTCAGTTTTTGGCTATCAAAGAAATGAAGAAAAGATGCAAAGCAAAGGAGAGAAGAGAGTGTTTTCCCTAATCGGTTTCCAACCTTACGTACAATGTGACTCCAAGGAAAATCGGCACAATAAGGCACCTCAAAAACTCGATTGAACCACCACCAAGAGAGGGACCTAGAGCTACTAACTTTAGGATTCGGCTCACCACCCTTCTAGCTCACAGCCAAACCTCTCCCCCTTCCAACATTCAAGAAAATTCGTCCAACAACCCACTAGCTACCCACTCCATGTTCACTTCCTACATTCACTCCAAACCCCTTATTTAAATTAGTTTGAAAGCTTTAAATCCCCCTTTTCACTCTTGTCTATCTCTTCAAAATGTTTGACCAATTCAACACCCACTCTTCAAGGTTCCTAGCCAATCCATCACTTCCCTTCCAAACACCAAAAAGAATTCCAAAAGTGTAAACAGTGCGACTCGAACCTGCTCCCTCACTGCTCCTTGTGGCGTCACTCACCTGCCTCTTAAGTGGTGCCTCCTTGCCACTTAACTACAGCACTTCTTGTGACAAGAAACACAAGCAACAACCCTGAAGTCCTGCCCCAATCAGCTCCTCCCTAAAGTGTCCAAAATTGAAATTTTAACCAAGGCTTTGGCTTAACCCCGAGCCTTCCCTGAACCCCCAAACACACTAAATTGACACACTCGCATAGCATACACACAGAACATGATAAATGCAAAGTCCCTAATTTAGGATGTTACACATAATGCCCTATCTGGTCCTGAATGTAGTTTTTGACACATCCGAATCTATAACTCAGAATCGATAATAGCCAGATTGCAAATAAATCTTTGAAATTATTGTTGCTCCTTTCAACTAACCGAACAAATCATTAATTCTCAGAAAAGGATACTTATTCTTTATCGTAACCTTGTTAAGCTGACGATAGTTGACACATAGTCTCATTGATCCATCTTTCTTCTTTATAAACAAAACCTGTGCACCCTAAGGCAAGAAACTTGGTCGTGCAAAAACCTCTATCTGTTAAATCTTGCAACTGAGCTTTCAGCTCTTTTAACTTTGCAGGAGCCATTTCGTACGGAGCTATCGATATCGGTGATGTTCCTGGTACTAACTCAATAGCGAACTCAACCTCTCTAACTGGTGGCAACCTAGGCAACTCTTTTGGAAACACATCTGGATATTCACAAACCACTGGCACTGATTCAATCTTCAATTCAGACACTTTTGTGTCCAATACATAAGCAAGATAAGCATCACAACCTTTTCTTACATATTTTTGTGCTAGCATAGCCGATATCACAATAGGTAACCCATTCGACTCATTGGATTCAACACAAAGAATTTCACTATTTTTACATTTCAAAATAATAATCTTTTATGTACAGTTTACAACAGCATCATGTAGAGTCAACCAATCCATACCCAAGCTCACATCAAATTCATCAAATGGTAAAAGCATCAAATCGGCCGACAAACAATAACCTCGAGTCATCAAAGGACAATTCTTGTGAACTTTATCAATTAGAACATATTGGCCAAAGGGGTCGATACTTTAACCACGAATCCAGTTGACTCAACAAGAAAAATCTTACTAGACACTAAATTCATACAAACATATGAATGGGTCAATCCAGGATCAATCAAAGTAGTTACATTAGTGTCATAAAGAGAAAAACTACCGGTGATAACATCTAGTGCCGATGATCCTCGCGAGCACGAATTGTATAAGCTCTGGCTGGTACTAGAGCCTCAGATCTCACAATAGAATCTTTTGTTGCACCTTTTCTACTATTCACATTTCCAACATTTTGAGGTGGTCTCCCTTTGGCAACTGTATTCCTTGGCCTTGTAGTCGAAAATTTATCTTTCTCGGATAACTCAGGACAATCATAAATAAAATGCTCTTGCAAGCCACATCTAAAACATGTTTTATTATTCATCCAACAATCTCCAAAATGTCGTTTTCCACATTTTTGACACTTAGGTTTGTTGACTTTGGCACTACCAGCACTCGATACTGAAGTGGCTTGAGCTTTTGAACTCATGTGTTGCTTCCCATGATATCTATTGGAATACCCTACTGAAGCACTCAAACGGTTATAAGAATCCCTTGATTTCGTTGGCAACGAATGATATGATTTACCCATTGACCTCTTTCTCGAATCCCTAGCCTCAGAATCAGCTCTTCTCTTTTCATTGCTAAGCTCCTCGGCTTTGTGTGCTCTATCATTCAACTTGTCTTCATTCAGTTCAGTTCAAGAATCCAGACTAAAAGCTTCATGTCTGCATTCAACCTGTCTTCAAACAATTTACACATAATTTCTTCAGTGGAGACACACTCTCGGGCAGACTTACTCAGTCTCACGAATTCCCTTTCATACTCAGTTATGGTCATACGAGCTTGTTTCAACTCTAGAAATTCTTTGCGTTTCTGATCAAGAACCGCTAACTTATGTACTTTTTCCTGAACTCACTTTGAAAGAATTCCCATGCGACCCTTTCTCTCGGTACAAAAAATATCAAAGTATTCCACCACTAATTAGTTGAATCTCTCAGAAGAGACACATCACATTTAACACACTCAGATAGTGTACAAGACAATTCATCAAATACCCGTATTGTATTCTCTAGCTAGAACTTGACTCTTTCAGGGTCATCATCAATTGTAGCCCTAAACTCTTTAGCCCCATATTTGTGGATTTTATCAACCAGCAGCTTACTAATTCGAATTAGTTCAGTACACATTGGGGAATAACAGGAATTGATTGGGGAACAGGAGGGGGTGGAGGTTGTTGAGCAGCCGGATTCGTTCGGACAAACTCAGTGAACCACTCATTCATCATTTTAAAGAACGCTTCCTTGGCATTTCCTCCACAACCCTCAGATACGGATCTCGATCTAGACGGCGCTACTCCGTTAACGAAGGCTAGCGCATTACTTTCTACATCATCAGAGTCTGCTCGATTGGAATCTATTGCTATATGAAAACATGATTTAAAACTGTCAAGAGATATAACACTATTAAAGGTTAAACATGGCATGTATAGCTAGACTCACACACGCTACATTAGTTATAATCGCCTAAACTATAGCTCTTATACCAATAAATGTAACACCCTTAACCCCTATCTGACACTAAAATAGGATTATGGGGCATTACCAAACTTATCACTTAAACTATCATACATTTCATGTTAAATTCTCATATCCAAACAAAAGTCATTCAAATTCAATCATATAGCCCTTAACACAAGCCCTCAAGGCCTAAAACAAGCATTAGAAGTGGTTGGGCACTAAACCGAGTACTTAAGATATTTTTAGAAATACATGGAAAATTTTCAAATTGCAGGGGACACACACCCATGTGGCCAAGCCGTGTGTCTCACATGGCCAAGAGACACGCCTATGTCACAGGCCGTGTGGAAATTCGAAATGGGATCACATGGCTGTGTCACAAATTGTGTCCGACCCCATGTAACTCACTGACTTGGGTTACACAGCCGGACCAACGCCCGTGTACCCTTCGAAATAGTCTCACACACCCGTGTGCTAGGCCATGTGCTAGGCCATGTGAAAACTTGAGGGTATACTGACTTGTGCCACACGGCCAAGCCACTTGCCCGTTTGCTAGGCCGTGTGAACCTATTGACTTGGTTTCTAAATAAGTATCAGGGGTCACACGGTCGTATAACCTAGCCATGTGTGACACACGGCTGAGACACACGCCCGTGTAGATAAAAATAGGTCATTTTCCAAGCTATATTTCTCACCCAATGTGGTACCAACCTAAGCCAAACAATGTACATACACCTATAACATAAATAAGCATTCAAAACTAATCAATTCCACGTCTATAGGATGCAATATCCACACATTCACTTGACCACTTAAAAGCATACAACTAGCCATTCAAAATCATACCAATATCACTTCCAAGAGTTATCTAAATGGTCAAATGCATATATACAAATTTGTGCCTAACACACAACATATATGCCATTTCTTAATCTCAACCATATGAAACTCAAAAGTTACAAATCATAATCAAGGCGTTCCCATGGCAATCCAAACAACATATAACATGAGAAAAACCACACATATATACATACCGACATATACCAAATCAAGCCATATTAAATGACTAATTACATAAGCTAAACATATAGGATTTCATTAGACAAAAGACCTATACATGCCATATAACCAAAATACATAAAGTCCAAAAGTACCAAAAAGAGAGTTTGATAGTACGATGAAATATTTGACAAATTTCAAACCGAGCGAGCTTCCAAATCACTATAAAACAAGAAAAAGTAAACAAAGTAAGCAATTAAGCTTAGTAAGTTCGTATAACCTAAAACTTAGCTTTCTATTTAATCACATTTTAAGTAAATAAACATAGCTTAATGCAACTCAATTTAATCCATAAGTCTAACACATATTCATCCATAAAGTTAGACATGAAATCACAATTCTCATAGATTCAATTCTCACATGATTCACGTACATACCTGTACTGGTTTATATTAAACTCATACACTCTCGTAACATAACTGTGCCCGTTGAACCATTTTGAATAATATCGGATACTAAGGTATCTTGCACACTAACTATTAATACATGGTCAAAGCCATCTCTATCTCATATCTCATACAAATACTCACTCTCGAGCCATCACTGATTCTGCTCACACAAGCTGACGAGCAATTGCAACACATGCTAGAAAACTCAGTCACCAGTAGAATGTATAGGATCAGCACCCAAAACACGGTAACCCCTAATGACATGTCATTCGTATCCTATCTATTCCTAAGGTTCAATTGGGATCTCATACGTCACCAAATTTTCGTCAAATATTTCCATGAAGTCATATTCATCTAGAATACAATAATAAAGCACTTTAATGCTTATTAACATATGAACTTACCTCGAACTCGTTTGAGGTAAAACGATCATTCAGTCAAAAACTTTATCTTTTCCCCAATCTAATTCCGTATGTTGCTTTTCTTGATCTATATAATCAAATTTAACTATTATAATTTATAATTTACTCAATTCAATCCAAATTTCATGTTATGGAAAAATTACCATTTTGCCCCTATATTTTAATTTATAATTTACTTTAGTCCTACTCTCATAAAATTGCAAATCCATGCAATTTAATCCACACCCATGCTATCCGAATATCATCTAAGCTTAAAGTATCCTGTACATTTCATTAATTCATACTTTTCACCACAAAATTTTCACATTTTACTAATAAATCCCTATTTGACATTTTTAACAAAAATCACTTTACAAAACTTGTTTAACTATCACTAAACTTTCATTTTTATCCATCAAACATTAAAAAAAAAAACCAACACACATTCATGTAAAAACTCTAGACTTTTAATAGTATTGCAAATTAGTCATTGAGCTAGTTAGATTAAGCTCAAGGATAAGAAAATCGAAAAGGATTATAAGTCCCCATACCTTAACAAATAAATGCTTAAGGACACCTTTTAGGTGTACCAAGGATTTATCGGCTAACTGTAGCGTCATCGAGGTGTTTTTAAGATCCCCAAATCTAAGTTTTCGATAGATCGATAGGGGCATTAAATTTATGTTACCCCCTAAATTGCAAAGGGCTTTGCTAAAATGTTGATCCCCTATGTCTATTGGAATCGTGAAACTACCCAGATCTTCAATTTCAGGGGCATCTTTTTAGCAATAAAAGGGGTACATGAGGTATCAATATCAATTTGCTCGCCTTTTTTCATTTCTTATGTCGTGCCATGTTTTCCATTAAGTACTTGGCATATTTTTGGATTTTTTTCAATTAGTTCTAATAGCAGTAGATTAACATCGAGGGATTTAAATAAATTAAGAAAATTAATAAAAACCTACCGTATCCCTCTTTTGTTTGTCCTCAAGTCGTGTCATGAATGGTACCTTCTTGTGCTCGGATTTGTGGTTATCAGATCAGACACTAGTTCAGCTATCTGCTCAATCGACTCATTGTGCTCGATTTCCTCCATCACACTATTCTACTATCACCTTGGTACTTTTGAACTTAAGTATTTTGAGTAAATGGTATGTATAGGGACTTTGGTCATTTTGGTGTATGTGTTGCTAATGAATTTAGTCACTTAAATGGCTTGTAAATAATATGTGTTTGGTTTTGTATATAGCCATGGGAATTGGCTTAATTTGTTTGGTTTGGTTATGTTTATATATGTGTGTATGGCTTATGTTGTGAGCTTCTATTGATGGATATATGATGCTTTTGAATTATAGGTATGGTGGATGTTAAATGGTTGCTACTAGGGATGATATATGCGTGTGAGTTTGAGCATAATGATGCATGTTTGAATTGTCTAAAAAGTTGAATTATTTATGTGATTTTCATATAAATGGAATGGTCTATTTTTGTGACTTGTGTGTTGTGAATGGTGGTAAAGAATTAGCATGAATTAGGCTCGAATTGGTTAGTTTCAATGCCTATATATGTTATGTTTGTAACACCCCTTACCCATATTCAACGCCGAAACTAGATACGAGGCATTACTGAACTTAACTTGCTCTAACATATAACATCGGTCATAAAATTTTGTTTCAACTTAAAACTTTTCCATTCATATTCATAACATCCCTATTATGGGTCTACGAGACCCAAAACATACATATATGATAGTTTGAGATTAAACTGGAGTCTTACGAACACTTAGAAAATTTTGACTCAAAACAGGACCACACTCCCATGTGAGAGAAGTGACATGCCCGTGTGGCATATCACACGCCCGTGCTTCGAGTCGTGTCTAGATTAAGGGACATTCTATTAATGACATTAGCATACTCTTAAGGGAACACGGCCAAGCCACACGCCCATGTGCTTGGCTAATGTGAAACTGATTTTTTGTAACCGATTTTTAGACACATGCCCGTGTATAAATTAGATGCCAATTGGGACACACTTAGGAAGAATCACTATCAACACGCCATGAACTTGCACTGGGTATTGGACAATTCCCAATGGCCATTTACAAAATGAATGAGTAATAATAATAGCCAACACTTGGGCTAACAAATATGACATAACAAAATGACCAAGTAACACATACCCAAAATAAATCAACTTTACTATACCTAAATAATAGTTGATAGTGTGATCCAAACTCGGCGTCCTACGATCCCAGAGCTAGACACATGCCCGTGTCCATGCTATACCTCAAACACATTAACATAACTTACTCATGTATGTGCATGCATTTCTCGATAGTTAGAAGGCTATTTACCAAGCCAATTGTCACCAATACCATATCCCATTACATGGGATCACATCTCGATGACGATGCCATATCCGGATATGAAAAAATGCCGATATGGTCACACTTATACCACCATAAGAAACACATGACTTAGCAATAATACACTATGAAGAATCACTAATTCATCATGCAAACACTTCATATTTTACTCGATCAATTACTCAACCTTGTTCTTGAACTTACCTATAATAACAATTTCACTTATTTAATACTCACATTGAAAATTAACCCATGAATCATACTTTGATTATAGGCAAACTCTACTAATGGTAAGTACTTTATTTTCTAATCTTTGCAATGTAGTCCTAATAGACAATTTGTTCACTAATTTATAAAATTTATTCATGCAATTATCACACAATTATGCAAACATGCTATAGACCTCATAAAGCCATAAAACTCATATTTCTACCTCAAATTTGTGGTCTCGCAACCACTATTACGACTAGGCCCTAAATCGGTCATTACAATTCTCCCACTTAAGGATTTTCGTCCTGAAAATCTTACCACTCATAGCCTCCTCGAGCTCCCATGTAGCCTCTTCTAAAAAATCTTAACCGACTTTTGCCATAAGTCTCAAGAATCAGAACGATGTAACATGAACCGTGGAACACATCATGAACATATGGTCCTATAAAACGCGAACCATATCCTCAAGTATCCTTCTCTTGGTAGTAATATCTTTGAGTTCGGTCCAATATAAAGCGTTCAACAGTCCTCCCATAGAATGCCTAGTTTGCAAATGGAAAGTAAGATGAAAACTCCTCAAGTATCTTTGTGCCCAAAGCTTCTTATAAATTTTTCCAAAATTGGGATGTGAATCTCGAATCTCTATCCGATATAATTGACAAGGACACTCCATGTAGTCTTACAATCTCTAAAACATACAAGTTTGCCAACTTATCAAGTGAATAATCAATACGTGCAGGTATGAAATGGGCCGACTTCGTAAGTCTATCTACCATAACCCATACGATGTCTGTCTTGCTCGGTGTCAATGGTAAAATGTCTATATCAATACTGTAACACCCCTAACCCGTAACCATCGCTAGTCTAGGGTCAAAAGGCATTACCAGATAGATCAAAACTTTTACAAACATTTCACATCATAAAGTATATCATCATCATACCACAGCAAAGCATAAGCATATAGTCCCTTAATGAGGTCTACGAGACCTTAAATATGCATTAGAAAGGGGTCGGGACTAAACCAAGATCATACAATTTTTTTCGAAAATCAAGAATTTTTCAAAGTTACAGAGAGCACACGCCCATGTGGCCAAGCCGTGTGAGGACACACCCGTGTGTCTAAGCGGTGGCAAAACAAGGCATACATATTGACTTTTCCACACAGCCTAAGACACGCCCATGTGCCTCACTCGTGGTTGAAACTGGCTTGCACTACATAGCAAGTCACACGCTCGTGTGCTCAATTGTGTAGGCAAATATAGGCCATTTGCAAGGCCAATTTGCCACCCATGTAGGGTCAAACCTACAAAGACAAATAAATACACTTCATACCCTAAAAATGCAACCAAATCATACCAATAATATCCATCTTTTCTAACCATTCAAATGCATAACAAACATACTAATTTATGAACCATTTATCTTATTCTAATCACAAGCATTTATAAGCCAAATTCATCCAAAAACTTACTATTTTAATAAACTAGCCATTCATCAAAACATACTAACTTTGTATCACAAAAGATAAACTAAAATTTACCATATTCACACCCCATTTACAAGCCATATCACATAGCTTATATATATACATCTCAAATGTAATCCAAAATGACTAGCCTATACATGCCATACTTAACTATGTACACATTCAAAAGGTACCAAATAGAGTTTGATAGTGTGGTGATGATCCTCGACAATCCCCGAGCCTTCCATAGCTTTAACGATCTATAAAACAAAGCAAACATACACATAGAGTAAGCTTCTAAAAGCTTAGTAGGCCATATACAAATAAACTTAACATATAAACATTTACAACCAAATCAATTACAAGTTCATTAACATATTTCAATAGCATTGATAAACCGTAAAAGTAACACATTTTAATCCCACATTTAGTATGCTTTTGGATGAATTTATCCTTAATTTATGTAAAAAGGTGCTCTTAATCCTTTCTTTTCATGTCTTATACTCAGGAAACCACCCAAGGATAAAAAGAACGTAAAACGGGCTTAAACCAAACCAAAGTGGGCTGACCCAAGAAGTCAGCACGGCCTGGACTTCATGCCACACGGCCGTGCCTCGATAGTCATCTAGACCACGACCTTACCTTGATTCACACGATCATTTTCCCATCGATAAAGTTCACACATGGGCGTGCCTAGTGATTTACACTGCCATTCCCAAAATGGAAAAATCGAAGCACGGCCTCTACCCATATATTGCATGGGCGTGTCATAGCCATGCCTAAATCGATAGGATGGAGACATGGGCTGGACCACGATTTACACGGGCGTGTCAAGGCCATGCCTCTGCAGTGAAAAAGAGTAATTTCACTCGGAATTGGATGCTTGAAGCCCAAGAAATGCAATCCTAAGTCCACTCAAACACCTAGGACGAATTATACTCAATTACGAATACTTAGGAGCGAAGTAAAGCATCCCAAACGTCTATATAAACAATCCAAGGCAGCAATTCAAGGGCGTTAGGATTTAGTAGAGTTTTCTGCCAGAGCTTTACTCGTTTAGGGAATTACTCAAAGATAGCCAATTGATCCGTCTCAAAGAGTCAGAATTCTACTCAAGACGGAGGATCTCCTCTTCAATTCCTTCAGGGGGTTTTAAAGATTTCCTATGTTTTGTTTTATCTTCTTTCCTGAGATGTTTTCTTGTTTAATCAAGAACTAAACCCCTCAGATACTTGAAGAGGATGAAACCTATGATGGATTTTGTTATTTAATTCTTTCGGTTTATATGATAAATACTTAGTTTGTTCTTAATTATGTTGCTTAAATTTATCTGATGTGCTTAAGTGGAGGAGGAATAAACCCTGCCTAAGAGTAGATCTAGCATAATTACGCAGAGTTGATCGGCGCCTAAAGATAGGGTTACGAGATTTTGCCGGATTAGGGTGAAACCTAATATGGGAGTCCATTGATTGATTTACTGCTTCCTTAGGGGGTTATTATAAGAGAACGGGAGTTCCACTAATTAACCAAGGTTAGACTTTATTCGCTCAAGAGAATTTTAATATAGGTTAGGGAGTCTCACGGATCAAGCTAAGTAAAAGAAATCATGTGAATTGGAAGTTAGATAATAAGTGAAGTCATAGGTGGATTCTCCCGAAGGTATCATCTTTATCAATTGAGTTTTCTTCAAAGTCTTTTCCAAAGTTTCATTTCTTTTGTCTTTGCATTTAGCTTAAATATTTCATTTCTTTTAGTTTAATAAACGAATCACTCCATATTTTAGGCTAAATAATAAAAAGAAAGTGAGTAATAGTACTTTTAGGTTCCTTGGGTTCGATAAAGATATTCTTGCTTGAGCTATACTACTGCTCGATAGGTGTGCTTGCCTCTATCGTTGTCGCAGTTAGTCTACAAGTTCAATCACTCTTTTATAAATATTAAAAATAGACTGTTTTGCAGTGATCAAGTTTTTGGCGCCGTTGCCGGGGAATTCTAAAATATTACGAAAGCTCTATTTTTATTACTTTAGCCATTATTTCTAATTTTTATTTTTTTATTAAATTTGTAATTTTGCTAATCCTCTTTATTTATTAAACTTGCAAGGTACCTCTAGTTTATGACTAGAAGAAACCCTAGAGGACCATTAGAATACGACGGTGATATTGAAGCTACAGCTCGCAGAAATCACAGAGAAATTAGACGAGCTCTAGACTACCAAAGAGAAGAACAACAAGACAGATCCAATCATACTGAAGGGATGGCCAAAAATAATCCGCTTGATGTGCAAGATCAGAATGCTCCGCGTACTATGTATGATTATGCTAAACCTAATTTGACAGGAGCAGAATCTAGTATTGTTGGCCTACTATAGTTGCTAATAATTTTGAATTAAAACCTAACACAATCAAATGATTCAACAGTTTGTTCAATTTGATGGATTGTAGGATGAAGATCCAAACACTCATATAGCTAATTTTTTAGAGTTCTGTGATACTTTCAAAATAAATGGCATTTCTGATGATACCATACGTCTTCGGTTATTTCCTTTTTCATTAAGGAATAAAGCAAAGCAGTGGTTGAACTCGTTACCACGAGGGTCAATCACCACATGGGACCAAATGACTCGAAAATTTCTTTTAAAGTATTTTCCACTAGCCAAAATGGCCAAATTTAGGAATAACATATCTTTTTTTGTGCAAAATGACGCAGAAACATTATATAATGCATGGAAAAGATACAAGGATCTCCTAAGAAGATGCCCACCCCACGGATTACCTTTGTGGCTTCAAGTCCAAACTTTTTACAATGGTGTGAATTCTTCAACAAGGCAAATGATTGATTCATCAGCCGGTGGAACTCTAAATAACAAAACTCTTGAAGCAGCCTATGATTTTATTGAAGAGATGTCATTGAACACTTATCAATGGCAAATCACAAGGGCAAAGCTGACAAAATCAGTCGGAGTTTTCAACATAGACGCAGTGACAATGCTGTCAACACAAGTAGAGTTAATGAATAAAAAGCTTGAAAATTTATGTTCTTCACAGGTACATCCAATAATGCAATGCAAAGCAAACGAGAATATGGAGAATGCTGAGTACCCACCCTACCAACCAGGAGCAAAAATGAGCAGAAAAACTATATAGGTAACAATTTCAGATCAAATAATAATCCTTATATTAATACTTATAACCCAGGTTGGAGGAACCACTCAAATTTTTCGTGGGGAGGACAAGGAAATCAAGGAATTCAAAGGCAGCAACCTCCTCCAAATTATCAAAATCAGCCCTACCCACAAGAAAAAAATCAAGCCTTGAAGAGATGCTGACAAAATCCATGGCAGCCATAGAATCTCATCTTCAAAAGACTGATACAAACCTTGATGAACAACAGAAGTCGATGAAATGACTCGAGAACCAAGTTGGAGAACTTACTAGGTCAATGGGACACCTGACAAAGTTAATTTCTGAACGCCAACAAGGACATCTACCAAGCAACACAGAAATAAACCCAAAAGAGCAAATCCAAGCCATTACAACTCAAGAGGGTACCGAAGTATATAGACCCACATCAGCGCAAGAAAAGAAGGATAAGACCGAGGTAGCTCAAGAAAATCCAAAATCGGTAATCAAAGAATACCAACCTCGCATATCCCGAAGCATTGAAAAAAGATGATTTAGTGGAACAATTCGGTCAGTTTCTAAAACTCTTGAAGAAATTACATATTAACTTACCTCTTCTTGAAGCTCTTTTTCAGATGCCCGATGCAAGGAAATTCTTAAGCAGGCTCTTGATGAACAAACGCAAAATAGATGAAGAGCACCATGTGGAATTAAACGCAACATGCTCAGCTATGCTATAGAACAGGCTACCAAAAAAGTAAAATATCCAGGGAGTTTTACGATTCCATGCTTAATTGGTAGTTTGACTATTAATAATGCATTAGCTGATTTAGGGGCAAGTATAAATGTTATGCCTTATGCACTATTTAAACGACTAGGTCTAGGAAGCCCAAACAAACTAGGATGAGTATTCAACTAGGCGATAAAACTGTCGTAATCCCTAGGGCATTATTGAAGATGTTTTAGTCAAAATCGATAAATTTGTTTTCCTAGTGGATTTTTTTGTTTTAGATATGGATGAGGAAAATTCAATCCTTTTAATTTTAGGAAGACCTTTTCTTGCAATTGCCAAGACTAAAATCGATGTTGCCACAAGAGAACTCATACTTCGTGTAGGAGATGAATCAGTCAATCTTCAAGCTCTCGACTCAGCCAGAACCACAGAAGATGAAGGTAAGAAAGATGTTTTAATAGATAATCAAATTATTCAACCTCCATTGCAGGAAACATTACAAAACATCAAAACTGAGCCAACACAGAAGCATACGATCAACAATTTAGAAGAGCAGAAGATATACACCAAAGAAATGCCGGATCCACACGAAGTAAAACCTAAGGAACCACCATAAGAGCTCATAGGAACATCCAATCACTTTAAAATAGTAGACCAGGTGCTATTAGACAAAACCGGTCTTCACATCACTTCAACAGACTCGAGGGCAAAGGGAGAAATCCTCTCCATGGTACGGGAAGATACATAGTCGAGGTAAGTAACCCAAAATTTGACAAATTCGAGGTAAATGCTTCTCAATTCCAATCTTGTCATGAAAATAAAATCGTAAGTATGAGGGAAGTTATTCAAACCTTTAAACCTCCCTAAAAATTTTCAAACATGAGGACAGTCTAGCTTAAGACTATAAACAAGCGCTTCTCGGGAGGCAACCCAAACATTAACACTATTTATTTTTAGATTTGATTTCAGATTCTTTTCTTTCCATCTTTCTTTCCTAAGTATTTAGTTGGAAACTAACACAAAACTGTAGATTTCCAGACCATATGGCCTTACACATGACCGTGTCCATGGCCGTGTGGACCACTAAAATCACCACACTGACAGGAGCATGGCCGTGCAAGCTAGTCCAACCACTCTGCGACGTCACGAGGCCAACAACCCTAAAGCACGGGCATCGACAAGAACAGTACTGGCGTGCCTATAAACCATGTGAAGCTACTGACTTTCTCGAAACAGGCATGGCTGACTAAGAAACGGACGTGTAAGAAGCAACACGCCATTAGCCACGGCCTTGCTAGACAGCTGTGTAAGAGGACACACCCTCGGTACATGGGTGTGGGAACGTACCAGAGTTGAAATCCTATTTAAATCCCCACAACCCATCTTCTTTGTCCCATCTCTTTTCTTATTTCTTCTTTCTCTTTTCTTTCAAATTTTTCTTCCTATTCATAGAAAAGATCCAAGACACTTGAGTAACACAAAGATCATGCCGAAGAAACGTAAGCATCACCTCCTTAGAGGAGACCTCAACATGAGTTCATGCCGACAGCTTCACTTAATTGACACGCCAAGGGTCTCGGAAACCTTTTCGGTTCTATTTTTCTTTTCTCATCTCCTTTATTTTCCTTATCTTTACTTATTTCCTACTTAAATTAATTTATTTCATATTAGTTTCTTGGTTTTAGGTTCTAAAGGCTGCTAGGGAATCACACACCACAGCCTTAAAGGACACACCCACTTCACAAACCATCCAACAATAAGGACTCCTTAGTCCATTAGTCTTTTCTTTCAATTTTAGCTTTCTTCTTAGTCTTCTTCATTTTATTTCCTTAATCTTTAATTATATTATTAGTATAGTATTATTATTTCCCTAGATCTCTTGGCTATATCTTCACAGGCTACCCAATTTCTTTATCTAGCAAATTGCTTCTTGGTAGCCACTCCACCAGGCCCATAGAAAACACCATCACTGCCACCAAAGACGCCAGGGATCATCCAAATTTCAGGGAGTATTATTTTTCCCACCTATCTTTTTGATTTGGCACATAAATTTCATTATCTATCTTTGTACATTGAGGGCAATGTACATCTTTAGTGTGGGGGTAATAGTGCCTAACTTTTTGCATAATTCTCAAAACCTTGAAATTAGTCTTGATCATAAGAATTATTCTCATATTATTAATTAGGATGAAATTTCTAATGACTTATGATTCTTATTGAAATGTTTTAGAGTAAGTCATAGTTAATTGTGCGTTGATGATTAAATTTGAAGAATACTAGAGAATCAAGCATTATAAATATATTTTTCAAAAATAAAAATTGATAGGTTGTCAAACTAAATCTGAGTATTACTTTGAAATTTGAAATCTATAGGGATTGATGTCAAAAACACCCATAATTTTTTATGAGATTTTGAGTCATATAGAGCATATATTCTTTTTCTTACTCACTTTATTGATTATGAGTGTGTCAACTTTGAACTGTTATTCTAGAACTTGCCTCGTTTATACATGTCGAGACCACAATAATGATTTGATATACTGAGATGATATAGGCACCTAGGTTTAACCCATTCACTCCACTAAAAAGCCTACCTTCACAAATTAACCCCTAGTGAACCCCGTTGAAACCTCATAACCTTTTTATTGACTCACCCACTAATATCAACCAAAAATCCCATTATATTTGTTATCACCATTCTTTTGACTGCCCTTTAATCGAGGTTTGATTTGATTAAATTATCGAATTATATTAGTTCTATAGTTACATTTGTCATTTATGATGTAATGTTTTAGTTTGTTCTTAAAAAAATTAATCAAAGTTTAGAGCTCATGTATCTAAATTCCAATTGTTGAAGAAGAGCTCGTATTGAAGTATTATAGTATTCCTATTAGCTTTTAATTGATGTAAGTACTTATATTAGTTCATTGTTTCTAGTTAGGTAATTGGTTAATTCAATCTCGATTCTAACCTTCTAATTCAGCCTTTATCCATACATTTAATCCTAGCCCCGTTACAACCCTAATAAAGACCTTTTGATTTGTTTATCATCTCATATACAGTGGAGGAGATTTGATTTTTGGGCAAGCCTATGGGATTAACTTTTCAAGTTTGACTTAGAGTGCTTATTCTTGAACCTTAAACACTTTTTGAGTGATTTAAGTGAATCTTTAGTGAGGATGTCGATCCTTGTCGATTTTGAATCAAAGGTAATTACTTAGATAAGGGGAGACACCTACGGTTCTAGGCTATAAAGGAATGACTTATCGTAATTGAAACTTTAGGGCACTTCCAGTTAAATCATCCATGTATAAATTATCTATGAATAATGATGAGACAATATCGATAGGAATTATGAATTATGGAAAGTTCATTTTAATTGTAAGTTGAGAATTTTGCTTGAGGACAAGCAAAAGCTTAAGTGTGGGAGTATTTGATAAACCGTAAAAGTAACACATTTTAATCCCACATTTAGTATGCTTTTGGATGAATTTATCCTTAATTTATGTAAAAAGGTGCTCTTAATCCTTTCTTTTCGTGTCTTATACTCAGGAAAGCACCCAAGGATAAAAAGAATGCAAAACGGGCTTAAAACGAACCAAAGTGGGCCAACCCAAGAAGTCAGTACGGCCTGGACTTCATGCCACACGGCTGTGCCTCAATAGTCATCTAGACCACGACCTTACCCAAATTCACACGGTCGTTTTCCCATCGATAAAGTCCATGCATGGGCGTGCCTAGTGATCTACACGACTGTTCCTAAAATGGCAGAATCGAAGCACGGTCTCTACCCATATATTACACGGTGTCTTATAGCAGTGCCTAAATCGACAGGATGGAGACACGGGCTAGACCACGATTTACACGGGCATTTCAAGGCCGTGCCTCTGGCGCGAAAAAGAGCAATTTCACTCAGAATTGGATGCTTGAAGCCCAAGAAACGTAATCCTAATTCCACTCAAACACCTAGGGCAAATTATACCCAAATTACGAGTACTTAGGAGCGAAGTAAAGCATCCCAAACATCTAGATAAACAATCCAAGGCAGCAATTCAAGGGCGTCAGGTTTTAGCAGAGTTTTCTGCCAGAGCTTTACTCATTTAGGGAATTACTCGAAGATAGCCAATTGATCCATCTCGAAGAGTCAGAATTCTACTCAAGATGGAGGATCTCCTCTTCAATTCCTTCAGGGGGTTTTAAGGATTTCCTATGTTTTGTTTCATCTTCTCTCTTGAGATGTTTTCTTGTTTAATCATGAACTAAACCCCTTAGATACCTGAAGGGGATGAAACCTATGATGGATTTTGTTATTTAATTCTTTCGGCTTATATGATAAATACTTAGTTTGTTCTTAATTATTTTTCTTAAATTTATCTGATGTGCTTAGGTGGAGGAGGAATGACCTTGCCTAAGAGTAGATCTAGCATAATTAAGCGGAGTTGATCGGGTGCCTAGAGATAGGGTTATGAGATTTTGCTGGATTAGGGTGAAACGTAATATGGGAGTCCATTGATCGATTTACTGCTTCCTTAGTGGGTTATTATAAGAGAATGAGAGTTCCACTAATTAACCTAAGGTTAGATGTTATTCGCTTCGAGAGAAGGTTTAATATAGGTTAGGGAGTCTTACAGATCAAGCTAAGTAAAAGAAATCATGTGAATTGGACGTTAGATAATAAGTGAAGTCATAGGTGGATTCTCCCCGAAGGTATCGTCTTTATCAATTGAGTTTTCTTCAAAGTCTTTTCCCAAAGTTTCGTTTCTTTTGTCTTTGCATTTAGTTTAAATATTTCATTTGTTTTACTTTAATAAACCAATCACTCCATATTTTAGGCTAAATAATAAAAAGAAAGTGAGTAATAGTACTTTTAGGTTCCTTGGGTTCGATAAAGATATTCTTGCCTGAGCTATACTACTGTTCGATAGGTGTGCTTGCCTCTATCGTTGTCGCAGTCAGTCTATAGGTTCGATCACTCTTTTATAAATATTAAAACTAGACTGTTTTGCAGCAATCAAGCATATTCATATTTATTCTTTGGTTCAGTGGTTTCCACCCATTTGCTTACCAACAAAACACATCTCATGTTCTTCATTAGATCATAGCTTATTCATACATATATCACATTTTGTCTCAACAAATCTATGCACATATTTCACTTTTACATATTCACATACACTTACCTTTCATAGTCAAACATAGTGTACATTTCAAACGTACCTGAATCGGTTACGCATTTCACATAGTCTTTCATTTCTCGAATTACCCATTGAACCATTCAGAATCAAATAGGATACTCGGATAGCTAGGAATACTCATACAATGCCAACGTCCCAGACGTAGTCTTACATGTAATCTAATGTTAATGCCACTATCCCAAACAAGGTCTTACACGAAATCATATACGATGCCGATGTCCCAAACATGGTCTTACACGTAAATCTAAAACAGATGCCAACGTCCTAGACATGGTCTTACACGAAAATCTCAAATTGATGCCAACGTCCTAGATGTGGTCTTACACGATATCACACATCAGAACTCTATGTCATGACACATGAATCCTATATATTCCTAAGGTTCGTGTGGGGCTTTTTGAACATTGACACATTGTCAATACTTTCTCGGTATTCACATGTATATCTTCCAAAACCATTCATTACAATTCTAATATATGAACATGATTAAATCAACTTAAATGCATTTATTTGTATATAGACTTACCTCGTACTGATACAAACGGACGGATTCAATTACTCGATCACTTTCGACTTTCCTTGGTCTAAATTTGTTTTCCTTGGTTCTTGATCTATACATATTCAAATTTAACCCATTTATTCACCAAATCATTCAATTTAATCCAAAAACACACATTTAGAGCATTTTACAAATTAGCCCTCACATTTTCAGATTTTGACATTCAGGTCCTTATTTCACAAAATCACAAAATGCACATAATTTCCTTGTACCCATGCTTAGCCAAATTTTCACATACTTCATATAAGCCCATATACTTTCATTTATTTTACATTTTAGTCCCTCAAAATATTATTTTCACAATTTAGTCCAAATTACTCAAATTCACCAAAAATCCAAAGACAAAACATGTTAATCTAACTCATATATTTCATATTTCATCAACTAACATCATAAAACTCAAGCATTCGTTAATGGCACATTTCAACATTATCATCAAATTCCAAAATTAAGGCATGGGTTTTGTAGTACTCGAAGCAACGATCCTAAAAACATAGAAATTATGAATAACCGAACTAAATACATACCTTAATCAAAGAACACCAAGGCCGAACCCCATTTTTTTTCCTTCTTTTTCTTTCAATTTCGACAATGGATGATATAATATGGCCATATTTTTGTTTGTTTTATTATATTATACATTAATAATCAATTTTACATATTTAACCTTTTAATATTAACATTAAAATTCCACTATCTATGTACATTAATGTCCATCCTTGAATCAAATGGTCCAATTGCATTACAAGAGCATCATATTAATAAAGACACATTAATTTAGCACTTAATCAATTAGAAGGCCACTTTTACATTTTTTACGATTTAGTCCTTTTCTCAAATTAAGGACACAAACAATAAAATTAATTAACAGAAATTTCATACATGCTTAATCACATACTGCAAACACAGAAAATAATATTAAAATATTTTTCTAACTCAAATTTGTGGTTTCAAAACCACTATTCTGACTAGGGTCTAAATCGGACTGTTACAATTCTCCCCCTTAGGGATTTTCATCCTAAAATCTTATCGTTAAACAAGTTCGGATATTGTTGTTTCATAGCATCTTTGGGCTCCCACGTGGCTTCTTCCATTCCATATCGATGCCATAATACATTTACTAATAGAATTTTCTTATTTCTTAACTTTTTAATCTCACGACCCAATATACGAATCGATTCTTCTTCGTAAGTCATATCAGATCGGATTTCAATTTCAGACGGAGAAATCACATGTGATGGGTTGGATTTGTATCGATGAAGCATTGACATGTGAAACACATTGTGAATCTTTTCTAACTCAGGTGGTAGCAACAATATGTACGCAACAGGTCCAATGCGCTCAATAATTTCATACGGCTCGATGAACCTTGGGCTCAATTTGCCTTCTCTACCAAAATGAAGTATTTTCTTCCACTAAGATACTTTCAAGAACACTTTATCACCGATCTCAAACTCGATGTCTTTTCTTTTCAAATTTGCATAGGATTTCTAACGATCTGATGCGGCTTTTAGACTATTACGGATCACTTTAACTTTCTGTTCAGTATCTTTGATCAAATCGATCCCGTGTATCTTATTCTCACTGAGTTCTGACCAATACAGAGGTGTTCAACATTTGCATCCATACAAAGCCTCATAAGGTGCTAGTTTGATGCTCGATTGAAAACTATTATTGTACGCCAACTCAATCAATGGCAAATACTGTTCCACGTACCATCAAACTCAAGAATGCAACATCTCAACATATCCTCGAGAATCTAAATAATTCGCTCGGATTGACCATCCATCTGTGGGTGAAAAGCTGTACTAAAATGTAATTTAGTACCTAAGGCCTCTTGTAGTTTCTTCCAGAATCGTGAAGTAAATCTCGAATCTCTGTCAAACACAATAGATAGTGGCACTCCTAACAATCTAACAATATCGAAAATATGTAGCTCAGCTAATTTATCAAGTGAGTAATAAGATCGTACTCGGAATAAAATGAGTTGATTTTGTCAGTCTATCAACTACAATCTAAATTGCATCTTTCTTTCTCAGAGTCATAGGCAACCCTGAAACAAAATCCATCGTCACTCTATCCCATTTCCATTCAGGAATCAAAATTGGTTGTAACAAACCAGATAGAACCTGATGTTTAGCTTTAACTTGCTGACAGATTAAACATTTCAAAACAAAATCTGAGATATCTCTTTTCATTCTAGACCACCAATAAAGTTGCTTCAAATCATGGTACATCTTTGTACTTCTTGGATGAGAAGATAAACAACTGTTGTGTGCTTCTTTCAATATTAACTGCATCAACTCTGAATTCCTCGAAACACAAATTCGATCTCGAAATCTCAAACAATCATCATCATCAACTCGAAATTCTGAATCAGAATTCAAATTACACTGAGCTTGTTTTGCTAACATTTCATTATCAACTTCCTGAGCATCACATATTTGCTGTAAGAATAACGGTTTCACTTTCAATTCAGAAAAAGCTGAACCACCATCAGACAAATTCAAATCAGCATTCATCACACATAATGCAAACAATGATTTCCGACTCAATGCATTAGCAACAACATTTGCTTTACCCGAATGATAATCTATCACAAGCTGATAGTATTTCAACAGTTCTAACCATCTTCTCTATCGTAGATTCAGGTCTTTCTGAGTCATCAAATGTTTCAAACTTTTATGATCTAAAAACACATGACATTTTTCTCCTAAAATGTAATGGCACCAAATCTTTAGAGCAAACACAATCGTAGCTAGCTCAAGATCGTGTGTCGGATAATTCTTTTCATGCGGTTTCAATTGTCTCAAGACATAAGCTATAACTTTCCCTTCCTGTATCAAAACACATCCTAGACCATTTAACGAAGCATCATTATAAATTATGAATTCTTTACCCAATTCTGGCTGTACTAGCACTAGAGCTTCACCAAAAGGGTTTTCAACTGATCAAAGCTTTTCTGACATTTATTAGACCATTCAAATTTCACATCTTTTGAAGCAATCTAGTCAACAGCTTAGCAATCATCGAAAAACCTTTTACGAATCATTGATAATAACTAGCAAGACCCAGAAAACTGCAAACTTCAGACACATTTTTCAGAGGCTTCCACTCTAAAATAGCTGAAATCTTGCTCGGATCAACTTGTATACCATATGCTGACACAATATGTCCCAGAAAACCAACTTCACACAACCAGAATTCACATTTGCTAAACTTTGCGTACAATTGCTTATCTCGCAGAGTTTGTAACACAATTCTTAGATGCTTAGCATGCTCAATTTCATTACTCGAATAAATCAAAATTTTGTCAATGAATACAACAACAAATCGATCTAAAAACGGTCTGAAAATTCTGTTCATCAAATCCATAAAAATAGCAGGAGCATTTGTTTGTCCGAAAGACTTGTTTGAATTCTATTCGAATAGGGTACTTAGAGGCAAAGAATGTAACACCCCAAACCTGACCCATGCGATATGACCAGATGTGGCATGTCACATGAAGAAAATGTTTAAATGACTTGTGTTTGAACTAAAGTTGACGTTATTTGGTTATAGTTGAGAAAACAAGTTTAGTTTATAAAAATTTGATAAAAATATAACTAATCTCGAGAGGATTGATTGATGAAACGAAAATCGAACTAATGAACTTTAAAACTGTGACTTTTGAAAATGATGTTAATAATTCGAAAGAAAATCCAAGTTAAATTATTTGTATATAATTGTTATTAAATCCGTTTGTTAATCAATTTTGGAAAACCGTTATTTATAATTTCAGAAAAATCCCCATTTAAAACAATTCATGAAAGATAATAAGTATGTCAAAACATAAAGCAAATTAAAACACATCCCAGAGGCCTTATTACAACTTTAAACCCAAAATAGTAGAAGTAATGGCATAAAGTGGAAAAGAAATTTACTAAGGTTAGAAAATATTATTCCCAAAGTATGGCCTCCACCGAGTCATCCATGGCCCCAAGTCCTCGTTACTGAGCTTTACTTGTAAGGATTAAGAAAAAGGTGTGAGTTACAATAACTCAGTGTATAATCCCCTTACTGTCATTCGCTGGGCCTGAACCCGCATAGCATAATCTTGGGCCTAGGCCCATTTACATAGTAATAAATAAATGAAATGAATGTAACCCAACCCATCTAACCATCACACCCTCGACTAGCCAATCACACCTATGGGGATCAAGTCAACCCACCCCGCCGCTCACACCAATTTGCAGTCCAGCTGCTATTTCTATAATACTTTTGTGGTCCAATCACCGAAATCATAATTAAGCATAATAACAATGAATTGTGGCAATGCCACAAGCTACACTGCTCTCCATGCAATTTTTTTTCCCATCGCATGCAATATGTACAGATGCAACATTATAAAAATATATCCACATATATAACAACCATTAATCTAGTGAAATATTTCGGTGTATCGGCCTATTTAATCACTTTGGTAATTTAGCCCATAAGGGCAGTCTAGCAAATTGGCCCGTTAGGGCATTTTGGTAACTTGGCCCATAGAGGCAGTTTCGTATAACGGCCCTATTAAAGCTTTTTAGTAATTCGGCCCATAAGGGCATTTTTTTAATTTAGCAAATTAATATCGATTTTGAAAGATCTTAAAAATTAACGTTGTTTACGCAAGTTACTCAATTCATGCTATATTACAGTTATTAGATTTGTAAGCAACAACGATCTATTTTTTGAACATGATAGTGAATCTAGAATCTATGGGATTTCAGTGTGGGATTACACACCTGATTACGAAAAGGACTAAACCTTCTTGATCATCGGCACCTATGACACCATAACACTCGATTAACTAACAAAAGATAGTGTCTTAATCCAAATCTAAATCCAACGATCTAAAGAAATGCTTACCCTTAGAATCGTGAATGACCACGATTTGCCTACTCTCACTCGAAGATGGTCCACAAACTGATGGAAAATCCCGAACTACCGATACCGCCCTACGTTTGAACTTAGGAGTAGAGATTGCAATTTCACTCTTTTTTCGCCCTCCTATCGATTTTCTCTTAATATCACTACCACTTGCCTCCATTGAAAGAGTCTTGGTTAGAAAAATACTATGATGAGAGAATGTAGTTGTTTAAGGAGAGGATTTCGGCTTACCACTACTTCCAAAGGTCAACGAGTAGAGAAGAACGAGTGATTTAATCCTTAAAATAATCGATTAGTCATAACTTTCGATCCGATTTGCAAAATAACCGAGCAATGAGAGATCAAAATAAACCATGAAGAAACTCATTACCTTAATGATGATAGATCCAACTCCCACCGATTCGTCTTAAGGCTAAAGATGAGTTAGCAAGGATGTGATATTCGGCCAATCTATTAGAGCACTATAAAAAATTGAGATGGTCACGATATGAGGAAGTAGAAGGGAATGGTGTTTCAGTTTAGAGAACCAACCAATGATAAGGGGTACATATTCGGCTAAGGAGAAAAGAAAATGAAAGGAATAGAATGAAACCACTTACCCTATTCAACCAAGGAAGAAATGCCCAACACGCAAGATGGAGAAGGGAGAAGATGTTAAAGATTTGGCTATTGAAGAGAAAAGAACAAAGAAGATTCGGCCACAAAGTAATGTCGATTTAAGAGAAAGGGAGAAAGGTTGAAAAAATGGTGAAAAAGAAAAGAAGTGATGGACAAAGGGTACTAGAGAGTTTTGGCTAACACCAAAAGAAAAATGAACAAAATGGATTTAATGTTACGGCAAAACAAATGAAAAAGGTGAACAATTTGGCTTGAGGGTTTCGACAAAACAAGGGAAAAAAAGGTTGGAAAAGAAAATACCAAAATGTTAAAAAGAAACTAAACCTTTCATGCACAAACTTGCAAAAAGGTTATAGAAATTCAGCTCCCACATTCTCCCTACCAAAATTGTATACCTCTAACACCATAAAGGTAATGGTTGACCAAAAATTCTTTCCCCAAGCTCCTTCTAAAAATTTGGCCAACAAATCCCCCTTTTACCACAATTCCTTTACTTCTTTCCTTCTTTTTCCCTTGATCTATTCCTTACACTTCTCATTAGTGTTCTTTCCATCATTAGAAAGTCTTCCTTACCTTCTTTAGAGTCTTGGCCGACACTTTGGAAAAGAAGCACAAAAATTAATCCAAAAATTTGCAATAGGTGGGATTCAAACTCCACCCTTCAAGCCCCTTCAGGTGATGCCACACACTCTGCTACTAGCTCCACTTGTGCTAGCAAAATACACACTTATTCTTTTAAGTCTTCACTCCACTTACCTTTTCCCCTTTAAGTGCTTAAACACAAAAATTTTACTAAGGCCCAACTCAACCCCAAGCCTTCTTAGGACCCCTAAACATAGACAATTAACACTCTTAACTTACCTATCGCATGGTATAATGCAAAACATAAAATCCTGAATTTTAGGATGTTACAATTTTACCCCCTTAAAGAAATTTTGACCTCAAAATTTTACCTGATTAAAAGAGATGAGGGTATTACTGGCTGCCGAATCATGTCTTCAGGGTCCTAAGTAGCTTCCTCTGACCCATGATTATGCCATAATACTTTAACTAACGGAACCAAATTCCTTCTCAGCACCTTAGTATCCCGA
The DNA here is from genome assembly GCA_025506655.1 of Gossypium rotundifolium. Classification (NCBI taxonomy): domain Eukaryota; kingdom Viridiplantae; phylum Streptophyta; class Magnoliopsida; order Malvales; family Malvaceae; genus Gossypium; species Gossypium rotundifolium. The sequence continues at coordinate 122,555,068 of CP106728.1, forward strand.
TCTAAAATCTACACTAGCTCTTCTTCAAAAGACAAGTCAGGTCTTATCTCAACTTCCTCCACTACACAACATAAAGCGAATCCGAATGATAATGCCTTAACATCGAGACGTGGAATACACTATGTACCTGACTTAATTTTGGAGGTAACTTAAGCTGATAAGCCACTGACCTAACATGCTTCAATACACGGTAAGGTCCGATAAATCTAGGGCTCAACTTGCCCTTTCGTCCAAACCTTAAGATCTTTTTCCAAGGTAAGACCTTCAAAAAGACCTGATCACCCACAGAGAACTCTATATCTTTGCACTTCAGATCTGCATATGATTTCTGTCTGTCCAAAACTTCTTTTAATTGAGCCGAATTACCTTTACTTTTTCCTCCGTCTCCGTGACCAACTTTGGACCCAATAACTGTCGCTTCCCTAGCTCAGTCCAGCAAGTAGGAGTACAACACCTACAACCATACAATGCCTCATAGGGTGCCATCTGGATGTTGGATTGATAGCTATTGTTGTATGCAAACTCTGCCAATGGTAGAAAATCTTTCCAACTACCCCTAAAGTCGATCACACAGCCCCTTAGCATATCTTCTAGAATTTGGATTACTCTCTCCGATGACCATCAGTCTGCGGATGAAACGCCATGCTGAAATTTAGTCTTGTACCCAAAGTTTCATGTAAAGCCTTACAAAATCGTGATGTAAACCTAGAATCCCTGTTCGATATAATAGACACTGGTACCCCATGTAACCTCACAACTTCTGCTATATACAACTTGGCCAACTTCTGCAACGTATAATCCGTAATAGGTAGGAAATGAGCAGTCTTCGTAAATCGATCAACTATAACCCATACTGAATCTTTCTTAGTAGGCGTTAAGGGTAACACACTAACAAAGTCCATCTTTATCTTTTCCCATTTCCATAGTAGAATTTTCACCGGTTGTAGCAACCCTGAAGGCAGTTGATGTTTCGCCTTCACCTGCTGACATGTCAAGCACTTCCTCACGAAATCTGTAACCTCCCGTTTTAACTCTGGCCACCAATACTACTCATGGAGGTTTCGGTATATTTTGTTTCCATTGGGGTGCATAACATATAGGCTACTATGCGCCTCACGCAGAATCATTCATCTCAATTCTGAATCCCTGGGCATACAAACTCTTCTGCGGAAACACAATACTCCATCACTATTTAATCCAAAATCCCCTATTTAACCACCTTTCACTTGCTGAAGCTGAGAACCCAACCTTTCATCCAATAACTGCTTTTCATTAATTTGACTTACCCACACAGGTTTCACTTGAAGTTCAGCTAACAAGCTACCATCTTCATAAAGGCTTAGATGAGCGAACATCGCTCTCAAATCTAATATCACCTTATGACTCAACGCATCTGCCACTACGTTAGCTTTACCTGGGTGATACTCAATTGATCAGTCATAATCTTTCAATAATTCTATCCACCTCCGCTTTCTTAAGTTCAACTCCTTCTGGGTAAGGAGGTACTTCAGACTCTTGTGGTCCGTGTAGATAATCGATTTCTCCCCGCATAGATAATGTCTCCATATCTTCAGAGCAAAAACCACTACAGCTAATCCAAATCGTGTGTGGGATAGTTCACCTCATGCGGCGTTAATCGACGAGATGCATAAGCCACCACTTTCCCCCTTGCATAAACACACATCCCAAGCCCGTGTGTGACGCATCACAATAAACAATATACTATTTACCTGCTTTAGGTTGAATCAATATTGGCGCTTCTGTCAGAATCTTCTTCAATTTCTAAAAGCTCTCTTACTACATATCTGACCATACAAATGGTACTCCCTTACGCAATAGCTTAGGTAGGGGTGCTACAATTAACAAAAACCCCTCAAAGAATCGCCTGTAATACCTAGTCAAACCTAGAAAACTCTACATTTCTGTCGCTGACTTTGGTGGCTTCCAATCCAATACAGCCTCGACATTTTGGGGATCAACTCTAATCCTGTCGACAAACACAACATGCCCCAAAAAAGGTCACATCTTTCAGCCAAAATTCACACTTACTAAGTTTGGCATACAGTTGCTTCTCCCTCAATATTTGCAATACAACCCGTAGATGCAAATCATGCTCTTCTTCAGTCTTTGACTACACCAAGATGTCATCTATGAACACCACCACAAATCCATCTAGATAGGGTTGGAAGACTCGGTTCATTATGTCCATAAATGCAACTGGTGCATTTGTCAACCCAAACGACATCACCAAGAACTCATAATGCCTATAACGAGTTTAGAACACAGCCTTGTGAATATCTGCCTCATTGACCTTAAGCTAGTGATACCCCGATCTCAAGTCTATCTTCGAGAAGATCGAAGGTCCACGCAGCTGATTGAATAGATCATCGATCCTCGGTAATGGGTACTTGTTCTTGATCGTCAACTAATTCAATTGTCTATAATCGATGTACATACGCATCGACCCATCCTTTTTCTTAACAAACAAAATTGGCACTCCCCACGGTGACACACTTGGTCGAATAAATCCACGATCCAACAACTCTTAAATTTGAGCTTTAAGTTCCGCTTAGCTCATTCGGCGCCATTCTGTAAGGAGCAATGGACACCAGAGCCATTCCTGGCAACAGCTCGATACCAAATTCCACCTCCCGATCCGGAGGCAATCTTGGAAGCTCCTCGGGAAAGACATCTGAAAACTCTTTCACCGTTCTAACACTCTCTCCGACAACTCTTAGGCATCTAAAGCACTGATAAAGGCTAAGAATGATTCACACCCTTTTCGTACCAACTTTTTCGCCTTTAAAGCAGATACTACATTAGATAGATAATTTCTTCTTTCACCGATCATCATCACTTAATTTCTTCTTTCACCTATCATCATCACTTCCTTATCTTCTAAAGTTCTTAGTACCATCGACTTTGTAGCACAGTCCAAGTTCGCACAATGCTTAACCAGCCAGTCCATGCCCAATATATGGTCGAACTCCCGAACGACAGTTCCATCAAATCTGCTAGAGATACTACTCCCTGGACTTCTAAGGGCACATCCCTAAATAACTTATTTATTACCACCAACTGTCCTAAAGGGATAATCACAATTGTTTCTCTAGCAGTAATCTCAGATCTAATATTCAAAGTTCTAGACACAGCACATGCAACAGACGAATGAGTGGATCTAATGTTTATCAAAGCGGTAAAAGGTACATCAAATATGAAGAACGTACTGGTTATGACATCCGATGCATCACCATCCTCTCGACATCTGACTGCATAGACTAACCCTGGTTGTCTCACCTCCGTGTTATCCCTATTATCGATACCTCTACTCGGTGCACCCTAACCTCGTCCTACGCCATTACCACCTCGACCTGGCCCACGACCTCTCGGCTGTTGAGCGCCTCCTACTAGCTGCACAAATCTATTACGAACTACTTGAGTCTAAGTAGGCTCTCGAGGGCAATCCCTAAACTGATGGTTCTTGGATCCATATCTGAAACAACCACCAGTTCTCTTCCAGTATCCACCCAAGTGAAGTTTTCCACAATCCACACAAGGCTGCAATTGATTGGTAGCAGCTGGAGCACCTGCTCAAACTGGTCCCTCATTCTTGGGCTTTTTTTGAAATCCTCTAATAGGACCTGAATACCCAGAGTCTCTCTTGTTCTTGCCCCTATCCTTGTCTCGATTTTGTCGTTTCGAGTGTTTAACTTCCTCAGCTATCTTAGCTTTTTCCACTATTGTAGCAAAATTCCTCTCCTTCTGTGAGGCTATCAGTACCTGTAACTCATCACGCAACCCATCTTCAAAATGCACACAGCATTCATAACCAGTTGTCACTATTCCCCGAGCATACCGACTCAGATGCAGAAACTCTACCTCGTATGCTGCCACAAATTTTCCTCCTTAGACCAAATTCAAGAATTCCTTTCTTCGGGCATCCAATAGCTAGCCCCGACATATTTTCCATGGAATGCTATCTTAAAGAAATCCCAGGTAATACGATCAGTCTGAGTGCCTTCCCGAACAGTGAGCCACCACTGATACGCCTCGTCTCTTAGCAATGACACAACCCCTTTCAATTTTTGCTCAGTTGTGCAATCTAGATCGTCCATAATCCACTCCACCGCCTGTAACACCCCAACCCCGGCAATATGTACAAATGCAACATTATAAAAAATATATCCACATATATAACAACCATTAATCTAGTGAAACATTTCAGTGTATCGGCCTATTTAACCACTTTGGTAATTCAGCCCATAAGGGTATTCTAGCAAATCAGTTCGTTAGGGCATTTTGGTAAATCGGCCTATAGGGCCAGTTTCGTATAACGACCCATTAAAGCTTTTTAGTAATTTGGCCCATAAGGGTATTTTTGTAATTTAGCAAACTAATACCGATTTTGACAAATCTTAAAAATTAATATTGTTTAAACAAGTTACTTAATTCATGTCATATTATAGTTATTAGATTTGTAAGCAACAACGATCTATTTTTTTAACATGATAGTGAATCCCGAATCTATGGGTTTTAGTGTGGGATTACACACCTGATTACGGTAAGGACTAAACCTTCTTGATCATTGGCACCTATGACACCATAACGCTCGATTAACTAACAAAAGATAGTGTCTTAATCCAAATCTATCCAACGATCTAAATAAATGCTTACCGTTAGAATTGTGAACGACCATGATTTGCCTACTCTCACCCGAAGATGGTCTACAACCTAGTGGAAAATCCCAAACTGCCGATACCGCCCTACGTTTGAACTTGGGAGTAGAGATTGTAATTTCACTCCTTTATTGCCCTCCTATCGATTTTCCCTTAATATCTCTACCACTTGCCTCTATTGAAAGAGTCTCGGTTAGAAAAATACTATGATGAGAGAATGTAGTTGTTTAGGGAGAGGATTTTAGCTTACCACTACTTCCAATGGTCAATGAGTAGAGAAGAATGAGTGATTTAATCCCTAAAATAATTTATAGTCATAACCTTCGATCTAATTTGCAAAATAACCGAGCAATGAGAGATCGAAATAAACCATGAACAAATTCATTACCTTAACGATGATAGATCCAACTCCCACCGATTCATCTTAAGGCTAAAGATGAGTCGGCAATGATGTGATATTCAGCCAATCTATTAGAGCACTATAAAAAATTGAGATGATCACAATATGGGGAAGTAGAAGGGAATGGTGTTTCAGTTTAGAGAACCAACCAATGATAAGGGATACATATTCGGCTAAGGAGAAAGGAAAATGAAAGGAATAGAATGAAACCACTTACCGGATTCACCCAAGGAAGAAATGCCCAACACGTAAGATGGAGAAGAGAGAAGATGTTAAAGATTCAACTATTGAAGAGAAAAGAACAAAGAAGATTCGGCCACAAAGTAATGTCGATTTAAGAGAAAAGGATAAAGGTTGAAGAAATGGTGAAAAGAAAAAAGTGATGGACAAAGGAGTATTAGAGAGTTTCGGCTAACACCAAAAGAAAAATGAACAAAATGGATTGAATGTTATGGAAATACAAAAGAAAAAAGGTGAATAATTTGGCTTGAGGGTTTCGGTAAAATAAGGG